>OY728163.1:1455651964-1456901964 GCA_963277665.1 Viscum album | reverse complement strand
ATAATAGTGATGTCCAACAGACACTAGTAAAAAATTACCAACTCAAAACACCATGACAAAGACGCACACACCCAAAATAAATTATCGAGATCTAAAATATCAAAAAATCACTAAATTAAAATTTATCCATAATGAAGAAATTAAAAAAATACTAACCCAAAAACTATAGAGAACCCATTAGCCATGATGGTAGTGACTAGAACCAGCCTCAACCGAACTCGATGAACCCTAAATAACAGGAATAAATCAATAGAAGAACCCCAAGACACATTAAGATTCATAAAAGTTATTCTCACCCCATGAAATCAAATAAAACACCAAAATAAGATAAGGGTAAGGGAGAAGAATCTCACCAGAGGGATTTTCACCCCAAAATGGAAGGAGATTCGGTCATTGAAGAGAGAGAGAGAGGCATGTAAGAGCTTCTCTTGATCTTACAAGTCACATGAATAAGGGGGAGTCTGGCTACATGAGAGAGGAGGAGGGGTCAATTTTACACGAGGGGGGAAGTCACCCAAGGAAGGAGGGAGGTTCACTGAAGGTCCCTCAGCTACTGGGGGATAGTGCGAGTAGGAGAGGGAGGGGGGGGGGGGGTTGGGTTGCGTAAGGGGTAAGGGGGTGGGAGGCGCTATGCATGGGGAAAGGTGGAGGAAGAGACCTTGGGTTAAAAAATAAAAAAAAATATAAATCTAATAATAATCCTGATAATATTAATAATAACATAAAAATAATAATAATAATAATAATATCCATAATAATATTAATAATAATAATTTATTTTCCATTTATTTTATTTTATTTCATTTTGATTTGAATTTATTAATTTTTTAAACTTTAAGAAACCAAAAGAATCAAATGTAAATATAAATAACTTCGAATGTAAGATACTAGGTCTCGGTGTGACACATATACATAAATGTTTAATTTATACTATGAATATCACTAGTTTTTGGACTATACATTAAGTTACATAATATTATCATCTAATCTACTATATTCCATTTTTTAACAATGGTTTCTATAAGGAAGAATGGTATCAATACTCATGGATAATGTAGAATATTCCCTACTGAGAAAGCTAATATATATGGTATTGAAACTGAAGAAGTTATGGATATATTAAGTAATCTTAACCAGGATATAAAACATAACCTTTCTAGAAAGAAAAATCTATTCCATAATGAGATTCTTCGATGTTGGATTGCTTTATGTGATAAAGGTACCCATAATTTAGTGTGACTACTAACCTAATTGTTTTGGAGGAATGGATTAATTATTTAAAGAATATATTCATGGATTTGGGATATGGTGAAAAGGAAAATGTTATAATTGTATTATATTATCTCAAGGGAGATGCTGATAAATGGGGGACGTTGATCCTGAATACTAGAAAGGAATATGAAATAGAACTCTTGGAATGTAATGTTTTTAAGGATGCATTATTTGGAAAATCTTTTCTTCATGAGAAACAAAGTGATATGAAGATAAAGTTACGTAGTTTACATAAAAAGGTGTAATAATGCATCATAGTGTATAAATATACTTTTACCAGGTTATCAAGTTATGCTACAGATTTCATATGCAACATGGAATACAAGATTGACCACTTCTTTGAAGGGATTAAGACAATTCTCCAGAGGTAAATGGTCTCCCAAATATTTTTTTATTATAATGAATTTTTTTAAGTGCTGTAAAGATAATGAAATAATTCTCCCAGTCCTACGGATTAAAAGGTAATCAAGAGAAGAAGAGGAAGGGAAAATAATTGATAAAGGGAAGAGGAGACAGAATGATTTTCCAACATGTGATAAATGTAGAAAGAATAACCCTTTAGAATGCTTTCTAGGATTGGGAGTTTTTTAAATGTGTGAAGAATATGGTCACAATGAAAAATAATTCAAAGGGAATAATGAAAACAATGATATTAAGTGTTAAAGCATCAAGAATACAGGTCATTATACAAATTAATTCCCCGAGCATCAAGGGAATATACATCAGAAGAAGCTAAGGGACCAAGGTTGATATTATGTTATCAATACGACCGAAGTGGAATGATTAATGTGAATATGATCCTTGAGTAATTATATAAAAGTATTTCATCAATTATGTACTAGTTATAAGTATTATGGAATGTATAAGGATTGTGTTGTAGTTATATTCCATTAAGGTTTTGATATCATATATTGATTGGTGTGGATAACCAAGAAATGTGATTCAGTAGTAAGTTTATCTTTTTTGGAAAAGAAATGGTTAAGGGAAAGATAAGACATAATTTGTTCTTATGTTTGATGTAATGACCTTTGGAAAAAGAGATGATTCATATGGATATAGTAAATTGGATAAAAATAACTCCCTTAGAACTGATTCTAATGTTTGAAATGTTGATATTTTGTAAGGGATATAAATTTAATTACTTATTAAATGGTTTAAGTTGATATTTGGATGAGGTTTTAGAGGATAATGAATTACTTCACCATGTGATGAAACATGTGATATGAAATAAAGTAGAAATAGTTCAGGGAACAACCAAAGGATAATATTGTGTCTGTGAAATAAAAACATTTATTTACTTATAGTCTAAGATATTGAAAGAATTCCTCAACTCTAGGAATAATGGTCTTGAACAAAAATGTTGTCAAATTATAATCATTTTTTATGATATTAATATCCTTTATTTACACAACTGTTTTTTGGTTTTATGATTATAAAATTTTAACTAAATAGGTTCTCTATCACTCACTATCAGAAAACTATAGTTATATTTATCTTCCATGTCCAAGTTTTCATTAATTTTCACATATTGGAAATCCATGTTTTTTGGTGACCATAAAATTATCCTTTATATCTAATTAAGAATATGTGTTACTAAACTTATTTGTGATGTTGGTTTTTCAAAGATAGTTTATTTTCAAAAATCAAATCCTTGATTACTCATATCATGTTTAAATTGTGAGGACAAATTTTTTTAAGGTAGGGAGAATGTAACATCCTAAAATTCAAAAATAAGGATATTGTAGTTGATAACATGTATGACATGAATCACCAAGCATGTAAGGGAATATAGTATTATTTGAATTTATATTATATTTAATATTATATATATATTAAATATATTCTATATATCATAATACACAATAAAATTATTTTTTCTTACATTTCACGCAATGAGTTTCTTCATTGTCTTGCGTTATACACAAGACAGAATCACACCGATTGCAATTAATATTATTATTTAAAATAATATTTATCTCATAGATGTTAAAATGTTTTGTTTTGAAAGGGATTAAATAACTTTTGAAAATATATAGTTTAATTCACTACCAATAAATTCGAAACTAATATAGAAACCAAATGAATATAATGGAAATGTTTTTATAAAAATTAATTTTTATGCTCCAAAGTCATTTTATCATAAAAATTTAATTTAATTAATATTAGTGAATGATATTAATTAAATATATATACTATATTTTAAATGAAATATTTTTAATATTCATCCAATATATTTGATAGGTATAATATAACAATAAACCAATTTTTATGCCTAAAAATTTTATTTTTCTTTAAAAGCAATTTTACCGCCTTTTAACGACGCACATATTTTAAATAATTTATTTGAAACTTTTATAAATTTAATATGAAAAAATATAATTAATTTTTAAATCTAAAATTAAATAATAGGTTCGAGTAAAATTTTGGTATTTTTTGAGAAGATTTATTTTTTTGATGAGTAGTGAAAAATAAAAAATTTTAATTGAAAACTACTTTTTCGTCTAATTTATTTATATATTTAAATTAAATTTTAAATTTGTTTTAATGTTGAATTTGAAAAATTATACATAAATTAATGAAATTTTGGTAATTATAATTAATTACACATTAAAATTTCATATAAATATATTTCAATCTTTTGGACAGTTTTACTTTAAAAACTGTATTTGTCAGCCCCTCTACGAGATTATTTTTAAATTAATTCTCCCACTTCTGTGACTGTATTTTGAAAAAATGTATTAAATGTTTGTATTTAGAATAATATATAATTTCTAATAAGTTAAACTTATTTTTTTACCAAAAATATTTGTTCTTATAATTAAAATTAATTAAAACCATCAAGGTAAAATTAAGCTTAACAAGAGACTAAACCATAAACTTAAGTTCCAAAATGACCAAGAAACTTGTCAAAAATACATGTTATTTAAATATTTTGAACTTATATCTATTTTATAAAATTTTGTTCATTATTGGATTAACATTAGATGAAGAAAACATGGGTGGAAATCCCATTTCAAAATTTTACAAGAATACCACTCCTCCTCCACTATAAAAAGTTACTCACCCCTCCCATTAATTCAAAACTATCAAGACATTTTGAAAATAAAAAACCAAAACAAATAATCTCCAAAAATACATCCCCTAAACCTATAAGCTTCTATTTGGGAATAAATACAACCAAGAAATTATTTTGGTATAAACCAAAAGGAGTTACCTGAAAACGAGGTAATGTTCTTCAACGATCACTTTAGTATTGTTTATTTTTAAAACCATAAAATTATTAATATTATATGATTATATAATAAAATATATCCTAAATATACTGAGATATATTTATTTTAAGGGTTAAATCTATAATTATAATCACTTAGATCAAATGGGTAACGAAATTACTGTTCGTGTGTACGACGGACTACTGCTTTGTAAAATGAGATCGTTCATTTTTCCATTACCCCATATGATGGTTGGTAATTATGATGGAAACACTATTTTTAGATGATATATATGATAATTATTTTTTATTAATACTTATTTAATTTTTATATAATACATAAATCAATTCTTTCCCTTTTGTGTAAAGATGATAACATCGTTTGTGGACGTATGGACTATCACCTCCTCAAAGCGATATGATACATTCACACTTTACGTGGAATGTATTAAGGATTTTGTTGATAAAAATATTTGGTATATATGACATAAATATTATAATATAATTATAATATATGAATATATAATTTACTTTTCATTATTTCAAATACGACAAAGAAATATATGCAGTGTTCATGCGTTTGTACGACTTACCATCTCCGTAAACGGTGTATTTTATTTCCTATATCCAAATATTATGGATTATTTTAAACACATATATAATGAATATATATATAATAATTACATAATTATTTACATTTTCGATATAATTAAATCAGGATCAACATAATAAGAGAAACAATTAAAAAGTTAAAACATACAAAAGAAAATAGGCAATTAGCACCCAAAATATTGAAAATAATGAAAGATTTCTAACAAATAGGTACTAATATATTATACAAAGATCATATATGATATCATAAATATTAATATAGTTATTTAATAAGTTATTAACATTATTAAAACCATTATATAAGAGATTAATTTCTGTTGACACAAACAAATCATGGTAAGATATTTAGTCTCAATTTACATTTCATTGAGACTTATTTGATATTATACACAAATTCAATTTAATGTTGTGTATATATAGACACTTTTAATTTAATATCATGATTATATCATAATTCATGTTTTTAAAGTCTCACTTTAGACTATCTCATGCAATGGGTATTGACTTGAAAACTACCAAGTAGTAAAACTTATCTATGCAATATCACTTTCTATTATGGTGATTATATTTAACGTGAAACAATAACTTCATTATGGTAATTTTTATTGTAAATTAAATTTATCTTAAAGACCCCAACTATCATGAAATATATATTATTATTTCTTAAACAGTATACCATTTTTATATATGGTGTTCACCTTGACAATTATTTGATTAACTATAGAATTATTTATAAATATGTATCCTTCATTCAATATAGATATTTAAGAAGGAACAATTTTCATGAATTAAATAGATTAATCGATATATTAGGATTTAAATGGATAGTTATGAAATGGGTGGTTCCTAGTTATAGATATCTCCTCGATTCATCGGTAGTCTAATGAGAAGAATCACTTTGGCTAATCAGATGGATTTTTACGAGACTTATTATAAACCAAATTGTGAAAGGTATTGACCATAAAGGTACCATGTAACTTAGAAATATGGTTTCCAATAATTAGGTATTCTAGTGATTCATAATTAGTTATTATTTATCCAATACATTTTTTCTTGTACATTATCTATGGATTTAGTTCTTTCTAGTTTTATTAATTAAAAGGATTGTGTTTCAATTACTTATGTTACCATATTGGTTTTAACTTATCTAGTTTTATAAATAGAATATGTGCCCAATTATTTATCTTTAGATGTTTTTTATTTTCATTGATTAATTTTTATATATTCTATACATACCCTTATAGAGCATTTTATCCTACCCTTATTTTTTTTACTTTCCCCACGATATAAAGAGGGTTTTATTGAATGAGTTTCAATGATGATGTTTATTTCGTTTTGTTATGTATCATGTTTTATTTTATATCTCCAAATGTAATATAGGTTTAGTGTGTGTAATATGTTTTTCCAAAAAAATTTAACTGATCAGGCATTCATGATTTGATTCCTTGTAATCATGCCAATGTAATAAGGTAATGCACCATCTCCAAGATTCTGAGGTCGGGGAATTACATAAGGATGATATATCAAAAACGATTCCAACCAAAAGATTCAAATTATATAAAGGAGAAATTAATTAACCAAATAATAGGTAATCATCACTATCCCAAATATAGTAACACCAAGGGTTTCTTCCTCTTCAAGTAGACTAATTCATGAAACCTCTAATGAAGCACACCCAAACCATGAAAAGAATCTGTAACACCAGGAGTTTTTAAAATAGGAACATCATGTTAAATATTATATATGACATGAAAGATAAATATTATAATAGAATATAATACACTGATACAATATGATATAGTTATTTTTAAATAAATTCAATCTATTCGACAGGTTTTGATGCACACAACGTTGTGTTTAGACAAAACATGATACCCTATTACAATATTATTATTTAAACCTGAAAATTATAACATAACTTTTAAGTTGGAGGGTATAATAGGGATAAATAAATCATTAAAATTATAATGTTTACACGTGTATAAAATAAATTATATGGTTATATATTAATTATAAATAAAAATGAAGCATTTGAAAGAAAGAGAAATGTTTTCTATAAAATATTATTTTTCTAAAAGGCGGAATTATTGCACTTTGTGAACAAAATTTTAAATTTATTTTTACCACATAATGAAATTTTATTTGAAAAAAAATCTTAATTTTTTTTTTAAATCTAAATTTTAAAATTATCTTTGAGTGAATGTTTTAGGATTTTTTTTAAAATATTATTTTTTACGAATAGTTAAAAATAATGAATTTTATTAAAAACAACATTTCTGATAAAACTATTTACAATGTTAAATTATATTTTAAATCATTTTTAAAGTAATAAAAGTTTAAAAATATTAAAATTTACCAATATAGATCTTTATAATCAATTTAATATTTAATTTTTATATAAAACTTTTTAAAATTTTTATTTTTTTATTTGGAAAACTGATTTTTCGACGCATCTGTGGGTTTTATTTTAAATTAAATTATGACAATTCAATGAATTTAATTTTGAAAAATGGATTATATAATTAGAATAATCATAATTTTTATTATGTAATAAGGACAACATAATTTTTTACCATAATATAATAGTGAAAATAATGAAAATTAATTACCATGATTAAGGGGAAACAAGTTTATCTGGGGTTAAACTAAGAATATAAGGGCTAAAAATTACCTAAAACATATACAACACCAAATTTATGACCCTATTTAGACCATATAAACTCTATGGTATATAAAGACACAATTTGGGGGATTTTTGTATAGACACCCTACTTTTTATTACATTACTATTACATCAATAACATAAAAACACTACACAACGAGGATCCAAAGGTTTAGTGTCTTGAAAAAACAAGGACTATATATAACTTTTATAATATAAAACATAATCATTTATTTAATTCCTTCTTAACTAGATTCTTATTGTGCCTTGTGTTCTATTTATTACATGTAGTCACATGATGATATATTTCAAAAGGGGTGAGATAAAAATCCCAATAAAATGTTATATAATATCCTGAAATAATATAATATGGGGTGATAATAATTATAACAACATCATCATAATAATGAAAGGAAGCATTAGAAAAATTCATGGAATGTGGGACTATATAAAAATGAAACATCATGTCTTAGTGGTCAACTACCAAACATAGTTTTGAACAACTATATAATCATTTTAATTCATATTTCACTTTTTATCTTGAAATACATCACATTACCCAATGCAATGGAGAACTATATAATTCTGGGCACACCCATCACATCATAGCATTTACATTATCATGCATGCCACATAGAATATACATCAAAATTTAAAACAAAATAACCCAAGGAAAGAAATGGGATTCATTTCATAAAGAAAAAATTAATAAATTTGATTCATAAATGAGAGAGGGAATAATATACTTTATATATGAATCATTTGTCACGACCCATCCTCGGGGCTCGTGTCGTGACTACCCCAATCCCTCCTTCTATAGTCCAGGGGCTGATGACTAGCACCAAAGGTGTAAATCCTGATAACTGGGAAGGCATTGTGTATATAAAACATAAACACATCTAACCAGATTACAAGTGGAAGTAATACACTAAGTACAAAAGAAAGTGCTAAAAAGTAAATGGGCCAGAATACAAACCCAACTGAAAAGTACATCTACAACTAAACTAAAGTACAACAAAAAAGACAAACAGCTAGAAGATAGAAGTAGCTCCTGGGTCATCCACCTCGAATCCTACCTGAAGGGTAGGTACAGATAGCCTCCTCAACGCTCTCACCCACCAACATCCTCCGAGTACCGTCATGTCGTGAAGTCCACCTCCAAGTACTGACTCGTCAGGAGGTCCACCTCCGGGTACCGTCCAGTCCTTGTACACTCGATCTCTGTCAGCGTTTTCCATCGTCTGCATCCAACACAACGAGGTGCGGGCATAGCCCGTGTACGGGTGAGTATAACGATACTCAGTAGGGACCCCGAGACCCTCATGGTTGCACTAAATCCAACAAGGATATCCAAAAAGAAGGATCTCAACAGATAACCCTTACTTAGGTATAAGCCCATACTTATACCTAAGTTATCAAGTAACCCATCTCAATTAAGAGGTAATCATAAAGGTTGTGAAATCAAAGGATAACCACAACTTAGGTATATTCCCATACATGAACCTAAGTTATCAAGCAACCCATCTCAATCATGAGGTTAACACAAAGGTCCTTGATTCAGCTCAAACCATGATTTTTCATTAAAGATATCAAAACCACAACTGCTGAAGAGATCATCCTCTGCTGAGTACTATGATCATGTCACGACTCAGAGGTGCTGCTCACCAACCTTAGACTGCTGAGGTACTCCTCCTGTCGAGTACCGCGGGTCTGCCACCCAAACACAGTAGTGCTCCACGCCATGAGTCTACCACCCTAACATAGTAGTGCTCCCCCAAATAGCCTACAGAGGTACTCCTTCTGTCGAGTACTACGGGTCTTCCAACCAAACACAGTAGTACTCCGCGCCGTTGGTCTGCCACCCAAACACAATAGTACTACCCACTGGGCTATACAAGTCACTCTGACTCGAATCAGACAAGTAGTTATCAGGTCTCAGCCAGCTACAAGGTCTCTATACTCCATACGCTCGTCTCCGGGAGGATCCGCTCCACGAGATAATGTTTGATACTCCAAGTATCACAAATTCCCAAAAAGAAGTATCACAAAGGACTGCCTCGTCAGAGGGGTCTCAACGCAATAGACAGTGCGTCAATCAGACGCCCGGTCTGTGAGTTATTAGCCTTTTCGTTCCAGGGGACTGGTTGGTTTCGTGTACGAACCAACCTGACCGTATCTTAAATGTACTCAGAAATATCATAGGGTATACTCAAAGGGACCGTATCTCAACGATATTACTAATTCCGCTGACGGTTCGTCAAATGGATGACCTGTCTGAAAGTTATCATCTTTTCCGTTCGAGGGGCCCGGTTGGTTTTTAAGCTAAAACCAACCAGAAAGTACTCCAAATGCGTCCATAAACAATTGGAGTATGCCAAAATATCTGTATCATCAATAGAAATCCAATGTAGTGGATGGTACTTCAATCATACATCCAGTCCTCAAGTTCTAAGCGTTTCCGCTCCAAGGGCCCAGTAGGTTTCATGTTCGAAGCAACACGACCATACCCAAACTTTGCCAAAACCTTGAATGTAATATACCGAAACGACCGTCTAGATCCAAGGAATCCTAAGCAACTGATGGTGCATCGATCGAAGGTACACAACTCATGTTATAGATGTTTAACTGAATAGGGTCTGAAAATAGGGGGTTTGGGCCCGGTCTGACCCGGCCCAATACCCCTTGGGTCGGCCCGAACCAGATCGAACCAACCAGAATCTGGGTCTGGCCCAGTTGGGCGCAGTGCAGCCCGGCCTGACTCGGTGGGGTACGGGACACAAAGGGGGTGTCGCCCCCTATTTGTCGAAACGGTGGACCCAGTGGGGTCCGCCCTAGCAGTAGGTGGGGGGGGGGGGGTTACACCCCCCTATTTTCTGGGTAAGAGCAAGCCATTATGGCCAGACGGTTTGTGAACCACCATGTGACCGAGAAGGGGTCCTGCCTCCTGGTGTCGCTGGCGGCCGGCTCAGCCTGCCGCCCCTATTGGTTCGCCGCGGCCTTTGACCGCGGCTCGTCTCATCGGCGCGGCGCGACGCCATCATGCACCACCTCCGTGGCCCACTCCGACCATCGTCCTTTTTGTTACCGGGTGGTGCAACGGCGCCGTACCACCTTTTCCGTAGCCTTGCATGGCCGCTGTTCCCTACCGATCACCGCACGGTGCAACGACACCGTGCGCCTCCGCCTCCAACATCAATAAAGTTTAACAAAGAAAAGTGGAGGAGAATCGTCTTTGTTTGTGCGGTCCGATCTCCTCCCGTTACGACGATATCATATGGCCAAACGGAACTCAATAGTTGGAAAATGATGAAGACGGTATTAAAACTTTAACACAACAACCCCTACCTCCCAAAGACGTCGCACGTCGTCGAGCCGTGGAAAGAGGCAAGTGTCGCGATGATCGTACGTCGCAAGAAGATCGTTGTCGATTCCGTTGACGTCAGAGGAGGTGTCTTCATCGATGGCGACATTCCTCATAGTGGTGTCTCCTCCCTTGATGCGGAGGAAGAGGAGGAGAAGGCACGTTTTCAGTGACTTCTGGTTCTTCGTCGGAGGCGTTCTTCGTCGAAGAGGCGTTGTTCTTCTTCAAGAATGTTCTTTGTTGGAAGGAGGGAGATCTTCTAAATTCTCCAAGAATTTCCCACACAAAGTATTCCCAACCCAATATCAAAATGAGGTTTTTCCCTTATTAACAACTATCATGCTAATTCAATTTAATTCATACTCATTAATAAATTGAATGGTTGGAAAAATATTAAGTGTTGTGAGAGAGATAGAAGGTGGAGAGGCTTCACTATAATAAATGGGTGGAGTTGTCAAGAAATAAACAAGAGTCGAGTTATTGGGAGTTTAGGGATTTGAGGGGGGAGGTGAGGAGTTAGGGTTTTGTGTGGGCCCCACCCCTAACTCCCCTTGGGAGAAAAATAACCACCTTCCTTGAATAAAAATTGTACACAAAAAAAATTATTTATTTTATTCTAATCCCCAATGATTAAAACTCAACCTGCTTAAAACCCAACTGTGGTAAAGGTCCCCTTAAGCAATTACCGGCGCTGCGAGTTCATCGGTGCACTCAGATTTCAATTCCAGGCATCGGTTGAAAAGATAGAAAAACCTGCTTGGTCGTTCATTGAACGTACCTGAGCTAAACTTTCGAAAAAGATTCTTGGCACACCGGGCCTCAGAATTTGGTTCCATCTAAAACTGCATACTCGTAAAATTCCAAGGTATTTAAGAAAAAATTTTCCTTCAAATTTACGGGTCTTTACATTACTCCCACCTCAGATCTTTACATCCCCGTAAATCTATAACACATATTAGGTAAACTAAAGGGGGTACCAAGCACACATCTGAGCCTCCGGCTCCATTTTCTCTCCTGGAGGTTCCCGTGCTGCCAACGAAAGCACACAAGAGGAATCGATTGTCCTCGTAGGACCTGCTCCTGTCGATCCTCAACCTTGACCGGAACCTCGTGAAAGTCGTCCCTTTTTCGTCAATACTAGAAGTGGTGCTAAAACTCTAGTGAGTTCTGGAACAAAGGTAAGTTTGACCGACTCCTGAGTGATCGACTGCACCCTCATAGCATGATTCCATTCTGTGCTTCCTGGGTTTTCCTTTTTGTGGATCAAGGAAAACCCTATTCCAACGTTGTAGATAATCCCCAGCCTTGTTTCCCTAATACCGTCAATTCGTGTATGAATTATGGTTTCCCAGACCAAAATCAAACTAACGTCGTAAGGACTCGACGCTGCCACCAAGTGGTTCCAACCGAAACTATCACCTCAAGGGTCAGATCACACCGTCGGCATAAGCGTGATTATCGAGTCTCCTCCCAAAGGTATCTCCATACGTGAGGGTCAATTCAATGACTAAACCGGAAACTCTAGGTCTGTGAAAAGATTCTTGGAAGGAAGGATTGATTCATATCAATGTCTGTTGATAAAGCAGCTAGTATAAGACACAGATCATTCCTTGCATCATCCCTAGAGCCTTTCGGTCACACTCCATGACCGCATGCAGCTACTCTCTTCCACAACCCTCCATCTCTCTGAGCCTATAGAGGAATACAAAGGTGGGTGGTTGTAACATGTTGAAATTTTCACCACCTCATGCTGCTCTCCCAGCTCTGCTTCCACGTCTGCTGCTCTACAGATTCATCTATCCTTAACACTTCCTACTCTTGAAACATTTTAACACCCAAGTCTGTGAGACTAGCGCCAGTTTCCTACTTTCCTACTGATAACCTTCACTGGCTGTATCCAATTAGCCAAATAATTCCCAACCACAAAGGTTCTCTCTAGCACCCTAACATAAGTAGGAATGCATTGAGAAAAAGTGTTGGCTCTGATGTCCTTTAAACACACCTCGCGCTGAGGTCCGATCTCAAAAGCACTGATCAAATCGTAGTCATCAAGTACCAGGATCGATCGGGTCGCCTCGATGACATCTCATCTACCAAAATGTCGTCCTACTAGAGCTGTGTAAGCTCCAGAAAACTCTCAGCCACCTCCTCAAGCCAGTCATCAACTGCCTGTGAGTCGGGCTCGCCTCGGAACCTAAGGGGTATCTGATGCTGAAACACTTGTATGGTACTAAGCCTATATGTGTCATATACCAATACCTTCGGTTGGAACTGTTGACCAACAAGTAGTGATATAGGTGGCACACTACCTGAAGGTACTATCTCAGTCATCGGTCCACGTACCGAAGCCTTATCACTATGCGGACCAACCTCAAGGTCACTCACTGGGAAACACCAGTAGCTAAGATATCCATCTTCTCTACTAGTGTCTAAATTAGGTGTATAACTCTAGAAATCGCCTACATCTAGTTCACTACTACCTAGGAATCTGCCATGCCTTGTAACCTTGGAGGCCTCTGCTATTGGAACTCGTGCAATGCACCCTGTCAGCATGAACCGTCAACTAGTATGGGTGGTGGAATCTACTGCCTAACGGGTGGTGGTTCTACTGGTACACCACATGAAGGTGCCAACAAAGAAAGAGGGCCCTTCATCGGAGTATCATCGCTCGATTTTCCGTTATCGAGAACTCTCTCGGAACTCCAACTGACTGTCTGCATGGAGAAATCCCGAATATATCTCACACGGTCAATTGATTAAAACCTGGTGAGCTTACTTGGTTTGAACTAACTTAAAGAAAACTTTTAGAAACACACATGAAATCAGTGTTTTCGTGCACTAAGTCAGAAATCAGTAGTTAGGGTCCTGGTGTATGGATACGTTGGGCACCGCACCAACACTGGACTCCCTGAACTAAAGACCACACTCGGTACCCATAACACTATTGCTTCACAGAAAGGAATGATCAGAGTCAAGAGTACTGTGGTAGAACCGACTCCTCTGATACCAATTTTTCACGACCCGTCCTCGGGGCCCATGTCATGACTACCCCAAGCCCGCCTTCCATAGGACAGGGGCTAGCGACTAGAACAAAAGGCGTAAATCCCGATAATTGGGAAGACATTGCCTGTATAAAACATAATCACATCCAACCAGAGTACAAGTGGAAGTAATACACAAAGTACAAAAGAAAGTGCTGAAAAGTAAATGGTCTAGAATACAAGCCCAACTGAAAAGTACAACTACAACTAAAAGAAAGTACAACAGAAAAGACAAATAGCTGGAAGATAGAAGTAGCTCATGGGTCATCCACCTCGAATCCTACATGAAGGGTAGGTACAAATAGCCTCCTCAACGCTTTTACCCGCCAATCTCCTCCGAGTACCGTCACATCATGAAGTCCGCCTCCGGGTACTGACTCATCGTGAGGTCTACCTTCGGGTACCATCTAGTCCTTGTACACTTGATCTTTGTCCGCGTTGTCCATCATCTACATCCAACACAACAAGGTGCGGGCATAGCTCGTGCAGGGGTGAGTATAACGATACTCAGTAGGGATCCTGAGACCCTCATGGTATCACTAAATCCAACAAGGATATCCACAAAGAAGGATCTCAATAGATAACCCTTACTTATGTATAAGCCCATACTTATACCTAAGTTATCAAGTAACCCATCTCAATCAAGAGGTAATCATAAAGGTTATGAAATCAACGGATAACCACTACTTAGGTATATGACCATACATGTAACTATGTTATCAAGTAACCCATCTCAATCATGAGGTAAACACAAAGGTCATTGACTCAGCTCAAACCTGGATTTTTCATTAACGATATCAAAACCACAACTGCTGAAGAGCTCCTCCTCTGTCGAGTATTGTGATCCTATCACGACTCCGAGGCGCTGCTCACTAACCTTAGACTTCTGAGGTACTCCTCCTGTCGAGTACTACAGGTCTCCCACCCAAACACAGTAGTGCTCTCCGCCATGGGTCTGCCACCCCAACACAGTAGTGCTCCCCCTAATAGCCTACAGAGGTACTCCTTCTATCGAGTACCGTGGTTCTGGCACCCAAACACAGCAGTGCTCCTCACCGTGGGTCTGCCACCCAAACATAGTAGTGCTTCCCAATGGGCTATACAAGTCACTCCGACTCGAATCGGGCAAGGAGTCATCAGGTCTCAGCTAGCTACAAGGTCTTCATACTCCGTATGCTCATCTCCAATAGGATCCGCTCCATGAGCTACTGGTCGATACTAAAAGTAACGAAAAGTCCCACGAAGAAGTATAACAAAGTACTGCCTCGTCACAGGGGTCTCAATGCAACAGGCGGCGTGTCAATCGGATGCCCGGTCTGTGAGTTATTAGCATTTTTGTTCCAGGGGCCCAGTTGGTTTCCAGTACGATCCCACCCGACCGTATCTCAACTGTACCATGAACTCTCAAAGGGTATACTCAAAGGGACCATTTTTCAACGAGATTACCAACACCGCTAACGGTTCATCAAACAGACATTCGGTCTGAAAGTTATCGGCTTTTCCGTTACAGGGGCCCAGTTAGTTTTTAATCTAAAACCAACCCGACCGTACTCCAACTGAATCCATACCTAAAGTGGAGTATTCCAACAGATCCTTCTCATCAAGTTGAATCCAATGTAGTCGACGGTACATCAATCGAACGTCTGGTCCTCAAGTTATAATCATTTCCGCTCGGAGGGCCCGGTTGGTTTTGGGTTCGAACCAACTCGGCCATACACAAACTTTGCCAAAACCTTGAGTGTAATAGACCAAAACGACCGTCTCGATCCAAGGAATCCTACGTAACTACCGATTCATTGATTGGAGGTCCACAACTCATGTTATGGGCGTTTAACTGAAGAGGGTCTGAAAATAGGGGGTTTGGGCCCGGTCCGACCCGGCCCAATACACCCTGGGTCGACCCGACCCGTCCTGGACCATGTGACATGTGTCCCGGATCGGAAGCCAGCCTCCGCTCGGTGCTGGATGAGTGGGATGCAAAGGGGGTGCCGCCCCCTGTTTGGGGAAACGGCGGACCCAGTGGGTTCCGCCCTAGCAACAGGTCGGTTTTCCGGGTAACGGCCGACCATTACGGGTGACTAGTTTGTGAACCGTCGTGGGACCTAGAAGGGGTCCTGCCTCCTGCATTCTCTGGTGGCCGGCTCGGCCAGCCGCCCCTGCTGGTCCGTCGCGACCTTAGGCCGTAGCTCGTCTCACCGGCGCGAAGCGACGGTGCCGTGCACCTTCGACGCGGCCCGCTCCATCCACGGCCTTTCTCAGCCCCTCCAGCGGGGCACGATGGTGCTGCGCACCACCACCGTGGCCCACTTCGGCCACGATCCTCTTTGTTACCGCGTGGTGCAATGACACCGCTCCACCTTCACCACGGCCTTGCATGGCTGCGGTTCCCAACCGATCACCGCATGACGCAACGGCACCGTGCGCCTCCACCTCCAACATCAACAAAGTTAAACAAAGAAAAGGGGATGAGAATCAGCCGTGTTCATACGGTCTGAACTCCTCCTGTTACAATGATATCATACGGCCAAATGAAACTCAAGAGTTGGAAAATGAGAAAGACAGTATTAAAACTTGAACACAACAATCCCTTCCTCACAAAGACGTCACACGTCGTTGAGCTGCGGAAAGAGGGAATCATCATAATGTTCGGGTGTCACGAAAGATCGATGCCAATTCCGTTGACATAAGAGGAGGTGTCATCATCGATGGCGAGATTCCCTACGGTGGTGTCTCCTCCCTTGACGTGGTGGAAGAAGATGAGAAGGCACGTCGTCGGTCACTTCGCGTTCTTCGTCGGAGGCGTTCTTCATCGAAGAGGCGTTGTTCTTCTTCAAGAACGTTCTTCATTGGATGGAGGGAGCTCTTCTAAATTCTCCAAGAATTTCCCACACAAATTTTTCCCAAACCAATATTAAAACGAGGTTTTTCCTAGTTTAACAACTTTTCATGCTAATTCAATTTAATTCAAACTCATTAATTAATTCAATGGTTGGAAAAAATATTAAGTGTTGTGAGAGAGATAGAAGTTGGAGAGGCTCCACTCCAATAAATGAGGGGTGTTGTCAAGAAAAAAACAATAGGTGAGTTATGTGAAGTTTAGGGAGTTGAGGGGTAGGTTAGGAGTTAGGGTTTCATGTGGGCCCCACCCCTAACTCCCCTTGGGAGAAAAATAACCACCTTCCTTGAATAAAATTTGTACACAACAAATTTTATTTATTTTATTCTAATCCCCAATTATTAAATCTCAACCCACTTAAAACGCAACTGTGGTAAAGGTCCCCTTAAGCAATTATCAGCGTTGTGAATTCATCGGTGCCCTCAGATTTCAATTCCGAGCACCGGTTCAAAAGATAGAAAAACCTGCTCATTTGTTCACTGAATGTACCCGAGCTAAACTTCGGAAAAAGATTCTGGGCACACCGGGCCTAAGAATTAGGTTCCATTAGAAACTGCGTACTCATAAAATTAAAAGGTATTTAAGAAAAAAAATTCCTTAACATTTCCAGGCCTTTACATCTTCATCCTTGAGTGAAGAAGAAACAATCTCGAGAAGTAAAAGGTGCATTTTTTAAGAAGATTTCTTTTGTAAAACATTCAGTTTTCCATAAACTCAAGTAGAAAACATTTATTCCTAGAAAATAAAATATAGGTATGATGAAATTATATTTAAGGAATTATTCATTCTTAAAATGGGGTGAAATAGGTAAAACCCAAAGAAAGAGAGTTGGGTTTGAGAATTCCCCTTACATTGTATCTGAATGCTTTATTCATTTTAGTGTTTTTTATAATCACATTATATTAATTAATTAACAATTACATAACCTTTTATACATGAATATAGTAAATTATTGTTTTATTAAGTTATTTAATGGTCCTTTATATGAGTTATAGAGTTTAATTTCGTCGTTTGGTGGAATTCATTTCCATAGTATTCATGATTTGTTCATTTGTTTACATGAATGAAAGTTCTTTTAAAATGAGGATGGACATACATAATTTTTATTATATGTTATTAATGACCATCCAGAATTTTAAATGATCTTGTAATGTATTTGGTTATATACCATAGGGATGATTCATTAGAAAAAGTAAACGATTATTTTTTTATGTTAATTTTGGTGGTTTTTCTATCACAACGAACTCATTTTGTTTATCATTTAGTGTTATGAGTATAAGTTATTTCTAGAACATAAAAAAGTTATAAAATAAAGTTTAAAATCTTTTTTAAACCATTTTATTTTCTTATTAACATCCTTGATGGTGCTTAATGAAATTGAATGTGAATTTTCCACAATATCTGTAAATTGACACATCACGGGTGATGATTTAATTTTTAAAATAAAAGTTAGAGAGGGTGGAGTTTTATGTTGTATATTCCATTAACAAGATATAATTCTAGTATATATATGGTACTAGAGTTATAATTCCATTTGGATGAAGGGAGGTGAAGAGAGAATAAGAAAATAAATTTAAATTGAAAGGAAATTAAAAGAAAACAAGAGCCGATTTACTTCTTGAATTATCCTATTGAGATCCACATCAAAGAACATATACCTGGCTTTTTGATGAGACCAATATCTCATATATGTGGGAGATTTACTGGGTAGAATTTAGGCAAGGTTCAAATCTTCAGAATTGTGAGGAGAAGAGGGGGTGAGGGGTGGTATTTATTGTAGAGGAGAGAGGTATTATCTCAATATTTTAATCATTATTTTAGTATTTTGGCTCAAGATTATGAGTATTTTGAGAATTATCATAAAATATATTAAAATATTGATTTATAGTTTGATATTTTGGGTATATTTCAACCATTCATCATATATGACTCCATAATTCATATATTTAGCTTTTATTGAAAATTATAATATTTTACTATTCATAAAAAAACAAGTATTTTAGAGAACTCCAAAAAATTAAACCTACCCATTTTTTAACATGTGGTATTAAGAAATGAACTCCATTTTATGAAAATAATTGTTTAAAATATGATTTGTTTTATTAAAATCATCATTTAGTTGGAAAATAAAGATTTTAAAATTATAACTGATTTTATAATACATTAAAAAATTACTTAAGGTCGCATAGAATTATCGTAAAATCATAAGACATAAATATATTAATTTATTAATAAATTTTATGGAAATTAGTTTTCTTTTAAATTATTAAATTAATCATTAATTAATAATTAAATATTTATGACTTATAAAAATACCAACACTTAATTAATAATTTTTAAAATATTTACGTACTTATAATATGATATAATTATATCACATTTTCAATTATAATATAAAAAATGTCATTTATACTTTCATGGGTGATTCTATTATTCATTTGACTGACTTGCTATCTATAAGGGTCATATTACTATTCCTAATGTCAACTTACTATTCCATCAGTATTGGTTCCTTAACATCAATAAATACTTTTTATTTCATTAAATACTCATTTATAAAGATTTTATTTTGGTATCTAAGTGATTTTATGTGATTTATTGTATTTAAAACTACTATAAGAAGGGATAAATTCCATTGATAAAATTTTTGGTTGTTACATTCTGTCCCCATTTTGAAATTTCAATCGCAAAATTTTGTTTTACATAAATAGGTGATTTTACTTATCCTTTATCACCTCCTCTAGTTCCCATGTTTCTTATTCATACTTATGGTTCCTCCACAATAATTTGACAATTTGGGTTGTCTTGTTGTTTAGAATGTTATCTCTCATCTCCAAAATCTTTATTGGCTACTCCTCATAAGAGAGATCATCTTCCAACTGTACCACCTTTGAGTTCAGTACATGTGAGGGATATGGTATGTGCTTCCTAATTAATGATACATGGAACACATAATAAAATTGATCCATATTTGATGGGAGTTCTATATGATAATCCATGTCTCCCATGCGATCAAGGATCTCAAAGGTTCTGATGTACCATAGGGATTGGATTCCATTTTTTTCCAAACCGCAAGACTCACTTCTATGGTGATATTCTATGGAAGGATTTATCTCCAATGTCAAACTCCATGTCCCTTAAATGGTTGTTAGCATAGCTCTTTTTTCAGTTCTGATCATCGTTGATGTGCTACTGGATTCCTTGAACCTTTTCTATCATCCCTTGCACAAGATTTGGTCCATGTTTCTTTATTTCATCAACATCATCCCAATAGGTTAGAGTTCTAATTCTATTTCCGCATAGAGATTCATATGGATCCATTTAAATACTCAAGTGGAATCTATTATTGTATGATAACTCAACCAGTGGGAGATGCTGATATTAACTACCGTTGAATTCTAAAGAGTATTCTCTTAGCATATCTTTGAGTGTTTGAATATTCCTTTAAGATTGGAAATAATTTTGGGGGTGATAGGTCGTGCTTAAATTCAATTTAGTACTCATGGAATTTTGAATAATCCTCTATAATTTCAATGTAAACCTGGGATCACAATTAGAGTCAATAGAGAGTAGAACTCCATGAAATCTCCCCACTTCCTTTACATATATCTTTGCATGTTTTTCAAGAGAGAGATCCACTTAAATAGAAATAATGTTATCAATATTTTAGAGTTGGTCCACCACAACCCATATCACATTATTTAGTTTGGATATCTTTGAAAGACCCCTGAAAAAGTCAAAAATAACATTTCCCCATTTCCACATGGGTATAGGAAATGGTTGTATCATCCCTTTGGACTTATGTTTACCTGCTTTAACTTGCTGACATATCAGACACTTTGAAATATATTCCATAATCTCCTTCCTCATATTTTTCCACAAGAAGTGTTCGCATAGATCATAGTATATTTTAGTACTATCGAGATGGATAGAGAAATTTGAGCTATGTTCATTATCAAATAGATACTCCTTTATCTTAGGTGATTAAGTCACACAAATCCTTGTTTCAATCTGAATCACATCATTATAATCGATATAAAACTCTTGAAGATTCCCATCCATTGATGTATTCATCCTGTTTTGTAACTCTGGATCATCCCTTTATTCCTCTTTAATCTTCTCTTAGATATATGGTTGGGAAATAGTTTGGGAAAGGTAAGATTTATTCCCTACCATTATGATTTTTAAATAAATTCGTTGAATATTCATGATGATAGGTTCTTTCTCAATCCAAAACTTGGATAGAGTAGCAGGTTCTTTTCTTCTAAGAGAATTATCTAACTTGTTAGCCTTTCCCAAATGATAGTGAATAGAGAAATCTTTGTCTTTGAATAGATCTAACTGTCTCTTTTGAGGCATTTTGAGTTCCTTTTTTGTAAATATATACTTTAGGCTCCTGTGATTGGTATACATGTCACACTACTCAAAATAGGTAGTGCCACTAGATTTTCAAGAAATAAATCACAGCTTCTAGCCCCAGATAATGTGTTGGGTACTTCTGCTCACGGATTTACATCTTTTGCGAGACATAGGCTATCACATTATCATTTTTCAAGAGTACACAACCCAATAGTTTCTTTAAATCATCACTATATATCAGAATTTTTTTCAACTTTTCATTAATGTGAGTACAAGTGTAGTGATAAGCCTTCTATTTAGCTTTTTCAAGCTTTCATCACATTATTCCATCTCGATATACTTTACCCCTTTCTTTGTTAACTTAGTTAGTGGGCTTGAAAATAATTAGAAATTACTCAAAAAATCCATAGTACCCAGATAATCCCTGAAAAGTATGGATTTCTAGGACACTAGAGGGTCTGGGCCATCCATAAATTTTCTTTTTTATGAAGGGTCCACAAAAATTCCATCACTTGTGATCAGATGTCCCACAAATGTGACTTTCTCCATCCAAAATTCACATTTTCTAAAGTTTTCCTATAACTTCTCCTTCCTCAATGTCACCAACACAAGCCTTATATGTTCTTCATGTTTTTCTATCTCTTGGAGTAGATGAGAATATCAAAAATAAACAGTATAATTGTTTTTGAGGTAATGTATAAAGGCTCTATTCATCAAATCCATGAAGATTACAGGGGCATTAGTAAGTCCAAAGGGCATCAATAGAAACTCATAGTGCCCATACCTTGTATGGAAGGCATTCTTCTGAATATTTTCCTTCTTCAGGTTTAACAGAAGATATCCAAAACAGAGATACACCATTTAGAAGTATTGAGATCCTCAAAATTGATTGAACATGTCATCAATCCTTGGGAGAGGATACTTGTTCTATATGGTGATCTTGTCGAGTTACTGATAATTAATATGCGACCATATTGATCCATCCATCTTCTTGATAAAGACCGCTGGCATACCCCAAGGTAACGAACTAGGGTGTATGAACCATTCGTCGAAATTCTCTTGCAGCTTCTTCTTAAACTCCTCTAGTTCGATAGAATCAATTTGATAGGAACACATTGATATAAGAGTATCTCTTGGTATGAGTACTATTGAGAACTCTACCTTATGATCCAAAGGATGTCTGGGTAACTCTTTAGGAAATAGATTATTGTATTCCCTCGCAATAGTCCTTCCCTAAGGCTGATACCTTTCATTGACTCAACCATTTGAGCGAGACATGGATATTTATAAGAAATCCACACCCAAAACATTGAAGTATTTTTCAAAGTAGATTCATGATCTTCCTTGAATTTATAGAGTTTCATGGGATGGTACAGAATGTCAAAAGATATTTCCTTTTCCTAAAATTTTATATGTGCTCTATATATCGAGAGCCAATCCATTCCCTGTATAGTGTTGAATTCTTCTAAGGGGAGTATTAAGAGATTCGTTGGAAGTATATTCCCACATACACCAAGAGTAGAAGATTCCAAAACTTGGGTTGCAATGATTTCTCCACTCGGTGTTTTTACATATATCTCTACTTTAGGGATTTGGAGCTTCAATTTAATAGTTTTAGCAAACATTGAAAATATAAAGTAATGTGTAGAACCCAAATCAGTTTTAATCATTCTTTAGTGGATAGTAAGTGTACCTTGTGTGACTTCATTTTCATGCTTAAATTTAAAATTAGTGATGGAATAATAATTCCCTTTCTTCTTTGTATTTGGTTTTTTTATTCTAATTACCCTCAAGAACTTTGGGTTTAGTTCACTGGATTTCATAGTGGCCTTTCTCCATACATTTGAAAAATTGAACCATGTGTGGTGCTCTCCTTGCCTCCACAACATCGTCTTGCTTACTCATGTATTTTCGACATTCATGAGCTTGGTGGCCTTCTCTCCCATACTTGAAGCATTTCCCTATCCCTTTGAGGCAGTTAATGTGATGAATCTTCCCGCATTTTTAACATGTGGGTGGTTGATTTTTCCTTCCACCTTTCTCACTAAATCATATAGAATGAAACTCTATCTTTCATTTCATATCACCATAGTGATGGGACCATTATCCAAACTCCATATCAACTTTAAGAGAACATCAAACAACTTATTCATAACTCCCAATGTATATAATTGAATGATCCTTTCAAAGGTGTGGTCTTAAACAACCAAATAATCTATCAATTTTACTGTCATTGTTAATAACAAAACCCAAAGCGTATTGTTCAAGCATTTTGATATTATATTCATAGGCCATGATAGATTCTTTATCCTTTTCTTTAGCTCTATGAATTCTTTATCTATATTTATATGAATAGTTCAAGGGAAATACTTATTAAGAAGCATTATCTTAAAGTCTTCCCACTCCATCAATTCAATTTCATCGCTCGGCTTGGTGTTCTTAATTAACACCCAATATTTTCAGCCTCTCTCTTTAGATAATAAATATAGAGTCACCTTATCCATTTTAGAATAGAGAAGCACAAAAATTTCTTCTCCAAATATTTTACCCATAATTCAAAAACTATTGGATTATAATATCCACTAAACATTGGTGGTTGTTGCTGCATAAAACACTCAGTATTTAGTTGATCTCTCTTTGGTGAAGGAGGATGTTCTACGTTATTCAGGTTATTGTTCATAACCTTAGATATCTATGTATTAATCACCATGAAATTTTGTACTACACCTCCAAAAGCATTGGGGATGTCATTTGGGCAATCACTGCATTGTTCCTTGTATTGATTGTTATCCTGGTTTCTCTTAATTCCCACCATTTTCTAAAATATAAAAGGTTATAAAAAACATAAGTCAACACGTCATGAATCAATAATTTATTCCTTTTTCAAATTAATTCTAAAGGCATATATTGTGGGATCCATATGTTTTTCAAATCTTCTTGTGTTCTTATATATACTTAGTCTCATACTATAGGTTTCACTATGGTTCTCAAACTCAAATTCCCAAATTAACTAAACTTTCATATGATACAAATTATAGAGACCATGATTTTTCTTAAATTACTATTACATCAACAACATAAAAACATTACAAAACAAGTATACAATGGTTTTGTGTATTGGAAAAACTAGGACCATAAATAACGTTTACAATATAAAACATAAACATATATTTAATTCCTTCTTATCTAGCTTCTAATTGTCACTTGTGTTCTCCTTGGTACATTTAGTCACCTAGGGATATACATAAAAAGGGATGAGATAAAAAATACTGATAATATTATAGATAATATCATGAAACAACATAACATGGGGTGAGAATAATCATAACAACATCATCATAGACATTAGAATAAGCATTAGACAAAGTCATTGAATGTGGAAATGCATAAAAATGGAAGATCATGTCTTAGTGGTCAACTACAAAACATAGTTGAGAACGAATATAGAATCATTTTCACACATATTTTACTTTTTCTCATGAGATACATCGCATTTCACAATTCATTGGATCACTATATAATTTCAGGTGCACCCATCACATCATAACATTTACATTATCATGAATGCCACATAGAATGTACATAAAACATTAACATAAATTATCCCATGGAAATAAATGGGTTTAATATAATAAATCACAAATTTGTAACATGGATTCATAAATATATAATGGAATATCATACTTGATATATGAATAATCAACCTTGAGTTAAGAAGAAACAATCTTGAGAAGTAAAAGGTGTGTTTTTTGAAAGAATAATTCTTTTGGAAAACATTGTATTTTTCATAAACTCAATTAAAAAACATTTATATCCTATAAATTTTAAAATAATTATGATGAAATTATATTTAATGAATTATCCATACTGAAAATGGGGTGAAATAGGGAAAAACCAAAGAAAGAGTGTTGGGTTTGAGAATTCCCCTTACCTTTTGTATGAACGCTTTCTTCACATTAATGTATTGTAAGATCGCATTAGATTAATTAATTAACAATTACATAAACTTTTATACATTAATATAATTAATTATGGTTTTATTAAATTATTTTATGGTACTTTTTGTGTTATATAGTTTAATTTCATCATTTCGGGGTGTTCATTTTCATTGTTTTGATTATCAGTTCGTTTCTTTACATGAATAAAAGATTATTTTAAATGAGGTTGAACATAAAGAATGGTTATTATATGTTATTAATGATAATAAAGAATCTGAAATTATATTACAAAGTATTTGGTTATATAACATGAGTATTATTCATTATATAAAATTTAACGATGATCGTTTTAGGTTAAATTTAGCGGTTTTTTGATCAAAATGAACTCATTTTGTTTTATCATTTAGTATTGTGATTATAAGTTATTTCAAGAACATAAAAAGGGTTATAAAATATATTTTAAAATCTTATTTATCCCATTTAATTTTCTCATTAATATATTTTAAGGTGTTTAAGGAAAATCAAAGTGCATCACCCATGATGTCGGTAAATTAACAAATCACAGACAACGATTTAATTATTAAAATAAAAGAGAAGGGGGGAGGAAGTTCAAAATTGGGTATTCCATTAACATGATATAATTCCATTATATATATGTAACTGGAGTTATAATTCAGTTTAGATGAAGTTATGTGAGGATATAATAAGAAAAGAAATAGAAATTGAAAGGAAATTAAAAGAAATAGTCAGCGGATTTACCTCTTGAATTATCCTTCTGACATCCCCCTAAAAGCACCTAGGATTTGTCTTTTGATTATACCAAGAGATTTTAGATTAGAGGGAGGTAATAGGGAAGCGTATTGGGCATAATTTAGGCAAGTATCAATGTTTTATAAGTGGGAGGAGTAGAGGGGGTGAGGGGTTGTATTTATAGTGGAGGAGAGGGGTGTTTTCTCAACATTTCAATCATTAGATTATAATTTTGGATCAAGACAATGAATTGTTTTAGAATTATAATAAAATAATTTAATTTAATTAATTATAGTTCTATATTTTGGGAATACATCATCCTTAAATCATCTATGCCTCCATAATTCATGTATTTAGCTTTTATTGTAAATTATCATATTTTACTATTCAAAAAAAATCAAGTACTTTAGAAAAATCCAAAAAATTGAACCTAACGATCTTTTGATTTGTAAAATTAAAAAACTAACTCCATTTTATGAAAATATTTTCCCAAATATGATTAAAATTATTTTTATTTAAAATCATTATTTAGATAGAAAATAGAGATTTTAGAATTATAAGTGATTTTTTAATACTTTGTAATATTACTTAAGCTCTAATAAAATTATCTTAAAATCATAATACAAAAAAATATTATTTTATGAATACATTTTATGAAAATAAAGTTTCTTTTAAATTATTAAATTTATCATAAAATTTTAATTAAATATTTATGACTTAAAAAAATTCCAACACTTAATTAATATTTTTTAAAAAAATTACTTACTTTTAAAAAAATAATAATTATATCCTATTTTCACTTATAAGATGCCAAAATTTTATTTATAATTTCATGGGTGAGACTACTATTAATTTTGTTGGTTTAATATTAATGAGGGTCATATTACTATTTCGAAGGACAAGATACTATTTTATCAATATTGGTTCCTTAACTTCTATAAATACTTCTTATTTCATTAAATCTTAATTTATAAATATTTTATTTTGGTTTCTAAGTGATTTACATGATTTATACTATGGGAGATTACTATAAGAACACAAATATTCCGTTGATAAAATTTTGGGTATCTATATTTTGTGTGGGAAAAATGTGGATACCACATTTTCATTTCCAAAATTCCATGTGTGTCCTCTCCCTCATTTAATAAAGGCCACCACCTCTCATCTCATCGTCACACTTCAAAAACTCTTTAGATCATCCAAGAAATACCAAAATTGTTTCATTAAATCCCTAAACAAATCCTAGAGGCCTTATTTTAGTTATCAATACCTCATAATAAGGATTTATGAATAAGCCTAAAGAGCCACTCTAAAGAAGAGGTAAAATCCTGAAACATGTGTATTTGATTTATTTCATCTTCCACCTCCTTCAAAAGAACTTAAATGATAATAATATAATTAAAAGTATATATAATATGTACTAATAGTTTATTATGTTAATGGAATAACCCATATCTATCTCCACTTTCATATAATGGGAAATGAAATTGTCAATTATGTGTACGATGGACTAACACCTTATGAACTGATGTAATTCGTTTTCCATCACCACCATTCAAGGATGGATATAATGATGGATTTAACACATGTATATAAAATTTATGACATTATTATACTTATAGTGTTATTATATAACATATAATTTCTTACTTTCCATTATATGGGGGATACAATACAATCACTTTTGTGTGCATAGGACTATCACCTTTTGAAGGGATGCAATTCATTTTTCTCATTAAATTTATATAGAGGGTAGTAATCCTAAAGATAATTATAATGGAAATGTTTTTTTTGTTGAATTTTCCATCAATAGATCAATAAGTATAAATTTGGAAGTTTTAAATGAGGGAATATGAAAAAATAATTTTTAGATAAACCTTTTGGACATAGATGTTTAGAAAAACAAGATTGGACACGGGTTTTGATTGAAGTTGATCTGATGAAGCTTTACGGATATCATTTTTCTAAACATCATATAAAACATCATGATAAAATATTTTGAATAATAGATGTTATTGATGTTCTCTATAAATAGTATTTTAAACTCATTCAATCAGATGTAGTTTATTGGGCTCCACTGCAATGGAATATATTATTATAATATTGATGTTTCCGGACTCCAAATTTTTGAAACCATCTCTATAGATTGAGAAACTACAAGGCTGATAAATTTCACCCATATTTACCAAATAAAAGCTCCTAGATAGAAATTTTGGAAAATGGGTTTGGTGTAAATCTAGAGTTTGTGAAAGTCACAAGGTTTGTGAATAAATGAGTAAAGAAAAAAATACCTATTTTTTTGGGCCATTGAGGAAGATGTTTTCCTAAGAAGCTCTATCAATACAACATCTTTTATTAGAAAAACATTATTAGAATAGTATTATAGACTAAGAAGACCAGATAATTTATATCATATTAAATATAAAATAATTATAGAATGCATTTATTCAGACATCTTACAAAGGGAAGATCATGATTCATAATGGAAATTTTTCTCTAGATAGAGAAAATTTTATTATGTTGATGTTTCTCCTAAAAGGTTTCTATAGGAAAATTAATTCTATATAATTTTTAACAATGTATTCAACCATTTTCAAATGTCCTGAAGAATCATTTTGAGAACTCATATTTTTTTAGTATTAAATGTTTTTTGTTTCAATTAGGTCTATAGAACGAGAATGATAAACAATGTTTAGGTCAGAGATGTTACGAATATGAAATTTTTTAATAGAAAATTTTCAAATTGTGAGTTTATGGTTGAATATGTTTCAAAGTGGGAGAATTGAAATATACATGGAAATATTTATAAAGATATAATAGATAGAATCCATCAGATAGACAAACATCAGATAATGGATGTTTAAGGAGCTTTACATAAACTATGTAATGTATAAACCTGTGGTGATGAATAAATATTCCTCAACATTTTTGTATCATTTTGAGATTAAATAAAAGAATAAAGAAACATTAATCTATTAGATATAGAGTTCATAGAGAAACATCAGTAAATTAATTTCTGGATAGAGGTAAATTGAGAAATATTGGAAACAAAAAATAATTGGAGAAGATATGAGAAGATTCGATAAGATTATAGTTTACTATAAAATACTTAAGAAGAGTCAAGAAAATTTTTAGTGATGTCCAAATGAACATGATGTTTAGAATTTTTTATTTTGATGGACTGGGAAAAAAATTTCAGTTTCTTTCCTTTGCAATTTTTGGTGGACATATAAATAAGAGTGAAAATGTATAATGCACATGTCACAGTTACTATCCAGGTGTGCGAAAAATTACACTCTGATGATGTGGTAATAGTTTGAAGTTCCAAAAAATGTTTCCTTTAAATTTTAAGGTGATAATACTAGATAGATATTTATTGGATGAAGTAAATTTCATCAAGGTTCCATCAGAAAGAGTTTTGTTCGACGGAGAAGTTTTGAGTTTCAAATTGAGTTTGTACTTAGTTGATACAGGAAGAGTGCGCGGTTAGAAATAAAAAATAATCCGATGTTTTAAAAAATGAAGTTATTACATGAAGATATTATGAATATTTCATTATAGAATAAAGTAAAACAATAAGAATTAGATGGATTTAAATCAAATTCGGACCCTTAGATAGAGGTTATCAGATGAAGGTCGAACAAACTAACTCTTTCTATGTAATTTTTCCAAACAAAAATTTTGGAATGTAGGGATTATAAATTTTCAATATTTTTATATACTTGAAGGAAATATCAAGACCAACCAATTTTGAAGAGTATTGAATAATTTATTGAAGATTATACAAGGGTAATGTTGATCCAGCTTTCTTATAGATTAAGTGAAGAACTATTTGAAGTGGATCAGATAAGAAATAAAAATAAGATTATACAACGGGGGTATAACCAGTTGCTGAAGATGATATTTTTTTGGGGTGTATAACTAGCTGTAAATAAAGAGTATATGAAAATAAATAGTTGGGGGTATAACCTACTATAATAGAAAATTTGACTACTGGGTTTTAGAACTATTTTCTTATTATGCCACTGTTTTCTAGAAAGAAGTTAGTAAAAGAATCAATTTTGGTGATGATATTAATCATTTCAAAGAGTATTTCATTTCAAAAAATGCTAAAAATATCATGTGATTATATATATATATTTTTTGTATGTGAAAGGAATGTTTGTGATTTATACTTGAGTGGATCGTTATTCTAAGAAGTTTCAAAGGTTAACAAATATTTCATAAGAAGTTTATGAGGTTGTTATAAAAAGATAAGTGATTACAGATTCACCCCTATCATTAATATCAATCCATTAGGAAACAAAATTTTTTTAGAGAATGATTACCACTTAAATATCTTATTATTCTAATATATAATTTCAATTAAGTAAATATTTAGGGTGTTTGTATTTTTTATGTAAAAAACTATCATATTTAGAAGAATAGGATGTTACCCTATATTCATTCTCCTAGAATTGAAGTTAGATATGTTTCAATAGTATGATATCCATGTATTAATGATGTTTATAAGATATTTTCAGATAAGAGAAGTTTAGATATTTATTGAAATATCAGAATTCTATATTTAAGGATATTACCGAAAACGTTTATACAAAAATTATAGGGTTTCCAACAGCCAAGAAAACGTGGGATTAGTTGAGGAGTATCTATGAAGGAAATGAGAATGTTTAAGAAGAAAAGTTCCAAATTTGGATAAGTAGAACTGAATATGATTAAATGTTTGATGAATAAGGTCGTGATGATTACTTTTCAAGAGTAAATGTGATTGTGAGCAATATTAGAGGTTTTTGTGAGAATTTGTAATATTATACCATTGTTAAGAAAATGATGAGAAAATTTCCATATAGATTTGATGCCAATGTTTCATATTTAGAGTATCAGGATGATTTATCCTTGGATGAACTTTAAAATAATCTTGTGGAATATAATGTGATATATAACACCCCAAGCTTCTACGGTACGTTTCCCTTTGAATAATGCGATAGCGTGTGTTGTACGCAACCTCGAGTTCTAACACACACCACAACTAATTAAACTAGCCGTTGTGAATAGTAATACCTAATTTTTGAAATTATATATATTTTATATTTGAAAATGGACTTCATTTTTGGACTCGGAATATCGAATTTAGCCTACGGTGAAATTTTGGTACATTTCGGATAACTTTCATATTTTGATGAATAGTGAAAATTACTAAATTTTAATTAAAAACAACTTTTTTAATCAAAATAATTAATAGTGATAAATTATGAATTTGAGTGGTTTTAAAGTATATATAGAATATATTTTTACCATTAAATATAATTTTGGTCATTGGACATAATTTTACAATTAAACCGAACATAAACGAGTGTCAATCTTTTTATAGTTATTATCTCTTAAAAACACGCTTTTTGTTTTGACAGCGGGAATTAATTTTAAATTAATTTCTGCCACTTATGTGTTTTGAATTTAGGAAAATGGATTCCATATTTTGAATCAGGATGTTCAAATTGTGTAAATGGGTAACTTTTATTTTTAGACATTTTGAATAATTACTGCGGTAAATATTTTATTTACCATGGTTAAAGGGTAAATCCGGTAAATAAGGGTTAAAACAAATAATATTATAATAATACAAAATTACCTTAAAACGTGTCCTAACCTTATTGGTGTACACATACCCGACCATGGGCATCCTTGGGTCAATTTGGGGACCCCTTGGAGCCACTTGTAAGTGATAATGACACATTATATTAATAAAGTTAAAATAAAAATAAAAATGGCATAAGATTACATCTTTTAGAAGAACAATTTTTACATAGGGTTATACATGTTGGATTTTCGATAATAAATATTCATTAGAAAGGTAAAAAGATTTCCTACATGATGAGATTTTATTTATAATTTTTAGACATTAAATAATTTATTTTATTTATGACACAATGATGATGCAGTAATTACTATAATAGTGAAAAATTAAAATAATTGATATTATAAATACCCAAATAAATATAATATGAAACTTTTAATGAATTAAACTAATTTTCTAGGATAATATGATATATTAGGATTGATTTAATTGACTTTGTTCTAAGTAATCAATCTGTTATGAGTTTCACAAAAATCAACTATTGAATAGTGTCAAAATTGACATAAAAGAGTTCTTAAAACAAATATTATATTATTAATTGATATTAAATTACTAAAAATCTAAGGTTCGGCCAAGAGACTTATATTATGATAGGTTAATCATTAATGGACCACTTGGGGGTCGCTTGGATGTATATAGTAAGTTTATTAACCATATTATATAAAAATACAAAGAGACATTGTAAAAGTGAAACTAATTAACTTAGAGTTAATACTTAAAGATAAGGTTAATATAAGTACCCAAACCTGTCTAAATTCTATTGGATGAGTTGTTTTCGACCTATCCCCACCTCATCCTTTGAATAGTAAACTTTGGAGCCATTAGAAACCGAATATGAATTTATTATAAATTAATATTTCTAGCTTTTCCAAAGGTGCCCCTCACCCCTCTTATAAAAGGGCACTCCTCCTTCTCATTTCTTCACACCTCTAAAGCCTTTTGGTTCGGCCAAACTCTGCCCAAATACTCTCCCAACATCCCTCAATACAACCTAGAGGCCTTAGTTTGATCATAAAGCCAACCTAAGGAGCCCTTTTGATCAAATCAAAAGGAAGAACCCGAAGAAGAGGTAATGATTTCACCACCCTTTTCTAAGTTCATTTCTTCTTCCACTTCCTCTTTCTTTGTTCTTACCATTCTAAAATAATAACTCCAGTATCTTACATATACTGTGATGTTATTATAAATATGGTACAACCATATTCAGTATTCTATCCACCCTTTGAATAACATGTCACCATACGTGCGTACGTACGGCTTACCGTCTCCACGTCGTGGTGTAATTGTTATTCAATATATTATTATTTGGATGGGTATAATAATGATGTGTAACTCATGTAAATAATAAATATAACATGTTAATGATTCTGTATATATGATATAACATCCATTTATATATTATTTTAATATCAAAAGAAGGATATTGTCGCTCGTGCGTACGTACGGACTACCGTCTCCACGAACGCGATGAGATTCATTCTCCATCGTAACCATTAAAGTATAATTATCATTTGATGATTTAAAAATGATTTTTAAGGACTTGATATCATTCTGGATATGAATAATATAAAACCTATCCTTTACAAACATGTCTTACGTAACAAAACATATGAAAGAAAACAAGTAAGTTAACACCCGAAACAACGATAATACTAAGATACCAATATTAAAAGATCATATATGATATCATATTAATGTATATGATTCTTGTATAATTTAATAACAATTATTTCACCATTATACAGGAGGTTAACCTACCCCAACAAAGGAAAAGTACAAGGTAAGGGTTATTTCACAATCTCTTCATTATTCGAGGTTGTTTATACGTAATAATCTATTGGGATCTCTTTATCATCCACATCCATGTTTCTTAAAAATGTATTTCAAAATATTTTTACTATTTACAAGAATATGGTTTAAAGTCATTTATACCCTTGTTTGACTTTTTATAAGAGGTTTATAAAGGAATCTTTCCATCGTTTTCAAAACAAGGTCCTTTTTAACCTTTTCGACAAAATTGAGGTAAGAATGTTTTTTTTAACTTATACGGCGGGTGCGGTTATTTTCCGCCGTTATAAATCATCGAAGCTTTCATTACAAGCTTATAAGAATATTTTCAAAGAAAATGTCTTATTTTATATGGATCTTAAATGATTTCAAAATTAAAGGAGATATTTCTTTAAAAAGAATTTTGATTTCATCTATGTCAACATCCTTTGATGGATTTTAAGATTATTCAAAGATGATTTATTATGATACAAAACTTTTATATTGTATTGAAGGTTTTGTGATATGTTTGACTGTGGATGTGCTATTTTTATACCATTCATAGTTTATGGTGAAATTATTGACATTTCGTATGCTAGTTTTAATACGAATGTTTATGTTATGTTTAAACCTTTTTCATATGGGAATGCATTGGACTTATTAAGTGACGGGTGGAGCCCGCTATAGCTCCTGGATGCATCGGTAGGCCTCATGAGACAAACTAGTGTCTTGGCACAAGGCCTTGACAAAATCTTATTTGTAGTCTTGGCACGAGGCCTTGGCTATGTGGTTATGATAGTCTGGCATTATGCATTCCATAATTATGAAAGTGGTTATTGATATTACATGTGATTATTCGATTAGTAGAATACCCATGTGAACAAGTAAATGGCATTATTTCATTTTACTTTTTCCATACTATGTTGAAGTTCAATTTTAAAAGGCTTTTGTTTTAGTAATTCATTGCCTTAAATGTTTACGCTTATTTTGAATGTTCCGCTATATTGTTATCCTTACTGGGCATTTGAGCTCACCCCTTTTCTATGTTTTATTTTTCCCAGGTAGTGAAGAAGTAAATTATGAATGACTTGCAGGGATATTATGAGGGGTTAATAGTGTGGATATGAAGACTTTTTTTGTTGTAGTAGTTTTTCACTTTGAAATGTAATGTAAAACTTTATGATTATATCTAGTGTTTCCAAGGCTACTAAACCAATTGGTCTTTCGGGATTTGATCTTTCTTGTGATCATGCCAATGTTATGTAATTAATGCACCGACTCTGGGTAACTGGGGTCGGGGCGTTACATGATAAAAATTTATATTTTCAAGAGAACTAAATAGAATGAAATTTACTTCAAATATCTGTTAATGTGAAATAAAAAATATAAATAAAAAATAGTATAATTTACTATTTTGGAGGAATTGGAAGAATAATAATATTTCAATCCAATTATTTCTCTCTATTCTAAAATATTCATCCAATAAAATTAGAAGGGAAAATTTAATAATTCTCTGAAATTTTGGACTTGTGAAGGGAAAGGATATTTTTCAAAACAAAATTCTTTGAAGAAGATCAAAGAATATGAGTCTGGAGAAGATGATATGAAATCTTTAAAACAAAAGTGGAAGAAACATAAGGAAAATTTTCCTTATGTTAAGAATAAGAAATGTTATATTATAATCATAAGGAAGGATGATTCCTCGTCTAGTGATGAATATGATCATCAAGTAAACTTACTTTTTTGAGGTAGAAATGGAAGTGTTTCATCAAATAGTATTGATTATTATGAATAGATAACTAAGCATGGGTGGATTCAAAAATAAGAATAGTGTTAAAGAAATTTATTAATGATATATTTTTTTAGAATGGTGATTGGATCAAGAAAGAGGAAATATACTTCTATTTTATTATAGCTCAGAAAATGAAGAATGGTGATCTTTAACATAAAATGAGAAGTTGTGCAGAAAAATCAACTGGTGATGATAACTTTGACATTATATAATCTACAATAATTGAAGAAAATAAGAAGAAAAAGTTATAGATATCAAAATTTGAGAAAATTATAAATTTCCTAAAATATATTTTTCCTAAAAAAGAAGAAGAGTTAATGGATTTTTTCCTCTTTTAAAGGTAATGGCAGAGATAGGTGGTCAGAGGGTTTGTGTACTCCATCTCTATGGAGATCTGGCTGAGCTCTAGGGTTTGTGATTCCTCTCCCTCACTTTTTGGGTTATTTTCTCATGGATTATGAGTGTGGATCATCCTATAATGAAGGCTTGTAAGGCCCCAGTGGTAGCGTGCATCCAGTGGAGTCGATCATTTACAGTGATACTACAATGTCCAACCCAACTATGAATCTCAATTTCGAAAGCATTGCTACCTGTCTGATTTCAGATTCATATTTTACTTTAAAGGAATCCTCTAGTCTTTCTATTTGTGATCCTAGATCTGAGGCCCACTATAAATCTCAGACTACTCTTCCTGATGTTTCAGGCATGTGGGATATTGTGCCTTCTAGGACTTATTTGTGTCTTGTGGCGAATATTAGTATTGATGAGTGCAAGAAATCGACCACCTTGATATATGAATGATATACCAGAATGATATTTTAAAGATCCTGAATAATCATTCGAATGTTCAAGTCCTGAATATAATTTTGTTTAGAATGTACGGATCTATCCTTGCACCCCCTTTTACATCATTCATTGACTCCACTCTTGGGAAAATTCTATGAAAGTGGTCATCAGCCTATGATGAGGATAAACCTAATTTTTTTGCTGAGCAATTTGCAATTGGAACGAATTTCCTAATTGCATGTCTTGTTCTTCCAATGGGTGAAAAGTCCTGAATATTTGATATTTTGGTTCAACATATCTCTTTTTTTTGTGGGCCTCTTTTGATTGGAAATGTGTATCTCTTGATCCTGGTTTTTTTCATTGCATCTTTCCTTTGTATGCTTTTAAAAATCATGCGTGGAGAATCAGATCTTTGTCTCTAAGGCCTGGATGGATTCACCTTCATGAATGAACCATGAATTTCAATGCATCTCATGTAATTAATTATTTTACTCGGGTTTGGGTTTATTTTTGTGGGCTTAACTAGGTCCTTTTTCATCCAACAATTTTGCACGACATTGGCTAGGAAATTGGGACTCCTATATGCCTTGATATAGAAACTGTGGTTTTTCGATTTGGACATGTTTCCATAATGTTGGTGGAGATTTATCTTAGCTAAACCTTTACTCATAAGGTAACTCTCTCCACTCATACTGATAATATCCATATTGATGATGAGTATGAAGGAAATCCTCTCCTCTGTAATGAATGCATGGTTGTTGGTCATTCTTTAGCGGCATGTCAAAGGAAGATCTCTTGCGAGAGATGTGGGATGAAAGGTCATCAATATAATCTCTATATAATGAAACCAAATAGAAAGAATGTTGAATTATCAAAGTATCTTGATCATAATAGATATGTTTTTAAAAATCCATCTCCCTCTATGGCTGATATGTTTACATCTAACAGTGATCCTCAAGTTCCCAATTTGAAAGGAAAAAGACTATTGGTGGATATGTTCCCAATGAGAGAAAATAGTGGTCCCTATAAAAGTTGGGTTTAATCTTATAGTTATGTTACATCCCATTATAATCATTCTACAACTCATATTTCTATTGGAGAGACTTCTAGTCTCAATGTTGTTGATAAAATACTATTCTAACATACCTCCCAGTGTGTCTACCCGATCTATTACTAATTTCTCGGGCATGTTCAATCCTTCTATTCGTAAGATCTTCAATCAGAGTAAGTCTTAATAAGAGCGGGAAACCATTAAGGATTTTGACTATAGGAATGACAAGTCTTATTATGATCTCTAACCTTTTTTGGATGAGGGTAAGTCCCTTTGTTTGACCCCATGCATCTCCCCTATACCTTTTCTTTTATTTTTAACAAATAGTCAAAAGCTTAGATTCTGGTTGGATTTTTTGGGAAAAAAGAAGACTTTTAAAAAAAATGTTTCTATCAAAACCAAGTGTTATAATAAATATAAGAGAATACATCACTAAATTAGTTGAGTAAAGTGGTGAAACTTCTAAAAATGGTGAAAAGGGAATCTTACAAAAGCAGGTTGTTTCTTTTCCTAAACAATCCCAATGTATATTTTGTTTCAACAAACACATTAGGTTTAGAAAAAAAGATTTATGATAAATCTTCATCTACTAAGAAAGAGTGAAATTATTTTGGAAAGTATCTCCCTAAGAAAAGTTTTCCACAATTTATGAAGAAAAAAAATAATGATTAGTTTTACTATCAGTCCAAAAGATTAGGATTTGAAGTTTAATATTGGTGTTGTTGAATTTTTGGAATCATAGATTCTTTTTGTTAGTACAAAATGCCTTTACCTAGAAATATGCATTAATACAGGGGATTTATGATAATAAAATAAGATCATATTCTCTAAAAACAATTATGGAACTAGACAAGAAAATTGAGATATTATAGAATTTTTAAGCTTTAATAAAGAAAAATGAATTACTAAGCAAGTTATAACACTTTAAGAAAGATGAGAAAAGTCAAAATTATAAGTCGGAAAAGAATTATTTCTAAGTTATTTGGATAAACAAAGTTTCCATGGCATGAAATTTAGAAGAATCATAAAAATCAGTTGAAGAAAATGGGATGAAAAAGTTTTTTGAAGATGAAAACAAAGTCAATAAAAATCTATCAACAGATGGTGATTTTAAAATTTAGAAAAAGGGAAAGAGAAGTGAGCAATATGAGAATGTTACAAAAAGTTGAATGACTATTTTACCAGCCCAAGAAGAAAACATGAAAAAAATGTTATAAAATCAATGTAACTTAGTTTTTGAAAAGATGGAATAAATTTTAACATCCTCTTATGAGGATTTTAAAAATGAGAAGATAAATGTTAAAAAATATTAGGAGGATAAACAAAAGGAAGAAAAAACTTCTAGTAAAAAAACCATGAAAAAGGAGAAAAATTCAACACTTAGAGAAGACTCCCACTCTGAATATTACTTTTATGAAAACTGAAGAGGTTATTCCTTATTCATAGTATACATTTTTATAGGTACTAAGTATATTGTAATTTAATAATAAAATGTATGGAAAGACGGTTGAGTTCTATAAAGTTCTATAGAAATATAATATGACAATCATAGAACTTTTCTAACCATGATGAGAACTGGTGAGATACCATTAAAGGGGAGAGCCATATGAATCTTAGGTATAAATTTGATAAATTTTGTAAATGAATGTTTGAATTATATGAAAAATTGAGATGATGGGGAAATCATATTTTTACAATTTAAATCATCTGATATTATTTTTTATATGTATACAATTTTTTCCTCAACAAGTCATTTTCAATTTACCCCTAATATAATTGTTTTGGAAGAAGAATGAGGAAAGTTTTACATGAAAGTATTTTATGGACAAAATTGATAACCTTGGTTATTCACTCATGTTTTTTTACATCATGTTCGCCCATGTATAATTAAATATATTTAGTTAGATGATATTTTTTATGAAACTCATGTGATACTGTTATTCTTAAGAAATTTGTTTTAAAAATTCATGAGTGGCCCCCTTGAATTTGATTGTCAATAAAGAAAAGAAGAAAAATTAGGGGTTCAAGAAAATGAAAATAAAATTTGGGAAGAAAATATATGTATGCATATTGATTGTGAATAAGGATAAGGTTTCGTATGGGTATTGAAAAAAAAACAAAAAGGAGGAAATTTGAAGGCCCACATTTTTGTTGTTGTATTTTTTGTCAATAGATCAATATTTAGAAAATTATAAGTTTTAATGATAAAAAATGGAAAAATTATTTTTAGACAAACCTTTTGGACATAGACTTCCAGAAATATAATATTGGACATAGGTTTAAATCAAATTATATCTAACTATGATTTATTAATCTCAAAGTTCTCATATCATGGATAACATCATGATAAAATACTTTAAGGAAAGGAAGTTATTGAATTTCTCTAGACACCATTTTTCAAACATAATCCATTATATATAGTTTATCAGAATCTACCACAATGGAAGATTTTATTTATAATTTTGATGTTTTTGGACATGTAATTTTTAGAAACATCTCTCCAAACTGAGAAAATACAAGGATAATGAATTTCAACCATGTTAACCAGACACAACCTCATAGACAAAAAGTCCAGATCTTGGTTTATTTGTTAAGTATGAATTTGTAAAATTTTCCTAGTTTTTGAAAAATACATGAAGACTAAGATGTTGGTTTTTAGTAAGGCTAATAAAGAAGATGTTTTCTTAAGAAGGTTTATCACTGTAACATTTCTTATTATAAAAATAGAATCAGACAAGTTTTACTGACTAACCATAACAGACGATGGCTATCAGATGAAACTGATATTAAGTATAGAACACATTTCTTTAGACAAATTATAAAGGGTAGATCATGTTTGGTATCTAACAATTGTCACCATACAGAGACAAGTCTGATGTGTTGAAGTTTCCACTGGATACTCATTGCTGGAAACTGAATTATTTTGTAGTTGTAGCAATGTAGTCAATAATTTTCATATATCTTGGACCATCATTTCAAGCAACCATATTTTTTCATTAGTTCAAGTTAATTTTTTTTTCAAATGCATATAGAGAACTATAATGATAAACAGAGTTCCAGAATGAGATTTTTTAGACATGCAATTTTAAACATATCATTTGCAAAGTGTTAGATGATGGTTAAAAATGGTTCAAATTTGGACTAGAGGAAAAAAATAATAAATATATATAAATCTAACATAGATATAATCCACTAGACATAAAAAAATTAGACATAAGAAGTTTGTGTATCTTTATATAAACCCTGTAAAGTTATAAATTATGAAGATGATAAAATGATCTTTAATGTTTTAATATCATCCTAATATTTATTAGTCTGGAGAAGAAACATTACTCCATCAGATGAAGAGTTCACAAAAAAATACATAATGACATTTTCTACATATAGTTAAATTGAGAAATTTTGGAAACACTTTATAATTAGATACGGGATGGGAATATTCAAGAAGATCATAATTTACATATGAATACATGGTAAGTGTTCAGAAGAGTTTTAATGAAGATTAGATATACATGAATTATAGAATATATAAATTTGAGTGAGTAAAAACATTTATGTTTCCCATCATGAGTATCCTATAAATAGGACTGGAAAAGAACATTTTAATTGTCACTATTACTATTCATGTGTGCCGAAAGATGATACTATAATAATTTTGTAAATGGTTGACACTAAAACCATAGTTTTATTTCAAGTTAAAGGTGAGAAGAATAAACATAGATTTATCATATGATGTAAATTTCATCAAAGTTAAATTATATAGAGATCTACCATATATGGATGGTGTTATTTTTCAAATTGAGTTTCTACTTAGTTGAAGTATGAAGAACACATGGCTAGACATTCTATATTGGATGATGTTTCACCAGATAAATTTATCAGATGGAGTTCCTCTAGAAAATTAATTTTCTTCTAAGAATAGAAAGTAGAATTTTATTGGGGAAAATTGGATAGATACCATCAAACATAGGTTACTCGTTAGAGGCTAGACAAACTGACTCTTGCAAAGTCAATTTTCTATACAAAAATTCTAGAAAGCTAAGATTGATCATATTCATACATAATAAATATCTAAAGGAAGTTTCATGGCCAATAGATTATATATATTATTTTTATGTTCATAAATATTATAAATAGGTAATTTGGAAATATTTTTCTTATAGAAAAAGTGAAGAACTTTATGAAGTGGATCAGAAAAAGAAGAAGAAGAAAGCTTTTAGTTTGGGGTATAACCAGTTACTAATGAGGTTTATCTGATGGGTGTATATCCAAATGTGCAAAAATTGGATATGAGAAAGAATAGTTTTGTGGTATAATCAACTATAAAAAGTAATTTCACTACTGGTTTGTAGTAAAATTTTATTCTTGCAACTTTTTGTTCTAGAAATATGTTAGTAAAAGAATCCATGTTAGTGAGGATATCTAACATGGGAATGAGAAGTTCCGTAACACAAAACATTTCAATATCATGTGATACTCATTCATTGTATTTGTTTCATATGAAAGGTGAATATGATATTTATAATTGAGTGGATCATTACTCTATAATGTTTTAGAGGATACAAATTTTTTCTTTAGAAGGTTATAAGCTTTCTTATAAAAAGAAGAGTTATCACTAGTTTCCCCCCTTTAGTGATCTAGATCCTTTAAGGAACATTAGTAATGAATATATGTGATATTTATGACCTAATAATAATTATGGAAAAATAATATCTCATCTAACTTCTTACCTTCCAATCCTTTCGAAAACAATAACTTCATTCATGTGTATGTGTGGACTACCACCTCTACATAGCGATACAAAATGTTTTTCATTTAATTTTTATATGGATGGTGATAAGGATATACATTTTAAGTATAAATTCAATATATAACATGATAAATATTTTGGAAATGTGGATTAATAATTATTTTCTTTTATTCCATCTGATGTGAAAATGGAAATATTGTTCATGTATTAGTATGACCTAACGTCTCAATAAACAATTTAATGATTTTTTTTATCTTTAACTTTTATGTGTTACTAAAAGAACCTATATAATGAATATATATGATATTTATAACTTGTTTTAATAATTTTATATGATTTAAAAATGATCAATGTATAAGTACACAAATTACCGAACCATAACATACATGAAAGATGAAGGAATTATCACCAAAAATAGTGATTTTAATAATAAATTATTAATAAAAGTGTTATAAAAGACTATAAGTAAATCATATATAGTATGAAATATATTATTATGGTATTTAAATTTATTTATTGTAAATTTATATTTATTATACATGAGGTATGGAAATGTACAATGGAAATCGGACCTATGGTAATGGTTTCTCACCTCACTTTTACATTCGTGGAATGTATTCCATATTCACCACTTAGTTATTTTGTGTGGTATATATAATACCCCTTTTGATATGTGATATCAGGAATATATATATGTGTGTGTGTGTGTTTATATATATATTTTTGGTATTTAATGTTTCATTTGATGTTATTTTTTTCATGGGGGTTACAATTCAAAAATTACCAAAGTGGTCATGGTTTATTTTATAATCTCAACGTTTATTAGGATTGTTTATAATTGAATTTATGAGAAAGATATTTTATGATATATCACAAAAGAAACTCATAAATTTAAATATTTTATATTTATTCATGAACTCTTTAAGTAAAATTATCATTTTCCTTTCACTGGTACCTAAAATGATTGTGAACTGATTTTAAGAAATGCAAATTTATCTCACTATTTAGTAGAAAATCATTTTCCTTCTGAAAACCATGTTTCTTAAAAATGTTTTATTTTTTTTTTTAAATTTATAAAAATGATTAATTAAAATTATTTTACCCATTTTTTTCTTTTCCCAAAATGTTTTGAATGGAATATTTATGTCATTTTACAAATAATTCATATTTGAATTTCCCCAAAAATGTAAATGAAATATTTTTTAACATATGTGACATGTTCAAAATTTCATTCCTTAATTAACACTCAATGTTTTAAAGCTTATTTTACATGATTCCAATTTTATTTTCAAAGAAAATTATTTTCACAATATTTTGAGAACTTTTAGTTTTAAAATGTTATTTTAAAAATGAAAAGGATATTTTCTCAGTAAGTTTTTTAATCAATTTTTGTTGTATTTATATTAATCAATAAAAAAACCCATTTTACCTTATTCTCCATTGGTAATATGTTGTAATGATACCATATTAATTATTTCCCTATTTGGTTTATTATAATTTGAGTGGAATTTACTATTTTGATAACATTTTCTATATTACCCTGAATCATTTATGATTATGTTAACTGATTGTGGAATGTTTGAACATTTCATATGCTACATTTTCAAATTTGAATTATTATATTGATTTTTTTTCAGCCCTTTCATATGAGAAATTAATTGGTCTTAATAAGTGAAATGTGGGTCATGTTGTATCCCCTCAATTCCTTAGTAGGTGTCATGAGAAAAACTATAATGGGTTTATAGATGAAGCCTTACCCATTTATGTAATATGTATTAGCATGAGGTCTTAATGGTGTATTTATTATGAAAAACATGCTCGGGTACCCTGGTAACCCAATAACCAATCTGAACTTGATATAGCCTGAAGGGAGTTCATGATCCTCACAAGTTGGAAACTAGCACCTAGAACTATAAAACATGAAAGTGGGAAAAAATTTACCATAAAACATTGAGAAGAAATAGAAACAAGGATGCATGTATAACAAAAGAAACTCCACATAGAGTAATGTACTAGATGTTAACAAGGAATTAATGCCTGATTTACTACAACCAAAATACAAAAACACAGGAAAAACACCCAGAAGTCTCTAAGGACACAACTCACCACGAATGAGGTTCAACAACTGTATCCTCCTCCAAGATATACTTTCCCCATTCTAGAATCTAGAAAATTATAATCTACAAACCCCTAAAGGCACCAGTAGGGTGTGAACTAAAAATACCAATAGGTTCTCAACAAAGTATCCCTAATAGATTCCAAATATAGATTAACCTAAATAATTATTTCAATTGTAAATATAAACAGGTTTGGAATTTTAAAGCATATTTAAAAAAATAATGATATAAAGTTCAAATGATGGTAATTTATTTAAGAATAGGATTTAAAAATGAAGGACTATTTCTAGAACAATGCCTTACATAAAACAATTCTGTAAAATAGTTTATAAAATTTAATAAGGCATGTAATGTAGTTTCAATACATTGGCATACATTTATATCGCAAATATAAATAATAATTGAGAAAAATTTTCATCTATCAAATAAGTACGATAGTATTTATAGTTATAGGACTCCACACTCACTATGTGATCTTATCAATATGTGTATACACACACCCCCTGAAACTGGACAAAGGAGACTCATCACCCTCCCATCAGGGATGTGACCCACTATATGTATGTTTTAGAATGTTTTAATATCATAATGTGTGTCCAAGTAACTCACCAACTACATGAGGCTTGAATACACTCTTACACAATCAATGGAGATAAATTTATTTTAAGAATTATTAATATACAATTCAATTCAATTCTCTTATTTCAAAATTCCATTTTTCTATTTATAACCAAAATGGTTTTTAATAAAAAACATGCCTCTTTCACATGATAAGACCACTGGGTTACTATCAAAACATCTTAATCTAGTTTCAAAAGTTTGAAATCCATTCAAAACCAATTACATAAATTTCACAATTCATTTTCACAATTAAACTCAAAAATTTAATTTATATATTTTACATCAAATCCATAATTTAAATTCAAGAATTTAAATAAACCAATTTCCATAAACATGCCCCAATTCAATTAAATTGTTAGTTTTACCAATTTCCTTCCAAAAACATTTCAAATCACCCAATTTAGTAGAATTACATTTTATCAAATCAATTATAAGTAAGTTTTATCAATTGTATTTAAATAAAAAATATAAATAAATCATGCAATACAAGGTTTAAAAATTTGGATAATCTGTAAGGAACCTCCTATATTTTTCTTGAAAAAACGATACTCGCAACAAGACCCATCATTGAGAAATATGGTGAAGAAGACCTCAGATTCCAACCTATAATGAGATACGACACCATAGGGAATGAATCCATCATTTTAAGGATGATCCATTGAAATTCCAAGAGAGGAGAAAGATATAAAGACAAAGAATAGGGAAGAACGCTTACCTGGGTATCACATCGTAATTGTTACGATTGTTAAATGCCAAAAGAGAGAATCCAGATGGTTTTGAAGGCTCCAATTTTGACTGAAAAAAGCCTTGGGTCGAGGGAGAATAAACTGGAGAGGACCCAAAATGAAAGACTAGACACACTACTTGCCTAAAAAACAAATATTCAGGGTATTACATAATGTGTAATACCAATACAAGTTTTGAAATAGTTGATTTTTGTAACCATCGAAACATGAACAATTTAGTATTAAGAGATGATGCTTTAAGTTAAAAACCAATATGTAAAATTGTCACGATGTGAAAGGGATTTTCATGACATTTACCCTTAATAGTGTGAATCCATTCACAAATTTTATTCTGAAACCATTACGTGGAATGTAACCTAGTTACATAGCTTGTAATCCTCTACAACTCTATAGAAAACCTCAGTTATAGAATAAAAATTATCTTTAAAGATGAGAGTGAAACAAGAATCGGACTTTAAAATTATATGTATCCTCCTAATTCTACCTCATCCCTTCATAGTCAATTAAAATAAATAACCATGAATGGTTTAAGGCATACCTGTTAGAACTATGATGGGATGTTACTACCTCCCCACTATAAAACTTTCTATCCTGATAAATCCTATGAATAATATTCTATTACAAAGAGATGATCCATCTTCTCTCTCCTTAGTGCCTTGTTTTCCCGCATATCATGATTATCAGAATAATGCTTCCATAGAATGTGAACGGATGGTTTCTTCCTCCCACAAAGTACCTTTGTCTTATAATCAACTATCCTGACTGTCTGCTCAGAATCAGGTTCAATCTCAAGATCACTCCAACTCAAAATGTGAGATAGATCATAGAGATAAGTTCTCTACTAGGATACATAGAATAAATTATATATTGACATTAGTTATGGTGGTAGTACTAAATGGTAAGACACTTTCCCCACCTTCTTGACAACCTCGAAAGGTCCCTCAAAAAGAGGGGAAATCTTCCCTTACTTCCAAAAACATTGATGAACCAATCAGAGTGAAACATTAAAGAACACCTTTTCACTAACTAATGACTCCAAAGGTCTATACTGACTATCATCATAATTTTTTTTGGCTCGGTTCCATCAATATTCTCAGATGAATCAACTGATTTTTATGTATCCTCTTGCACTGAGCATAGTCAATCCAAGTAAAATCTACCAATATCCAACCAACATAATGGATATTTACATGACCTGCCATAAAAGGCCTCAAAATCTACCATTTTGATTACAGACTAGTAACTTTTGTTAAAAGAAAACACAACTATTCCAAAGTGATCTTCCCAAGCCCCACCAAAGTCAAGAACAGAAGCGTGAAGAATATCCTTAGGAATCTATATATATCTCTATGTATGTCTATCTGATTGTAGATTGTAGTCCATGCTCAAAAATACATAAGATCCTAGTGCCTCCTAAAGGGCCCTCCAAAAGAAAGAACTGATGCTGGGATCCCTATTATAGACTATAGAAGATGGAACTCTGTGAAAACATACAGTCTCTATCTTATAGAGATTTCACAACTCCTCAAATTTGGTTGTATCACAAATGGGTATGAAGTGATCAGACATGGTCAACCTGTCGATAAAAATCAATATTGCATTATTCTTTATTTGGGTATGAGGAAACCCGAACAAAAAGTCAATAAAGATTTTATCCCACTTCCAAGTAGGTACGAGAAGTGTTTGAAGAAAACCCGGATGTTTCTGGTTCATGGATTTCAATTTTTGGAATATATATCAATATGAAACAAACTCAGTAATACCCTATCTTATACTGGGACACCAAAAATTCCACCTAATTTAATAGAACATCATAGTGGTTCTTGGGTGCACAACCCACTAGGAATTATGGAAATCCTCCATTATATCCTTCCTTGATAAAAACACCACAACATAATTGTTCCTATAACACAGAACACCCACCTTGGAGAATGACCACTGGGCATATATCTCCCCACCATAAAGAGAGTTTCTAATTCCATGGAATTGATCATCAAGCTCTTGAACCAGAAAAATCAACTTAAGGAGAGAATATGTCAACTAAATGCCAGCTAAAGAAACTGTATCCCTTTTCTCTTGAACTCCAATATGAAACTATGTAATGTGAACCATCAAATTACACTATTCTGAAATTCTTTGACTTCCTGAGTTGAAATTTTCTAGTGAACCTCATCTCAAATGACATTCCCTTTATCTAGTGTATAACTAATGTCAAAGTCAAAATATTGCAGTCACAACACCCAACACCTCTGGTGAATATTCAAATATTTTTTAGTGAAGATATTACTCAACATTTTGTGGTCTGAATACACATTAAACCTTTCTCTCAGAAGATTGTGTTGTGAACTATTAAGCACATTCATCATAGATTTATGTTCAAGGTTTTGGATAGGATAATTATTCTCATATTTTTTTAAGCTAAATAGATCTATATGAAACAACATGACTAACTTTCATAAGAACACAACCAAAAAATGAACTCGATGCATCAAAAAATACCTCATAGCCCTACCAAACCATTAGAAGATTGAACACTAGTGTTTTAGTAAAATAAATTTTAGTTCTGCAAAATAATTCCAAAACATCTCATTCCATGAAAAATTAACTCCCTTCTTAGTTATAGTAGTTGTCATGACCCACCCCTCGAGGCCCGTGTCATGACATACCCCAAGCTGACCTCCCAAAGGCCCGGGGTTGTTGACTAGAAATGAAGGCATGAACGTGCATGTGGGAGTCATTTTCCTGTGTACCTGTATACACACACACACAACCACTTCCAAGATCTAGAAAAGTAAACATGCATGACACTAAACAAACACTAAGTAAAGGTACAAACTGTAGGTAAAATGGGCCAGAATACAAACCAAAAAAAAAGATAAACTGGTAACAGGAAAGTATAAGGAAAACTCTGAAAGTCATCTGCTAGAAACCCCACATAATGGGTATGTGTATAGTAGCTACTGGAAGCCATATAAGTACACCCCTCCTACCTAGTCTAACTAGGAACCTACGATTCCTAAGCCACCATGTCCTCCATTGAGTTGGCGATCATCTACACCAGACACAACACATGCGGGCGAAGCCTGTTCAAGGGTGAGTAAAATAAAATTTATTAGGGACCCCAAGCCAACATGAAAAGACCAAAAATTAGGATACAAGAAAACCATGAAGTTTGAACACAAAACACGATCATGATGTAAGAAAACTCACACCAGGTATAATCTAAAGTAAGAAAGTAGGAACATCAGTCATGTCATCGAACACCTTGGGCTGCTGGAGAACTCCTCCTCAATGAGTATTGTGGGCCCATCAGGTCACACGGAAGCCTCTTATCATTAACCTTGGACTACTGCGGTACTCATCCTAGATTAGTACCATGGGTATGCTGGGTCACATAGAATCTTTTCCCTATATTGGGCATGTCAGGTCACACAAAAGATGCTTCGCACCTTGGCCATACTGAGGTAATCCTCGTATCGAGTATCATGGGTCTGTCGGGTCATAGATAGTCGATCCCCACCATGGGCTTTCTAGGTCACACATATTTTCTTTCCACTGGGTCATTGTAGCTGATCCACATAGGGTCTCTTGTCGAAAAACTTTATGTATCATCCAACCGTAGGGTTTCCACACGTAGTCCGCTTGATTCTAGGAGAACCTCTATTTAAGCCAATTGTCGTATTTCAATGTCCATAAAAGCCTCCTTAGATTATTCCAATATATCCTCCTCATTTTGAGGGTTCCAACTTTGCAAACAGATTGTTAATTGGACACTCATTTCGATAGATATTGTTGTTTTTGAAAAAGGGGCCGGTTAGGTTTGGGTTTGGTCTAACCCTATCATGGAAAACTGACCCGACCTGACCTGGGGTCCACAGACCCAAACTGAGTCTGCCGACTCAACCCAGATATGGCCCGGCCTGGGCTTGGCCTGACCCGATGGGGCGAGTCCGACCTGTGCCCTGCCCAGTCTGCCTAGTTGTGACGCGCTTGGGAGCCGCGTTCGGCTCCCACATGCCCTCTGGGTCGTCTGTAAGGCCAGCTCCTCTACCATGATTAGTTGACCACGACCTGCCTCATGTGACATGGTGTGGTGCCTCATCCACGATGAATCGACATAGTTGGGTTCCAGAGACCAAAATCCTCCATCCACCGACACATAGGTTGGTGGCTTCTACCGCACCGCCGCAGCCCGGGCTAGCCGTGATGCTCCTCCTAGTGCACCGGTGTGTTTATCCATTGACCACCATGTCCACTCTTGTGGTCCATTATTCACACCGCATGCACTTACGGCTTCCTAGGGATGCAATATTTTCTATTATGATCTTAAATACTCTTTGACGCTACTTCAAAGACACGAACAAGAAGAACGCACAAAACACACAAGGCGAAGGGTAGCATGCCTTGTTCATACCAGCTCCCACCCTCTGCATTATTGTTTTAGAAAACATGGGATAATTATTTCATGTTCTATAATAAAAATAATTAATCCCTGTATATAAAACCTAATAAAACCACCCTCCCCCAAGAAAGAGCGATTCGGGGATCACCCTGTTCGTTGGTTGATCCACATTCGTCGTTTTATAATGACTAATGAGGAAACATAAAAAAACAAACCCCTACATAAAAGGTGTTTATCAATGAAGTAATCCTACCATGAGGATTCATGTTCTATTTGAAGTCGTTGACATCCATCGCTCTTCGGTCTAGTACTTCAAGGTGCGTTAACTTTGTTAGCAATTCCCCAGCATTCGTCTTTCGTCGTTGGAGAGGATTTTCACTGTAGGTTTGTCTGGGGAAAATTCCACGTTTTATTCTCCAACATGTTAGCTCATTAATAGAGAAATGCATCACAATGTTTCTGTAATGTTGTGTCACCACGTCGTTACACTATTTCATTAATGAAACATTGTGTCTATTTCTCTTCCGTTAATGAGTATCATTAAATGGGCTCGTTGCCACCTCATCACCGCACCACAGTGCTGGAGTGACACCACTGAATGGTGATAAACGAAAAGAAAATACCTATTTTAGTTACTTTATTATTTTCCCAAATTTCCAAAAACTATATTTTCCAGTCGACCTTCTCCGATTGAAGTTATGTCTATTATAGGTGAATCCCATCATTCTATGTTCAACGGTGCCCTCATATTTTTGATTTGATCACCTGTTTAAAAGATAGAAAATCCTGCTGGCACGTTTACTTAAATGAACATAAAACAAATTTCAAAATTCTATTTCGGACTCACCAGTTCTCGGAATCAGGTACCTTCAAAGTGTTTGGTCTCGAAATAATTCCAAATAATTATAAAAAAAACATAAAAATTTTGAGACATTACATTACTCTCCCTTTTTCGGATTCACATCCTTGTAATCCAAATTTGGGATAAACCAACAAGTGGGGGTACTAATCATGAATCTAAGCCTCCGACTCCCACATGCTCTCCTGGAGGTCCCCGTGATGCCACCGAACGCACTCCAGAGGAATCGACCATTCACAAAGTAGAAAATCCAGTTGATCCTCTATCTCTATCGGGAACACTGCAAATATCACCCCGTCATCAATGGCTAGCTCTCCCCAATCGATGATGTGCGATGAATCATGAACGTACCTCCTCAGTTACGACATGTGAAAAACATAATGCAACTAGTGCATCTGTGGGGGAAGAGCTATGTGGTACACCACCTCTCCAACTTTTATAAGAATATGAAAAGGTCTGATAAACCCTAGAGATAAATTTCCACCGCAACCAAATCTCAGTAATCTCCGTTGTAGTGAGACCCAAATAAAAACATGGTTTCCCTCCTCAAACTCCAAGGGTCTCCGTCTCCTATCAGCATATGATTTCTGTCTACTCTATGCAGTCCTCATCCGATCCTGGATAATCTAATCCTTCTCCGTGGTAACCTATACCATCTCTGGACCCATGAGTGCTGGCTCTCATGGGTCTGTTCAGCATAGGGATGATCAACATGTCTTCTTGTACAAGGCCTCAAATGGTGGCATTCCAATGCTGGAGTGATAACTATTATTGTATGCAAACCCCACTAGTGGAAGTTGGTCCTCCCAATTAGGACCAAAATCTATAATTCAAGAATGAATTATGTCCTCTATGGTTTTTATGGTCTGCTTTTTCTGACCATCTGTCTGAGGGTGAAAGGCGGTGCTCCAGCGCAGCTGAGTCCCGAACACATCCTGTAATACCTTTCACAACTGTGACGTAAAGAAAGTGTCACAGTCTAAGAAAATCATCGAAGGTACCCCGTGAATCCTCACTATCTCTTAGACGTATAGTTTTCCCAATCCCTCTACCTAACCCTATTCTCAGATGTGTAAAAAGTGACATGACTTGTTGAGTCAATAAATAATCACCCAGATAGAATCGTGGCCCCTGGACATGCCAGGTAATCCCATCATGATGTCCATTGAGATACCATCCCATTTCCACTCTGATACCACAAGTGGTTGGGCCAATCAAAATGGAACCTGATTCTCAGACTTCAATTGCTGACAAGTGAGGCACCATGAGACGAACTCTGCCACCACTTTTTTCATCCCTGACCACCAGTACTAATGTCGGAGGTCCTAGTATATCTTGGCCACACTAGGATGTAATGACAAAGGGTATGTATAGAACTCCCTCAACAACTCCTCCCACAACATCACTAGTAACACTGTGAAATCTCTAAAAAGGATGAAAAACTCCCCACCTATTGAAAATATACCAGGAGCATGTCCTAAGTATAACTAAGCACATCGGGCCTCGCAGTCAACATCCACAAGATGTGCCTCCCTGACTCATTATAATAGTGAAGGATTGACTGTCATTGAATGAAGGTAAGATGCTTCTTTATCATCCATGAAGGATATCTTCATCACGGCTAACTGCTCTATCGCCTCACTCTGCAGTTGTAAACCAGACCTCCTATTGAGCATGTCTGACACCACATTCCCCTTCCCAGGAGTGTATACTATGTCAAATTCATAGTCCTAGACGAACTCCAGCCATTGATTTTGTATCATGTTTATTTACTTAAGTGATAGGATATACCTAATAATCTTTTCATCAGAGTAGATGATAAACTGCTCACTCATCAAGAAGTGCTGCCACATCTTTAAGGAAAAGACCACTAATACTAACTCTATGTCTTGGGTTGCATAGTTCTACTCATGCTGCCTCAACTACTATGAGTCATAGGCGATCGCTGGTCACTCCTACATCAGGACACAACCCAATCCAGTCATTGATGCATCTCAAAATACTATATTACCAATTCCCTTTTTTGGTAGTCTCAAGATAGGGGTACTCGTTAGTCTCTAACTCATCTCCTCAAAACTATTTTAGCGCTTCTCTGTCAACATGAAGGGTTTTCCATTCTATCTCAAAGCTGATAAGGGTGCTACTACTCTAGAAAGGTCGGGCATGAACCTATGGGAGTATCCATCCAACCCCAAGAAACTCCTCACTTCAGTCATGCTCCTGGGTGGCACCCATGCAATAACTGCCTATATCTTCACCGGATCCACTGCAACTCCAGCCTCCAAGATGAAGTGTCCTAAGAAGTGGACCTCCCGAATCAAGAACGGTAACTTCGAGTGGTTACTATAAATCTGGTGCTCTTAGAGTGTATCCAGGACTATCCGTATGTGTGTAGCATGCTCCTCCTATGACACCAAGTACACCAATATTTCATCAATGAAGACAACCATGAAACTATTGAGTTAAGGCTAGAAGATCATGTTCATGAGTCCCATGAAAATTTTGGGGGAATTGGAAATGCCGAAAGGCATCACCAGAAACTCTTAGTGTCCATACCGACATCTAAAGTATATCTTCAGTATGTCCTCATCCCGTACCTGAAGCTGATGATTGCCTGATCTGAGGTCGATCTTCAAGAACCACCTCACTCCCTTCATCTTGTCAAAGAGGTCATTAATCCTCAGTAGTGGATACATGTTATTAACGATCACCAAGTTTAGGTGTCGAAAGTCTATGAAAATCATCAAGCTCCCTTCTTCTATCTTGTAAAACAACATTGGGGCTGACCATGGTGAAACACTGGGCCTCACGAAGCCTTTCTCATACAAGTCCTCCAACTGTACCCTCAATTCACGAAGCTCCACAGGAGCCATCTGATATTCTGGTGTGGATATCAGTGTCGTCACATGGTAGAGGTCTCTGCCAAAGCCTACCTCCCTAAGAGGAGGAAGTCCCAAAACATTATTATAAAATACACTGTCATACTCTTCCACCACTACAATAAATCATGAAATCCTATCATCCATCGCATGGAGGGTGAGGAAAGAAAATTGGGGAGTGATCGACTGCACCCTCCTCAAAGAGAGTCTGTCATGTTCTGAGAACGTTCCCTTCACACCGGGGAAGGAAAACATGGCCCCATCCTCACGGACACACCACACTTTGCACCTAATACAGTTGATCTCAATATGGACTCTAGATACCATTCCATACCCAAGATAACGTCATAAGTCCTCGACACCACTTCATGAAGATCCTACCCACAAATCTCACCTCCTAGAGTAATCTCACACTACTGGAACTAGTGTGTAATCATTGAATCAACTCCCGTATGAGTCACTAATCATAATGACCGAGCCAAGGGCTCCATCGGAATCACCACGCCCTGAACGAGGTAAGTCACAAGAAAAGCATTACTGAAACCCATGTCTATTAGAACTGAATCTAAGGTGGTGAAGACATAGATTGTACCTATAATCATCTATAGATCACCATCATCGTAGGACTCCATCACTAAAATCTGTCCTAGAACCCATCTGTCGGCTCCTTGAGCCCATGGTGGGCCACCTAGGGGTGGTGGTGGTAGCATCTCGAACTGTCATCCACTGCCTGTCGCTTGGCCTGTTCCCCTACCACACCCACCGTCCAATGGACTTTCTCGCTCGAACCTCTTCCTCTTCCTTGGTGGTCCCTCGACCAGCTGTTGATCATCTATGCGGTGGGTTGGGTAGTCATGATCCATGTGTCCCTTCTCACCACATGAGAATCATAGTCTAGTTCTCGGCTGAATCCCTCTACTCTGGGATCCCATCTCTACCGACCTTGAGTCATGGGGTTATCCTCTAAAAGATCTGAACCATATGGGTCATCGCATCTACTTCCTGCTACTCACTACTAAGGACTCTACAGCCTAATGTCTATTGGTGGCTCCAGCTATCATAGCCTGCTCTACAAATAATCTCTCCACAAGAAAGGATTTCTCTAGCATTTCAGCCTAAGTGGGATTTTTAAGAGACATAATGGATGCCCTGATCTCCTGTCTGAGTCCCTGCTCAAAGGTATGGGGCCTGTATAAAGGGTCACGAACCATGTCTATGGAGTAGCAAGAAAATTTTGTAAACCACGTAGAGTACTCATCCACTGAAATGTTTCCCTATTGTAGGTGAAACATCTCATGTATGTACACTGAGTGTAAGGCACGGGGAATAAATCCTCTTGGAAAAGCTGCTCGAAGTCAACTGAAGAGAGGGTCGCCTCATCATGATTAAGAATCGTCAAAATCCACCATCTCCCTATCAAGCCATGAAGAAGGATCGCAGCTAAGATCTCTATATGTTCCAGTCATTTCCTCACTAAAGAGAATACACACGTCACCGACTCCATCCTATCCTTAATGACCTAAGGATATGTCTCTCCCTTGAAACTATGAGGTCTCTATCTCTGGAACTCATGCAAGGTGCTAAGATTGCGTTAATCCTCTATAGGTAAAGCCGGTAGTAACTATTGATCAATGGGTGGTGGTAATGCTGGTGCACCACCCGATGGGGCCATATCAAGCACTGGTCCCTAAATCGATGCCTCATCACTAGGCAAGCTATCCTCATGGTCACACATTGGAATTTGAGCTGGCCATCTGTGTGGAGGCATCTTGATAAAGATCAAGATGCACGATGATTAATTGATTATACCTGGTGAGATGACTCTTATTCAAGAAGAACATAATGAAACACTCAATTTATATATGATGCATGAAACTAGTGTTTTTAATCTATAGACTCAAAAATCAAAATTCAAGGTCCTGGTGTATGGATACATCTACCACCACACCAACATTGGACTCCCTGAAATTGAAATTCTAACTCAAAACATTAAACAATGTTTCCCAAAAACAAAACAATAGACCCCCGATATTTAAGGTAGAACCGACTACCTCTGATAACACTTTTTCATGACCTATCCCTCAGAGCCCGTGTCATGACATACCCCAAACCTACCTCTCAAAGGCATGGGGTCAGCGACTAGTGCCAAAGGCATCAACATGTAAGTGGGAGGCATTTTCTGGAGAACCTGTACACATGCACACACAACAATGTCCCAAAGATGAAAAAGTAAGCATGAATTCCACTAAATAACCACTGAATAAAAGTTCAAACTATAGGTCAAATAGAATAGAATCTAATCCCAAAAAAAGATAAACTGGAAACATGAAAGTAAAAGTAAAACTCTGAATGTTGTCCACTAGAAACCTTGCCTGATTTTAAGTATAGAGCATTTATTGGGAGCTGTATATGTACTCCATGACTGCCTGGTCTCACTGGGCACCACTGGGTCCTGGTCCACCAAGTCCTCTATCAAGGGGTAGTCTATTGCACCAAATACAACACAAGTGGCCAAAGCCTGTGTAGGGGTGAGTAACAAAATACTTAATAGGGACCCCAAATCAACAAGGAAAGAAAAGAAAGTAATCCGCAAGAAAACCATGATGTATAATCACAAAACATGATCATGAAGCTATACAACTCACACAAGATATAATCTAATGTAGAAAAGTAAAACCATTATCCATTTCATCGAACACCTTGGGATGCAGGAGAACTCCTCCTCAATGAGTACAGTGGGCCTTCCAGGTCACACAAAAGCTACTTCCCACTAACTGTGGACTGATGTGGTACTCATCCTTTATTAGTACCATGGGTATGTAGGGTCACACATAAGCATCTCCCCACAGTGGGTATTTCGGGTAACACAAAACCCACTTCTCACCTTGGCCAAACTTAGGTACTCCTCCTGTCAAGTACCGTGGGTCTTCCGGGTCGCACAGTGACACTCACCACTATGGGCATGTTGGTTCACATAGAGCCTCTTCCCACTAGGACACTATAGTTGATCCATACAGGGTCTCTTGTCAGTATTCTTTAGGTCTTATCCAACCGTAGGGTTTCCGCACATAGTGTGCTTTATTCCGGGAGAACTTCTCCTCAAGCGATTCATACTTTTAAATTTTCATGAAAGCCTCTTTTGAGTATTCCAAATTATCTGAATTTTCATGAGGGTTCCAACACAATTAATGGATCATCAATCATATGCTTGGATTGAAAGATATCAGTGTTTCTCCAAAAAGGGGTTGGTTAGGTTTGAGTTAGGTCCGACCCAGTCTGGCCAACATGACCTGACCTCGCCCGGCGTCCACTAACCAAACATGGGTCCTCCAACCCATCCAAGAACCCATATGTCTTGGTAGATTTGTTGGGTCATGGGTCCGACCTGACCCGATGGGGTGGGTCCCTCTTGCTGTGGTGGCTCACACCCTGCCCGATCTGCCATAGGCGAACTGGTTCCACCTAGCCAGGACGTGACTGGAATCCCAGTCCCACTCCCCACCTGCCCAGCGGGTCATCTATGGGGCTAGGTCCTTCTCCACAGTCAGTTGATCATAGTGTCGTGCCACGTCCATAGTGTATCGACACGTTTGGGTGTTGAGTCCACCCGCCGCCAGCCGCTAGCACAATGGCTGGTGGCTACTGCCATACGTAAGGTATGGGTTTCTCGCCTCACTTTTACTTCCATGATACGTATTCCATATTCAACAAATAGTTGTTTTTTGGTGTATATACTACCCATTTTGATATTTTATATCATTATAATCGGTATATTTAAGGTATTTAAATCTTAATTTGAAGTACATTCATTCATTGGGCTTGCAATTCGAAAGATACTAAAGTGGTAATGGTTTATTTTATAATCTCATCTTATCTGAGGATCCTTTATTAGTAAATTTATGATAATGAAATATTATGAAATATCACTCAAGACACTCATGAATTTTCTTATCTTATGGTTATTAATATGCTTTTCAAATAATAGTACATTTTTTATCACTTTGGTACTTAAAATTGTTGTGATTTTTTGTAATAAAATATGAATTTATTTCTCTCGTTGGTTGAAAATAATTTTCCTTCCACAACCATGTTTTCAAAAAATATTTTAAAAATTTGAAAAATTATTTATTTAACATATTTTTACCCATGTATGAATTTCTAAAAATTATTTTTAAAGAAATATTCATATTATTTTCCAAATAAGGACGAATGTTTTTTACTAGAAATGTGAATGGAGTATTTTTTTTAACTTATATGGCATGTATTGAATTTCCAACTTTCATGAACACTCAATGTTTTAATGATAATTATCAAATTTTCTGATGTTATTTTCAAAGAAAAGTATTTTCAAAGAAAAGTATTTTCAAAATGTTTTCTGATATTTTAATATTCAAAGGTGATTTTAAAAATAAAAAAATTGATATTTTATTCAAGAATATTCTTAGTTAAATTTTTATGGTAATTATATTTATTAATAACAACAACCCTCATTTTATCTTATGATCCATTGGAAATATGTTATAATAATATCATCATAATAACATATCTAGATGATTTATGATTAGTTCACTGGGTTTTACTATTTTGATACCATTCATAATATTACTTTCAATGGTTTATGATTATGTTTATTGATTAAGGATTGCATTAATATTTAATTTTCTAGTTTCTAACATACAAATTTTTATATTAATTATATTTCATCCATTTTAATTAAGGAATTTATTATACAAAGTAAGTGATGGGTGGGGATTGTTATAACCCCTCGATGCATTAGTATGTCTATCGAGACAAACTAGATTGGGTTTTTGGTCAAGGCCTAACCCATTTATGTAAAATATATTTACATGAGGCCTTTATGGTACAGTTATGATGTTTATAATTATATATTCCCTCAATATGTTATTAGTGATTAATATTCCACATGATTATTGAATTAGTTAGAACATCCATTGTTTTTTTTCAAGCTCATGTTATTATCTATGTGGAATTATTTAATCATAATTTATTCGTTCCATGTTATTATTTATATTCAAATTATTGATTAAATTAAACATGTTTTATTTATTTACCTTTACATAATAATTATATATTTTGTTTTAATGATAGATTCACCTTAAGCATACCCTAAATAAGTGTTATTGCTCAACCATTTTGTATGTTTCCTTTTCCTAGGATACCGGGAAATGTTTTATGAATAATATATCGAGACATGATAGAGGTAATGAATATGATCTCAATGATAATACTTTTTTGTATTTTATGTTTTGAAATATATGTGAAACTCAAGTATTCATCTAGTTTACCATGACTAAAAAACTATTCAGTCCTTTGGGATGTGATTTCTTGTTTATTATGCCAATGTAATAAAGTAACCATCGAATCTGGGATAGTAGATTCAGTTTATTTAAAGAATATCCCGAAGAAGCATCTCTAGAAGTAGAGATCCTATATTTACGAAATTATTTTCAATGGGGGTAAAAAATAATAGAAAACATGAACTCATCCAAGTCTTCACCATGGAAAAACAACCTAATACCACTGGTTTGGAACTATTGGTATAGGTTACAGAACTATTGTTATACCTTATAAAAAATTTTCTATAAAACATGGGGTGTTCATCCAACACTATAGTAAGGTAAAAATGATTTTAATTGAATTTTTTGTTATAGAACATGGGAAATTATGAGTACCAATATTTTAAACTAAAACATTGGTGTAGATGTAAATCAAAAGTCTATTTAAACCACTAGTACATGTTTTCTCCCTATAAAACACCATTAGGCCATCTATCTGCTCCATGAAATCAATACCACAAAATAAAAAAAAATATTAACCATAGTACACATTCCATGTGGTACATATATTGTAAATTTGGCATTTATCCAAATAATTACTATATTAATAGTTTTAAACCGTTTAAAAAAATATAAAATACATATACAATTCAAAAAATTGATTATTTTTTGTTATTAAACTATTTACACACATTTTTCTCTTTATTATCAACTCAAAAATAGATGGGATAAATATATCCCTTATCGCCACCACTTCCATTATAATAATCACCCACATCACCTCACAAACATCATCATCTTCAACAAAATCATAATCATCATCATCACTAGTAGTGTTATTACCTCAAATAACACTAGGAATTTCATTTCCACCACTTGAAACATAAAATAAAGATCATATTATTGACATAAATAAATAAAAACCCATAGAATGCTTATAGAAAAGTTATAAATATAAATCTTTTATGTCATTTAGGAATAGTTATGTAACTATTTTACCTATTTAATTCTTCTGTATAGAATTTTTTTGGTCCTAACTTCTTTTACATGAGAATTTTGTAGCTCAGTGCAGCCATAACATTGAGTGGTGCTCGATGAGGTCCAATACCTATTGGGTATTATGCTCTTATCGGGTTGAAATTACACACTCCCTAGTGATCCCCACCTAATACATATCTCAAATGATCATTATCCCCTATTTTTTTTACTTATTTCCCATTTCTGGACTCTAGGACAGACTATTGAAAATGTAAATAAGATATAAAATTATAAATTTTGAATCAAAATTTGAAGAAAAAATAATACATATAATATTTTATTGTGTTTTTTCATTTACAACACTTCTATATTTTTCCTCCCATATAAGAAAAAATTTTCTTGAGGAACATGTATATAGACCTATACTTTCCATAAAATATATATTACATATTATTATATGAATATTAATTACGTGACATAACAACCCATTCCAGAATCAAATAGGTCTAGTATCTGTGGAAACATGGATATATAAACAACTGGTTCATAAGTGAACTAAATCATATCCCTCTAATTTCTTCATAACACGATCCCTTCTTAGTCATATCATACATAAAACCTTTCTTCATATCATGGGGAAAGGAAACATAGGATTAGATACTCAGTAACGATAAATAAGAGAGATATCAATATAACATGAAATATGGGTATGGGAACATGAGTAAAAAAAATTAAAAAATATACCTTAGAAATCAGATTTCATAATCTTGAATCATTTCATAATTCATGGAAGTTCATAATACATGAATCATAAAGGAATCAATGAACATGACCTCGAGTGCATAATATTGGAATAATACATTGGTTTTTGGAATACGAAAAAAGCATAGAAAATCATTTCCTTAGTACTCAAGGATCACTTCCAAAACTATCATAGTGGATTGGGTTTACTCCTCAGACTATCATAGTGGATAGAGATTCTTACTGAACTGGGTTCACTCCTCATTCCATCCCTATTAATCTCATAAGATATCCATATTTACCCAATGCATTGGATTGATATATAATTCTAGTCCCACCTATTAGATAATTAAAATATTAAATATATAAGTCACATAGTCACAAAACATTAATCATATCATAATAAGTAAAAAAGAAATGTGTTTTATAAACATTTCATCACAGAATAACCTGATAAAAAGAAACGAATTTCATAAAAATATTGTCATTATAATCATAAATCATCTAGATAATGAATTTTACTATTACCTTTAATTTTTATCAATAATAAGAGATCAAGACCATGGAACAAGCCCCTCAAGGGGGGGCAGAAATGATGTATACCAATGGAGTCTCAATGAATGATAGACTTACAATCGTCATAAAGGGATCCCAGATTATCATAAATGACAACGGTATCCTCTGCAATTCCCCTAAATGCAAGAGAGTTAGCCGCGAAGTTCTAATCTCTCCAACTATGGTGAAGAATATTCCCTTTCATGGTCTCTAAATCACATATTGTAATTGTGTAGACCCAATCCCAAGGAACCATATCACGTCCCTAAATTTCTCTCACAAAAATTAACAAATTAGATTCCACCTCATCCACCTACAGGCCGCTTCCCCTACAGAGAGTGATACCAGTCAATATTGCACAAGCCTATACACTTAGAGAACTTCCAGGACCAAAGTAGGTGCTAAAGCCCAGAAGAACCGGACCCTAGTAGTTCTGAAGGACCACACTACCCCTCATCATCTCGCCTGAAAATGAACCATCTACATTCAGCTTCAAACCACTGAGAGGGGGTTCCCATTGGATCCACCAGCCTCTTCATCTGATGGAAAAGCATGGTCTACTTAGCAGATTAAAAACTGTAGCAGATTGATTCCCCCTTTCAACAACAAAACAATATCAGAGACGAGGGATTGAATTCTCATTTGTTTAAAGTAAAGAGATCATCTATTACCAACCTGATCCTGGTTGCGAACATCCCAGATGGTCCAACATATAGAAAAACACATCACAGACCATACCTTCCTTTCCATTCCCATGGACATCAAACCACCAAGACATGAAGAAATGAAACCAAGAGTCAACATATGTTCGGAATCCATACATGGGTGTGGCATGAAGAAGGATCCAAGATAATTCACACAACTGATTTGAAAGAACAAATAGATCACTGGCTCCTTTTAAGGGTTCACAAAACAACAGTATTCAGATTCAATATGGATACAATTCCTTTGAATGTTATAGTTGATAGGCATGGACTTGTTCCATAGTCACCACAGTACGAAACTCATTTTCCTGGGAATTTATTTGTACCAAAACTTTGGAGAGAACTCAGCCATATTAGAATTAGCACGAAGTAAGAATATGTAGTCATGTGAAGTAAAACTTCCCGAACTGGACCGAATAAAGAATTATCGATCTGCCTCATTGTTCATAAAAATTATTTGGAAGACCTGGATTTGATCAGGCTTAAGGTTTGAGTGAATAAGATCATAATTCTAGAATGCTTCTCTAAATGATAGGTTTGGTAAGGGTTAGTAAAAAAAAGACAGTTTTTCTCTTTCCCAGTTGGCTGTCTAGAAATTTATGTCACCAAATCTAATGATCCATGGGTTAAATTCATGCAGGACTTCTAGGTGTTGAAACATGCAACACAGAATCCTCGTAGGTCTTCTTCCATGATAATTATGCACTCCCAAGGATCATCATACCATGTCATAGAGAAATTCACCCACAATGACTCCCCCAAGAGGATATCCCTTGACAAACGACCTTACATTCCTTTCACGGGCTCGTTGAGGTCCCAAAGACCAACACCCCCCTCATCCATAAGTTTGTAAAGATTCAACCATGAGGCCTAGTGAGAACAGATTATATGATTGGGATACCATAGGAAAGTGGTGAGAATATTTTCCGTCATACCCACAACACCTTTTGGGGGATTAATAATTGAGAATAGGTGCATCAATATGGAGGATAGGATGCTATTGATCAAGGTGATATTCCCACCAAATGAAAGGAACTTGTTCTTATAGTTGGCGATCTTTCCCATCAGGCGGTTGATAATATCTTCAAAGAATATTATTTTGATGCGGCCGTTGGCAATCAGAACACCAAGATATAAAATTGGCAGTTGTTTCTGAAGGAACCCAAGGATATGTTGAATTTTTGTACATCTTCTTTCCGGGCACCTATTGGAGATTAAAACATGTATTTTATAAGGACTGATATGTTTTCCACTCAAGTATATATAGACCTTCAAAATTTCCATGAGTTTGGAAAGGGTTATTCACTTTCCATTAGAAAAGATCGAAATATCATCAGAAAACATCATGTGAGAGACACCCATCATACCACACCTACAACTATAAGGGGAAAGGCTTCCTACCTCAATTACTTGAAGAAGGTTCCTAGATAAGGTGTCCTGAGCTAAAATGAAAAGACTTTGGGAGAGAGGGTCCCCTTGGCGAACACCATGAACAGATTTACGGAAACTACAGCTTTTCTCTAGAAGAGATATAGAGAGCCAGGGAGAAGAATAACACATAAAGGAGAGGTCACAAAACCATTCCTGAATCCCAAAATTCCTCATTACATAGAGAATGAACCTCCATTCCATTTTATGATATGCCTTTTCCATATCCACTTGATATATAATGCTGGAGCCTAGAGATTTTTTATGTAAATAATTCACCAATTCCTTCGCTATTCCAACTGCACCTTGTATGCCCTACCCCTGAACAAACCCACATTGCTCTCTCAAAACATTCCTTAGGATTACCCCATTCAACCTCCGTGTGAGAACATTGTCCAAGATCTTTTAAGAAACATTGCACAAGAATATGGGCCTGTAGTGATTGATAGTTGAAGGGTCTTTTATCATAGGAATAAGGACCACCCAATATGAGTAAGTGCCTAAATTTAGTCCTCCACCAGAAAATATGTCCCGGTCGTCTTTCACATTGAAATCAATTTTTTAATATCTTAAAATTAACAAATATTATGATATTTATTTTTAATATAACCTTAGAAACTTATTATGTAATGTTAAAATCATTTATTCCATTAATGGTGGAAAATTTTATTAATTCCATATAAGTTAAAATAAAACATTCATTTCATAATTTTCTAAAAAATTTCAATAATTACCTCATTCATAAAAATGAGGTAAAAATGAAAATATTATTGAATGAGGTAATTATTCACATTTTTTTAGAAAATGGTTTAAAATTTTCCTCTCTTTAATTACCTCATTCATTGAAAAATATTCATTATAAAATGGTTATTTATTGAAATTAAATTGTTTTTTCTTTAACTTTCCTCTCTTTAATTACTCAAATACTCATTAATTTTCTTATAAAGTCAATTTTCCATAAAACACTTATTTTGGTCTTTTGAGTAATTAAAGAGAGTAAAAGTAAAGAAAAAACAATTTAATTTCTATAAATAACCATATTATAAGAAAATCAATGAGTTTCTAGATAAATATATCATGAAATTTTATCATTGAGAACTTAATCATAAATAATCCTAATAAATAATGAGATTATAACATAAAACCCTTACTTCAGGTCTCACTTCCTTCATACATGTATGACCCTCATATATAGTTATTACAGATTTATTTTACATATATTATAGTTCTATAATAATATATATCATACCACATAATATTTACTTATAAACTTTTATCATCCATTTATTAACAATTATTTATTAAAATCACTATTCTGAGTGATAACTACATCATTTTTATATATGTTTTGGTTTGGTAGTTTTGGTCCTTTTACTTTAATCATGGTTACATAATCTAATTTTTTTTAATCATGATATAAATTTAATATATATTCAATAAATATATTGATAGTAATCTATAAAATTAAATATACAAAAATGAATTTCAGCATTCATTGAGATGGTATGTCGTACATATGTATGAACATTGTTTTCAATTTTTGATTGATGAAAAAAATTAAAGAAAAAATCACCATTATTGTATAATTATTATATCATATACATAATATCTACACATAAAATCCATCCTTAATACCATATATGTAAATCCAAAGTGAAAATGAATCACATCTCTTTCTATTTGTTGTATTCCACATGTACGCATAATAATTTGTATCATTTTCCAAGAGAATCAAAGGTAAGATGAAAGATATTATATTATAATTATAGAGGAATATTTATTTTATAAATGTCATATATAAACATTAATCCCATAATAATACCCATCCATTAATTATGGGGATGAAAAATGAATTCTATCGCTACATGGAGATAGTAGGTCGTACATATACATGAGCGATACTATTTCTTAACATTTGATAGGAAAATGGTGGATAATGGTGGTTTTATAATCATAATACAATTTAAATATATTAATAAAATTTAATTTATTATTTTATGATAAATAACAAATATTTATTTGAGTTAAAAAGGAAGTGAAAAAAATAAAGTGATCGATTAAGGTGATTGTTGCTTCTTTTGAAGAACCCCTTTAGATCTCCTCTTAAGGACCCTTGGGTAGGTCTTTTGAGAATCCATAACCTATAAAAATTGTATAAGGATGTTTATAAGGGTTTAAATAGGGTTTTTTTATTTACAAGGCTTAAAATTTTGTAAAGAAGATAAATGAGGGGTGTTCTCTTATAATTGAGGGAGAGGACACACTTGAAATTTCTTAAAATATTAAAATATAATAAATTAAATCTCAATAAAAATAGTTAAAAATTACCATGAATTTAAATAACAATAGTATATAGTTAAAATAAATTTTGGAAACTAAATTTATACATATTTTGGGTCATTATTAACCTGATCCTTTTTATTAAACCATTCATGAACCATTTTGACCTTGACTATGGTAACAACTATTTAAATATTAAAGGGTTAAGAATATTACCATAAATAAAAAATCCACTCATAAATATACCATGTTTTATATTTTAATACATATTCCATTTAGGTAAATGAAGAAACTATTTTTATGAATTTTAATTCATTTTAAAAAAAAGAGTTATTATAAAACATCATTAATGAAAATTTTGGAACAATTCATTTTATTTGATCATAAGGACACTAAGAGAAATATGTAATTGAAATATGATATTTCAAATCATTCTTAATATGTAATATTTATATTAAAAATTAATGGAAAAATTATTCACTTAAATTTTATTACTTTTAATATTATTAAAATCATTTATTTTATTTTTATATTAATGGAATAAATAATGTTTCAAAAATGCATTTTATGTTAACGTAATTATTAAATTAATAAAACTATAAATAAATTACTCTGATAAAAAAATTTACTTATAATAAAAATAAACATTTGGACCCAAACTTATACTATGTTCATCCTCATTCAATAAGTTTGGTCTTCTGAGTAATTAAAGAGAGGAATATTAAATAAAAAACATTTTAATTTCTATAAATAACCATATTATAAGAAAATTAATGAGTTTATAGATAAATATATCATGAATTTTTATCATTGAGGACTTAATCATAAATAATGCTAATAAATAATGAGATTATAACATAAAACCCTTACTTCAGATCTCACTTCCTTCATACATGTATGACCCTCATATATAGTTATTACATATTTATTTTACATATATTATAGTTCTATAATAATATATATCATACCACATAATATTTACTTATAACCTTTTATCATCCATTTATTAACAATTCTTTATTCAAATCACTATTCTGAGTGATAACTGCATTATTTTTATATATGTTTTGGTTTGGTAGTTTTGGTCCTTTTACATTAATCATGGTTACATAATCTAAATTTTTTTAATCATGATATAAATATAATATATATTCAATATATATATTGCTAGCCATCTATAAAATTAAATATACAAAAATGAATTTCACCATTCATTGAGATGGTAGGTCGTACATATGTATGAACATTGTTTTCAATTTTTGATAGATGAGAAAAATTAAAGAATAAATCACCATTATTGAATAATTATTATATCATATACATAATATCTACACATCAAATCCATCCTTAATACCATATATGTAAATCCAAAGTGAAAATGAATCACATCTCTTTCTTTTTGTTTTATTCCACATGTAAGCATAATAATTTGTATCATTTTCCAAGAGATTCGAAGGTAAGATGAAAGATATTATATTATAATTATAGAGGAATATTTATTTTATAAATGTCATATATAAACATTAATCCCATAATAATACCCATCCATTAAATATGGGGATGAAAAATGAATTCTATCGCTATATGGAGATAGTAGGTCGTACATATACATGAGCGATACTATTTCTTAACATTTGATGGGAAAATAGTGGATAATGGTGGTTTTATAATCATAATACAATTTAAATATATTAATAAAATTTAATTTATTATTTTATGTTAAATAAAAAATATTTATTTGAGTTAAAAAAGGAAGTGAAAAAAATAAAGTGATCGATTAAGGTGATTGTTGCTTCTGTTGAAGAACCCCTTTAGATCTCATCTTAAGGACCCTTGGGTAGGTCTTTCGAGAATCCATAACCTATAAAAATTTTATAAGGATGTTTATAAGGGTTTAAATCGGGTTTTTTTATTTACAAGGCTTAAAATTTTGTAAAGAAGATAAATGAGGGGTGTTCTTTTATAATTGAGGGAGAGGACACACTTGAAATTTCTTAAAATATTAAAATATAATAAATTAAATCTCAATGAAAATAGTTAAAAATTACCATGAATTTAAATAACAATAGTATATAGTTAAACTAAATTTTGGAAACTAAATTTATACATATTTTGGGTCATTATTAACCTGATCCTTTTTATTAAACCATTCGTGAACCATTTTGACCTTGACTATGGTAACAACTATTTAAATATTAAAGGGTAAAGAATTTTACCATAAATAAAAAATTCACTCATAAATATACCATGTTTTATATTTTAATACATATTCTATTTAGGTATATGAAGAAAATATTTTTATGAATTTTAATTCATTTAAAAAAATAACAGTTATTATAAAACATCATTAATGAAAATTTAAAAAAAATTTATTTAATTTGATCATAAGGACACTAAGAGAAATATTTAATTTAAATATAATATTTCAAAGCATTCTTAATATGTAATATTTATATTAAAAATTGATGGAAAAAATTATTCACTTAAATTTTATTACTTTTAATATTATTAAAATCATTTATTTTATTTTTATATTAATTGAATAAATAATGTGTCAAAAATTAATTTGATGTTAAGGTAATTATTAAATTAATAAAATTATAAATAAATTACTCTGATAAAAAAAATTACTTATAATAAAAATAAACATTTGGAACCAAACTTATACTATGTTTATCCTTATGTAAAAAATAGAGATATTAAAGACAATATAGGGACAACTTGTATTTATTATTATCTTAAATTAATATAAGGTCATAATAAAATAAATATGTTACTAAGTAACCATATATTCTAGCTTTGGATGGAAATGGATAAACTACATTTATCCAGTATGATAAATGAGAGTGTTAGATAAATTTTAATGCCTTATCCTAATTATTTGACCCTATTTTACCAATTTTAACTTTACTGGGGTGATACAAATATTATATGGTTACTATTAATTTAAACATAAAATAAAAAAGATAAATTTACCAAATTTTAACCACATGATAAAAAATATGGGATCCATTTTCAATATTTTATATCTATATGTTTTAGAACTTATTTTAAGATAAAAACACAAAACACAATGATAAATAATATTATTACAAAAATCCATTTTTATGTATAAAAATGTTTTGTAACAAATTCAACCATAAAATTGATTTCAATAAAAATAATTAAAATATAAATAATAACGTATAATAAATTTTACATTGAATCAATTTGAAAAATAAAATGTAACTTTTTTACAATATTAAATAAAAAATACAGTTTCCTATAAAAAATAACATTTTTCACTATTAAATGAAAAATCACCCTTTTTTTAAAAGTATAAAATTTTTAATATAATAATATTTTAATAGTATATCATGGTTCATTTAAACTTGGTGTTACTTATAATGGAATATTTCAAAGAAAAAAATTATATAATTATATCATAAAATATTAGGGTGTTACAACAAGAACTTAATGTTCAATTTTTTTTAAAATGACATTGATTACAATAAGATAAAATTGTTGAATAATATGAAATTAATAAACAAAATTAACACATTCTAACCAATATTGGACTGGTAAAAACAAAAAAAAATAATTTACATTTTAATGAACTTTGATTTATTAGGTTGAGGTATATTCATATTAGTATTATTACATTTTGTATTGAGCCAGGTTAGAGTGGGTTTTCAATTTAGTATTAATCATTTTCATTAATTTTTTATTAATTTTACTTGGATTGAGTTATTTTAGTATAAATAATCATTAGTTAGGATTATTTTACACTTTTATATATAGTTGAATTTAGCATGGTTCAAATATAATCTGTTTGGTTCAATATAGGTAATTTATGGTTGTTTTGTTTCATCTTAATTTGACTCCATTCCATTCAATTTGATTTTTCTTTATTTGGTTTAGTTTTTTATTTTTCAGATGGGATCACTTCCATTGAATTCAAATTGATTTTATTTGAATAAGTTTCATGTATTTAAATCCACATTTAGTAAGAATTGTATAGTTTTTTTGTTTAAGTCGGTTCTTTTTCATCTAGTTTCATCTTTTTTATTATTATTCTGATCTATTAAACTTGTTTTCCATGACTTTTTCTTTGTATAATTTAGTTCATTTACCTTTCATTCATTTAAATAATTATTTTGTAGTGACCCGAATCCTCATTTCAGATATGAATCTTTATTTCGGGTTGTTTTTAAGGAAAATAGATGAAAGGGTAAATTTTATAAGTACACTCCATGTACTCTTGAGTATATTCCTTGTACCAGGTTCCCGCACGTAGCCATGTACTGGCCATCTAACAGACAAGTGCCTGTCTGGGTGGGTGACCTAGTAGACCGCCTAAAGCGGGGGCCGGTTGAGGCTAATACATGGAATGCACATTAAATGAACACACCATGTACTTTTATGTTTATTCGATTAATCAGACCAAGGTTGATTCTAATCATTATAAGCATCTTTTTCTTCCTGTGTTTGATACAAGACAGTGACGAGATGTCCAAGAACTTCAAAACCCTATTGTTTCTTCGTCCGAGTTCAGATTGAGACGTCGCCGGGTGCGTTGGATTCCCACCGATGAGTTCTCTCTTCCGCTAGGGCATCTCTTCATAATTTCTATTCTCTATTGAGTAATCAATGGTTTATATTTTTTACCATTTTTGATATATCTAAATCTTTCTATATTTATTAAAGGTCTGACATTCAAGAGTGTTCATCATACAACATCAAGGTAGGTGGTTTTCTCCTTTCTTTCATCACCTTTGGATTATATATGCTTAAAGTGATGAATACCCAAGTTCAGGGTATTGTGTGTTTTGGAATTTAACCCTGTTTAATGCCTCCTATAATTTATTTATTTTAAAAGGAGTTATTGATTATGAATAAAGTTTATTATTTTGATTATGGAGGTGTTTCCCATGTATTTTTGGGGTATAGTTGTTGGATCTAGAACGCATGCTAGGTTGATTTGTTTTCTTTTCCAAGTGTTGTTAGGATGAAGTTTCTGTTTTTATGAGATGTATGTGTTTCAAATTATAAAATCATGACCAAGTGGAATTGACTCTATGATATTCCTAAGGTAGGGTATTTTAATTAATAATTTTTGTTATGAATGACCCGAGATATTGATATTGAGAGCTGTTGTGTGGTCATTTACCAAAGGTTTTATACAGTGAGAACTACACATATGGTCGTTATTAAATGAATGTTGGACCCTAGGGAATTAATTTTGAGAGCTAATAGAGGGTTATTATAATTTTTATTGATTTTATATAGAATGAGGGATATTGACCATGAGAGATACCCATGTGGGTGTTTGTAATTGATGATATGTGGGATCAAAAGGTGTTAAACTATCTAAGATTTCCAAGAAGGTTATTATTATTTTTTTAATTGATGACATTCTAAACTAGAGGGGTTAGACTGTGAGAAAATTTCCAAAGGGTTTCTTCTAAATAATTGTTTTATTGTTATGAGCCTTCCAATATAAAGCACAAGCATAGAATCAGTCTTACTTGGTTGTGTAGATTGTTTTCTGAGACGTCTATTTGTTATATTACACAAGGGGATACAGAGATTAGTCTAGATCTTTAGGTTACATTATTCAATGGCTTGAATAATTAATAAATGAAAATGAATGTAATTTAAAACTATAGTATTGTTTACTTTTGAGTACTTCCTTGTTTATTTCTTAACATTTCATATTACGTGCTATATATATTCACTGATAGTTAGGCACAGATATTTTGGTGGTTGCATACTGGGATTCATCTCACACCCTATTTGGATCGTGATTTTGGACCAAAATAGTTTATATGGTTGTAGGTATAGATAAGGGAAAGTACACTTCTTCATCAGGTACTTGGTTACTATTAGAGTTGGAGAGCATTGGACCAAGCTAAGGCTTGCGATGATGTTGGAGTTATTGTTTTTTGTACTTTGGTTTTAGTATTGTATTTCCAGCACTGTGACTTGTTTGGAAGATTTCCTAGATACATGTGACAAGCATCGTTATATATATATATATATATATATATATATATGATGCAGTTTTTTATATTATCAGTCTTCTGCTATTTACTTTGTTGTATGGTATTATTACTTCTGCTACTTTTTACTATTTGTTTCCATGGTGGTATTGTGCCTATGTGGTCATATTTTCCCCAATATCACACTCACATCTCTCACCTCTAATCGGTAGCCTCTAGCGTTCATGGAAATGCTCTTGAGGTCATATGACCATCGGGTATGGGGCACCTTTGGGTGTTTAGGGTATTCCATGTTTCGGAATTTTACACTATTTAATTCCTTCAATAGAATATTTTCTTTAATAGAGTGTTATTTATTATGAATAAGGTGTATTAACTTGATTGTGGAGGTTTTCCCATGTTTTTTGAGGTATGTTCATTGGATCTAGAATGCATGTTAGGCTGCTTTATTTTCCATGCCTAGTGTTGTTAGGATGGAGTTGTTGTTTACATGAGATGCATGTGTTTCAAATTATGGAAGTATTACCAATGGGGAATTGACTATGAGAGATTCAAGAGGTAGGGTCTTTTAATTATGAACTATTGTTATGAATGACCAGAGGTATTGACAGTGAGAGCTATTGTGAGGTCATTGACCATAGGGGTTAGATCGTGATAGCTACCTAGATGGTCATTATTAAATGAACATTGGACCACATGGAATTGACTATGAGAACTACTAGAGGGTCATTATAATTTGTATTGTTTCTATGCAGACCAAGGGGTATTGAACATCAGAGCTACCTATGTCGTCATTTGTAATTGATGATATGTGGGACCAAAGGTGTTAGACAGTGTGAGATTTCCTAGTGGGTCATTATTAATTGTTTAATTGATGATATGTTAAACCAGAGGGTTTCAACTGTGATAGCTTTCCTAGAGGGTTGCTTGTGAATAATTGATTGAATTTGAGGAGCCATCTAAGCCAAAGAACATGTTGGGAATCGGTCTTACTTGTTAGTTTAGATGGTCTTCTGAGAAGTTTATTTTCTATATTACACAAGGGGATAAAGAACTTAAGCTAGATATCGAGGTTACAATATTCAATGGATTGAATAATTAAAAAATTAAAATGAATGTAATTTAAAACATTAGGATTGTTTACTTTTGAGTAATTCCTTGTTTATTGCTTCATTTTTCATATTACCTGCTATATATATATATATATATTCACTAATAGGTATGCATAGATATTTTGGTGGTTTCCTATTGGAGTTCGTTTGATGCCCTATTTGGGTCAGGCATTTGGAACCAAATAGATTACATGGTTTCATTTAAAGATACGGTAAAGTTCCCTTATTCATCAGGTACTTTATTTTCATTGGAGCTGGAGAGCATGGGACCAAGCTGAGGCTTGTGATGTTGTTGGAGTTATTTTTTTGTGTACATTGGTTTCAGTATTTTTTTTCAAGCATTGTGAATTGTTTGCTAGCTTTCCTAGATACCAGTGACATGCATCATTATTTATATATATATATGTTGTAGTTGTTTGTACTATTAGTATTCCATTGTTTACTTTATTGTATAGTATTATTTCTTCCACTATAATTTACTATTTGTTTCTGCAGTGGTACTCCGCCTATGTGGGCATAGATTTCCAAATATCACACCCAAGTCCCTCACTGCTAGTCAGTAGCCTTTGGCATTTAGGGAAATGCGCTTGAGGCCACATGACCAATTGAGTATGACACACCTTTGGGTGTTTAGGGTATTTTGTTTTCTTTAATTTTACCATGTTTAATTCCTATTATGGTTTTTTTGTCTGAGAAAGAGTTATTGATTGTGAATATGGTTTATTACCATGATTATGGAGGTTGTCCCCTTGTTTTATTGGGTATGACCATTGGGTCTAGAATTCATGTTAGACTACTTTTTTTCCTTTCCAAGTTTTTTAGGCTGTAGTTGATGTTTTTATGAGATGGATGTGTTTCTCATTATGAAAGTATGACCAAGGGGAACTGGCAGTAAGATATTCCCTAGGTAGGGTCTTTTGATTATGAATTGTTGTTATGAATGTCCATAGGTATTGACAATGAGAGCTGCTATGGGGTCATTGACTAGACGAGTTAAACAGTGAGAGCTACCCAGAGGGTCGTTATAAAATGAACCTTGTACCAAAGGGAATTAACTGTCAGAGCTGCCAGAGGGTGATTATAATTTGTATTGTTTCTATGGAGACCAAGGGATATTGACCATGAGAGATACCCCGATGGTCATTTGTAATTAATGATATGTGGGACCAAAGGGGTTAGACTGTATGAGATTTCCCAAAGGGTCATTATTATTTGTTGAATTGATGACATGCTAAACCATAGGGATGAGACTGTGAGAAATTTCCCAAAGAGTTTCTTGTGAATAATTGGTTGATTATGATGAGCCTACCAAGCCAAAGCACAAGCTTGGAATCGGTCTTACTTGGTTTTTTATATGGTATTCTAAGATATCTGTTTTTTATGTTACAAATGGAGATATAGTGCATAGGAACAATCTTGAGGTTACATTATTCAACAGTTTTAATAATTAATAAATAAAAATGAATGTAATTGAAAACTATATGATTTTTTACTTTTGAGTACTTCCTTGTTTATTGCTTTATTTTGCATATTACCTGCTATATATATATATATATTCACATACTGTTATGTAGAAATATTTTGGTGATTTCCTTCTATGATTCATCTCACACCCTGATTCAGTCATGATTTTAGACCGAAACAGATTGTATGGTTTCCGGTATAGATAAGGTGAAACACCCTTCTTCATTCGGTACTTGATTACTGTTGGAGCTGGAGAGTATGGGTCCTAGCTGAGGCTTGCGATGATGTTGGAGTTATTGTTTTTTGTACTTTGGTTTCATTATTGTATTTCCAGCATTTTGAATTGTTTTGATACTTTCCAAGACACTTGTGACATACATCATTATATATATATGTTACAGTTATTTATAATACCAGTCTTCCATGATTTACTTTGTTGTATGGTATTATTGATTCCACTACTATTTACTATTTGATTCTATGTTGGTACTCAGCCTACGATGGCATATTTTCCTCACTATACCAAACAAGGCCCACTCTGGTTGTCAGAAGCCTCTGGAGTTTGTGGAAATGTGCTTGGGGCCATGTGACCAACTAGGTACGGGGCACGTTTGGGTGGCACCCAGAACTGGGATGTTAAAAAGTGGTATCAAAGGAGTTTCTTTTCTTCTTTTTTACTTTATGGAGCCTATTGATAGGGATAGAAAAGAATTGGTAGTTATTAATAAGTTGTTCCTAGGAGTAGCTAACCCATGTATAGGGAAAATCCACATTACCTTGAATATTGAAATTTTTTCTCGTTTTGCAATCATTACAGTTGATTTGATTTCACTGTCAGGTGACACACTTGTTTTTTTATATTATTATTCATAACATTGTGGTTATATTTCAATTTCATCCAAACTAGAGGAGGGTATGACATCTCATTCATCATATAGGCTCTTTATAGAGTTCACATTTCATGCATTCTTTTTATTCCATATATGATGCATTACTGATTGCATGTTGTTGTGATAGATGTTGTTCTAGATATGTATCTTGTTGTGATTGATGCCTTGATAAAATACTAGCTATTTTGATAGGGTATTTCTTATATATAATGTCTTATTTGGATGGACATCAAACCTTGGACCCTAAGGTATTATGGTCCCTCTTGGATCCGATTTTTTTTTTTATAAAGTTTGAACTTTAATTGAATTTTGTCAAGTTATAAAATGAATAAAAATGAAAAAAATTTATTCACAGGAGTATGGGCTCTAAAGGGTGAGTATTTTTCATTCCATGGACAAAATTCTATGTTTTCCGGGGTTTTGGAGAAGTTTCATAGGCTTACTATTCAAAAACCTAGACAACACGATGTGTGGTGTTATGAACACACACCAAGTGTTCTTATAATCTAGAATAAATGACCTTTATTAAGTACACGTCGTGTACTATATATACATGCCATGTATTCTTTAACTATGTGACTAACTATGTGAGCAGCGAAAAGAAGTTAATGAATTGTTGGTAGAAATCATCGTTTCTGTATTGTACATGCCGTGTTGTAAAGACTGTGTGTTCGGCTGTGTGACTAATGACATGGAAGGATTAAACATTGGTTATACATGTCGTGTCCTATTATTTCACGTCATGTAGAGTCAAATGTGTCTATTCTTGTGTGACTAATGACACGGGTAGTTAGAACATAAGTGTTACATGTCGTGTCTAGGGTGAACATGTCGTGTAGTGTTACCTAAAAGAGAACCATGTGGTTTAGCCATGTATAAGAACTTGGATAGGAGTGAAAATTCAGTTCATGTGGTGTCCTAGGAAAACACCTAGTGTGTTGAGGTGTTACATGACCAGGTTTGGAAGAGGTACACACCAATGTTGAAGCATAAGGGAACACACTGTGTAGTGGGTGTACACGCCATGTAACCCTGTTTTGTAAAACATGAATGCTTCTCTTATTCAATTAATTTCTTGATCTTTTAAGTTGAATTCATTGATAATCTTAAACTGAGGTGTGTATTTGACCTTGCATATTAATTCCACCGAGACATCCTCTGGTTGTACGCAAGATATAGGGAAATGACTAGACACCAAAAAATGGTATATCCAAGACTACAAGCAGATCCTCTCATCATGTCCGTTTTAGCACTACCTATTATATTAGATGCAGGTGCTGATGCAAAGTTCCATAAAATATTTTTGTGCATGTTGCATACTTTTTATGGAGCACCACATCCTTCCCCATCAATGGAAGAGTTGACAAGGTTATTCCTGCAACATCATCCTCCCACTTTCTTAGGGGAAAAAGGACCATAGACTATAGAGTCGTGGTTGGAGGCCATGTTTTCTATCCTTGACCATCTAGAGACACCTTTTAAGATTATGGGTAATATTTCGACATACATGTTAATTGATTTTTCCAAAATAAGGTGGGATGTTATATAACAAGAGGCACATCTTTGGGATATGGTTTAGGAAGAGTTTCAGAGGATATTCTATGATTACTTCTATACTAAGACATTGAGGACTGATCGAGCCTGAGAGTTCATTAATCTAGGGAAGGGAACTCTTTTAGTGATGGATTAATCCCACTATTTTACAGAGCTTCAGTTCTTCACACCTACCCTAAGAGGTGACGGGTTATCTTTGGCTAAGTGATTTGACAATGGCTTCATGTGTGACATCTGATCATAGGTAAATATCTTTAGGCTTACTTCAGTGACAGCTTTAGTGAAAAAGGTGCTAGTTACCAAGCGTAATCGGAGGGAGTTTGGAGCTATGAGCCAGTGTAGTTAAGCATCCAGGGCTAGTACTCCTTCAATAGATCGAAGGAAGTTCTGCAGGGAGCTTTCATGGGATGTTTCTTTTGGTATCTAGGTGGTATACTACTAGTGTGGAAAGAGTGGGAATATGATACCACATTTCTTGAAGGACCCAGTTTATTACCGATCTTTTGGAATGATAGATCACCTTTAAAAAACATTTCGTGGTGTTATAACCATCAGTGGGTGATAGCGGTTCTGTTATGACTCCATGTTCAGGGGTAAGACCGCCTGTTTCTCAGCAGTCAGGGAACTAGAGTTCGTCTGGTCGTTCAGGCTGAGGAGGAGATCGTGGTCCTGGTATCTAGAAGACATGATTTCAGCAATAATAGGGTGGATTAGCTCAGGATAGTCAGGTAGGGTCACAGGGCTATTGTACAGGTTAGACTTTTGTAGTGGAGGAGACCCAGTAGGAGCAGTATCCCAGACTCTCTACTGTTAGGGGTACGATTTTAGTTGCCTCAGTTTTAGCATCTTCTCTTTTTGATATAGGGGCTTCCCCTAGTTTCATATTTGTTTCTGTTGTGGATAGCCTTGGGATCTGTATCTTTACTTATGAGGATATTATGATGCTAGACATTTTTTTGGGGCTTAGGATGTCTAGTGTATGTTAGTGTAAGGAGTTACCTCTTGAGGTTTTTGGGTGTTACTTTTTTTGGGACCTCTATGTCTTAGATATGAAGGGTTACAATTCCATTTTTGTATTGGACTTGTTGATCTCCTTTTAGGCCTTTGTTGACTTCTATATCTGCAGGGTGAGTTTCACATCACCAAAAGGTAGTTCTTTTCTACACAGGGGAGAATGGGAAGTCCATGCGAGAAGAGATGGACCCAAGCATCATGGGTTGGGAGGAATTAAATCCTAGATTATTATTTTCTAACTGGATGACCAGGGGACTTCACATATGGTGTCATGACCTATCCTCAGGGCCCGTGCCGTGACTACCCCAAACCCGCCTTCCATAGGCCAGGGGCTGGCGACTAGCACCAAGGCATAAATCCCAACAAAAGAGAAGGCATTGCCTTTGAAAAGTAAACAAGCACCATAGAGTAAGCAAGCGGAAAAGTAAACACTAAGTAAAAACTGTACAAGCTGTGATGAAAGTAAAAGGGGCCGGAAATACAAGCCCAACTATAAAGTACAACTGAAAGGAAAAACAGCAACTGAAAGGGAATGCCGCAGCGTCGAGCCGTCCTCTGGAAGTCCCACCTGAAGGGTGGGTACAGATAGCCTCCACTGCTCCTCGGGTCCACCTATCCGCTCCGAGTACGTCCCGCCCAGTGGTCCACCTCCAGGTACCGTCCTGCTCCGCACGCCTCCACCACGATCAGCGCTGTCCGTCATCTGCAACCAACACAACGAAGTGCGGGCATAGCCCATGCAGGGGTGAGTATAAGCTACTCAGTAGGGACCCCGAGACCCCCGAAGGTCTCCCGAAATCCACAAAGGATAATCCACAAAGGAAAGATACAACCACGAAGTAACATGTGACACGACTTAGGTATATGCCCATACATATACCTAAGTCATCAATTCCCGTTCGGATCCAACGTCCGAGCCCAAGCACAACCCAGTCCACACAGGAAAGCAAACGTAACCCACACAGAATAGAACAACACAATCCACAAAGAAGAGTAAACAGTAAATCCACATAGGATAGCTCAACACAATCCACAAAGGAGAGTAAATAGTAAATCCACACAGGATAGCTCAACACAATCCACAAAGGAGAGTAAATAGTAAATCCACACAGGATAGCTCAACACAATCCACAAAGGAGAGTAACTCAAGATTCAGCTCACACAATCCACAAAGGAGAGTAACTCAAGATTCAGCTCACACAGGTATACTTCTTCGGATGATGATAAAGATGATCACTGATCCATCTAAGTCGTCGGACCCACAAAGGATCGATAGGTAACTAACCCCCGTAAGACCCACACAGGATCGGGCCCACACAGGACCTATAGGCGCTAGCTCACACAGAACCGCTGAGCGCTGACCCACACAGGATCGGACCCACACAGGATCGGGTCCACACAGGACCTGTAGCACTGATCCACGTAGGATCGCTGAGTGCAGTAGTCGTCGCAGTCCACTGAGTATCTCTGCACAGTCGTCGGCGCAGTCTACTGAGGATCTCTGCACGGTCGTCGCCGCAGTCCATTGAGGATCTCTGCATGGTCGTCGCTGTCGAAGTAGCAGTCGCAACCAGCACTAGGGTTCCCGCACACAACATGCTCGTTCGGGAGGGTCCGCTCCATGAGCCGAGAGTCTGATACATCAACTGACACAAAGTCCGAAGTTGATGTATCCAAAAGTTCCGTATCGTCAACAGGAACTCAACGTCGCAGACGGTGCGTCAATCGGACGCCCTGTCTGAGAGTTATTGGCTTTTTCGTCTCAGGGGCCCGGTTGGTTTTTAAGGAAAAACCAACCCGAACGTACTCCACCTGCGTTGAAACCTCGGGCGGAGTAAGCCAAAAGATCCGTCTCACTTAGAGGAATTCAACGAAGTCGATGGCACGTCATTCGGACGTCCGTAGCTCAAGATATGAGCGTTTCCGCTCCGAGGACCCGGTTGGTTTCGTGTACGAACCAACCCGTACGAACTCAAAGTATTCCGAAACCTTGAGTGGGATATACCTAAATGACCATATCGATCCAAGGATCGCGTTTCCGCTGACAGAGAGTCGTTTGGAGGCCCGTAGCTCAAGTTACGGTCATTTGAACGAAAACCATCCGAAGACGGGGGGTCTGGGCCCAGGCCGACCCCGCCCGACCCCCCCCCCCCCCCCCCCCGGGGTCGGCCGAACCGGTCCAGACCGGCCGGTCGGACCGGCCTGGCTCGGTTCGGCCGAGCGGCCGAACGGCCGGGGCGCTGCCCCCGCGGCCTGGAGGTGTCGCAGCCCCCCCGCGTGGGGCCGCGCTGAATCAAGGACGTGGCTTTTCCTCGTCCGAGTGCACCGGACTCGCATGGCCGCGGGTCCGCGGGTGTCGCCGCCACGGATTCAGCCACGGCGGCCTTGTCCGGCGGTGCGCCGGGGCGCCGCCGCTTCCGGCTGTCGGCGCCGCCGCACCGCTGGCGTGTTCCGCAGGCCACCGGAATCGCTCCGGTGGTGCGATTTTGTTCCCGTATGCGCCGCTGCTCCTCCTGGGACTCGTTCTTCACTGCGGAACCATCAAACTTCCGTTGCGGCACGTTCCGTCGTCACCCGTCAAATCCGCATAACAACGAAGAACGGCGGAGGGTCATCGGGCCGTGTTCGTTTGGCCCGCACCCTCCGCGTTAGTGATAAACAATGGGAGAAACAATATTCAACATATGAATTCAACAATTTTAATGGAATAAAATTGTTCTTAATGTCCGGTTCATTACTTTTAAAAAAAAGAACGATCACGAAAAAAAAGGAATAAGTTCACAACAATCCCCTACCTTGCCAGTCGTCGTCGTACGCGCGTTCTTCGCGGAAGGAGGGGTTCATCGAGTCGCGGAAGGCGTCGCGTCGTCACGGAATCCGGCGTTGCGTCGACAAACTCAACGTACCAAGAGACAACAAATTTAATTTTAAATAATTAAATTCGTGTTTTGGTAAAAACCAAAAAGGAGATCAAAAAAGAAAAAATCTGAGACTCTTACCTCAAGCAGCCGATCGAAGATCCGTCGCGGAGGTAGAGACGTCGCAGAAGAACGTTGCAGGAAGGGATCGTCGGCGTCGCGGATCACAGCGTCGCGTCTTCGATTTCCGGGTTCAGCGTTCTTCGTCAGAGGCCGGTGTTCTTCGCGTTCTTCGCGTTCTTCGCGAAGGAGGATGAAGGCTCAAGGATTCTGTCAAGCCTCTCAACGAGTAATCCTTCAAAAGACCTTGTTGGTCTTATTTTATTATTATGCCAACAAACCAAAAAGGTATGTAACGACCCATCAATTCGTTGTATTAATTCAACGAAAGTAACATCTCATTTAATTCATGAAATAAATCGCCCAATTAAATGGTCTGTTAAGAATTAAAGAAAACACATCAGTTGACTTTCATAATGACGGGTTTTCGCGGGTGCGTTACTTAGCGGAAAGAAACGGCGGGGCTCGTGCGGGCCCCACCTCACAAATATCCTACCAAGGGGGTAGGATATTTCTGGATAGCATCCTATCCGGATCAACTCAGTTTAAGCCGCTTTTAAGTGGATTCAAGTGGCTTCCAAGTGGCTAATGTGAAATAAAGTAAGTTGTCGTAAAATTATTTTATTTCTTAACTTTAATCCCAAAAATTAAAAACCACACCCGAGCAAACGCAACTCCGGAAGAGGCGTTTCTAAGCGAATATCGGCGCTGCTATTTAATCGGTGCCCTCAGAATTTGATTCTGGGAACCCGTTCAAAAGTTAGAAAAACTCACTCGTCCGTTCACTAAATGTACCCGAGCCAAACATCGGAAAATGATTCCGGACACACCGGGCCTCGGAATCAGGTGCCGTCAGAGACTGTGCTCTTGTAAAATTTCAAAGAAAAAATTAAGAAAAAAATTTCCTTGAAATTTACAGGTCTTTACATTACTCACACCTCAGGGCTTTACGTCCCCGTAAAGATACATCATAAACTAGGGAAACAAATGTGGGTACTGATCACGCATCTGAGCCTCCCGCTCTCATGTGCTCTCCTGGAGGTTCTCATGCTTCCATCTGACGCGCACAAGAGGAATCGATCGCCCACGTAGGACCCGCTCCTGTCGATCCTCTATCTCCACCGGGACCTCCGCAAAAGTCACCCCATCATCCACGTCTAGCTCTCCATGGTTAATGATGTGTGTCGGGTCGTGCACGTATCTCCTCAGCTGAGATACGTGGAAGACGTCGTGCACCCGGTGCAACTGAGGTGGCAGAGCCAGGCGATAAGCCACCTCGCCAATCCTGCTGAGGACCTAGAAAGGCCTGATGAAGCGTGGAGTCAACTTGCCGCCTCGGCCAAATCTCCGCAAACCACGTCGAGGAGAGACCCGCAAGAAGACGTGGTTGCCATCCTCGAACTCTAGTGGCCTCCGCCTCCTATCAGCATATGACTTCTGCCGGCTCTGAGCTGTCCTCATCCGCTCCTGGATGACCTGGACCTTCTCTATCGTGGCACGGACCATCTCTGGTCCCACGAGTGCTGACTCCCCAGGGTCTGTCCAGCACAAAGGAGATCTGCAAGGCCAGCCGTACAATGCCTCGTATGGTTCCATCTCGATGGTGGAGTGGTAATTGTTGTTGTACCCAAATTCCACCAAGGGTAGGTGGTCCTCCCAACTGCGACCAAAGTCGAGGACACATGCGCGGAGCCTGTCCTCGAGTGTCTGAATGGTCCTCTCCGTCTGACCATCCGTTTGAGGGTGAAAGGCAGTGCTCAGACGTAGCCGCGTCCCGAACGCCTCCTGCAACCCCTTCCAAAGCTGGGAAGTAAAGAGAGTGTCCTGATCAGAGACGATAGTCTATGGAACACCGTGAAGCCGTACAATCTCCTGAACGTAGAGACGCCCCAAGCTATCCACTGAGCCCTACTCTCGGATGGGTAAGAAGTGTGCCGACTTGGTGAGTCGGTCAACAATCACCCAAATGGAGTAGTGACCTCTGGAAGTGCGTGGAAGTCCAGTCACGAAGTCCATAGATATGTCGTCTCACTTCCACTCTGGGACCTCCAAGGGTTGTACCAAGCCTGCTGGTACCTGATGCTCTGCCTTCACCTGCTAGCAGGTGAGGCACCGTGAAACAAACTCTAACACAGCCTTCTTCATGCCCGGCCACCCGTGCTGTTGTCTGAGGTCCTGGTACATCTTCGCCACTCCCGGATGTACCGCCAAAGGAGAAGTGTGAAACTCTCTCAGCACCTACTCTCGTAAAGTGACTGGTAACAAGTTACGTCCTCTGAAAAGGACGTCGTGATCTGCTCCAAAGGAGAAACCATCAGGTGCCTTTCCCGAGGATATCTGTGCACGCCGTGTCTCACAGTCCGCGTCCCCATGATGAGCCTCTCTGACCCGCTGTAGAAGTGGAGGAGAGACTGTGAGAGACTGAAGGAAGGATGATCCGTCTCTATCCATGAAGGATATCTGCAAAGCAGCTAGTTGCTCTGTCACCTCCTCAAGTAGTTGGATGCCCGTCCTCCTGCTGAGGGAATTGGCTACCACGTTCCCCTTCCCAGGAGTATAGACTATCTCAAAGTCATAGTCCTGGAGGAACTCGAGCCATAACCGCTGTCTCAGGTTCAGGTCCTTCTGAGAGAAGATGTACCTGAGACTCTGGTAGTCAGAAAAGACTGTAAAGCGCTCACCCATTAGATAGTGTCGCCATGTCTTCAGAGAGAAGACCACTGCTGCTAACTCCAGGTCATGGGTAGCATAGTTCTGCTCATGCGGCCTCAACTGACGTGATCCATAGGCAATCAAGGTCTGATCCTGCATCAGGACACACCCGAGTCCGGTCCTTGATGCATCGCAGTAGACTACGTATCCAACTCCCTCCTCAGGCAACCTCAAGATAGGTGCGCTGGTCAATCTCTGCCTCAGCTCCTGGAAGCTCTACTGACATCTGTCTGACCACACGAAGGGTTTCCCCTTCTTCGTCAACACTGAGAGTGGCGCCACAACTCTGGAGAAGTCTGTCACGAATCTCCGATAGTATCCGGCTAGACCCAAGAAACTCCGCACCTCTATCCCGCTCCTGGGTGGCTCCCAAGCTAGCACTGCCTCGATCTTCGTGGGATCCATAGCAACTCCCACCTCAGAAATGACGTGCCCCAAGAAGTGGACCTCACGTAACCAGAACTGGCACTTCAAGAGCTTTCCATAATGCTGGTGCTCTCGGAGTGTGTCTAGTACAACCCGCAAGTGGTAGGCATGCTCCTCCTCAGTGGTCGAGTACACCAAGATGTCATCGATGAAGACCACGAAAAATCGATCGAGGTATGGCTAGAAGATCCTATTCATGAGGCTCATGAACACTGCTGGAGCATTGGTTACGCCGAAAGGCATAACCAAGAACTCATAGTGGCCATACCGACACCTGAAGGCTATCTTCTGCACATCCTCGTCTCGAACTCTGAGCTGATGATAGCCTGACCTGAGGTCTATCTTCGAGAACCACCATGCTCCCTTGAGCTGGTCGAAGAGATCATCAATACTGGGTAGTGGATACTTGTTCCTCACTGTCACTTGGTTCAGGCGATGATAATCGACACACAGTCGCAAGCTCCCGTCCGCCTTCTTGGCGAACAAAATTGGGGAAGCCCAGGGTGAAACACTAGGTCGGATGAACCCCTTTCTCTGCAAGTCCTCCAACTATACCCGTAGCTCCCGAAGCTCGGCGTAGGCCATCCGATATGCTGGAGTGGATATCGGGGCTGTCCCGGGGTACAGATCAATATAAAAGTCTACCTGTCTGTGAGGAGGTAGCCCTGGAACATCATCGGGGAAGACGTCCCCATACTGATCCACCACTACAGGAAAACTAGGACTCCGCACGTCAACTGCTCCAAGGATGAGGCTAGCCAACTGATGAGTGATGGGCTGCCCTCTCCTCTGCGTGAGTCCATCCTGTGCTGCGAAGGCTCCCTTCTCACCGGTGAAGGTGAACCTGCTCCCGTCGGTGCGCACACATCGCACCTTGCGCCTAATGCATTCAATCTGTGCATGGACCGTAGACAACCAATCCATGCCCAAGATGACGTCGTAAGGCCTCGAAGCCGCTAAAAGAAGATCCCAGCCGAAGCTCTCGCCTCCTAGAGTAAGCTCACACTACCGGCACCAGTGCGTAATCGTCGAGTCTGCTCCCGTAGGAGTCTCTAGCCATAAGGATTGAACCAACGGATCTGTCGTAATCTTCGAGCTCCGAACAAGGGCAGTGGCTATGAAAGGGTGACTCGCTCCTGTGTCTATAAGAACTACAAAAAGGGTGGAATAGACACAGATCGTACCTCGAATCATCTCTGGCGCACCATGGTCGTAGGCCTCCACTGCCTAGAGTTGTGCCTGTCTCTGCCCGCCATCTCCCTGTGGTCGGGGCGGGCCTCCTGGTGGTGGTGGTGGTGGCAGAGCCTCAAAGCGTCGCCCACCACCCGCTGCTCGGCCAACTCTTCTGCCTCGTCTGCCTCCTCCCTGCGGACCGCCACGGTCGACCCTCTGCCTCTGCCTGGGTGGCCCTTCCACCGTCTGCTACTCCTCGGTACGACGGGTCGGGCAGTCACGAGCCATGTGGCCCTGCCTGCCGCACGCGTAGCACTGCCTGTCTCTCAGAAGACTGGCTCCACGCTGTGTGCCCCGCACTACCGAGCCAGTGTCCCGAGGTCGTCTTCCGGAAGGTCTGGTCTTCCTGGAACCCTGAGTCATCTGTCAGCTACCAGCTGCTGAAGTCTCTGCAACCTGCCGCCCTGCAGTAGGTCTCGCTGTGGACTCAGCCAGAAAGCTCTCGATCAGAAGGGCTCTCTCCAGCACTCCTGCCTGGGTCGGGACGCTGAGGGAGATCAGCGATGCCCTGATCTCGTGTATCAATCCCTGATCGAAGGTCCGGGCCCGGAAGAAGGGGTCCCGTACCATGTCTGTCGAGTAGAGAGAAAGGTCGGTGAACCTCGCCGCGTACTGGGCGACCGTCAAGCTTCCCTGCCGCAACTGAAGAATCTCCTGGATGCGCACCGCACGGAGGGTGGCCGGGACGAACTCTGAGCGAAAGAGGCTCTCGAAGTCCGTCCAGATGAGGGAGGCCTCATCGTGTACCTGGAGCATCAAGATCCACCATCGTCCTGCTGCTGCGTGCAGTAGGCTCACCGCGAGGATCACCATGAGGTCTGCTGGTGTCCTCACTAGCCTGAAAACCCGGACGACCGCCTCCAGCCAGTCCTCGGCTGCCTAGGGGTCCATCTCCCCACGGAACCTGGGTGGTCGCTGGCACTGAAACTCGGGCAGAGATCCGAGGCGTCGTGCATCGTCAGCGATCAGCGCTGGAAGCATCGGGGGCTCGGCGGGTAAAGGTATCGCCGGTGCCTCTGCTGTCAACGGGCCCTGTACCGAGGCCTCGTCGCTCGGCGGGCTGTCGTCGCGCACTACTCTCGGAACCCTATCTGGCTGCCATCGTGGGGCCATCCTGAAAAGGAAAAAAGTGCGCCACGGTCAGAACAGTATACCTGGTGAGCTGACACAAGTAATCACAATGAAAACTTGAAACACACATTCAATCAATGTTTTCGTGCATTAAGTCAGAAATCAGAAGTCAGGGTCCTGGTGTACGGATACGTCGGCCGCCGCACCAACACTGGACTCCCTGGACTGATAACCACACTCAATACGCTAAACACTATTGCTTCACATAGAAGAAAGATCAGAGTCTGCGGTAGAACCGACCACCTCTGATACCAATTTTTCACGACCCGTCCTCTGGGCCCGTGCCGTGACTACCCCAAGCTCGCCTTCCATAGGCCAGGGGCTGGCGACTAGCACCAAGGCGTAAATCCCAACAAAAGGGAAGGCATTGCCATTGAAAAGTAAACAACCACCACAGAGTAAGAAAGCAGAAAAGTAAACACTAAGTAAAAACTGTACAAGCTGTGCTGAAAGTAAAAGGGGTCGGAAATACAAGCCCAACTGTAAAGTACAACTGAAAGGAAAAACAGCAACTGAAAGGGAATGCCGCAGCGTCGAGCCATCCTCTGGAAGTCCCACCTGAAGGGTGGGTACAGATAGCCTCCACTGCTCCTCGGGTCCACCTGTCCGCTCCAAGTACGTCCCGCCCAGTGGTCCACATCCAGGTATCGTCCTGCTCCGCACGCCCCCACCACGATCAGCGCTGTCCGTCATCTGCAACCAACACAACGAAGTGCGGGCATAGCCCGTGCAGGGGTGAGTATAAGCTACTCAGTAGGGATCCAGAGACCCCCAAAGGTCTCCCGAAATCCACAAAGAATAATCCACAAAGGAAATATACAATCACGAAGTAACATCTAACACAGATTAGGTATATGCCCATACATATACCTAAGTCATCAATTCCCGTTCGGCTCCAACGTCCGAGCCCAAGCACAACCCAGTCCACACAGGAAAGCAAACGTAACCCACACAGAATAGCACAACACAATCCATAAAGGAGAGTAAACAGTAAATCCACACATGATAGCTCAACACAATCCACAAAGAAGAGTAAACAGTAAATCCACATAGGATAGATCAACACAATCCACAAATGAGAGTAAACAGTAAATCCACACAGAATAGATCAACACAATCCACAAAGGACAGTAACTCAAGATTCAGCTCACAAAATCCAGAAAGGAGAGTAACTCAAGATTCAGCTCAGATCTACAGGTATACTTCTTCGGATGACGATAAAGATGATCATTGATCCATCTAAGTCGTCGGACCCACAAAGGATCGATAGGTAACTAACCCCCGCAAGACCCACACAGGATCGGGCCCACACAGGACCTGTAGATGTTGGCTCACACAGAACCGTTGAGCGCTGACCCACACAGGATCGGACCCACACAGGATCGGGCCCACACAGGACCTGTAGCACTGATCCACGTAGGATTGCTGAGTGCAGTAGTCGTCGCAGTCCACTGAGGATCTCTGCACAGTCATCGTCGCAGTCCACTGAGGATCTCTGCACGGTCGTCACCGTAGTCCACTGAGGATCTCTGCACGGTCATCGCTGTCGAAGTAGCAGTCGCAGCCAGCACTAGGGTTCCCGCACACAGCAAGCTCGTTCGGGAGGGTCCGCTCCATGAGCCGAGAGGCTGATACATCAACTGACACAAAGTCCGAAGTTGATATATCCAAAAGTTCTGTATCGTCAACAGGAACTCAACGTCGCAGACGGCGCGTCAATCGGACGCCCGGTCTGAGAGTTATTGGCTTTTTCGTCCCAGGGGCCCGGTTGGTTTTTAAGGCAAAACCAACCCGACTGTACTCCACCTGCGTCCAAACCTCAGGCAGAGTAAGCCAAAAGATCCGTCTCACTTAGAGGAATTCAACGAAGTCGACGGCACGTCAGTCGGACGTCAGTAGCTCAAGATATGAGCTTTTCCGCTCCGAGGGCCCGGTTGGTTTCGTGTACGAACCAACCCGGCCGAACTCAAAGTATTCCGAAACCTTGAGTGCGATATACCGAAATGACCGTCTAGATCCAAGGATCGTGTTGCGCTGACGGCGAGTCGTTTGGAGGCCCGTAGCTCAAGTTACGGGCATTTGAACGAAAACCGTCTCAAGACGGGGGGTCCGGGCCCGGGCCGACCCGGCCCGACCCCCCCCCCCCCCCCTCGGGGTCGGCCGAACCGGGTCAACCCGAAACGGGTCAACCCGACCCGGTCCGGTCCGGCCAGGGTGCGGCCCGGCCGGTCAGACCGGCCTGGCTCGGTTCAGCTGAGCGGCTGAACGGCCGGGGCGCCGCGAGGCGCTACCCCCGCGGCCTGGAGGTGCCGCGGCCCCCCCAGGTGGGGCCGTGCTGAATCAAGGATGCGGCTTTGCTGCATCCGAGTGCACCGGACCCGTGCGGTCGCGGGTCCGCGGGTGCCACCGCTCCCGGCTGCCGGTGCCGCCACACCGGCGACCCGTGTCGCCGACGTGTTCCCCGGGCCATCGGAATCACTCCGGTGGTCTGATTTTGTTCCCGTCTGCACCGATGCTCCTCCCGGGACTCGTTCTTCACTGTGGAACCATTAAAATTCCGTTGCGGCATGTTCCGTCGTCGCCCGTCAAATCCGCATAACAACGAAGAACGACGGAGGTTCGTCGGGCCGTGTTCGTTTGGCCCGCACCCTCCGCGTTAGTGATAAACAACGGGAGAAACAATATTCAACATATGAATTCAACAATTTTAATGGAATAAAATTGTTCTTATTGTCCGGTTCTTTACTTTAAAAAAAAGAACGATCACGAAAAAAAGGAATAAGTTCACAACAATCCTCTACCTCACCAGTCGTCGTCGTACGCACGTTCTTCGCGGAAGGAGGCGTTCGTCGAGTCACGGAAGGTGTCGCGTCGTCGCGGAATCTGGTGTTGCGTCGACGAACTGAACGGACCAAGAGACAAAAGATTTAATTTTAAATAATTAAATCCGTGTTTTGGTAAAAACCACAAAGGAGATTAAAAAAGAATAAATCTGAGACTCTTACCTCAAGCAGCCGATCGAAGATCCGTCGCGGAGGAAGAGACGTCGCAGAAGAACGTTGCAGGAAGGGAACGTCAGCGTCGCGGATCACGGTGTCGTGTCGTCGATTTCCGGGTTCGGCGTTCTTCGTCAGAGGCCGGCGTTCTTCGCGTTCTTCGTGAAGGAGGATGAAGGCTCAAGGATTCTGTCAAGCATCTCAACGAGTAATCCTTCAAAAGACCTTGTTGGTCTTATTTTATTATTACCCCAACAAACGAAAAAGGTAAGTAACGACCCATCAATTCATTGTATTAATTCAACGAAAGTAACAGCTCATTTAATTCACGAAATAAACCGCCCAATTAAACGGTCTGTTAAGAATTAAAGAAAATGCGTTAGTTGAATTTCATAATGATGGGTTTTCGCGGGTGCGTTACTTAGCGGAAAGAAACGGCGGGGCTCGTGCGGGCCCCACCTCACAAATATCCTACCAAGGGGGTAGGATATTTCTGGATCGCATCCTATCCGGATCAACTCAGTTTAAGCAGCTTTTAAGTGGCTTCAAGTGGATTCCAAGTGGCTTAAGTGAAAAAAAATAAAGTTGCCGTAAAATTATTTTATTTCTTAACTTTAATCCCAAAAATTAAAAACCACAGCCGAGAAAACGTGTAACACCCCAAGCTTCTATGGTACGTTTCCCTTCGAATAATGCGATAGCGTGTGTTGTACGCAACCTCGAGTTCTAACACACACCACAACTAATTAAACTAGCCGTTGTGAATAGTAATACCTACTTTTTGAAATCATATATATTCTATATTTCAAAATGGACTTCATTTTTGGATTCGGAATATCAAAATTAGCCTAGGGTGAAATTTTGGTACATTTCGGATAACTTTCATATTTTGATGAATAGTGAAAATTACTAAATTTTAATTAAAAACAACTTTTTTAATCAAAATAATTAATAGTGATAAATTGTGAATTTGAGTGGTTTTAAAGTATATTTAGAATATATTTTTACCATTTAATATAATCTTTGTCATTGGACATAATTTTACAATTAAACCGAACATAAACAAGTGTCAATCTTTTGATAGTTATTATCTCTTAAAAACACGCTTTTTGTTTTGACAGCGGGAATTAATTTTAAATTAATTTCTGCCACTTCTGTGTTTTGAATTTAGAAAAATGGATTCCATATTTGGAATCAGGATGTTCAAATTGTGTAAATAGGTAACTTTTATTCTTAGACATTTTGAATAATTACTGCGGTAAATATTTTATTTACCATGGTTAAGGGTAAATCCGGTAAATAAGGGTTACAAAAAATAATATTATAATAATACTAAATTACCCTAAAACGTGTCTCAACCCTATTGGTTGATACATGGTCGACCATGGACATCTTTGGGTCTATTTTGGGACCCCATGGATCCACTTGTAAGTGATAATGACACATTATATTAATAAAGTTAAAATAAAAATAAAAATGGCATAAGCTTACATCGTTTAGAAGAACAATTTTTACATAGGGTTATACATGTTGGATTTTCGATTATAAATATTCATTAGAAAGATAAAGAGATTTCCTACATAATTATATTTTATTTATAATTTTTAGACATTATATAATTTATTTTATTTATGACACAATGATGATGCTGTAATTACTAAAATAGTGAAAAATAAAAATAATTGATCTTATAAATACCCAAATAATTATAATATGAAACTTTTAATGAATTAAACTAATTTTCTAGGATAATATGATATATTAGGATTGATTTAATTTACTTTGTTCGAAGTAATCAATCTGTTATGAGTTTCACAAAAATCAACTATTGAATAGTGTCAAAATTGACATAAAAGAGTTCTTAAAACAAATATTATATTATTAATTGATATTAAATTCCTAAAAATCTAAGGATTGGCCAAGAGACTTATATCAGGATAGGTTCATCATTAATGGACCACTTGGGGGTCTCTTGGATGTATATAGTAAGTTTATTAACCATATTATATAAAAATACAAAGAGACATTGTAAAAGTGAAACTAATTAACTTAGAGTTAATACTTAAAGATAAGGTTAATATAAGTACCCAAACCTGTCTAAATTCTATTGGTTGAGTGGTTTTCGACCTATCCCCACCTTAGCCTTTGAATAGTCAACTTTGGAGCCATTGGAAACCGAATATGAATTTATTATAAATTAATATTTTTAGCTTTTCCAAAGGTGCCCCTCACCCCTCTTATAAAAGGGCACTCCTCCTTCTCATTTCTTCACACCTTCAAAGCCTTTTGGTTCGGCCAAACTCTGCCCAAATACTCTCCCAACATCCCTCACTACAACCTAGAGGCCTTAGTTTGATCAGAAAGCCAACCTAAGGAGCCCTTTTGATAAAATCAAAAGGAAGAACCCGAAGAAGAGGTAATGATTTCACCACCCTTTTCTAAGTTCATTTCTTCTTCCACTTCTTCTTCCTTTGTTCTTACCATTCTGAAATAATAACTCCAGTATCTCACATATACTGTGATGTTATTATAAATATGGTACAATCATATTCAGTATTCTATCCACCCTTTGAATAACATGTCACCATACGTGTGTACGTACGGCTTACCGTCTCCACGTCGTGGTGTAATTGTTATTCAATATAATATTATTTGGATGGGTATAATAATGATGTGTAACTCATGTAAATAATAAATATAAAATGTTAATGATTCTGTATATATGATATACCATCCATTTATATATTATTTTAATATCAAAAGAATGATATTGTCGCTCGTGCGTACGTACGGACTACCGTCTCCACGAACGCGATGAGATTCATTCTCCATCGTATCCATTCAAGTATAATTATCATTTGATGATTTAAAAATGATGTTTAAGGACTGTATATCATTATGGATATGAATAAGATACAACAACCATGGCTTATGTAACAATACATATAAAAGAAAATGAGTAAGTTAACTCCAGAAACGACGATAATTCTAAGATATTATTAACAAATCAATGTTAAAAGATCATATATGATATCATATTAATATATATGATTCTTGTATAATTTAATAACAACTATTTCACCATTATATAGGAGGTTAACCTACCCCAACCAAGGAAAAGTACAAGGTAAGGGTTATTTCACAATCTCTTCATTATCCGAGATTGTTTATACGTAATAATCTACTGGGATTTCTTTATCATCCACATCCATGTTTCTTTGAAATGTATTTCAAAACAAATTTATTATTTACAAGAATATGGGTTAAATTCATTTATACCCTTGTTTGACTTTTTTTAAGAGGTTTATAAAGGAATATTTCCGTCGTTTTCAAAACAAGGTCCTTTTTGACCTTTTCGACAGAATTAAGATAAGAATATTTTTTTTACTTATACGGCGGGTGCGGTTATTTTCCGCCATTATAAAATCATCAAAGCTTTCCTTACAAGCTTACAAGAATATTTTCAAGAAAATGTTTTATTTTATATGGCTCTTAAATGATTTCAAAAATAGAAAGAGATTTTTCTCTAAAAAGTGTTTTGATTTCATCTATGTCAACATCCTTTAATGGATTTTACGCTTATTTGAAGTTGATTTATTATAATACAAAACTTCTATATTGTATTGAAGGTTTTGTGATATGTTTGACTGTGGATGTGCTATTTTATACCATTCATAGTTTATGGTGAAACTATTGACATTTCGTATGCTAGTTTTAATCCGAATGTTTATGTTATATTTCAAACTTTTCATCAGATGAATGTGCTAAACAAGTATGTTCCGGGTTGGGGACCGGTAAAAGTAAGCCCTCCAGGTTGGGGACTGGTAAAAGTAAGCCCTCCAGGTTGGGGACTGGTTAAAGTAATCCCTCCAGGTTAGGGACTGGTAAAAGTATGCCCTCCGGGTTGGTGTCCGGTTATTAGAGGCACTCCGGGTTGGTGTCCGGTTATTAGAGGCACTCCGGGTTGGTGTCCGGTTATTAGAGGCACTCCGGGTTGGGTTCCGGTTAGAAGTAACCCCTAGGTCGTGGGATGAGGCCTAGACAAAGAAATTAATGTTTAGCATTATGCATTCCAACATTATGAAAGTGGTTATTGATTTTTGCATGTGATTATTCGATTAGTAGAATATCCATGTGAATAAGTAAATGGCATTATTTCATTTTATTTATGCCATACTATGTTAAATGTTCAAGTTTAAAAGGCTTTTGTTTTAGTTATACATTGCCTTAAATGTTTATTTTTATTTATGAAAGTTTCCTCTACATTGTTATCCTTACTGGGCATTTGAGCTCACCCCTTTTCTTTGTTTTATTTTTCCCAGGAAGTGAAGAAGTAAGTTATGAATGACCTGCAGGGATATTATGTGGGGATATGAGTGTGGATTATGGAGACAATATGTTGTTGTAGTAGTTTTTCGTTTAATGATGTAATGTAAAACTTATGAATATATCTAGTGTTTCCAAGGCTACTAAACCAATCGGTCTTTCGAGATTTGATCTTTCTTGTGATCATGCCAATGTTATGTAATTAATGCACCGACTCTGGGCAGCTGGGGTCGGGGCGTTACAGTTGGTATCAGAGGAAGTTTAGTACAAACCTTGGAAGCTAGATTTAGATAAACTCTGATTAGAGCACGTAGACCTAAGATGAACTTTTAGGATTAGTATAGAAGAACTTCCTAGAATTTTGGTATTGTAGAGATTTTGTGAGTTTTCCGAGAAATACATCCCTGTCTGGATACGAGCAGGTAGAGGCGGCTCTGGCACAGATGTACCTAGGGGTAAAACCCGAAAACACCGCTTTGAGCTAGACTCGAACGGGAACTGGTGCACGACAACGGGCCTTGCTGCACTCTTGGTTACGACACTCCCGGGGGATATGCTTAGGATAACTCTAATTTTCATTACAAATCATTATGAAGGGTTTATGAGTATATACATCCTCAAAGAAGACATTTTTATGATTATGGATTATATCCATAAATATTTCAATTTATGTTAAGTGTTTTATAAGTATGGGATCTTGTATTTTGATTCATAAACTGATCTAGTGTATGCCATTGTTTAGAAATGGCGCCCAGTAGAAGGAATGAGAACTCCAGAAATGCACATGATCCAAAGAGAAGGAAGGATCATATCTTTCATGGTCTTAAGCTAGAATTTATAAGAGAAATAGTCTCCCATGTATTATCATCATATGAAGAAATAATATCATGTGTTGATAAGATAAGTAAAGAGTTTACTAAGTCCTATGGCTTTGAAGGGAAGAAAGAGAAGAAAAGGATAGAAGAGAGAAATATGGATAAAGGGAAGAGGGAAAAGAAGAATTTTCCCATATGTGGTAACTGTGGAAAGAGATGTCGTACACCAACCTGTTGGGATGACGTTGGTGAAAGAAAACTTGTAGGCCCAGAACTGGTGGAGGAAACGGTGGAAAAGGTGAAGGTAATCCAAAATCACATCAAAGCAGCTCAAAGTAGGCAGAAGAGCTATGCCGATAATCGAAGGAAGGATTTGGAATTTCAAGTCGGTGATCATGTTTTCCTGAAGGTATCTCCGTGGAAGGGAGTCATACGTTTTGGTAAGAAAGGCAAATTGAGTCCCAGGTACATCGGACCTTTTGAAATTCTAGAACGAATTGGGGTTGTAGCTTACCGATTGGCAATGCCGCCAAGTCTCTCCAAAGTTCACGATGTGTTCCACGTATCTCTATTAAGGAAATACATGCCTGACCCAACGCATGTACTCACCTATGAGGAATTAGAACTGGAACCCGATCTTTCCTATTATGAAGAGCCCGTCAGGATTCTTGATACAAGAGAACAAGTGCTGAGAAACCGGACGACGCGTCTGGTAAAAGTTTTGTGGAGGAATCATAAGATGGAAGAGGCAACGTGGGAACCCGAGGAACTTATGATGAAGAACCACCCGAGTATTTTTATGCAGTAATACCCTAGAAATTGCGAGGACGCAATTATTTGAAGGAGGGGAGAATGTAACACCCCAAGCTTCTATGGTACGTTTCCCTTCGAATAATGCGATAGCGTGTGTTGTACGCAACCTCGAGTTCTAACACACACCACAACTAATTAAACTAGCTGTTGTGAATAGTAATACCTACTTTTTGAAATCATATATATTCTATATTTCAAAATGGACTTCATTTTTGGATTCGGAATATCAAAATTAGCCTAGGGTGAAATTTTGGTACATTTCGGATAACTTTCATATTTTGATGAATAGTGAAAATTACTAAATTTTAATTAAAAACAACTTTTTTAATCAAAATAATTAATAGTGATAAATTGTGAATTTGAGTGGTTTTAAAGTATATTTAGAATATATTTTTACCATTTAATATAATCTTTGTCATTGGACATAATTTTACAATTAAACCGAACATAAACAAGTGTCAATCTTTTGATAGTTATTATCTCTTAAAAACACGCTTTTTGTTTTGACAGCGGGAATTAATTTTAAATTAATTTCTGCCACTTCTGTGTTTTGAATTTAGAAAAATGGATTCCATATTTGGAATCAGGATGTTCAAATTGTGTAAATAGGTAACTTTTATTTTTAGACATTTTGAATAATTACTGCGGTAAATATTTTATTTACCATGGTTAAGGGTAAATCCGGTAAATAAGGGTTAAAAAAAATAATATTATAATAATACTAAATTACCCTAAAACGTGTCTCAACCCTATTGGTTGATACATGGTCGACCATGGACATCTTTGGGTCTATTTTGGGACCCCATGGATCCACTTGTAAGTGATAATGACACATTATATTAATAAAGTTAAAATAAAAATAAAAATGGCATAAGCTTACATCTTTTAGAAGAACAATTTTTACATAGGGTTATACATGTTGGATTTTCGATTATAAATATTCATTAGAAAGATAAAGAGATTTCCTACATAATTATATTTTATTTATAATTTTTAGACATTATATAATTTATTTTATTTATGACACAATGATGATGCAGTAATTACTAAAATAGTGAAAAATAAAAATAATTGATCTTATAAATACCCAAATAATTATAATATGAAACTTTTAATGAATTAAACTAATTTTCTAGGATAATATGATATATTAGCATTGATTTAATTTACTTTGTTCGAAGTAATCAATCTGTTATGAGTTTCACAAAAATCAACTATTGAATAGTGTCAAAATTGACATAAAAGAGTTCTTAAAACAAATATTATATTATTAATTGATATTAAATTCCTAAAAATCTAAGGATCGGCCAAGAGACTTATATCAGGATAGGTTCATCATTAATGGACCACTTGGGGGTCGCTTTGATGTATATAGTAAGTTTATTAACCATATTATATAAAAATACAAAGAGACATTGTAAAAGTGAAACTAATTAACTTAGAGTTAATACTTAAAGATAAGGTTAATATAAGTACCCAAACCTGTCTAAATTCTATTGGTTGAGTGGTTTTCGACCTATCCCCACCTTAGCCTTTGAATAGTCAACTTTGGAGCCATTGGAAACCGAATATGAATTTATTATAAATTAATATTTTTAGCTTTTCCAAAGGTGCCCCTCACCCCTCTTATAAAAGGGCACTCCTCCTTCTCATTTCTTCACACCTTCAAAGCCTTTTGGTTCGGCCAAACTCTGCCCAAATACTCTCCCAACATCCCTCACTACAACCTAGAGGCCTTAGTTTTATCAGAAAGCCAACCTAAGGAGCCCTTTTGATAAAATCAAAAGGAAGAACCCGAAGAAGAGGTAATGATTTCACCACCCTTTTCTAAGTTCATTTCTTCTTCCACTTCTTCTTCCTTTGTTCTTACCATTCTGAAATAATAACTCCAGTATCTCACATATACTGTGATGTTATTATAAATATGGTACAATCATATTCAGTATTCTATCCACCCTTTGAATAACATGTCACCATACGTGTGTACGTACGGCTTACCGTCTCCACGTCGTGGTGTAATTGTTATTCAATATAATATTATTTGGATGGGTATAATAATGATGTGTAACTCATGTAAATAATAAATATAACATGTTAATGATTCTTTATATATGATATACCATCCATTTATATATTATTTTAATATCAAAAGAATGATATTGTCGCTCGTGCGTACGTACGGACTACCGTCTCCACGAACGCGATGAGATTCATTCTCCATCGTATCCATTCAAGTATAATTATCATTTGATGATTTAAAAATGATGTTTAAGGACTGTATATCATTCTGGATATGAATAAGATACAACAACCATGGCTTATGTAACAAAACATATAAAAGAAAATGAGTAAGTTAACTCCAGAAACGACGATAATTCTAAGATATTATTAACAAATCAATGTTAAAAGATCATATATGATATCATATTAATATATATGATTCTTGTATAATTTAATAACAACTATTTCACCATTATACAGGAGGTTAACCTACCCCAACCAAGGAAAAGTACAAGGTAAGGGTTATTTCACAATCTCTTCATTATCCGAGATTGTTTATACGTAATAATCTACTGGGATTTCTTTATCATCCACATCCATGTTTCTTTGAAATGTATTTCAAAACATATTTATTATTTACAAGAATATGGGTTAAATTCATTTATACCCTTGTTTTACTTTTTGTAAGAGGTTTATAAAGGAATATTTCCGTCGTTTTCAAAACAAGGTCCTTTTTGACCTTTTCGACAGAATTAAGATAAGAATATTTTTTTTACTTATACGGCGGGTGCGGTTATTTTCCGCCATTATAAAATCGTCAAAGCTTTCCTTACAAGCTTACAAGAATATTTTCAAGAAAATGTTTTATTTTATATGGCTCTTAAATGATTTCAAAAATAGAAAGAGATTTTTCTCTAAAAAGTGTTTTGATTTCATCTATGTCAACATCCTTTAATGGATTTTACGCTTATTTGAAGTTGATTTATTATAATACAAAACTTCTATATTGTATTGAAGGTTTTGTGATATGTTTGACTGTAGATGTGCTATTTTATACCATTCATAGTTTATGGTGAAACTATTGACATTTCGTATGCTAGTTTTAATCCGAATGTTTATGTTATATTTCAAACTTTTCATCAGATGAATGTGCTAAACAAGTATGTTCCGGGTTGGGGACCGGTAAAAGTAAGCCCTCCAGGTTGGGGACTGGTAAAAGTAAGCCCTCCAGGTTAGGGACTGGTTAAAGTAAGCCCTCCAGGTTAGGGACTGGTAAAAGTATGCCCTCCGGGTTGGTGTCTGGTTATTAGAGGCACTCCGGGTTGGTGTCCGGTTATTAGAGGCACTCCGGGTTGGTGTCCGGTTATTAGAGGCACTCCGGGTTGGGTTCCGGTTAGAAGTAACCCCTAGGTCTTGGGATGAGGCCTAGACAAAGAAATTAATGTTTAGCATTATGCATTCCAACATTATGAAAGTGGTTATTGATTTTTTCATGTGATTATTCGATTAGTAGAATATCCATGTGAATAAGTAAATGGCATTATTTCATTTTATTTATGCCATACTATGTTAAATGTTCAAGTTTAAAAGGCTTTTGTTTTAGTTATACATTTCCTTAAATGTTTATTTTTATTTATGAAAGTTTCCTCTACATTGTTATCCTTACTGGGCATTTGAGCTCACCCCTTTTCTTTGTTTTATTTTTCCCAGGAAGTGAAGAAGTAAGTTATGAATGAACTGCAGGGATATTATGTGGGGATATGAGTGTGGATTATGGAGACAATATGTTGTTGTAGTAGTTTTTCGTTTAATGATGTAATGTAAAACTGATGAATATATCTAGTGTTTCCAAGGCTACTAAACCAATCGGTCTTTCGAGATTTGATCTTTCTTGTGATCATGCCAATGTTATGTAATTAATGCACCGACTCTGGGCAGCTGGGGTCGGGGCGTTACAAAACGCAACTCCGGAAGAGGCGTTTCTAAGTGAATACAGGCACTGCGATTTCATCGGTGCCCTTAGAATTCGATTCTGGGCACCAGTTCAAAAGTTAGAAAAACCCGCTCGTCCGTTTATTGAACGTACCTGAGCCAAACTTCGGAAAATGATTTCGGGCACACCGGGCCTCAGAATCAGGTGCCATCAGAGACTGCACTCTTGTAAAATTCCAAAGAAACAATTAAGAAAAAAAATTCCTTGAAATTTATGGGTCTTTACATATGGACTTTCCTCTAGTGGTGGATCATTTTAGGGATGTATTTTTAGATGACTTTTTAAGTTTACCTCTGGAGCGTGATGGATATTTTTCTATTGAACTTGTTCCAGTAGAGACTATGGTGTCCATTAATCCTTATAGGATGGCTACACCTGAGTTAAAAAAGATTAGGAAATAGTAGCAGGAGATGCATGCAAATGGTTTCATCTGACTCAGTACTTCTCCTTGGGTTTCTCTAATCCTTTTCGTAAAGAAGGTGGATGGTACTCTCAGGATTTGTGCAGATTATCAGAAGTTGAACCAGTTGACGGTCAAGACCCGATATCCTATTTAGAGTATTGATGATCTCCTTCATCATCTTCAAGGACCCTGAGTGTTCTCGACGATTTACTTGAGATTCGGTTATCATCAGTTGAATGTTAGACAATATGACATATCCCTTAAAGCCTTTTAGAGTATGTATGATCTATATGAGTATGTGGTTATACCATTTGGTCTTATGAACGTGCCTACAGTTTTCATGGAACTGATTAATTGAGTGTTCCATCCTTACTTGGATTATTTTTGTGGTAGTCTTCATGGACGATTTATTGGTGTACTCTCACACTCAACATGACCTTGCCACCCATCTTGAGATAATTTTGAGTATACTGAGAGAGCATAAATTATATCTTAAGCTCTCAAAATTCCACTTTTAGATGGACTAAATTCAGTATATAGTTCATGTTATCTCAGAGAAAGGAGTATCAGTAGAACTAGAGAAAGTGAGAGCATCAATTTCCTATGAGAAGTCAAAGAAAGTATTTGAGGTATGAACTTTTATAAGGATGTATAGTTACTACATGTGCATTATACATGCCTTTTCACACTTATTAGTTCCACCGAAGGGATTGACTAAAAAGGGTGCAAAGTAATTGTGGACAGATTCATGCTATTCAGCCTTTTAGGAGATGAAAGGAAGATTGACATTAGCATAGGTACTAATTTTTCTTGTTCCAAGAAAGAGTTACACCATCTACTATGATGCATCAAGTATCAGAATGGGAGTAGTGCTTATTCAAGAGGAAGGAGTTTCTGTATATGGGTCTCGATAGTTGAGTCCACATGATATGATAAGAATTACCCAACACATGATCTCAAGTTAGATGCAATTGTGAATGCTTTACGATGTTGGAGACATTATCTATTGGGAGATAATTTTGTGGTGTGCACATACCAAAAAAGTCTCAAGTATATCACTACTCAATGTGATCTGAATTTGAGACAGTGAAGGTTTGTTGAGTAGCTTTAGTGTTTTGGCTTTGATATTTCCTACACGCTTAGGAAAGACAATGCAGTGGCTAATGCATTGAGAAAGAGGACTCAAATACTGACATTTCAGAAGGCCAACAGTGAGTGGAAGGTTATCGATTTGTTTTTTGAGATGAATTTGGAGTTGAATAAGAGATAGGGGCATACGTTTCTGTCTTATATAGTTTTTACCTCTACTCTTCTTGGTTGTGTTCGAATGAGGCATCTATCAAATTCCGAAGGACTAGTCCTACAGGAGAATGTGTTAGCAGGGGACCCTACTCATGGGTGGACCGTAGGTGACAATGAGATATTTCATTTTCATGGGTGAATATGGGTGTCAATAGATATACATGGGGATATGTTACGAGATTTCCATAACTTAGCAAGGATAGTTCATCCTGGTGTCAGCAAGATGTATTGAGATATACATTATCAGTATATGTGGCTAGGTATGAAGAGAGATGTTGCTAGTTTTGTTATGATATGTTCCACCAGTTAGAAGGTTAATGCGGAGCATCAGTGACCGATAGAGATTTCATAGCAGTTACCCATTCCTGAGTGGAAGTGGAATGATGTCAGAATGGATTTTGTGATGGGTTTACCGACGTCACCTTGAGGAAATGATGTTGTTTGGGTTGTTGTTGACTGACTCGTGAAGGTTTCACGTTTCTTTCCGATCAAGGAAACCTTTAGTGTTAATGATATTAAATGGTTTTACATTTGAGTGAGTGTATGTTTTCATGGGGTTCCACACACTGTCATTCTAGACAGGGATGCCCAATTTACTTCTCGTGTCTGGAAGGGACTACAGAGGACTTTTGGTACATAGGTACTTCTGAGCACAACTTACCATCCCTAGACCGATGTCTAGTCTGAGAGCACGATTCATGTTTTGGAGGACTTTCTATGAGCATACATCCTGGATTTCAGGAGTTCTTGGGAGATACACATACCCCTAGTGGATATTTTCTACAATGTAAAGCCCCATAAATTCCATGGAATTTTTTTTCTTAAATACATGGGAATTTTACGCATCTGCGAAAATTGATGGAACATTATTCCGAGGCCCAGTGTGTCCAGAATCAATTTTTGAAGTTTTTTTAGGTACGTTCAGTAAACGTACGAGCAGATTTTTATATCTTTTGAACCAGTGCTCAGAATTGAAATCTGAGGGCACCGTTGAACTCGTAGTGTCGATATTCACTTAAGGATACTTTCACTTCGATGACATTGAGTTGAGTTTAAAAGTTAGTTTTTGGGTTTTCATGGAAAGTAATAAAATAATGTAAGCTTCAATTTATTTTTTATTTGAGCCACCATGTGGGTGTTTGTAGGTGGGTCCCACTAGATCTATAACCTCCTTGTGGAGGTTGGTAGTTGGAGGTGGGACTAGCACACCTTAACCTCTTATGAGGGGTTTTGGAGGTAGGGCACACCTGAACCTAACCTCCTGCGAAAGGTTACGACGTGGGGACCACATAGGACAAAACCCCCTATTAATTGGAGGAGAGTAAAATCTCTCAACTCTCTTCATTAATAAGGGGGATCCCCTTAAACTCCTCTACCATTTATGGTTCCACCACCTCCCCTTTATTTATTTGAGCCAACACATAATTTATTATGCCAAATTTTTCACATTAATTAGGTGGATCCAGTTAAATTAATTCATCCAATTTGAATATTGTGCCAACGAATAATAAGATATCACAATATCTTATTATTTTGGATGGCATTGCTCTTTTGGGGGAACTTGTGACAAGATAGAAAATATCCCAATGAAGGACGTAGAACGAAGAACGAAGAACGAAGAATGAAGAATGCTGGTGAGGAGCGACTTCGACATCCTTCATCAAATCCTACCAACGTGGAGCTTCTTCCACAAACAACGTGCGAGCTCAGGATTAGAAGTGTGCGGCGGACGCGATGAACGATGACAACACTGTCTTCTTCCCCGCGACTCCATCGACGAATGATGAACAAAGGTAGGGGTTACTTTGAGTAATATTACCTTCTTTATTCTCTTCTTTGGTTGGAAATGAATCATTGTGGAGGTTGTGAGACAATTGAAGTTCAAATTTATTTTTTCTTGATGAGACAAATGTTACCACCCTTAATGCGAAGGGTGCGGGACAAACCAACATGGCCCGACCCATACATCGTTATTGTTTAGGATGATCTTCGGCATGGCGACGAAGCAACGAGGTGACAAATGTAGAGAAGAAAAAGGCAACACTACCCACATCCTCCGTGATCAGTGCCGCCCCTGAGGAGTTCCACACTTCCACCAGCCGATCCGTCCCTCGCCGAAACCCCACTGGCTGCACCGCTCACAGAGCCGAGCTGCTGCCCCGAGCCAACCCACGCCCTGCCGGCCCGCCCAGCCACCCCATGGCCACCGTCCGGCCTTCCCTCCCCCTTCAGGCCTGCCTGACCACCACCCGACCTGCCCGACTGCCCCCCAAGCTCGCCTGGCGCCCTGCCCGGCCTCCTGCCAGTCGGGCCGCACCCTGCCCGGATGCCTGCCGGCCTGCCTGGCACCCTTCCTGGCCTCCCTCCGGCCTTCCTGGCATCCGGCCTGGCCGGTTTCCGGCCTGGCCGTGCCCCTTCATCCTTCACGCCGGCCTTCCCAGCCGCCTTTTGTCCGCCCGGCCGAACGGCACCGGCCTGTATGCCCCGCGCGCCCCATGCCGCTCGAGCCGCACCCTCCAAGTCGCTCGTTGAACCAGTCTCAGCCATCTGGGCTGAGATGCCGAGACACCGAGCTGCACCCCACACACCCTAGGCTGAACCAGCCCCGAGCCCGGGCCGTACCGCTCATGTGGCCTGTTGGGCTGGGCCCAGTGGGCTGGGCCGAACCTAACAGGCTGGACCGCCCAATGGGCTGGGCCAGACCCAACAGGTCTAACCGGGTCAACCCAGACTTGGTCGGTCGGACCGGGTCAGACCAGACTCAGGTCCACTACTGACCCTTTACATTCTTTGGCCATATATTTGGAACTGAATGACCATTTGATGAACCATCAGCAACGCTGGTTTTCTTCGAGTGCGACGGTCCCTTTGAGTATACCCCACTGGAGTTCGGGGTAAAGATGAGATACAATCAGGTTGGATAGTGCACGAATCCAATCGTCCCCCCGGGACTAAAAGGAAAATAACTCATAGACTGGGCATCTGATTGACCCGTAGTCTGTTGCGATGATACCCATATGACATGGAAGACCTTTTAGATACTTCTACGTGGCACTTTGTGATAGTTGGAGCATCGACCTATAGCTCTTGGAGAGAATCCTCCCGGAGATGAGCGAGCATTGTGAAAATACCTAGTAGCTAGCTGGGACCTGGCGATTGTTGACTGATTCGACTCAGAGTGATTAAACCATCCCAATGGGGAGCGCCTTGGGGTCGCGGAAAACCCACAATGGGGAGTGATTTGGTGTCGTGGCAGACCCATGGTACTCGACAGGAGGATTACCTGAGCAGGCTATGAGGGGGAGCACCTTGGTGACACGGAATACCCACGGTGGGGAGCGGCTTGGTGACAAGGCAAACCCACGATACTTGATAGGAGGAGTACCTCATTAGTCCAAGGATAGTGGGAATCGATTTGGTGACACGGCAGGCCCACTGTACTCGATAGAGGAGGAGATCTCTAGCAGCTGAGGTTTCAACAGTGTGACTTGGGATGTTACTTGATACTACCCCTAGAATAAAATCCCGGTTTGATCTGAGTCAATAACTATTGTGTTTACCTCATGATTGAGAGGGATTACATGATAACTTAGGTATATGTATGGGAATATACCTAGGTGGGGTTATCTGTTAATTTCATACATTTTAGTTTATACTTGTTGGATTTTGTGAAACTTTGAGGGTCTTGGGGTCCCTACTATGTATCGTCATTCTCACCCCTGCACGGGTTATGCCCACACCTTGTGGTGTTGGTTGTAGATGACAGACATCGTTGATTGAGGCTGAGAGTACCAGGACTGGACGTTACCTGTAGGTGGACCATACGATGTGTCGATACAGGGAGGAGACCAACAGACATGGAGTGCTGAGGAGGTTATCTATACCTACCCTTCAGGTAGGATCCATGGAAGATGATCTAGGAGCTACTTTTCACCTTTTAGTTGTTTTGTCATTTTCATTTGTACTTGTACTTTACTATTGGGCTTGTATTTCCGGCCCCTATAATTTTCAGCACTCTCTTGTTATACATTTTTACATTGTGTTTTGTATCCAACTATGTGCTTGGCTGTGTGTGTTTATAGTTTATAAAGGCAATGTATTCCCAGTTTTAGGGAATAACGCCTTTGGTGCTAGTCACCAGCCCTTGGACTATGGAAGGCGGGCCTGGGGTAGTCACAACACAGGCCCCGGGGGATAGGTCGTGACATAAAACATCAGTTTTTAGGTGATTATTTAGATGGAACCTTATGAGTAATTATATGGTAGGCCATGCCGGTCAACCCTCAGTTTGATAGAGGTAGGAGAGCCAGCTATGTTGGGTCCTTGTCTTCTCCAGGAGACCAGTAAGTAGGTGGAGTTAATTCAAAAGGTTATAGATACTACATAGTCTCGACAGAAATCTTATGCTCATCAATGGAGATGACCTATGGAGTTTGAGTTCAGAGATCATGATTTCTTACGTGTCACACCGAGGTTGGGAAACATGAGGATTAAGAGACAGGGAAATATTTCACCAAGATACATCAGTTCACTTGAGATTTTGGAGAGAGTTGGTCTAGTTGCCTATCGGATTCAGTTACCACAAATGTAATGTGCTATGAACAACATCTTTAACGTTTCTCAGCTATTATGTTACATTTCTGACCCATCTCACATATTTTAACCTGAGGAGGTTGATTTGGAGGTGGATGCATCCTTTTAGGAGCACCCTATACAGATTGTGGATCACATTATGAAGGTTCTACATGGACGGTATATTCCTATGGTATGGGTGTTATGGAAGCAGTGGTGAGTACAAGATGAGACTTGGGATAGGGAGGCTGATTTATGATCATAGTGGCCAAAGTTGTTTAAAGTTTCATCTTCACCACCCTTGGAAGGAAAATTCAGGGACAAATTGCTTTAAGGGGGGAATTTTGTAAGAACACTGATCTTCATTTCAGGTATTGATCTTTTTATGGTCTGTTTTTGGGGAAAAAGAACAATGAGAAAATTTTCTATATACACACTTTGTACTTTTGATTACACTTCATGTACCCAGTTGTCACGTGTAGCCGTGTACTGGCCATGTAACGGCGGAGTACATGGCCGTGTGATTGACTTGGAAGACTGCCTAAATTGGGGGAAGTTGAGGCTAATAAACAACATGTACAATAAATGAACACAATTTTTAAATTTATTATTATTTGATTAATCAGACTGGGGTAACGTCTAATCTCCAGAAGTGTTTTATTCTTCCCTTGTTTTGTATAGGAGAGTGATGAGATGACTGATAACTTCGAACCCCTACTATTCCTCTATATGAGCTCTGATGGAGATTCCACCAGGTGCATTATATTCCCACCAGTGATTTCTCTCTTCCCTTAGATCCCCTCTTCATGATTTCTCATATCTCTTAAGTTATCGAGGGTTGATCTTTTTTACCCTTTTCATATATCTACGTCATTCTAGGACGATTCAAGGGTCAACGTTCAAGAGTGGTTATCGTACAACATCACGATAGTTGGTTGGTTACATTCTTTTATCGTATTTGGATTATATATTCATAAAGTAGATAATACACATGTTTAGGGTATTTCATGTTTTGGAATTTAACCACATTTAATGTCTGCTAGATTTTTTTTTGTATTATAAAGGTATATTGATTATGAATATGGTTTATTACCTTGATTATGGAGGTGTTTCTCATGTTTGTTGGTTATGGCCATTGGGTCTAGAATGCTTGTTAGGCTGCTTTTTTCCCCATTCCTAGTGTTGTTAGGATAGAGTTTCTATTTATATGAGATGTATGTGTTTTGCATTATGAAAGTATGACCAAGGGGAATTGATTATGAGAGATTCCCAAGGTAGGATACTTTAATTATGAATTTTTGTTATGAGTGACAAGAGGTATTGACTGTGAGACCTACCATTAGGTCAATCACCAAATGGGTTAGACTGTAAGAGCTACCTCAAGGGTTGTTATTAAATGAACATTGGACCATAGGGCATTGTCTGTGAGAGCTTCCAGAGAGTCATTATAATTTGTATTGTTGCTATGAAGACCAAGGGGTATTGACTATGAGAGCTACCCATGTGGTCATTTGTAATTGAGGATATATGGGACCAAAGGGGTTAGATTGTGTAAGATTTCCCAAAGGGTTATTATTACATGTAAAATTTCTGATATGTTTAAACATAGGGGTAAAAATATGATAAATTTCCTAGAGGGTTGCTTATGAATAACTGATTGATTATGACAAGCCTTCCACTCCAAAGCAAATTCTTGGAAATGCTCTTACGTGGTCGTTTATATAGTCTTCTGAGACATCTGTTTGTTATATTAAACATGTGGATACAAATATTAGGCTAGATCCTAAGGTTACATTATTAAATTATTTTAATAATTAATAAATGAAGATGAATGTAATTGAAAATTTTAGTATTGTTCACTTTCGAGTGCTTCCTTGTTTATTTCTTCATTCTGCATATTACCTTCTATATATATATATTCGCTGATAGTTAGGAAAATATCATTTGGTGGTTGCCTATTGGGATTCGTCTCAACCCCTATTTGGTTCATTATTTTGGACCCAAATAGATTATATGGTTTCAGGTATAAATAAGGGAAATCCCCCTTCTTCATCTAGTATTTGATTTCTATTGGAGCTGGATAGCAAGGGACGAAGCTGAGGCTTGTGATTATTTTGGAGTTATTGTTTTCTATACTTTGGATTCAGTATTGTATTTCTAGAATTGTGACTTGTTAGAATTCTTTCCTAGATACTTTTTACATGCATCATTATTTATATAAACATGCTACAGTTGTTTTATAACAACCCTGCTTTTATTATAAACATAAACATGATTTATTACATTAACATCACTTGATACAACAACGAATTTTGAGAGGTCTAGTGTATTTCGGGATTATAATCATTACATAACAACTTAAAATATGAAATACAACATATTTAATGAAAACATACTTTACATGACCACTACATTCCCCTTTACTTAGCATTTCATGGGATAAACTGAGGACATGCATAAGAAAAGGGTGAGCTATAAAGCCCAGTAAGGGAATAAACATGAGAAAAAATGAGAAATACAATACATGTTAAAAAATAGGCATATAAATGGAGAATAAGATAAACATGAACATAAAGTCTTGATAAAACATGACGATCATAACATGGAAACATTTTGCAAACACTTAACATGGAATTAGCATGAGCCAAGGCTCATTGCACATGGAGAATAAGTAAACCCTCATTGCACATGAAGTATGAGTAAACCATAATTGCACTTTAAGCACAAGTAAAACCTCATTTCACATGAATTAGAATGAGTCAACACTCATTTCACATGAAGTATCATGATACTATACTTTACCCAATGCATTGGAGTGCTATCAGGGCGCACCCTTCTTAAACATTTCATTTTGTGCATGTGTGCCCCATGGATCATATAACATGGAATCAATCAACATGATAAGTTATTCCATGATTAAGTAATGTGTAATAAATACATGAAATTATATTTCAATATGTATATGTGCATAAAGGTGAATACCCTTGATAGAGACATGGGTATGGTATTCACTACACAATGTTCTTTGGTAGGAAAAATGCGGTGCAATTTCTGCAGTATAACAGCTTGACATAAGGATTCATTAAAATGGTTGATGATATAGAAAATTGTGTCTCATCATATGTACAATAAATGGACAATAAGTGTTTTATATTGATACATTCCCCAACGAAAATAATGGAATTTATATGCATAATACAAAATTACTTGGATGTAAAAGAGGAGAGAGAAATCCCTCACAGAATTTCAGCATGGTAACGGGTGTACATGGGAGGAATTAATGGAAGATAATGGTGTATAAAATTATCCAAAAATAAATAGTTCAGTATGGGGGAGGATTGAAATTATACCCGAACATTTTTAATTGAAAACAAAAGGGCATAACAACTTATAGAAAATTGGAGAAAAAATGAGAACGGAAGAAATCCTTTACTTGAAAGTGTGATCCCAATGGCTTGGTAGGGGCTTGAGAGAGGCTTATTGGGAGCTTGGGGAACCTTGGGAGGATTATAGAGAGAGTAGGTCAGGGTTTGGTTGAACTCAAAAGGATTTTAGTGAAGAGGAAGTGAGATCTTGGGTGGGTTTAAATAGGAAATGAGAGATAATTCTTTATTATTTAGGTTTGGGACACCTCATATTAAACTAATCAAAACCACAAACCATAACATGGTTTTTTCCCAGTGTTTTTGTCAAAAGGGAGTGTAAAAAAATATTTTATAAGGAAAATAGACTAAATTCTTAAAATAATAGGGTTGCATATGTGGAGGTGAGTCACACTCACAAGGAAAACAATTTAAAAAGACAAAATTTTTTATAAGACTTAAAGGGTCCACTAAAGCTTTGTAAAATAAATAAAACAAATCAAAAATCACATTATTTTAATGGTATAACATATATTGGCCGAAAATAATGTTTATAGTGTTTTATTACATCACTATTGGATCATTATGACGTCATAAAACACAATATATATTTAAACGATATTTAATTTTTACCCAAAAATTCGACTGTGTCAAAAAATTATGAAAAATTCTCCGTTGGATAATTTTGACATCCTGATTCCAAAAATAATATTCATTTTATCTAAATAATTTTCTATATATGTGAATTTTTACTTATAATATAAAAACCAACATTTATCAAAAATTCATGGGTTTTGACAAAAACAGCTTTCAAACCTTAATAAAAATTACAATTGCATTCATAAAATTATATGGTCATTTATTTTTAATAAAAATTAATTTAAAAATAATAATATTTTATTAAAATATTATTAAATTAAAAAATCCATTTATTCATCAAAATAGATTTCTTAGTTTAATCTTAAGTAAAAATACTTTTTGTGCTTTAAAAACTATTTATAAAGTATCAATAATAAAATGAATGCACATTATTTATAAAAAAATAATGTCCATAGTCATAGTGCTAGGGTCTTGTTACATAAACCCTTATAACACCCGCATAAGACTGAAGGGTAAGGTGTGTGATGGTGACAGACCCTTGGGGTGGCTCGGATAACATCGGTCAGGTGGTAATCTCTATTAACTTTCACTTCTCTCGCAGTTGGTTCCACTCAAGCATAACATGTTCATGCTCATATTGGTCTTGGTCAAGAGAGATTCCCAATGAATCCACCGCCTTTCTGAGCTCCGAAAATGGGCTTCGTATGGGGAAAGTCTATTGGATGAGGCCATCACTTTTTTTTCTGAGTAAATTGGATTTGTTAAAGCCCTATATTTATACTAATCATGTGATCACTGTTCAACGGATATATTAGCAAGGGTCATAATTCATAACGGTATTTTAAAATCATAAAACATAAAACCAATGAAGTGAACTTTTATATAACCATAATAAGACATTTAATTAGATCAAGAGGAATTTCCATTAATGAATGTTTGGGTCATTAAAATCTTCCCCCCTTAAGAAATTTCGCCCTCCAAATTTACTTTTCCAACTCTAAAAATAATGTGGGTAACTTTGCTTCGTCACTTCCTCTGACTCCAATATCGCTTATTCAAACATGTGGTTCTTTCACAACACCTTGATGAGGGGCGTTGTCTTAATTCTGTGAAATTTTTCTCTACGATCTAATATTTTCACTTATTGCTCCTCGTAAGAAAGATCATCCTCTAGTCATACTAAATCAGAAGAGAGTACACGTGAAGGGTCTAGTATGTACTTATTTAAGAGGGATACATGAAATAAATCCTGTACTTTGGCCATGGTAGGTGGAAGTGCTAGTCGATAGGCCACATCCCCAACATGATCAAGAACCTCAGAGGGGCTGATGTACCTAGGATTTTACTTCCCTTTCTTTACAAACCTCATGACCTTCTTCCATAGAGATATGTGTAGAAATACCATGTCTACAACTTTAATCTCAAGGTGTCTTCGACGGTTATTTTCATAACTCTTCTGTCTACTTTGGGCTGCCTTAATATGAAAATGAATGGCTTTTACCTTCTCCATAATTTCTTAGACCATTTCTGGTCCTAACAGCTTATGCTCACCAACTTCATCCCAACATGCCAACATTATGCACCGCTTCCCATACAGTGCCTCATAAGGTGCCATTCTGATGCTCGAGTGGAAACTTTTATTATAGGAGAATTCAACCAGATTAAGATATTGATGCCACCCTACATTGATGTCCAGAGAACATGATCTTAACATATCCTATAATGTTTGAATGGTTTGGTTAGATTGGCCATCCGTTTGTGGATGATAGGTCATACTGAAGTTCAGTTTAGTATCCAGATCATGTTGAAGACTCTTCCAAAACATAGAGGTGAATCTTGGAACTTGATTAGATACAATAGATAGTGGTACTCTATGCAGCCTTACCACTTCCCTGACGTATATCTCTGCCAGTTGATCCAATGAGAAATCCTCCCTAATTGCAATAAAGTGTGCAGACTTTTTAAGACGATCCACAACAACCCAGATTGCATTGTTGCCTTTGGATATCTTCAAAAGTCTGGTGACAAAGTCCATGGTGATGTTCTCCCATTTCCATGCTGGTATGTGCAATGGTTGAATCATCCCATTAGACTTCTACCTCTCTTCCTTCACTTGATGACACACCATGAACATTGATGTATACTCACCGATCTCCTTCATCATATTATCCCACCAATAATGCTTTCGGATATCTCGATACACCTCTGTGTTTCTTGGGTGAATAGAGAAATTTGAACTGTGCATATCATCCAGAAGTTCCTTCTTCAGCTCCGAACATGATAGAACACATAGACTTTTCCCAAATCTAACACTTTCTTCTTCATTAACATTGAACTCTAAGGATTTACCTTTCATAATATCTTCCACTCTCTTCTAAATTCCCACATCATCCTTTTGAGCATCCTTTATCCTTTCCAAAAGAGACAGGTGAGCAATCATTTGTGAAAGTATTGATGATGTTCCCTTCTTTAAGATTCAAATGTCCATCTTCATCAAGTCTATGAAGATTGGATCCTTCTCAATTTTCATCAATGATAGAATTGATGGGTCCTTTATACTTAGAGCATCATCCACCTTGTTCACTTTCCCAGGGTGGTAATGGATTGAGCAGTCATAGTCTTCGATCAGATCTAACCATATTCATTAGGGCATGTTCAACTCTTTCAGTGTGAATATATACTTGAGGATTTTGTGGTCCGTATATATTTCACACTTCTCCCCAAAGAGATAATGCAACCAAATTTTTAAATCAAAGATCACCTCAACCAACTCCAAATCATGTGTTAGATAATTCTGATCATGAACATTCAATTGCCTTGAATCATAGTCAATGGAATTGTCATTTTTCATCAACACACAACCCATGACCTTCTTCGATGCATCACTAAATACCACAAAAAGTTCTGAACATGTGGGTAAAGTGAGCAGGTGCACCATGATAAGCCTCATTTTCAGCCACTTGATGCTTTCTTCATATTCATCACTCCATGAAAACTTTACTCCCTTCCGAGTTAGCTTGGTAAGAGGGTAGGAAAATCATGAGAAATTTCTCACAAATCATTGATAATATCTAGGTAACCCCAAGAAGATATGGATATCTGTTACTGATGTTGGCCTTGACCATCGCTAAATTGCATCTGTTTTGGAGGGATCCACAGATATCCCATTTCTTATGATGATATGGCCCAAGAATGATACCTCCTTCAACCAGAACTCACACTTGATATACTTTTCATATAGATTCTCCTTCTGCAAGGTCTCTAGTACAGTTATTAGATGCTCCTTGTCATCCTCCATGGTTTTGGAGTATACTAGAATATCATCTAAAAATACTACCACAAATTTTTCTAGGTAATCCCTAAAGACTCTATTCACCATGTAAATGAAGATTTATGGAGCATTAGTGAGTCTGAAAGTCATTACTATGAATTCATAGTGCCCGTATCGTGAGAGGGGATAATTTTTCTTTATCATGACTTTTTTAAGCTCAGGATAATAGATTCATAGGCGCATTTACCCATCCTTCTTCTTGACGAAGAGGACTGGTACACCCCATGGTGAAGTACTTGGACATATACAACCTTTATCTAGATTATCCTATAGTTGTTTCTCAGCTCCTCAAACTGCACAATATCCATTCTATATGGAGTCTTGGATATTGGAAATTCCCCAGGAATAACATCAATTGATAATTCCACATCTTATATAAGAGTAAGACCATGCAATTCCTCAAGAAACACTTCAGATAATTCTCTCACAATAGGAATGTCTTCAAGGGTGGTTTCTTCCTTAGAATCAATCATCTGAGCTAGATACATGTGATCATAGGATAGTAATCTCCCCACATGAGATGATGCATCAAATGAAGATTCATCCTCCTCCTTGCACTTGTATAGAATCGAGGGTCGATTCTCCACATGGAGAGTGATTTCCCTCTCATGGAAATTTATGTTGGACCTATATAAGGAATGCCAATCCATGCCAATAATTACATGAAATTCTACCAGAGGGAGTATGATGAGGTTATATGGGAAATTCAATCCACATATTATGACAAGGGATGAGTTATATTCATGGGATGCAATGATTCACCCATTTTTCGTACTCACCGACACCTTTACTTCATGATTTTTGGTGGCGTTGGAATTGTTTTGCTAAACTTTAGGGATATAAAATAATGCGTTGAACTATAATATAAAAGTACGATCAATATTCATTAATGAATAACTAGAACACCTGTCACCACTTCGTTGTTGGGGTTCGCTTCGGTAGTAGTGATGGAAAAATCTCGCCCTTGCTGCCTTGGAGGTTGTTGGTTGCCTCAAAAAACCTTTGGTTTAGGGAACTAATTCCAAAGATGACCTGGTTATTTGCAGTTGTATCAATTAACAATGTGTTGACTTTCGAATGGAGTGTTCCTGTACTCTGTTGTAGCCTCTGGTTTTTCTTGTCGGTAGTTAATAGCTGGGCACCCTTCTCTTCAACACCTAAATCATTTCCTCATCCCCTTCAGGCAATTTCTAGGGTGCTTCTTTCCAAACATTTGGAAAGTGGGGTGATGCATCTTCTTATCCCCATTGGATTTATCCATCAGACCACCAGCATTGAAGTCCACCTTATGCTTCTTATCCCCATGATACCCTTGAGATTCTCCAATATACATTTTGACCTTGAGGGTACATCAGAAAATTTACTCATGGCTGTCGAAGTCATGGATTACCAGTGCTTTCTATAGGCTAGGTTTCTTCCCACAAAATAAGCGGTCAACCTTGCATTTGGGGGTAACTACAAAGCCGGAGGCATATCGTGAAAGCCGTGTGAAGTTTTCCTCATATTCCCTTATAGATTCGCCATCTTTTTTCATGAGGTAAAGGAAGTCCCTTCCCATCTTAAGTCAGAGGGTGCTCATTAAAAATTTATCAAAAAACATCTTCAATAAATCCTTCCATTCCAATGCCTCAATCTCCTTCTCAGGCTTAGTATTTGTGATCAATGTCCACTATTGATCGACTTTATCCTTCATACGATAAGTATCCAGGAGAACCTTCTCTTGTTCAGAACATTTAAGGACAGGAATGATCATTTCAAGGGAGTTGATGTATTGTTTGACGATTGAGGGCTCAGATGATCCATTAAAAGTAGGAGGTCTTTGTCTCATGAATCTCTTCATAGAGACTTGTTCTTTCATGGGGGGGGGGTTGAAAGTTCTTCTTGACCCATGATTATATTTAAATCTTGAGTTAACTGAGAGATAAGTGTGACAAAGTTTGTGATTCCTGCTCCCATCAGACTGGGCATCTCATTAACACAATCATCACATTGATCTTTACATCGATTGTTAGCCTGAGTCCTCATATTACCGGCCATTGGCTAGAATAAAAGGAAATTTAGGGGTAACACATAAAGAGTAATCCAAGGAAAAAACTGATGACTTATAAATAACTTTTAGTTCCTTAAATTATGAATCCATAGGCTTCAATCTAGACAATTCATAATCTACTTTCTAACATATATTCATCGGGGAATTTTTTTAATTCCCTTAATAAGGGTTCATACTAAGCTTGTGAATTTACCAAAGCATATCCCCTGGGAGTGTTATAATCAAGTGTGCAACAAGACCTGTTTTCATGCACAGGTTCCAATTCGAGTCTAGCTCAATGTGGTGTTTTCAGGTTTTACCCCTATGATTCATCTGTGCCAGAGCCGCCTCTACCTGCTCATATCCAGACAGGGATGTATTTTCATGATAAACCACTTACTCAATACTCACCAGTACTTAGGGATTTTTTAATTATACTTACTATTGTCTCTTAGTCTTCACTTGGGTTTTATAATCCTAATCCCAAAAATAATTAAACCTATCCTCTGATACCAACTATACCAACCCTGCTTTAATTAAAAACTTAAACATGATTTATTACATAAACTTCACTTGATACAACATAGAAGATTGAGAGGTCTATTGTATTTGTGGATTAGGATCATTAAATAACCACTTAAAACATGAAATACAACATCGTTATTGAAAACTTCCTTTACATGACCACTACATTCCCTCATACATAGCATTTCATAGGATAACCTGAGGACATTCATAAGAAAAAGGTTGAGCTATAAAGCCCAGTATGGGAATAAACATGGAATAACCTGAGGAATACAATACATGTTAGACAATAGGCATATCAATGGAGAACAAGAGAAACAAGAACATAAAATATTGTTATTGCATGAAAAAAATAACATGGAAATGTGGTATAAACACTTAATATGGAATTAGCATGATCCAAGGCTCATTGCACATAGAGCATGCGTAAACCCTCATTGTACATGAAGCATGAGTAAACCCTTGTTGAACTTTAAGAACTATTAAACCCTAATTTCACTTGAATTATAATGAGTCAACACTAATTGCAAATGACATATTATGATACTATACTTTACCCATTGCATTGGAGCACTATGAAAGCACTCCCTTCTTAAACAATTCATTTCAGGCATAAGTGTGCCACATGGATCATATAACATGGAATCAATCAACATCATAAGTTATTAAACAATTAATTAGTGTGGAATAAATACATGAAAGTACCATTCAATATGTATATGTTCATAAAGGTGAATACCGTTGATAGAGACATGGATATGGTATTCACTACACAATGATCTTGGCTTGGAAAAACGCGGTGCAATTTCGACAGCATAACAGCGTGACATAAGGATACATGAAAATGGTTGATGAGAGAGAAAAGGGTGTATCATCATATGTACATGAAATGGACAATAATTTTTTCATATAGATACATTTCCCAACAAACATAATGGAATTTAGATGCATAATACAAAATAATTACATGGATGTAAAAGTGGAGAGAGAAATCCCTCACAGAATTTCAACATGGTAACAGGTGTACATGGGAGGAATTAATTGGAGATAAAGGGGTCTCCCATTATCCAAAAATAAATAGGGAAGTATAGGGGAATTGTAAAATAATACCCCAACATTTGTAATTGAAAACAAAAGGGCATAACAACTTAATGAAACTTGGACAAAAATGAGAAAGGAAGCAATCCCTTACTTGGAAGTGTGAACCCAAAGGATTTGGAGGGGAATGAGAGAGGATTCTTGGGAGCTTGGGGAACATTGGGGGGATTATAGATAGAGGATGGCAGGGGTTTGTCGAACTCTAAAGGCTTTGTGTGAAGAGGAAGTTGGAGCTTGGGTCGGTTTATATAGGAAAAGAGAGGGAATTATTTATTATTTCGGTTTGGGACACCTCACATTAAACTAATCAAAAACACAAACTAGCCCATGGTTTTTTCCAAAGGGGAGTGGAAAAAAATATTTTATATGGACAATGTGCTAAATTCATAAAATCATAGGGTTTATTATGTGGAGGTGAGTCTCACTCTTAAGAAAAACAATTTAAAAAGACAAATTGTTTTATAAGCCGTGAAAGGTCCACTAAAGCTTTTTAAAATAAATCAAACAAATATAAAATAAAATTATTTTAATGGTAAAACATGTATTGGCCGAACATAATGTTTATAGTGTTTTATTACATCACTATTGGATCATTATGATGTCATAAAACACATTGTATATTTAAACGATATTTAATTTTTACCCAAAAATTCGACTGTCTTAGAAAATTATGAAAAATTCACCATTGGATAATTTCGACGTCCTAATTCTAAAAATAATATTAATTTTATCTAAATAGTTGTCTAAAAATTTTAACTTTTACTTTTAAAATAAAAACCGACATTTATTGAGAATTCCTTGGTTTTGACAAAAACAGCTTTCAAACCTTAATAAAAATTACAATTACATTCATAAAATTATATGATCTTTTATATTTAATAAAAAGTAATTTAAAAATAATAAAATTTTATTAAAATATTGATTAATTAAAAAATACATTAAATCATCAAAATAGATTTCTTAGTTGAATATTAACTAAAAATACTATTTTTTCTTTAAAAATTATTTACAAAGTAACAATAATAAAATGAATGTGCATTCTTTATACAAAAAATAAAGCACATAGTCATAGTTATAGGGTATTATTACATAAACCCTTATAACACCGGCATAAGACCTAAAGTTATGGTGTGTGATGGTGATAGACTCTTGGGCTGGCTCGGATAACATCGCTCGGGTGGTAATCTCTATTAACTTGCACTTCTCCCGTAGTCGGTTCCTCTCAAGCTTAACGTGTTCAAGATCGGCTCGGGATTGGTCAATAAAGAAGCCCAATGACGCCAAATCCTTTCTGAGATCTAAAAAATGGACTTCATATGGGGCAAGTCTACTGGATGAGGCCATCACTTCCTTTGTCTGAGTAAATTGGATTTGTTAAAACCCTATATTTATTCTAATCATGTGATCACTGTTCACCGACTCTATTAGTGATGATAAAAATTAATAACAGTATTTTAAAATCTAGAAACATAAAACCAATGAAGTTTAGATTTTATATAACCATAATAATACATTTAATTAGATCAAGAGAATTTTCATTAATAAAAGTTTGGGTCGTTACATGTTTATACAATCAGTCTTCCACTTTTTACTTCGTTGTATGGTATTATTAATTCCATTAATGTTTACTATTTGTTCCTATGGTGGCACTCAGAAAATGAGGGCATAGTTTTCACACTATCACACCCAATGCCCTCACTGATAATCGGATGCCTCTGGTGTTCAAAGAAATGCACCTGTGGCCATGTGACCAACCGGGTACAGGGAGCCTTTGGGCGGCACCTGAATCCCGGATGTTACAGATTCAATACTACTAATTTTTTATTAGTTTAGTTCTTATCAATATATTTTACATTATTTCACTTTCATTAAATTCACATAAATACAGTGTTTGTCAGTTGGATTCTATTTTTTATAGGCTAGTTTTTGTCGAATTGGTTCAACATAGTTGAGGTATGTTTGGGTCATGTAAGCTTTTTATATTTGGTTTAAGTGGTTATTATTCTATTAGGAAATTTTTCATAGAGTTTTTTATATATATTTTGGTTATATATAATTTATATTTATTAATATCTATTTATTTTAGTTCAATGTTTTTTCTCTATCTAGTTTGGTTTGGTCTAACTCATTTTGGTGTGTGTTTCATTGGACAATATTTTTACAATTTTGATTATATAATGTTTTTTTGTTTTTATTAGGATTGATTATATTTTATTTTAGTGGGTATTGTTATATTAGTTATAGGATGGTTTAGTTGATTTTTTATGTTTTGGTTATATTTAATTTATTTCAATTATCATTTATTTAGTTCAGTTCAATAAATATTTGGTTTGATCAGTTATGTTTGTGCCTAGTTAAACTAAATTTTTTATAAAAATACTTTGTTTCTCTCATGAAACATCATTTTATTTCACCAAAAACTGTTCATGTACATCACATCATCGTTTTTCTTTTTTTTAACATTCTTAATAATATGGTTAGAAAAAATTCAATATAATTAATAAGAACTAAATTTCAAATAAAAAACATTGAAATAACGAATACCTTAAACTCACTATTCATTCAATAAACAATCATTTCTTGGTATTTTGTACTTGGAAAACCATTGAATATTAGTACACACTCTAATTCATTATCAACTCCACCCTTTCAACCAATATATAGATCATGTTTATACGATCACCATAATTCCCCTTGTTCCATCAACTATGTAACCATTGCAACTGGGCTGCCGTGAATGTTAAGAAAATATTACGATGATCATGTTTATTAATATAAATAAAATAATAATAATATATATTTAAATTTTAAAACATCTCTTATGCATATTTCATCCCATTCATTCTACTTGATTTGATTACTAATATAACTCTATGATACTGGTTGAAATGGAATGATATCTCTATAATTCTCTAAGATCTACCAGAATCTTCAAAATCATCTAGAAGTTTTACATATAATTTAGTTATCGTTATTGTAATCTACCAGGATTTGTGTTTGATGGTTTTTGGCTTCATGCATATGTGTGAGCCCATGTTGCCTATTAGAAGATCCCACTGAATAAGATAAAAGAAAAAAGTATAATTAATTCATAGTAAAACTAAAAAATGATGTGATATAATTTGAAAAAATTATAAACCTAAACCTTATACAAACTGGTAATTGGGATCTGATGTATCTATGGTTAGTTTCACATTAGTGGCCTTTAAAGGATGTTCTTATTCAAATTCTTGCTCTGATTAATCTTCATGATGTGTAGTAGAAAATAAAGGAGTGTAATCATCAGATCCTAGATAGATATGATTAGGAAATAGAAGAAACATAGACATGATATGATAAGGATAGAAGGGGTGAGGATACATAATAGGATATGTAAATTGTATATGAGAATTAGAGCCTAAATAAGGTGATGATGTAAGGATAGATGGGAAGATCCCTATATGCTAAAGTGAAAGAGGAAACACTGTAGTAGATGTGATATCTTTTGGATTGGGTATAAATAGGTACGATATGTGCTCCATATAGCTTTAGAATCACCCCAATCAATTTTGCATGTTTATTAACACTAATAGTTGTCTTTGTAGAGGTTATCTTTAGTGCAGATGAATTTCCAAAAAAGAATTTTTTTAAATAATTAAAACATGAAATTAAATTAAATGTATACTAAAAATATTAAAATTATTATACTCACTAAGGGAACTAGAAGTGGTAGCCAGAGGTTGAATAGTTTTAGATCATTATCATACACTATCTTCCTTAAACTTTCATCAATATATTTAATAATATGTATAATAATTGAATGTAAATTTATAAAAAAAATTAAAATATTATGCATAAAAATAAAAAGTTAAACCATACATAAACAATATATTAACACCCTTTTGTATATACTCGTTTTTAAAATGTTTTCAGAACCTGGATTAAAACTTTTTTGAAAATGTGTTTTAAAATAGTTTAAAATTGTTATTTAAAATATTTTTATTTCAGAACATGTTTTAGAAAATAAAATTTAAAACCAAGTAATACATGTCTTGAAAAACAATTTTTAACTTAGTATTTTGAATTACAATAAATCTAATTAGAAGAAATGGTAATAAAAAACTAAAATAAACATACCATTGTAAACATAAACCAAATTAATGTAATTAAAATTATAATGACACGAGAAACCCATATCAATCTAAACTGAATGAATTATAAACATATATAGTTTATTATATATATTATACACCACTAATTACGAATCAACATCAATTATAACAATTAGAAAATTTGAGTAATAAAATACAATATAGTTTTTTAATTCTCATAGTGGTATCAATGGTGTAAATTTCTTCACCACCAACATCAAAAATATTTCTTTGGATTACTTCAATAATAACACTATAATCTGGTCTCATATGATCTTTCACATAAAAAAATGTTTTTCCATTGATTCCAAAATATATGGTTCATCAGTAGTGAGGAATCAATTCATGTCAATGAATCTAAATCCATATACATTAATGAATTTACCATGTCAAACCATTGATTCAAACCATTTTTATTTCATTACAGGGACTCGACTAAGAGATTCTCAATCTAATAACAATATTTTTTAAACAACTCCATATTAATAAACATTTTCATATTGAGACCTACTATCTAATGTACTATCATAACAGTCCATTGTTGAAGTTAACATAAATTCATCATGTTGTATTCTCATGTTCACCACTCAATCATTTGTATCACATTTTAACCAATTTATTATCAAATATTTTCCTTCACAGACCAATGAATTTGGACCAAAATCTAACACTCATAATTATGGAACCACCGTGCAAATAGGTAAACACAATACCTAAAATATATATGAATAATATAATTAATATTAATATTTATATCTTAATTTGATTAAATTAATAGTTATACCTTTTATTTCAACCAATTAGTAAACCATTTAATATACAAAGTTTCTCTCCCTCTCAATGGAAAAGAATGAATAACTCTAATTATAATTTTTTTATGTTTCCTATATAAAATTATAATTTGTGTTTAAGGAATATGAAATTAAATAGTATGTGATAACATAATAATATTCAAACTACTAACTTGATCTTGTCATTGAACAAACCACTATTAAACAAGACTGCGTGATACGTCATATCCAACTCTTCAAGGTATAATATAGCCAATGTATATGACCCATAAATTCATCCTACTTGAAGAAAATATTGAAATGAAGGATAAATTTTCCCATACTTATCATATTCATTTATTTTTGGATAGATACGTCTTATGCTCTCATTAGACAAATACATTGAAAAAAATCCTTACATTATTTATCAAAATAACCTCTCACAATGAAACCTTCAATATAATTATTATTTTAGATATAATATATCGTAGTGAACATATTTACTTAAATATGATATGTCCAAAATAAATAAATATGTCCCCAAAGATTTTTTTTAGTTGAAGTATAGTTTTTCAGATAAAGCATGCATGTGAAAAATGATGGAGGATTGTTTTCTTCTGATAACAAAACAATATTGGCACATGTTACAACATTTTTATCATGAAATAATTGGATAACTCTTTATCACAAAGGTCTCAAAAAAATAAAACAATCGAACAACCATCACCCATAAAATATTGGATATTTAATGTATAATTCTGTTAGAATCAATTCTTTAAGAAGGATGTGATAATCATGAATTTTGACAGATTTAAATTTTGAATATCTTCTATTGAATCATTTAAATATGTATCTTGAATATCCCATAAGAAACTTGAAATTAAAAAATAACTCTAGAAAATTATTCTTATATGAAGGTTTCATCACATAATACACAGATGAAACTTTCCATTTATTTTTTTTGATACACACAGGATGTAGTTTTGTTTTAATACCCTAATATATCAATTCACAATGATATTATAAGTCATCTTTGGTCTTCACATAGATCTTTAGAAGAATTAAAATTAGTATTTAATATAGTTTTTTCCCAATGTTAACTATTCCTAAATAATGACATAATAGATTGGTTGGCTAATATTCCATCTCAAAAAAGATACTTTTCATTTTCTAATTATAAATGGATTCAGTGCCGACATTCTTACACTTTTTAGATTTTATCTGACCATTCACCAATGAAAAACTAAAATTTTAAAATCCATTAGGCAAATCAGTTACTAATGTATTTTGAGGTTTTGTTTTAATGTCAACAGTATTATCAATCCTCTGATGATTCTTCCAATATAAATGATCCATTGATAAGAACCGTTGATTCCCCATGAAACTGAAACTATGATATTATTTATTTAAGTATTCTAGATCATGTGTTATTCATAAAAATAATACATGATATTTTTCCCATCATTATCTAACCATACATCATTTCATAAGAAGGGAAATTATTTATAGTACACAGAAGTACAGCACGCAACCAGAATATATTTTTCAATGAAGCATCAGATTTGTACACACCAACATCCTAAATCTACTCAAACTATTCTATTATAGGTTTCAAGTTGAAATATATATCATTTTATAGATAATGAGATCGAGATATTAGTATAAAAAAAATAATATTAATGATTTTTTCATACAAATATATGAAGAAATATTATAAAAAGGAAAAAATAATCTCCAAATTCTATAAGAAGTTAACATATATCTAAATAGATAAACCGTCACAAGATATAACCAACCTAACATTATTCACCTCAGCTACAAAATCAAGATGTTGAGAATCAAATTTACTCCATGCTAATATATATATATATGGGATGAACTAACTTTTCATTATCATAAATTCTCTGGGCATCATGCCATCAAATATATATTGATATTTCATCCGCTATGAATAGATTTTGATGCCTAGGAATTGATGGAAATTTCCACATGAGTTTATGAGGGAAACTAGATGGTATTCAATCATCATTTTAATTCCAGCAATATATACCACAATATTTCTAGAAACATAACTATGTTTATCCTAAAAAAGCAAGCTACAATATTTCAAGCAGGCATGAATTTTATTAGTAGAGATTCTAAGTTGGTTAATTAACTTGAATTCCATATAATTATTATAGGGTATCTCCATATTTTTAAGAATTAAGTCATTTATAATGGTAAAAATAAAACAAATGTTGGTATTATAAATTCTATATATGGTGTTCCCATGATATAGTTACATAAAAAATTCAACTTTTTTCATTTTAGTATATTCTTGATACATATGAGTCGTAATGTCACCCATTAATTTTTTCACTCTATCAATATCATCATTTTCATTATTTACTTCACTTTTATTGTTGTCGGTGTATTTTCATTAACATTATCTCTTTCTCATGATGATGTAGAAATGGAAACCGATCAAATATAAAATTCTTTATACCACTCATTTCATTTAATTCAAGAATAATAGAATATTGTATCATCTATCTATAGTCATACCAAAAAAAATGGTTTATCTAAAATATATGTTTTTATATGGTATATATCTCCTTCCTCACATAACAATGGTCTGGAAAAATAATTATAACATGGAAAATGTATAATACCTCTATCTGAAGCATTTTGAAATGAAAAATAAAAAAAATCAAATTCTTTTGAAACTTAGTTGATATCTGATTTCTATGACACATCCATATTTTATCCATTCTATTATAGGGAAAAATTATTTTAATATTAACATAATAATCAATAATTACAGAATTCAATACAACCAATTTAATATGAAATTCATCAAGCATACTAGTAGTTATCCAGAAAATGAATAAGAGAAAGGACACATACTATAGTTGATTCATACAAGAAATGAACCAAAAAATAATAAGAAATATAAAAATCCATAACTATTAAATAATATATTTAAATGCGTATTTTTTATGAAAAAATTATTTTTAAAGCAATTTCATTTTTTAAATATAACATAAATCCAATTAAATAAAAATTTCATTATCATGGAAAACATTTACTCAAGAATAAAAAAATGACACACCCAATATCAATAATCATGTCTTTCATACATACATTTTTCATAGGGATAAATTAATAATAAAATCCAGATATGTTTTAATATCAAACGTCTACAAATCATTTCTAATAATATAATCTGAATAAAAATGTTAATAAGAATGTCATAAAAATATACTAATATGTATCTAAACATAGAATATGAGATGCCATATTCTATAATCGAGGGAAAATAGTAATGACCCAAATGAAGTCCAATATATTGATTATCTAAAAACTAATAACGATTATTAGATTGAAATTAATTATGTAAAAAAATTATCATTAATTTATTAATATAAAACAATTAAAAGAGTAATTTTATAACCCCCAATAAAATTAAAAATCAAACGAATTGTTTCTATAAATAATTACATAATCAGTTAATATATATTAAATAAAAAACATTATATTGAATTTATGTAAAGGTATAAAATATCTAAATAAATAAAATATATATCTTCTGTAATCACATTTATTATGAAATAGTATAACAAAAATAATATAAATAATACTTTTTTCAAAAAATTGTTAATAATCATGACCTAAAAGGATCTCAGTTTGGTTTTGATATACAGATAAAAATGAAAATGATGCTCAGAAAAAGTGATGATGCATTTTGGAACCTCTAATTTTATGTTGAATAAGAAAAAACTCAAAAAATAAATAAATTATGGGAGATCTACAGAGGATAATAGATCCTATTTAACCACTCTTCGTAAGATGATAGTGATGTAGGGTGGGAATGTGGGGAGGGGATGAAAGAACCGAAAACCCACACTCTTAGATCTTGTGCTTAAAACATAAACATTACATTCTTGTATTTGATACTAAGGAAGGTGACTCAATTTTATCCAACAAAAACTTATGACATAAAAATGAAATACTTGTTCAATTACATTATCAAGGAACTTTTTAGTATAGAGTTTTAGAGAATTAGGAAAAACTCTTTAATAAATATTACCCATGTATTTAGATGATAATGTCTTCTACTTAACCAAGATTTTCTTATTTGACATTACGTCATCATCATCATCCATATAAAACCCTTATTGAAATAATGTGTTCGACATCATTTCATGATAACCTGAGGAAAAGGAAACATAAGAAGTATGAGATCAAATGCTCAGTAAACACAATCATAATAATTAACAATTGAATATCATCAGTGAGAATAAAGAGTGCATAAGGACATGAAAACATAATTAGAGTACATGAGTGAATCATAAATGAACTAAAACCCATAAATACCTAAATTATCAATCATGAATCATGGAATAAAGATTTAATAAAAGAAATAGTCATAATAATCAATAATAATGAGCAATTTTATACTAATATTGATAAAAAGAAACAATATAAAATCATATCTAGTATGGATTAAATTTATTGGTATATTTGTACATAATCATTATATCACTCTTAAAAAACCGTTACAATTCTGATAAATATATGACCAAATTCAAAAATAATTCTCTATAAAAAATAATTGTTACTCAATCCATTGGATTTTTATCAATGCACACCCATTATATAAGATATATCAACCTCACCCAACAATATCTTGGTTAACCCATATTATAATAAAGATCAGGCTCATTCGATATTATTTGGGTCAACCCTTTGTATAAAAATGACAAAAAACCATAAATAATGTATATAGAGATGTAATTTCACCATAAAAATCCAAGAAACAATCATTGTTCATTTCATAAATTTATTAACCCATGTATAATAAATAGCTTCCATGAAAATATCATTAAAACATGACTAAAACATTGAAAAGAAATAAGTTCCTTTACATCTCTTTGAATTATGATTAAGTTGTGTAAAACGAAACGGGTTCCATAATAATCTATTTGAAATAATATTAATACATCTAAGGAAACAACGAGGGTGGGATCATTAAAAAATATCCCCATTTAAGAATAAGAAAAAACAATGGCTACTAATGTTGATTAATATAAATACCATTAGAAGACCATTAGAAACATTTTTGATGAAAATAACCTTTCTATTTTGAAAATCACTTTACAAAATTAAAAATTCAAAAAATATTTTCAAAATCTACTTCCTTGAAAATATACGTTGATACATATAATGTAATATTAAAAGAAAAAATGGTCATTATTGAGGGAAAATCCGTTCATGTTGTACGTGTTAAAACAAATATTCCTTTCAATGTTTTGGAAAAATCCAAATGGGAATTGTTCTAAAAATGATTGGAAGATTCCTTTTAAATTTTTTTAAATCAAATTATGGGTAAAATGACTTTATACAATCATAGTAATAAATTTTTTGAAACATTTTTAGAAATAAATTATTTTAGAAGAAACTGGATTTTCAACTTAAGATAAAAATAAAGACTCATAATATATAAAATATGTTTTTTTAAAATAAATCCCTTTAAAACATTGAAATCATTTGAATCGTAATCCCAATGATCGATTAATAATAAAAAATATTAAATATCATTATAATATATAACTTTATGATATACCATGTAAAATTGGTTTTATATACACATCATAAAACAATATACCTGAATAACATTAAAATATTCTTCAACAAAAGGAAATTAAGACAAAGTCCGTTACAATGATCATAACGTTGAAGTGAGAATTAATAAATGTTATGATTATGTGTGTTAAATTTAAATTAACATATAAAAATATTAAATACAAATTAATATATTCAAAATTCAATACACTCATAATCTTATAATATCAAAGGTAAAGAATATGTAATATAACCTAATGAAAAGAAATTGAATTATGAAATTTTTTACAAGTTGGTAACATTCAGGTAAAATCCCCATGGTTGAAATAAATATAATTTAAACTTAAAATACCCTTAATTATGTATTATTAATGATATTAAATGTAAAATTTATTGTATATACACTACAAAATAAAAAAAGTGGTGAATATAAAATAAATCTCTTAGAAGTAAAAGTGAGAAAAGAAACCCTTACCATCAGTCCATACTATCCATTTGTGCAATTTAACAATTGTATAATAATATTATATCAATTATTTAATTTATTAATAACCACCTTCTGGTTTAATTCCTTAAACAAAAATCATTGATTTTATTTTTTTAATTATACTTTAAAATACTTAATTAGTTAGGTCTGCATTGAGTGTTTTAAGGACGTTCAGTTTATTAGTTCAAAATGGATTTGGTGTGTTGACCATGATCAAGGAGGATATTATTTAATTATATTTAGAATAATAATAATGAAATTATTATCATATTTTTAATTCAATTATTATTTTAATTCCAATCATGAAATATGGTTTTCATAAATTAAGCACGTTACAATCATTGAGACAGTAGTCCATACGTATGCATGAGTAACATTTTAATTTTTTAATAATCATTATGGAAAGAAGGTAAGTAATATTTTATCTTTATATAATAATAATATCACATATACCATATTATATACATACATATATCATCCATGAGGTTTGGTTATGAAAAGAGATTCACATTGCTTCATGAAGGTTGTATTCCACACGTACATGAATGGCGTCATTGTATTGCAGTGAGTGAAAAAGTAATAAAGAAAATGATATATTATCATTTGATAAGGATAAATATGTCATTAATATCAACCTTACTTCATTAATATCACATATATTAATTATATGTACAATTATTACCTTCCATGTGAAGCGTTAGTGAAAAGAAATCACATCGATTCCAGAGATGGTAGTTTGTCCTACACATGAGTGATGTTATTTTATCCCATAAATAATGGATGGTAAAAATTTATATATGATATATTGAGTCTATAGGTATAATTAAGTTATAAATATCATATATACACTTTATATTCATCATCATACCCAATAATGAGAGGTGGAAATAGAAAAAATGAATGACATTGGTTTGTAAGGTGTTAGTCCCCCGTACACACAAATGATGATTTGGTAACCCATTTGATTGAATAAGATATGAATTTTGGTTATGAAATTAATATAATAACATATAATTAAATATGATATACTATTTTTATTAAATTATAACACATTAATAAAATTTAATGGATATAGAAGAAGAAATTAAACCAAAAGTCATATTTAGTTATTTTACATCTTTTCGGACAACCTCATTAGGACTATACCTAATGTATTACTAGAATACATTTCTGACCAAAACCATTATATAGTGTGATGGTAGGAATGAGTTGAAGTTATTTGGGTATATATTTTTACATATAAAAGGTCTTAATGTGTGAAATGGAGAGGGGGGGTGGCCTTTTATAAGTGAGGTGAGTGGAAGACTTATAATTTGTCAAATAAAAAAGTGATACCCACATTTCAAAAAATTTATGATGATAAAAAATATATTATTCTTTAGTCTTAGACATGATATATTCTAAATAAATCCCAAAATATATTTTAGACCAGTTTTAAGGTCAATGCATCCCTTATCTTTTTATTTTAACCCCCCGTAAATCCTTTTTTACCTTAACTATGGTAATTAATTTTTACTGTTTTCACTATTAATTTTCTTCAAAAATTATTTTGAACATATTATATAATATATATTATTTTGATTCCAAATTTGTAATCCATTTCACAAGTTCCAACTCATAGAAATATAAAAAATTAATTAAAAAATGAGCAGACACGATGAAAAAGAATGTTTTATATAAGTGTATATTTTAAGAAAAATAATATTTTATATTTACTTTATGACTAATAATAATCATTTTCAAAAATTGTTTAGAAAAATCAGATTTTTAAACCCAAAAACAAACTTATACAAAAATGCAATATGAATTTTATTAAAAATAAATTAAGTAAATTAAATATCACCAACTAATACTTATGTTACTTGAAATTTTATTCCAAAAATAATGGGACTTTTAAATTTCACAATTTAAAAAAAACATTTTTTACAAAAATCATTATTGTTCACATTTTTCTAAAAAATCAATATTTCCTAACATTTCCCAAAAAATCTCCCTAATTTAATTTTGATATTTTGATTTAAAAAATGATATTAATTTTGAAAAATTAATTTTAATATTTTCTAACGAAAATTAATAAAAAAAATTTTGAAGAAAAAACATTTTTAAATAATAAATATACTTTAATAAAAAAAATTATTATTTACTATGAAATTATTATTAAATTTATATTGAGTATATATATATATATATATATCAAAAGTTAGTTATTACTATTCATATAAGATAAATTAATAAGTAGGTTATAGTGGTCATATTTAAAATAATATTATTTCATGGTTTGTTAAAGTTAATTGTTAAACAACTTGCACACCATTAGTATTAAAAAAAATTGCGGTTTTATGTAATAAAATATGTTAAAGAGATTACATTTATTCAAAAATAAGTATATCTTAATGTACTCTGGTGTTATGTTCTCTTTTAAGATCGGTGTTTCTTGTTGTATATGTTATCAAACATAGTTATCTTCTCTAAAATCTTGGGGTGTTGCATCATACCCCATTTTATAAATTTTTTCCTTGAAATTTAAAATTTCTCTTGGTAATTAAAGGTTATTAATTTAAACATATATTTGTTGGAAGCCCACATTATAAAAAGGTATAATATAACTTCCTCTTAATAAGAGAGAAAAGGAAGTATGAAGGTCATATGGAATAACACATTCTATGTTTAGAAATATGAGGACATAGGTGGGAACTTATGATTTTGATATGAAAGAAAAACATAAATAATTATACAGTGTGATATATATCATTGATTATATGAATGTGAATGATTAATAGAAAGTTAAGGGCCTCAAAACACTAATATTTTTATGAGTAAAAGGATATAGGTTTATTAGAAATAAAGGTAATACGATAAAATTTTTTAAAGATCATTTTCCAAGAGTTGAGGAATTCTTTTTCCATTTGGACTAGGAGAATAAAGAAATATACTTACTTGATGAGTAAAAATTCATCTTTAATCAATTTCAACAACATTATCAATTATTCCTCTAAATGATGAGTATTCAAGAAGAATTTTTAATTCTTAAAGTAATAAAATCAACTTTAAATTGATCAAATTATTCCCAAAAGGATTTCCTAGTATTTCTCTTATATTTATAAATTAATGACAATCCAAAATGGTTAGAACATTTTAAGATAATTCCAAAAATGAATAAACTGTTATATAATGAAAAAGTATATTAGCCTCCAAGATTCATCAGTAATGCCTACTATTAAAAATAAATAATTCCATATATAAATGAAACTATATCCTAAATAATATTAATAACATTAATGTTAAAGAGTGTTTTAACAAAAATGGTTATATCAAACCATTCATCTTGACAACCCAAAAAATATAACTATCTTCTTCTGAAATAACATTAATCAGTTAGTAACCAAATCACATTTCAATCCTATAGTTATCTATATGATAAAACACATGTTCCCATAACTACATTAATGTCTAAGATTATATAAATCATAATTTTAATTAATACCTTAAAATTTATGTTTGAAAAATGTAAATGAATACTTCACATTAAACCAAAGCACTATATAAAATTTAACCTGATAAAACATATCTTAAAGTGTCATTGATCACATTATGATCTCATCACATAAAACCTAAAAATGGTTGTCTAAGAGGTTGAAAATATGGTCAACCTTAATTATTTATACCTATAATAGTATCGAAAAATCTTAATAAAACCTTATATGAAAACAACCAAATCCCAAAAGTTATCTAAACCTTTCCTTTGATACCTATTGTAACTATCTCAAACTCACACTGATTGATCTGGTCCTAAAAATATAAACATTATATTTTTGGATTTGATACCGGTGAAGGTTTCCCAATTTAAACTATTCAAAACTTCCAACATCAAAAAAAATTGTATCACTTATAATTTTAAGGACGTTTTCTGTTTAGAGTTTTAGAGAATTAGGAAAAACTCTTACATTGCATACAGATTTAAAAATGGAAAGGATCATCATAATCAATAATAATGTTCCATGTGATATTAATTTTGATAAAATGAAACATTATAAACCCATAAAAGGTATAAATAAAATGTTTTGGTATGTTAAAGTATAATCATCATAACACTCTTATAAAACCTTACAATTGGAATAACCATATGGTCAACTTCTAATATGATTATTTGGAGAACATAATCATTACCCAATGAATTGGATAGATATCTAGGTGAACCCATCATATAATCTATATAGGGATCACTTGATTCTATATAGTAACATCCATTGTATAATCTATATTGGGATCACCTGGTTCTATATGGGCACACCCATCATATAACAATTTCGAAGAACCCAAAATAAAATATTCAGATCTTGAATTTAATCATAAAACTCATAGAAATAATCATTATTCCATTCATAACATGATTAAAAATGGAAAATAAATTATTTCCATGGTAATATCTTTGAAACATTATTAATCCATGGAAGAGGAATAGGTTTATTGACATAATATTTTTTGGGTTTTAGTCGATGACCTTATAAATACATTACAATTTGTTTCCATCAAAAAATATTTTTCCCTTGATCAACTCTATATGATATATATAAGTGAATTGGTAAAGAATTATGGTGTACCACTATCCATTTTATCTAATTTGGATCCATGTTTTACCTTGAAAATTAGGATAAGTATTTATATATCATTTTAGATAAAGCTTAGCTTTAGTACTATATATCATTATTAGAGTGATGGATATCCTGTGATAAAAATTAAAAAACTAAATTATATGTTGAGATATTATCAAATTTATTTCTAGGGATGTTGGGATCAACACCTCCCCCATGTAGAGTTCTAATTTAACATCAGTTTCCATTCAAGTATTTAGATTTCACCGTATATGGATCTATATGGGAAGAGATGTATGACTCCAAAAAGATACAATGAATTTTGATAGAGGAGATTTATAGGACATGACCTTGTCAACTAAATTATATAGAAGGTTCAAACCATTCAGTTTCACATGAAATCAGAACAACATCAACATAAAATTTATGCAGATAGGCATTAATGAGATCTATAGTTTAAAGTTGGTGACATGGTCTTCCTTCAAATACCTCAATAGAATCGAGTTATGCGATTTTGTACTAATTGGAAGCTAACACAAATATAAATCAGGGCCTTTGAGATCCTTGATCATATTGGGGTCATAGAATATCACATACCACTCCCCATACACATCTTCCAAGCACATGTTGTCTTCCATGTATCACTTTTGAGAAATTATATACCATACCATTTAGATGGGCTATGCTCATAAGCTATCCCAATGTAACATGATGTCTCATATGAGGAAAAATTGGTGTAAATCATGGATATAATTCATAAAGTTCTGTGGAATAATTACTGTCATCTAGTTAAGGTTCTATGGTTAAATCATAAGGTCAATGAGTCTATATGGGAACCTGAGCATGTGATGGGAGAAAAGTACCCTCACTTTTTTTCTTCCAAGTACTGAAATCTTTTTGATGAAATTAATTCAATGTTATAGAATGAAATGACCTAAGTTTTCAATCCTTTATTAAATATTTTGTTTGATCGATTTCTACACATGAAACACTGAAACCAAACATATATAGACCATTTTTACGTATCCATATAATTACTATATATAAACAATAGTAACATAATTATGAATATATATATATATAATAAAATTTACTTTAAATATCGACTCAACAATTTCAACAAAAAAAAATTAAATCATATATATAAAATTTACTTCTTTTCAGGTATAGTAGATATTGATATGAATAATGTATTTAAACTATCTTAATTGGTATCTTTCCTATGAAAAATAGATTTTCTTTATATTATATATTTGTAATTAAAAATTGTAAATATTAAGATGTGAATTTTAAAATATTAATATCATTTTTGAATTTATCATAGTCATATTATCTTAGTAATATTTTTTATAATTTTTTAGAAATAATTAATATTCCATTGAATAGTGAAAATACAAAATTTATCAATATTATCAGTGTTATGAAATTATTTTATTTTAAATTTTAATATATTGAAAATATTTATTATATATTATAAAAAAGTGTTTAAAAATATTGGGTTAAATATATAAACTCATTCTCATAATTTTGGAAATTTATGAGGTGTTTTAATGAAAAATGTTTTTCGACTATTTTGTTTAATTAATTATAAAATGATGAAATGAAGTTTTGTCCTTATTTTATTTTTAAATAAAAACTCTTCTAATGATAATAATTATTTTAAATTAATTGACATTAATGGAATTTATAAATTTATCTTAAAAATAAACATTTTTTCTTAAAAATAATATTTTTTTAAATAGGTTTTATGCGAGTTACAAGAGCCAGTGTTAAAATTATTTTCTATACACAAAGGATTTTTTTGGACAAATTTTATATTATATTTATTATTAGTGGTTCCAAATTATTTAATAATAATTTTTATATTTTTGGGTTTAAAATTAAATTAACTAGTTGAAAATTAGTTACCTCAGTAAAAACCCAAAATATATATATATATATAATTAAAAAATTTGGAGTAATTGGTTTACATCATGTTTATAACATGTGAAGAAACACTTATTTGAGCCTTGATTGACCAAAAAAACCCTAACAGTACAATTTTTTCTTCTATTTATTATCCACTTATGCTTGAATGGTTTCATAGAATTATTGAAAAAATGATGAGCTTTTCCAACATTTCCTTTTTTCTCCTCGTTTAAAAGGGAACCACTTACACCCAACAATGATAAAATACACCTTCTAATCCCTCCTTAATACTTAGAAATTTTACAATACCTATAACCCTATCCTACTAACATATGAACCTACTCACTCATTTTTTAGTCTAATCCCTTCAACAAGAAGGTGACTTCCAAGGAAATATCTAGTCTCCAATGTAAGTATTATCTCCTTATAAAGTTATCCTCCTTAATAATAATCATCCAAATAACATAAAATAATAATAATATGATGAATTTAGTAAAATTATTATATTTATATATTGTTATGTTAGTGGTATAAATTTTATTTATTCATTTTTCGTACACATAGAAAATCAAAGGAAAGAGAATCATGCAAGTGAGTAGACCACCACCACTATGAAGTATAATTTTACTTTTTCCATATGGTTTTTATTATTCATCCAAAAATCATAAAATCTAGTTCCACATTATAAAAATTAAAAAATACATTATTATTCTTTTATAATTATATTTTTCTAAAATAATCACCACCTTAACCATATTCACAAATCTAGTTAAAGGGTGTTCATGATTGGGTTAACTTAACCACCTACATTAGCGATTTTATAAAACTCTATAATATTTTCTTATATAAAAAAATAATATTATTATAATATAATATTCAAATAATGATTTGTTTTTGGTACTATAAATATTATATTAATTACTTAACTTATTATTTAAGTACCATTTTCATTCAAAAAATCACTAAAATAGGCCAACATTGATTCCATTATCACACAACAAAACCAAAACACATATAGAGTAGTATGAGAGAATTTAAAATTAATATTACTTATAAATTATAGTTTATTTAATGATATATTTTTTATAATATTGGGATAAAATAGCGGGTAATGATATCAAATTTATAAATCATTCTTTAATGGTTGTAAACAGTAACCATGATGTTGAAAAAAAGATTACATAAAATCATATACTTGAAGAGAACTATTATTAATGAAGGGTATATATATATAAGATAAAGTTTATAAAAATGTTAATTTATATGCTTATATTTTTGATATATTAGTTTAATCACCTAAATGAAAATCAAGTGTAATGGTAATAGAGTTGGTAACTCAAAATCATTTCATTAAGTTATAAAATTTATTGTGGAACAATGATTTACAATTCCTCCATTTTGATATATTTTCTCTTTTGGGGGATATAGTACTGAAATTAAAATAAAATTTTAGGAATTATTTTATTTTCACTTTTCTTGAATAAAAAAATTTATTTTATAAAAATAGAATTATAAATTTTACTTTTACATCGATTTTTTAAAATTTATTTCAAATTTTTTTTTCTTGATTTGGTTTTCATTTTACTCTCAATATTTTAAATGATGTACCCTAAATGGTGTTATATTTCATGTTTCTACCTATAGTTTATATTTTTATGTGATTATTTAGGATTATTTTGTTTTAAGTATTCAAAAAAATCAATTCATGATGTCATTGTTTTCTATTTTGTAGTTTTATGGATCCCATTTTATTTCAATGGGTTATTTATGAATAGTGAAAGATTTCCATTTGGGGGTTTATGAAACCCATTATTTTCAATGGGTTATTTAAGATTTGATGATGATTTAATTTATGTAAAATATATATATATGGATAATAATAGGTGGGGTAATATACCTCCCTCCAATTCATTGGTTCAAGTTTATATCTCATGATATAGCAAGGTGTGGTTATGATGATTTTGTTCACACAGACACATAACTGATTTCTTTCTTCACATTTTAAATTTTGTAAATAATAAGTTTGTTCACATAATCATGGGAATAATTATGTTTCTCACACAAGTTTTCCAATTATTATATTTCTACCACATTTCCATGTTATTCATCAGGTTATGCTAAATTTACCTATTGCATTTTATTTCAATGATATGATATTTTGTCAAGAGTATGAATTATTTTTAAAGTATTACACACTTTTATTTCATGATAAAATGTTATATAACTATTCAACTGTGTTTTGATCTAGTTTATATCTATTATTCTTCTTTAATGATATTTTTACGAACTTGTGTTACTCTTAAATGTTTTATCATTATTATTCAAGGTATTTGGATAATTTATTATGATATTTATGTATTCATAATTTTTCCTTCATTTTATGTTAGGTTTTCCCCATGGTGAGAATTTAGTATTTCCCATTTCTTACTTTTTCAAATCACTGGTGTAAAAAAAAGATTATGTCCTGTGACATATCTTGAAAAGGGACTATAAGAGCAAGATAATAGAAAAATATTTACATGTTTAAAAAAATAAGATGTTTGTGTATCTAATTCAAAAGACACTAAACATTTTTATTTTTATTAACTATTATGAGATGCATTATTTAAATCATGTGATTAATATATTATTTTCGTATTGTTAATATTATGCCACTCTAATCATGACTACTCACTCACCAAGGGATGTAGAAATTTTTAAAAAAAATCTCTATCCAGTGACATAGTTTTAGAGACCTTTTATCTGGACTTGGCCATGTATTTTTTCTATTATTGATAAAATTTTAATTGAAACCAAATAACCCACTTTAAGGGTATTATTGACATTTTATCATTAAAAAATGTCTACTTTATGGGACCACTTAACAAAAGGTATAGTTTGTTTTCCATGACTCAATTTCACTACTAGTGGACATAAAATGGAATTAAGGATAAAAATTTATGTATACTTCATTTTAGAAGTATTTTTTCAAAAGTTTAGGATGTTTTAACTATAATAAGCACTATGTGAATGCCCAAGTCTCATGCCCCATAACCTTCCACTCTCTTATCTTACATGAATGTTCCATAGTCTCTAATTCCCTTATATCGTGTGAATGAATCTTATATACACCCAGATTTTTTATACATAGGTCACTGTGTATGAATCCTTAGTGTATTCCCCTTCCTTTTCTGTGCAAGTATATGTTTTTCACACATAAGAAACCATGCATGAATCCTAATTATGAGTATCCCTTTCACACACCGTCTCATGAAAACCCTTATACATGCACTCTTATAGAATAAATTTTTGACATAAGAGGGTATCACACATGGATGGGTGCCTAGTTTGGGGATAGAAATAAAAAAAACCCCAATTCATCTAAAATTTGAAATAATGTTGGATATAAGCTAAATTGAGTGAACCAAAGTGAATAGAACTCTAACATACACACCCAAGTCTTCCATGGAACCCACATTTAAGGGATTTTCAAATAAATACTCGAAAGTGGATATATAATCCGTGTGGATTCTATACAAATGAGATCATGTTCTTGGACATTGGACCACTTGAGTGTTAGAACGCATATCATTAAAAATTTGGGTGTTGAATTAAATGAATGAATAAAATGTTATAACATAATTAGATGGGTTCTTAATCACCTAATCTCCAACAATTTGAATTATTTATATCTAATAAACAACCACATACGATCCACTCCACTTGTGCTTGATACCTCTATTCTAACATTCATAATATCCTTATATGGATACCAACTTCATCCAAGTTCCACAAAAGGATACCAATTCACCCAGATATCTTACCCAGGTTCTACATTACCCAAGTAACTATAATAGGGATCCACATCACCCAAGACCTCTACATGCATGCATATTCACTCAAGTATTCTACCTGGGTTCCCAAACCTACTATTCTAGACCATAAGATGTGGGATCTTTACCCAAACCCCCTATCTAGATCATTAATGGGTTGCAGTCTCATTCCTTTGACCCGATACCTCCACTTCCATTAGTGACCTCAATGAAAAATTATTAGTCTCTTAAAAAACATTTTTGGATAGATCAGTCATAATTTTTTATGCTTAAAACTCCATCCTTTATCCCAGAGAATGAATTGTGTTGAGATTACCCTCTGGGTTTCTTTATATGACTTGATTTGATACAATATTGTTGGTATCACTCATATACTTTGATTCAAGATTCTTGTCTTGCTTTCTTAATATTTATTGAACTGAGATACTCCTCTATGTTTCTTCGAATTCCTAACATCATTATTTTCATTTTTTATAAAATATCCTTTATCTAGATCACCAACTAGAGTAAAATAAAAAATTAAGCACCAGTATAATGACCAAATATATCATTGATTCTTCATCATAGTGTCCAGGATACCCAAAGCATAATACCAACTCTATACCTTTTTTTATCCACTTTTAGAACACAATCAACTTTAACTAATGATGTTAAATTAGATGGAATTGTAATACTACATGACCATAAATATTAAAACTTGAGCTAGCTAGTTTTTAATTATATTCCAACATGATACATAGGATTTCTCCTTGGGGTCCAATCCTAGAATTCAAATACCCCCAACCGTCACCATCATTTCCTATGTTATGAGGATAGGATGCCTTATGTGACAAGAATAATGTGATATATCATTCCATATATGATGGTCATTGAATTACTTAAATGACGAGATTATGATAATCCATATCTCCTTTATTTCTGTGAAGTTAAAATTATTCCCAAATATATAAAAATGAAAAGAAAAAAATGGTATCCTTCATGGTTTAGGTATCAAACATAACCTCTCTTATCTAGTTAACAATTAACCTGATGAACCATACACAGACGCTCATGATTAAGTCCCACACTAACCACTACTCAGTATTTTTCACCTAGTTCTACTTTCAAAAAGGATTTAAACTTCTTAAAATGCCTATTGGTTGCATAACCATGATGGAAAAAATGGTGGTCCTTATCACATGAACTTAAAAGGTATTGTGTGTCCCATTAAAAGAAACTGAACTATATCGGTTCCAATTCCCTTTAAAGTGATATGTATGAATCCCCTTTTATGGTCTATATGATAACTACATTATAGTTTTTTCATCCATTTATAGGATCACAATGCCTCCATATATGGAAATAAACTCTAGAGTGTCAATCTACATTCTTCTAAACCATAAAAGGATTAAATATTTTGATCAAATGTGGGATAATATATTTCTACAATATAATGTCTTCACAAATTTATGTTGTGAATAAATTGATTTCATAAGGGAAACTGATGTTATTCCTTACAAGGATTCAAGATCATGTATTAAATATAAAATAGAGTTCAAGAATTATCATCAAATCCTATAAGGGGTGATTCATCCTCTCATTATATCTACTAATCCACATCTCAGCGTGTCACTAGTAAGCCCATCAATCATATATACTTGTAAAGTAATTTAGAAATGGCTCGAAACATGTGGGTATGTCAGCATGTGAGAAAAAAATATTGAACCTAATATGAATCATTAATTAGTGAAGAATTTTACTAACCATGATTTCTTATTTTTAATACCATGTTAATGATTTTCTTGTTCTCCTTCAGAATCCAAATTTAATTCATGATGAACATACCACAATCGATTAGAATTTTTAGCTAGTATAAGGAAAACAACACAATTATGAGGGTTGTTATGAAATGTAAGCCAGTTAAACATTGATTATATACCACTATCATTTCTATAAAAACCTTATATATCAGAGTTTATAAAAAAGTTCACCTACCCAGATCTTATAATTCTATATGTTGCATGTAACGGTGTAACAATGCCTCAATAATGTGACAATCCACACCTTTGAATCAATGCATTCTAAGATTAAGAGATTGGGGTCATATAGTCTTTACAGATTACCTTAATCCTTGAATATATAATAATATCATCAATTAATACTACCACAAACTGATCAAGGTAATCTCTAAACACTATATGTGTTTAATCAATGTAGAAATCAGGGGAATTCGTAAGACCAAATAACATCACTATAATTTCATAGTATCCATACTTCATATGGAATGTTTTCTTGTATATATCTTCCTTCTTGAACATCAATTGATGATATCATTAATGTAGGTAAATTTTTTAGATTTATTGAGTTACATGTAGTTGATAAAACAAGTCACCATGACGAGGAAAATTATACGTATTCTTGATTTTGATCTTGTAATGTTCTTGATATTAAATACAAAGTTACGTTGAATCATGTTTCTTCTTGACCAAAAGAATAGGTGTAACCCAAGGTGATGTACATGGTTGAATAAATCCATTTTCAGGATCAACCTCCAGTTGATTCTTCAATTCCTATAACTCAATAGGGTCCATTATATATGAAGTATTTTAAATGGGTGTGGAACTAGGTATGATTTCTCCTAAAAACTCAACATTATTATTTAGAATAATATAAGGAAAATATTCTAGAAGTACATCAATAAACTCTATCAAAACAGGAATATATTCAATATTGAGTTCCTCCCAAACCATCTGAGACAAACACCCCATTTTAAAAGGAATCAAGACCCACAAAATGGATGTAATTTCCATTTGAAGTTTTTATCTCTCATCATATTGATAGATTATTATAGTTTATTTTGTAATATAAAATGTGAATTATCATAAACATAAATTGATGTGGAATTTATTTAAATAAAGTCAATGCATTCCCAATATAACATCAAATTCAACTAGAAGGAGAATAATGAGATTTGCAGGAAGCATATTCCCACAAAAGTCAATCGAATAAGAATCATAGACTTGAGATGTGGCCATCATACAATTAAGAATTTTCAATACTAATTCAAATTATATTCATTGATGTAATAAATTTACATTGAAAATAAATTCATATAACTAATCTCAAATATGGTAATTCAAAATTTAATCATGCCTATTTCCACATCAACATTATCATTATATTTTTAATCCATTACTAAAACAACAATGCTTAGATTTAATATAATGCTTTATTAATCTCAGTGATTAATCATAAAATATCATTTATATGATGTCTAAATCATGACAATTTCATTTAAATCTATATGACCTTAGTTTTAACCTTGGCCATTCATGGTCATAATCTATCTAGATCCTTCAAAATGGTTCACATTGAAAATTTAAATTAACCCATGAATATCCCCCTGGTGTGTCAGACCAGGTGCATAGTAAGGGAACACTCACAATGAACTAGAATTATGGTTGAGATATACTTAAAAAAATATGCTTGAGGTTATTATCCCTAGATTCTTCTATACCAAAACTATGTCCACTTTTAATGTCAAAATATGGATTCTTTTCATGGAAAACCTTTCCCATTTTTTTACCATTACTCAGGGCATTCATTTATATATTTGATTATCCTATGGTTTCTCACAAAATTAATCTCATACTATTCTCCAATAGAAACTAAAGCTTTATTTTATGACATCTATAGTGACCCATACACATCATATGCAGAAATTATATCTTAAAAGAAAAATTTTCATTTCATAACATTGCAATCCACTCCATAATAATTTAGTTTTATTGACTTCCGAAACATGTATACATAAAAAAGATGGTTCATAAGAGATATTCAAAATCTCCCACTAATATCTCCATAACCAGAACCCTTAGTATACATATCATAATTAAAACCTTTCATCATAACCAGGGGAAAGGAAACATAAGAAATAGTGAGCTTAAATTCTTAGTTAGGTTAATCAAGGGAGATGTAAATGATCAATAAATCATAACATGAACATAAGATTATGATAATATGATATTATCATTTGAAAATCATACCAATTATATCATTGATCATAATCTTGAATCACATAAAATTTTTGATAGTTCATAAGACATCAATCATAAGGGAATCAAATAACACCATCTAAAAGAGTATAATATTAGAATAAGAAAATATTTTTTTAAATGCACATAATTATAAAAAATAACTTCCTGAGTCAAGGATCACTACCAAAACTATAATAGGGTATTTGTTTTCACTCCCCATTATATAATATCCTTAATAAAGGTTCACTCTCAATACTATCATAGAGGACTTAGTCCCTTACTAAAATGGGTTAACCCCCCATTACAATCTTTATTTTCTCATTAGATATCCATATTTACCCAAAAAATTAGAGGGATATATTATTCTAGTGTCACCCATAACAAAATAATAACCCATTAATATTTTTTCCAGATGACAAAAAATCATTCATCATATATCATAACCCATGGAAAAGAAGTGTGTTTTATAAGAATTTCACCATTTCATCAAATCATAACCAATCCAAAATAAATGGGTTTCAGAGACATGTCATCGTCACAATAATAAAACTTTTAGAGAAAGAATAAAAATAATATTCTAGGATCATAATCCTAGTAAATCATAATAAACATCAAAGGATGTTATCATAAATGAAAATTCTTTTAAATTACTGCTTGTCAAATTTCATGATGAAAATTCCATTTTCAGTGAAAATTTCCCACATATTAAGGAAACAAATTCATTTCAATATTACCATACAAATTTTTAATAGAAGATTAAAATAATTGAGAATTCATAACAGAGGGAGATTTTATTCATGTCATATAGACAAAAACAATGATTCCTTTCACATTTTCTATAAAAAGTGAAAAGTAATTCATTTAAAAAATGATGAGAAGATTCCAGTTAATTTTTTTAAAAAAACTAAACCATTTTTAAAAATCAATGTTAAATTTTAGGATAATAATAAAAACATTCTTGGAATAATTTTTAGTAAACACATACATGGAAAAAAGAATTTTCAACTGAAGAGAGAAATAAAGTTGGTTTTATATAAAATTTTCTCTTAGTTTCCTAAGTGATTAAAGAGAGGAAAATGAAATGAAAACATTTTATCTCTAAATATTAATATAGTAGATAAAGTTTTATGAGATTTTTTAAGGGTAGATCCTAAAATTTCATCATCCTAAAAATAATCATAAACTATCCTAATAAATAATGAGAGTGGAATAAAAATCCCTTTACACATTGAAAATTTTTAGATAAAAACCACATAAAAGATAGATCCTTATATATACATGTGAATACACCTAATTTTCATGAGAATAATCATAAAAAACATTCATGGGTAGCATATTTACCACATAAAATAAACAAATCGAAAATATAGAATGTGTCTCTCATAAATAAAAGTGAGATGAAAATACCTTAACTAAAGATAGAATTTCATTTAAAGTAATAAAAAATCATATATAATAAATTTAAATTTATTAAAATTTAATTAAATAATCATCAATATACTTATAATATCATATATTATCCACTTATAACCATTCAATACCCTTTTATTAATAATTCATTCTTAAAATTATCATTTTAAGGTTTTATTTAATTCATTTTTCATGATAATTTCGATTCGGTAGTTCAGGACCTTGTAATTTGATAATGGTTACATCATCTCTATAATTTTATACATGATATAAATATCATATATATATATATATTCATTCATAAAATGTATATAATGAAAAATAAAATACACCATGCATGGAGATGGCAGGTCTTACGTACGCATGGATACTAGTTTCATTTTTCAATGAATAGAATGAAAGAGTAGTGAATAATAATTAAAATTTTAAAAATATATATTATATCATATAGTTCATATATATTAATTAAATATTTTTTTATTATATTCAATTTAAATTGGAAATGAAAAATGAATCACATCGCTTCGTGGATGTGGTAGTCTACAAGTACGGATGAGAGATGTTATCATTTTTCAAAGGATTTGAAGGTAATAATATAGATTTTATATTTTAATTAAATAAAACTAATTATTTTATAAATATAATATATAAATATTAAACAATCATACTATCTATCCATGAAATATTGTGATGGAAAATGAATTATATCACTATGTGGAGGTGGTAATCCACACGTACACACGAGTGATAGATTAACATCCCATTTTATAGAATATAGGGTTATTATTGGTTATTAGATAATAATAATAATATTTCATTATATTTAATATAATTAAATTATTATTTTATTATAAATACCATGGATTTATAGGTGGTATAAGAATTAAGAAATTAAAAGAGGATGGGTAGGACTATTACAACTTATTTAGTAGATATCATTTAAATACATTCTTTATGATGCTTTGAATGGTCTTTTAAGAAGACTAGTATATCTAATTTTTTTTCAAGTGAAGTTAATAAGATGATTTTTCTAGGTTTTTTAAAAAAATGGTTAAAATTGGTGTAAATAAAATAAATTATGGTCTCCCTTTTATAAGTCGCAAAGAGGAAATACTTGGAATTTCATAAAATATTAAAATATAATAACTTCATAATCAAGAAATTTTATTTAAAAGTGACAGATATTAAATTTTTGGTAGGATGAGTTCAATATGTTTCCATAAACATGCCCTTAACTACGATAATGTTTTTAACTTATTTTACTATTTATTATAACCAAAAATTAATTTGAATTAATGAGATAATATTTTTTATTATAATTAAAAAATGGTATCAATTTTATCAAATCCAATTCATTAAATTGGTTCAATTAAATTCAAAATTATCCCTACAAAATGTGACGAAAAACTGTTTTCCTGAAAAAAAAATCTGTTGTAGAAATTTTTTATATTGTAATTCAATAGAAAAATGATTAAAATAACCTAAATTATGTTATTAATAATATATTTTAGCTAGTGATACTTTTAAAAATATTTTAAAAAAATGGAACTATTTAAATAGTTTTAATGAAAAGGTAGTTCTCAATAAAAATTATTATCTTTCACTATTCATCAAAAACTTTATCTTTTCAGTGAATTTTAAATAATTCAGTATAAGATAATTTTGACATGTTGATTTTAAATAATGAAGTTATTTTATTAAAATACATTTTCAAAATGTGGTAGAAATTAATTTTATTATTTTCTCATAAAAATCAATAAAAAATATTTTTGAGGAAAAATGGATTTTTGAATCAGATAACGACTTTACTAAAATTGATTACTTATTTATCAATATATTTTATTTATATAAAACCGTTATAAATAATTTTAAAAATGTGGTAATTCTTATTAATTCATCTAATTTAATGGATGGGTTATAATGTTATATAATATTATAGTTCATTTAGACTCAAGGTTTCTCGCATCACAAGCTAACAAAGAAATTAAATTCATTTGAAGAGAAATGTATCATAAAATCCCAGACTATTATATAATACATCCCCACTATTCAAAAATCCATTTCCTATGAATAATAAATTTCATGAAATTATTTACTTCATCCATGTCCCCTATGTTCAAACATATCAAAAATATCTCTATTGTTTGCCATTATATATTACCGACAAAATTGAGGAGGAGGAAGTCATATGAGAATAAATGGCAATACACATTGTCCAATGATTTAAAACCATAAATAATGAGAATATTAATTTCTTATAAAAAAACCTAAACTAAGTTACATATTTCCCTTACCACATGACCATAAAATATTTGGTATATAGTCTATCCCACTTGAATTTAGACTATTTGGAGAGTTCCATCCCACTTGAACATAAAAAACAAGTAGTTGTTTATCCCATGTGACCTAAAATTAAAAAATTTCATCTTATTTAAGAGCTCAATATATATAATATTTCTATTTCAAAGGTGACACCAATAACTGTAGAAATATTTTTCTACTTTATGTGAAAATTTACAGAACCTATATAAAAAATTACTTCATAATAGAAATATATGTTTATTTATTCACATTACCATAGAATAAATAGTGATGATTGAATCACTTATCTAATTCCAAAACTTTTTTTCCATTTCCAATCCATGTTAGTCTTACCACATCCCACTGAGTAGGATCTATTTCAGTTTATCTTAGTGATAAGACCTCATTCATTTTAGGTTACCTCCCTTTTCAAACTAGAAAAATCATCAATTTAATCTTTGGTTCTCTCATTCTAATCCCAAATATCCTTGAATACTCTATATTAATAACCATGTATATCATTATTCCTATTATACTAGGATATATATTGGGAGATAGATGTCTTATTCGGGGTCTAACAATAAATTTCATCATGATCAAACCCCCTATATATATTATCTCCTATTCGTGTTGGGAGTTTCTAAATTATACTCTATTTTGAGATGAGATTATTTCTCCTAGAAATTTTTCATATTGAATCCTCTTTTCATATGATTTTTAATGAATATTGGATCTCCTATCTAAGGCCTAGTAATACATTTGGTCCAACTATCATCGACTTAAATGGATTACGCTTACTCTAAAATCATTTCATATTAGAATGAGGATATCTATTAATGTTATGTTTTAATTTCACAATTATATATATATATATATATCTTTATACTTTATTCAAATCCATATTACCTTAACCCTCAAGAAAATAGTGTCAAATATTTTATACCTTAAACATCAGTTCTACAGTTCCAACTTGAAAGACATTAAACTACCATTGAAAATTAAAATTATACTCATCGAGTTAAAATAAATGAAAATGAATCTTGGAAAATAAAGTTGTGTCTCTGATTTCTAGTCATACACATAACATAACATATGAAATATTAGGGAATTACAAATAAATTAAAAGGAAAAAATATTTCCATATTGAAAACCCACCAAGGGGGGATTCAAAAAATATGTGTTCCTAACCACTAATCCTCACATTATTCATAGATTTGGATCAAATTATGGAACAATTAAAAAGTTATAAATCTTGTAGGGTCCACTATTCATCCATGAAAAAAGTTCAACTATTTCTTATTGTACCATTATTCTTGGAAAAAGATACAGTAGATCCTTTTTACTCACTAAAGAGATTAAATTATGTCATGGTTTCTTTTTCATTTATAATAAGGAAACACATTCAAATTTATCTAAATACCCATTCAAGTGATTAATTAACCAATAAATTTAATATTATATTACATTTTCTTAATTATGTGTTTAATAGAAGATGGAATATCCATTATGAATCTAATACCCATCTTAAATATCATTTTATGCATAAATATAATTTATATCTTTGATGTCTGAGTTTTCATCACCCAAAAGACTTTAGTAACGATTCTACTCATGAAAATTAAAAAACCAGACCATATCCTCTTGGTTACCCCCTTTTATAGTGATTAGTAACAAGGGGATTAAATAATCTAAAGGTATCCCTCTAGAAATTTATAATGAAAAAACTTGTTTCCCTAGGGTTAATATTTAACCCCTAAAGGGTGTTTTGGTACTATAGAATGGGTCCCCCTAAACCCTATGTACTATTTTATTATATTTCAGTGATATTATATCCATTAATAATGGTTAAATTAGTCCATAATATCTCTATTTCCTAATAACATAGAAATTCTAATGATGTGATTTACACATTCCATAACACAACTATTCACATAATTTTAAATACCATTGATGTTATACATATGTGTATCATACTCATCATCAAGAAATATTTTCGAATCTTAATCCTTTTATCTTTAATTTTTTATGTGAATTTTCTATAAAGTTTTCAATTACATAATTCGAGATACACATTTTCATATCCCCAAAACCTTGATATGAGATTATCCATTTAAACAATTTCCATCAGGTATATAGTTATAGATGCATAAATATTAGAATCATAAAATGTAATCTATTATTTATTACATTCAACTACTTAGAATAGGTATTATTCATATGAACATAACCTATAAGGAACCACAGTCTTGTAAACCTGACCTAAATAGGAATATCATTTATCATAGATGTATAACCATAAAATACACTACATTTGGTCAAAATAGAATAATGTAAAACTATATCCATTGATTGCAAAGTCTGTATGACATTGATGTTCATCCATTCATGGTCTAAATTTTTAGAGAATTAAACACCAAATAAATGAGTCAAGAAAGATTATCTGGTTGAAAAATCTTAATGGGTATCCTAAGAAAAAGTAGCACCTCTTCTCACTTACCCTTCCCCTTTCATGTATTAATAAAATTTTAGAGCATAAGAAATATCAAAGGAAACACAAATTCCTGTTAGAATAAAAACCCACAAAGAGTGAATTGAGAAAAAATCTCCTCTAGAATAAATAATTAATTCCTTTTTTAGATTATAAAAAATTTCAAGTACAAAATGGAAAAGGAATAAATGTTTTAATAATTAAAAATTATCCCTTAAAAAACACAAGATCAACTTGATAGACCAACTAATATAGGAAAATATTAGAGAAGAAGTTATTTTCATAATGTCTATGAGCCTAAGCTACTCCATGAATGTATTTTCACTAGTGACATGAAAATCTCATCACATCGTGTAGACCAACCATTTATGTGATTTTTTACTTAAAACTTTTATTGTATTTCCATTCACCCCATGAATGTGTCTAATATATGGTGGCATAACCATTTGGTTTCTAAAAACCTTATTAAATATCCACTTCTATATTTAATTATTTTATACATTTAATATCTAAATAATCACTGACCTAAAGCCTTGAGTCTACATTTTCCTCCTTAAACTGAAAGGCCTTTAGAAAATTTTCTTTGTTTCTTTTATTATAGAAATTAGTAACCGGGTGATTGAATGATCTAAATAGACCTTGATATGAATTGATGTTTAATAACTCTGTTACCCTTTTGTCACTAAGTTACCCCAAAGTTTTGTGACATCCCTAGAGGAAATTCCCCCCTTAACTCATTTCATTATATCCTAATGGTGTGGCAATAATATCATTATTTCAAATGGTTAAGTACCAACATCGTTTCCCATTATTGAATCATACCCACTTTCAAAGAAAGATTATAACATCATATTTATATACCCTTTTTTATATAGGTATATATACTACATAATGAATCACCTACCAAATATTAATATATTCCTCATGGAATCCCAAATTCCTTGAATTGAGATACTCCTTTAGAAAATCCAAATAAAAGCGGTTAAGATTATCATCATGGAAAATTCCTATTTGGTATTTGGTCCATGTTAGATAACCCTATACTAAATGATGTATAATCCATAAAAAAGATAATAAATAGTTTTAATTAGTTTATTTTAAATAAAATAATTCATTTATGTATGATTCAAATCTATATAAATGTTCCATGTGTATGGGTTTAGCAATTCACATCAGGTCTCCATCAACAACCCTAAAATAGAATGGAACAACTTTATATTCTGTTATGCATAAGGATGATTTGAATAGGGACATGTTATCAATAATAAGGGGTGTATTTATTATTATTTTCACTAGAAATATAGTTATGTCTAGATCTATTTTCTTGGATCTAGGAATAAATTCCAATTTAATTCTATTCATCCTACTATCATAGAATTTTGGACACACGAATTCATGCTAATTTTCCCTCATCAATCATATCTTATGATAAAAATTTTCATGTGTCAATAATTATTCTAGGAAAAAAACATTAATTTGATATATTATTCATATAAATACACCACCCTTGAGTCAATACTCACCTATAGGAAAAAAAATCATTAATTTGAGACACTTCTCATTGAAATATAACAACATTAAGACAAGACTCTCCTACTCAAAATATGAATCCCCCAGTCCAAGATCCCCTCATGGAAACCAAGACACAATGAAATGATATTTTCCTCTTTGTGTAAAAAATACTTCATTTTAAATCCCCCTATTTATTAACATCATTTCATTAGTGATGTATTTCCAGAAGACTTCTATTTTTTCAGCAAATGTGGAATAGTGGTGTATCTTAACATAGAATCAAATTATTTACCATTTGAATGAATCCAATTAAAAGGTAGGAAGAATTTTTCAACAAAAAAACTATTTCACACACTTTTATGTGTAATCAAGGATATATTTATCATTTTTACGTACTAATTTAACTATAGGTAGAAAAATATATTTATACTAGAAATAGACACAAATGGGATATCCACATGCAACATGATTAATCATACACAGAGGTGTGGAGATCTTTTAAAAACACTTCCTGGTTTGATGATGTGTTATAGTGAACCTCCAATAGGTAGTTGTCCCCATATTTCATTTATCAATAATAAAAGGGTTATTAAATCATAAAAACCATTTGAGGGTATTTTGGACACATTTTTCATCAAAAAACAATTTTTAAGTTGGATACCCATATCTAAGGATATAATTTGTCTTTACAATAAAATTTTGAATGCTTATTAATAAAAAATGTACATACATATCAAAATTTATGGTCATTTAATGTTAGAATGAGTTTTACTAAATTCTAATCAATTTGATCTTGGGTGAACTCTATGTGTGCACCCTAGTCTCATACACCGTATCCTCATACACCCCTACCCTGTACGTATAAACTTTAGTCTTGTGCCAAGGGATATTTTGAGCATAAAACATTCATATTCAAATTCCATTATGTGTAAATCCTTCTTGTGTGACCATGCATCATGTGCATCCACTCAATTCATCATACCCAGTCTAACTTTCCTGAAGTATTCTTGCACAAATACCTTATGTTCTCCCATCCACACATTACCTTCCATGTATGAACTTACAGTATACATTGGAACCTAGGGTGGATACTGCCCATGGATAGGAACCATGGATAGGGATTTCTTATAAAAGGACCCGCTTGCCTCCCAATTTCAACAAGAAGTTGAAAGAAAGTCAGAATGAGAGCACTAGAGCACATAGAGCTCTAGCTAATGCACATTGAATGACCCAAACATTATAAATAATATTAGTTCCTAAATAAATGAGAGTTATATTATATATCACAATTACCATATAGCCCATAGATAAACTGATAACAATTTTTTCATTAATGTAGATTATCTCATTAGTTAAAAACCAAACCTTTGAAAATTCCAATTATTAAAATGGGTAAAAATATAAAATATAAAATCTATAATGGGAGAACTTAGATTATTCCAATATGAAGGAATTATCTCCCCCACCCCTGAATGATGTTATAGAAATGAAACATACTATTAGTAATCCAATTGATATCTTTTAAAAAGAAATTATTTAATGTTAATAGGAAATTTAGTGAATATTATATGATGTAATAAAGAGGTATTTATAGGAGGGATTATGATTTTCACCAATGGAATAGTTACATAACCCTTAAGAATAGTTATATGGCCCTTGGGAAAAGTAGTATGACTGTTGGAATAGCAACATTCCCTCAAAAAAAAATTAATATAAATAATACTATTTATAATTAATAATTCATGAAAATATATATAAATATTATAACCCCATAAAATAAATAAAAATTTAAAAACTAAAATAAATTATACACACTGTTTAATACACTACATTTTAATTTCTTTTATAAAAATCATAGGTTCTTTATTAATTATTTTAATTATCTATGATAAAAATTTGTTTTGATAAAATTAATATAATTTTTAGAATCAACACTTATTAAATTTATAGGTGCGAAGTTTCGATAATTTTATGAAAAACATCAATTTTGTGAATAGTAAAAAAAAATTACTAAATATTGCATGTTTTATGAAATAATGATGATATAATAATGAATTAGTAAATGTTAAATTTTTTATTTGGGAAAAAAATAAAATTTATAAGATAAATGTTTTATTTTAAAAAATAAAATTAATTTCAAAACCAAAAAATTATTTTCTAATTCCTAAAAGTCTAAGCTGTTCTTTTCAATTAATTTGTGTTTCATTTGTCCCCTTTCCATTTTATTAAACTGATATATTTTAATTATAAAGTGATTAAAAGATATCAAATCATTTTATTATATTAAAATATATTTTATAATTTTATATATATTTCTTTAGAATAATTTACCATTGATATAATAAATTATAAAATTTCTATCTTTAAAATTCTTCTCTCCTCGGGTATAAATAACTCATCACCCCTCCTTGGGGGAAAACATACCTTCAACTTACCAAAGGAAATATCTTAAACAAATACCCTATATTAACCGCTTTATAATACTTTTGGATGTTCTGATCCACTCAACTCCAATAACTCAAGGATTTAAGTGTCTTAGAAAAGAAGACACACCGATAAGAGGGTAAGTTTTCATCTACTTCTCTTCCTAATTTTCTAAATTCCATTAAAAATTAAAATTTTTTAAATTATTTTATTATCATAATAAAATTATATTAATTATTTTATCCTTATCAAATTATTATATATATGTTGTATTTATATTTTATACTTATCTTTCATCTTCTTTTGATAATGTCTCATTAACGGTTGGTTAACCGTCTTTGAGGACATTCCCAACTCTCTAATTACCGTAGACATAATGGATGAGTTTAATAAATTATTTATAAAATTTAACTATATAAATATAATTATTTATAAAATTTTTTAGATAATATTAATAATTTATAAATATAAATTAATCGTGATATTTAATTCGAAGAAAAATGATATATTATAAAGAAAATATGATATCGAAATGTTTTAACTTTATCGAAGGTAATTAAGAAATATAATATAATGATTTTAATTAATCCATAAGGAAAAAAATAAACATAACTTATTCTATTTAGTTGTTTTAGTAAAAGAGTGTTTATTATTCAAGAGGTAGAAAAGAAACATAATTCAGAAGGATATATGGTAAGGGGATTCTTGAACCAAATTCCTTCTTTTGGTTTATCGTATCTTTAAAATAAATTTCAATATGGATGTTTCTGTATTATCTTTAATGTTATCTTTCCAAATTACATCCTTTTAATTTTTAGGTATATTTATGTTTATACGATGTCGAAAGGATTTGAAATCCAATTAAAATGATTTTTTGAAAAGGACTTTATTTTTGCAAACATATGTTTTACATATATTGCGTTTTATATTATTAAATAAAAATTAATATTTTATGCACAAATATGATCTATATTATTATTATTTTTGAAACCCCAAAGGTCATACCTTAAAGATATATTTATGAAACCCTTATGAAACTCATTTCTTCAAATGATTTTATTTCATGGATACTACTTCTATATGTTCACATTCCATGTGTCATAAATGATTGTGATTATTTTTTGATGTAATGGGTGATCTATGTGAAATATATCCTCCAACACATTGGTTAATGTGAGATATATCATGAAATTATTTGAATTATGTGTGAATAAGATTCAATATTTGGAAAAAATTATGATTTTTTGATTTACCCACATATGTTATATGTGAAAATGATGCTAGATTTGTTTACTAATATGTGTGGTATTTTACCACTATGTTATGATGTTTTATAAATTTTTATATTCTGCATTCCATTACTTTAGAAAATGTTTTGATTTTTATTATTATTTTGATCCAATTATTATGATATAATGATGATTATTATGCTCACACATATATTATTGATTTATATCCCTTATTCATCCCATGATATTCCTCCGATTTCTAAACTTTTATCTCCCCCATTTATTTGATGTATATCTGCATGTGATTAAATGTACTAAGGATAGAGGGAGATATTTTAGGAGGATAAAGAATAATGATTTTAATAATATTTATGTTCTATTTTGTATAAGTAATAAATGAACATAATTTTCATAAGATACTATACCTTTGGATACAAGATTGTATCAATATTATGTTGTTTATATTAAGAAATATTTAATTATCATGTATGAAAAAGTTGGCTCACGAAGATTGGTATTAGAGCACAAATTAGTTAATTTGGGAATTAAGATAATAAAACATTAAAGAAAACCATGTGGATAAGTTTGAGTTTCAAAGGAAATATCATGAAGTTTTATTAAATGTCAAGCGAACATGGTTTCCATGAAATGAAATATCTTTCTTGATTCCACAATTAGATCTTGATCTAGCATATATGTACTTGATGTTAATAACCTTGAAAGGGGAGGATTGACTATTAAATCGATCGGCACTAGGTGCGTGACAGAGAGACCTTATTGCAAAACTATATTGAAACTACCATGGGATATTATTAGGTTAATTATAAAATCTATAAAAATAATTAATAAGGATATATAAAAAAATTAATTATTCCTTTAATTGTTAAAAAATGATTAAAGTATATGATCATATAAGCATCATTTTATAAAAAGAATAAATAATGGGATCCCCTAAGATATGACTTTTAAATTAATTTTCACATAATAATAAATTATTTATTCCTGATTTATTGACTTATGTTATGTTCAAACCATTTATATTTTATAAAAAAGAGGGAACTAGGAGAAAATAGACCAACAACCCATGTGAGGGATAATGTAATGACTACTAGAACAAGACCCTCAATTCCATTTGAGGTGGAATTTAAAATATCATGGTGATGCTTAAATAGTTGTATTAAGATATAGAAAGTAACTTGAACCATGTGGAACATCTATTATCACCCTAGAAGTAGTAATTATCCATTGAGTCCATTATAAAATAACCACACTGACATTTAACAGAACTTATTATCCACTTGTCTCATATTAGTGGGTTAACTCAATGGAGAATATCATTTATGTTATCCACTATTATGAGAATGAGAAGGTGAATCTTTCCATTTATCATTTAGATGGAGAGCTCGATCAGTGTTGGGAGTTGATAAATAATCTCAAGGAGAAAGATGAGAAGTAATAAAGTGAGTATAAATACTTTGAGAAGTTATTTCTTAACAAGTATTTCCATTGAACAATTCTAAAAAATATAGAGATAGATTTCCAAGGTCATAATAAAAATCACGGTGAATTATTAATGGATTACAAGGAAAACTTCATAAGTCTTTTAATATATGTCTCTATTTTTATAATCAATAATGATAGAAAAATAGATAGATTATTTAGTGGTTTAAAACGACACCTCTGAAAGACTCTATCCATCTAAGAGTTTGGGAGTTATGAAGAAGTAGTTCAATGAAATCTCAACATAAAGATAGAGATTAGAGAAAGGTCTCATGGATATGGAGACATGAAATGAAATGTGAAGTTTCAAGCTAGAAGATCAAATGAAAAAGGAGGAAAGAATATCCAACCACCCATAGGTCAACCAAATGGGAAGAAACATCATTGTAATTTCCTCAAAGGGATAAGTAAATTCTTTAAGTTCCAAAGTTAAGGCCACCAAGATAAAGAGTGTCTAAAAGACATGAATAATGTGGAAAAATGATAGGGGAATGGATGAAACCTCCCAATGTAGTACACATTGTGAAATGATTCAATAATAACGAGTAAGGTAACTATGTTGGCTAGTTTACTAAACCACATGTCATCATGGGTAATCAATATAAGTAACCACCAAAGAATAATGAGTAAGGAAAAGATTAATAAATCACTACATATAAGGTTTAAAATGAAAATTAAATCATATAAGGTACACTATATATTCACTCAAGAATAGAAAACATATTATTAGATTTATGTTCTATGAATCCCTTTATATCCGACTTGTTTTCTATAATTTTTGAATCAAAATACATATACCTTGATGTAGTGATGACCATAAAAATACCTCATTGTATGATCAATGCATCCCAACTATTGAACTCATCCCATGTTAGAGTATGGGGTAAGATTTCTCCAGTGGATCTCATAAACCATCCCTTGGTGGAATTTTAGTCTATACTAGGAATGGATAGGATCTTGTTATATACAGATCACGTATATGAATAGTTGGGAAAAGGAAATATCTTTTAATATTCTAAACCATCCCATGTTCCTATAGAAATATATGGAATATCATGAATCTCTATTGTAAATCCATTAATGGTGATAGTGTTGATACCTAGAAAGGAAGACTGCCTTAACAAAATGGTTGAGTCAAAGGAAAGTATCAACATTGAGGAAATTCCTATTATAATGAAATATAATGATGTATTTACTGAATATTTACCTAGAACTTTCCCATACCATGAGGTTGATTTATTAATATAATTTATACATGGAGATACCCTTATATTGAAATTCCCCTATATGATGGTACTTGATCAAACTAGAGGACTTAAATAATTTTTTATATGTGAATTTTGAGAGAGCGTTTATATGCTTTAGTGAATATACTTGGGGTGTGTTATTTATCTTTGTCAAGACACATTATTGATCAATGTGATTATGAATTGATTACTAATATCGCAATAAGATTTCTACAGAGAACAGGTTTCACCTAACTAAGATTGATGACTTATTCAATAAAAAATGAGGATATATGTAATTATTAAAGAAGTATCATCATTATGGAAATATTTATATGAAGGTTAAGAACAAATATATTATAAAGACAAGATTTCATACACAGTATGGACACTATGAGTTCGTGGTTATTCCCTTCTGACTTATTAATTACACTGGAATATTAATGTATTTAATGAAAAGATTCTTTATATACTAAAATGAAAAATTCGTGGTATTATATATTAATGATATTCTCATTTACTATAAGGTCATGTAGGAACATGAAGATAATATAATCATTTTACTTCTGACATTAAGAAAGGATAAAATGTATGCTATGTTCAGTAAGTGTGAATTTTGGATGTATAAAGCCACATTCATAGGGAACATAATCATAATAGGTGACCATTAAAAGAAAGAGGCAACTAAGGAATTTCCCATACCCTTAAGTATCATATAAATATATTGTTTTCATAACATAACTAGGTATTACAGATGTTTTTTGAGAAATTTCCAGGATTTTCTATCCCACTAACTATATTAATGAGGAACGTGGTAAAATATATATGGTTATAAAATTTTGAGGGATGATTTAAGGAGATTATAGTGAGGTTAGTACCTCTGACTGTACTCACACTACCATCTTTTGTAGAAGGTTTTTTTATATATAATTATGCTTTAAAAAATCCTTGGCTCTTGTGATCATGCAGAATAATAAAGTGTTTTGTAATGCCTCATGAAAGTTAAACATCCGTGAGAAAAACTACCAGAAGCATAATCTGTTGTTAGCAGCTATGATGTTTATCTTGATAATTTGGATATGATACATACATAGTAGAAAAATTGTGACATATATAATGATAAAATGAGTCCAATGTATATATTCACATAGAAGGATCTATGTATGAACCAAAAAATATGGTAAGAGTTGATCAAAGACTATTATTTCTCTATTAACTAACATATTGGAAAGGTGAATAATGTTATCTATACTCATAGTAGAAAAGAACCCACTACTATATCCATGATATAGACTGAGAAATACTTTTTATTATTAGATATATAAAGGATGGATCTATAAATAATAACAATAAGGAATACATCCTACCATGAACAAATTATTTCCCTAGCATCTATCAAATATGTTATCAAGGAGGCACAAATGGATTGTCACACCCTGACTGAATGATAATCTAATATTTTATTTATATTTCCATTTTTTTTTGTTATAATTTCTTTATAGTTGTTTTTACCATAAAATATGGAGTTTTTTCATATGTAGTGCATATCACATAGTTAAGGCACACAATTTTTCAAACCATGCAACAACCGTGTGACAAATACCAAAACTTAACTGAACCGACACATAGTTGAGGCATAGTTCTCTAAACCATAAAACATTCCATGTGTGTATATATAGAATCCTAGTAGATGGTTTATGTTTGGCACATTGGTTTCCAAACTTTACACCCAAACCACACATCTTCTCATGTTTTAAAAATAGAAAAAAACAAAAATAAAATGGAACTGCTTCTTTTTCCATGACAAAATAAAATCTGAAAGGGGATTCCTCTCCCTCCCCCATTTTCATTTCACTCTAATAGTTAGGTAGAACTACCTATATGTGTTTTGATCCTCCTTCATATTCCTTAGTTTGTGGATAATTTACCGTTGTATTTCTAGTGTGATCATCCTGGGTTAGCTTCTCCTCTTCACCTCTACCTTTTTCTTTCCAATTTTCATGGGTTTTCTTCCATTATAGTGTGAACTACCTAGCGTAAACCCAAACCTAATTTCATTATAGTATTGGTTTATTTTCAGTCCCTGGTGTTTGTGTGGGTCTATTTTAGGATCATCCTTCAATCATTAATCTATAGTGATAACTCTAAAACCTTACACGATTTTATCTAGGCTTTTGAGGTAGGTTTCCCTATGTACAAGCCATTAATTTTAAAACTATTACTGATTAATGCTTTCTTAAGTGATTGCATTATAATATGAGGTAAATATATTATAGAGAATGGGTTTGATTCTTGGAATTTATTTTTCCCTTATTTTTTATGTTATCCCTCAATCATTGAAATGTGTATTTTCTTTATTAAAGTATGTTTTCAAACTTGCTCCAAAATGTTCAATATTATAAATTCTCTAATGTGTTCAAAAATATTTCTGACATGTAAATTAGAAATTCCCAAAGGTATTGTGGTCACTCGAATAATTTTATACTAAGTAATGATGGCATATTTTTTTCCTAAGGATACTTTAAAGGATTTTCAAATCCACTAAATTGATAAATGTGACTTATACACACACACACATGCACACACACACACACAGATATATATATATAGGTTCCCTATTTGAACATATTAACTCATGGTGATTGGAACATGTATAATGGGATGATGGGTATCCAAAAAAATATATATATGGATATCCCTTTTACATATTTGAACATATTAACTCATGGGGATGGGAACATGCAAATTGGGATGAGGGGTAGCCATATATATATATATATATCTAGGTTTATATGTGTTTATGTGTGATTTTTGGTTTTAAAACATGAAATATTTGGGGAAAGTATGTTTAAAGAAGAAAGTGTTTCTTTTTAAATGGTGTGTCCATGTTGGAACTTTTAAATTTTTTATGAAAATTAAAAGCCACTTAAGGAAAACCCATTGTATTGGAAATTTTGTGTGTGATATGTGTATGAAATTTCATGTAATCCCAATAAGGGGTTTGTGATCTGTTTATGTAATTAGGAAAGGGACGATGTTAAAGAAGGGAATTCAAAGGTGAGAAAGATGAATGAGATATTTTTCAAAATAAGGCGATATTTATGTATTTGATAGATTGATAAAACAAAACTCCATTTATAGATCACAGAATCTTTGGATAGTTTGAAGGGAGATCTAGGTATTCAAGCTAAATTAGTTTAGTATTGGGAAATAACTACTTTCCCTGAGATAGAACCACTTTACTTGTAATATATTCCCCTCAGTTGAACTAGTGAATGTGACACTAGGTTTTAGGTATAGTTGATTTTGGATAACCGATAACAGTAGATATTTATTTTGTGAATTTATATGGATCTATCCTAGACCCTCCCTATAACTCCTGATATCCCATGACACCTATTTTACAAACCCATTACTTTCTTCAATTCTATTTTACATTTACGAAATGGTTTCCACATTTATGTTTTTTATAATGAAAAGATTATTTTATTGTATTGCTTATTTTATTGGGTTTCAAAATGTATATCATTATTTTGAAATGGATTTCAAAATAAAATGTGAAGTATTTTTTCATGATATTATCCTATTATTTGTTTTGAAATAATAGAAAACCCTATTTTTATATAATTATATTTTCAAAAAGTAATTATTGGAATTATCTTTAAAGGTAGGGCATAAGGTTTTGATTCTCATTTGTAATCCCTACTACGAATCATAGTGTTCTCACATATATTCTCATTTTTAGTTTTATGTTTAATTGGCTATGGATCACATATAGATAAAGTGTGGTTCTTTGGTTTGTGGTGACCCATGGGGTCACATAGAGGTATGTCTAGTATTATTTCATTTTCACTATTAGTGTTGTTTCTTTTTTATTTTTCTAATTATTATTTTATTGATACATTAGAAAAATTGATCCCATCCGAGTTATTCTTGATTCTCGACAATAGTTTAAAACTTGAGAGGATCAGAATGCCTATCGAGAATTGTTGTAAGCCAACATGAGTGCACGGTTAGGGGTTAAACCAAGTTGGTTCATTAAAAATCAGTATAAGATCATGTTATACCTTGTTATTTAGGGTTATCTTCTATATTACATCTATGATTTTTTGTATTCAGGTGGTCATCCATTGGTAGTTTTTTAACACCAAATATTCTGGAGGACACTAGAACTACAACCATGGTCAGGTTATCTATTTCATAAATCCAAGTTGTATTTCAAATGATTTTTAGTTTTTGGCCATAGTTTAAGTTTTTTTATTGTATTTGAGAATTGGTGCATTATTCTGAGATAATACAAATATTGGAATGGGGTTTTAAGAAGGATTTAGAGGGTTCACAGTTATTGTGCATGGTCTAGGAAATCATGTGTAGACTATGTGGCTGCCTCTATTGATCTCCAATGCACTTTAGGTGTTGGTTCATGGCCTTTAAAAACATGAATCTAAATCATTCCCAGTAGTTTTTCTTTCAATTTCTCTTGATTTTGATTATTTATATATTATATTTCTACCACTTTACATTACTACTGGATTAAGTTAATTTTGTAGTGTTCCTTTTGAGTTTAAAATGAGGTTTGGTTTAACAAAGTTTAATTTCCAAAATAAAAAATTGGGGTAATTTGAAAAATTAAATGGGAATTTTTTTCAAAAATAATAATGATTTTGTTGAATGTGGTTGAAAAAAATTTGGGGATTTATAAACATTTTTTTAAGAATAAAGGGTTGGAGTTAATGTTCTGTGGGTATTAATTAAGAAATTGTTTAAGGTGGATTCACCCTTTTCTTTTTTCCTTGGTATTACTTATGATTGTTCAAATATATGGGTAAGTGTGTGTAAAGTTAATGCTTGTATGAATGTGTGGATTAGTATAGTGGATATGGGTATGGACCCATATGTGATATTTCATAGGAGGCTATTGGTGAGTTTTTGATTTCAAATGTTTGATTTAGTTTTTTAAATTAGCCATTTAAAAATGGAATTTCAAAATTTTGAGGAGTGAGTACTTGTTGGATGTTTCATTTTTGTGTTTTGGGATTCACTTTTAGAAATTTTATTTTATTATGCTTGGAGATTGGTCAAATAGTACTTTTATTATAAGCTATTGTTTTATATTTATGGTGTGTATATTTAGTTCATTATATTTTTTGATTTGGTTTTGTGCTTCTTGTTTGTAGGTTATTCCTAGAAAATTCGTGGAAAAGGTTAATGGTTGGTCTCTAACATGTCTTTATTTATGTCTAGGTAAAGATCAGTTTTGGGAATTAGTGAGGTTAATATTTTTGTTTTTTGAGAATTTTGAGTTTTAGTTGGTCGGAAACATTGAGCAAATTATCAATAAGTGTTTCTCAACATTTTCCCCCTTGATAAATACTTATCGAGAATCATTTTTTTAGTGATTTTCCATTATTATGAGGTGAATTAAATGGTGTTGGTACCACTTTTTTGAAAGGTAAGGTATTGGGTGAGTGGTTGGGAAGAATAGGAAGGGTGATTTGTTTTTTGTTAATTAGTTGGGTTCACTATGATTCTGTGTTATGAGAGTTTGCCTAAGGTTTTCCTCCCTCGATATGATACTGGAGGCCATATTGATCTTTTGAGGCATTTTTTCATAGAGAATACTAAAACTCATCTAGTATTACTATCCTGGTAGGTTATTACTAGCAGGTCTGCTTCTTATCATACAGGTTTTTCCTAAGTTCTCTATCTAAAATAGCTCTGTTAGTGAGATCAATTTCTGATTTGGTGGACTTCCTTTTCCTTATTAAATATTTTGAATTTTATTTTAATGGGAGTGTCTTTTTAGAATTTATGAATCTTCATATCTTGGATTGGTAGGGTGTTCACACAACACCACATTTCTCATAGACATGGTTATCTTTTGGACTCATTAGTATTTATGTCTTATCAAATCAATGTTCGGCCTAAAACCAAATATGGGGGGGAGACCACCACAAAAGGAGCTCATGGTGAACCCAATTTACAAGCTTACCAGATAGGTAAATTCAGTGTTTCTTCTCCATACAACCTCGTTCAAAGTTGTATTTTTGTGATCTAGGATAGTATGTCATGTGAAAAATTCTCTTGAAGTTCCCAAACAGACTATGGTGATTTTATTTGGTGAATTATATAGTAGGGGTTGGGGTGTTCCTTATTTTGAGGTTTTGTTTGGACATATGAGAAACCCTTTCTCTTTTGATTCTCCCATTTAATGGTTTTAGTTCCCTAATATCACTATATGTTTAATTGGATGATGGTTTAGTACTTGAGGATAATCTCATTGGTTTCCTTTGGATTTCATAGTTTTTTATTTTGAAGGGAAGGTGTTCATAAGTGCTTCAGTATTTTAGTTTCGAGTCTCATAGTGGGAATTAGTTTATCCTTGATATTTCATGACCAAGCAAATCTGTTAGGACATTCTTGTGAATTAAAGGGTCTTGGTGGGATAAATTTTCACACTCTAAACCACAACTACTATAATATTTTATTTATTTTTAGTTAATTTTCTTTCTCTTTCTTTTTAGGAATTTTTCTATACAAATTTAAATTTTTGGTAATGTAGTGTATGTCACTTGGTTAAGGTAAATAGTTTTTCAAACTGTGTAGCAATTATTCAATAGATACGATAAAATAACATATCTAACCACACTATTGGTGCACAACTTTCCTAATCATTTGGCTTGCTTTTGCATAGATATCTCGAATCCCAATATTAGGTGCATGGTTGGTGCGTAATTTTCTAAATGGTGTGATCTAGTTTAAAAAAAATGAAAAAAAATTAAATAACCCCCTTTCCCTTACAGAAAACCCAAAAGGAATTTCCTCTCTTTATTCATTTAGGTTATGATATAGTAGCCAAGGATATCTCCCTAGACACATGTTTCTCCTCCTCATTCTTCCTCGTTTCTTGGATGATTCTCCAACCAATTTATGGTGTGGTCATACTATGTTAGCATCTTTTATTATCCTATTCCTTCTTCTTTCATATTCTCTTGGTTTATTTTCTTCCCTTATGGGGTGTGTGACCAAGGGTAAACCATAACCTAATATGGGTGTTGTTTTGGTTGATTTTTGATCCATAGTGTTTGTGAGGGTGTATTTGAGGCCTTTTATTATGGGATTCCTCAACATAAACGACTTTAGGAGCTTGCATGTCTTGATTCTATATTTTGATGTATGTTACCTTATATTTAATCTGTTAATTTGAAAAATATTATTTATTAGTTGTTTTATTTGGGTTTTCATTATATTTTAATGTATATTATATAAAATAGTTTTGATGCATGGAATTATATGTTCCCTTGTTTTCCATGTTTTTTCCTAAGCCTTGATATTTGTTTTTTTATTAATGTATTTTTTCTGGCTCATTCAAAAATGATAAATATTCTAAATTATTCAATGTGTTCCAAATGATTTCTAACATGTGAATTATAAATTAATTTTTTTACTTCAACAGGTTATATTTTATGTCTTGATTTTAAATTTGGTTTTTAATGATATTTAAAAGGATTTACAAATCCCTTAAATTATTAAATGTTTCTTATAAACATATATATATTGGTTCCATGTTTTTACATATTGACTTGTGGTGATGAGTTCATATGAATTTGTATGAGTGGTATCCAAATATATACACACACACACATATATATATATATCAAGGTGTATATGTGTTTAATTTTGAATTTTTGTTTTAGAACTTAAATTTTTTAGGCAAAATTAGTTTCTAAAAAAGTGTTTCCTCTTAAAATGGTGAAACTGATTTGTCACATTAAAATGTTTTATGACATTAAAACATATCATAAGGAATTACCCTTATATTTTAAATGTGTCGTGTGACAAGTGTGTGAAATGTGATGTAATTCCATTAATGGGATTGTGATTTTTATATATAATTAGGAAAGGGATTATACTTAAGAGGTGAATTCTAAGGTGATAAAGTGATTAGGTTGTTATGTGAAACAAATGTGATATGTTTTTATATGATAGATTTATAGAAATAAAATCCATTTAAACTTCATGGGAATGATTTTGTAGTAATGAGGAATCTCATTTTATGTATGTTTCGCTACTTTAGTATCACACTCTATCCAATGGACTTGAGATATAATATCTCTACTTCTGGGATATGCACCTCGATTATACCAGTGATGGAGACATGAGGTTTTTAGGTGAGTGGATTATAAATAAATAGTATTAGTAGTGATTTATTATGTAAATGTATATGGATATGTCCTAGATTGCCCTAACTAATCTTGAGATCCCATGAAACATGTTTTATGTATGCAGTACTATACTTTTTTCTATGCCTATTTTACAAAATTGTTTCTAATATTATTTTTTTATTACTGAAAATATTATTTAATAATATTTTCCTTCTTGTAATGGGTTTTGGAAAGTATATAATTATTTGGAAATGGTTTTCAAAATAAATTTGGAAAGTGGGTTTTAAGAGCTTATCTTCTTACTTGTTATGAATGAATAGAAAACCCTATTTATATGTGATTATGTTTTCAAACTAGCATTAATGGACTTCTCTTTAAAGGTAAGTCACAAAGAATTGTTTCCATTTTGGAATGTATACTAATAATATTTATTCTCATGTCTACCTTATCATTTTTAGTTTTAGGCTTAGTTATCTCTGGATTGCTCATTGGGTGAGTGTAGTTATGTCGTTGGTTGTGACCCATGGGGTCACATAGAGGTATGTCTATTTTAATTTCTTATTTTCTTGTAGTTTTGTTAATTTTTTGTTTCTATACATATCTATAATTTTTTTCATGGGAAAAATTGTTCCCATTTGAGTTATTCTTGATACCATAAACCAGTTTATATATTGGGTGGAATAAGAACAACTCTCAGGGCTTATTGTGGGCTGATTCTGGTGCCCAGTTTGAGGTCGATCCAAGTTTTTTTGACATGAATGATTTAGAATATCAATAAACGGTGGATGTATAAAAGGAGTGCAAGACTCATTAATTCCATATAAATGAAGATTGTGTAATTTAGTTTGAAACTATACATTGTGTTGCTAAATCACTTGAGTTAAACAAAGTGTTATTTCATAATCAACATAACTCATATTTCTTCATCCATCTTACAAGTACCATGATTTACAATGATCTTTGATATAACTATTGGTGTGAAAAATTGAAAAATCAATGAGTATACCTCATGGTGATTTGTATATGAGAATGTTAAAGAAGAGCTACTGATGTCCAAGGGGATGATGTAACCAATTCCCATACCCATATGGAAATGGGAGAACATAACCATAGACATAGTTATAGTTCTCCCAAAGAAATATAAATGAAGTAATGTGATATGAGTTGTAGTGGATATAATCACAAATATATCCAACTTCATCACTATTCAAGAATATTTTATGCTTGAAAAACATTCTAAAATATATGTAAAAGAAGTGGTGGGCCACATGGGTAACCACTTTTAATCTTATTTGATCATGATCCAAAGTTTACTTATAAATTTTGTAGAAGTCTTCAACATGACATGAATACTAAATTGAGTTGTTGATTTTCCTATCACCCAAAAACTGATTTCCAATCAAAAAGAAACATTCATAAACTCATGGATATGATAGTATCCTATTCAATGGAATTTAATGGTGGATGGGATCAACATATTACATTAGTTGAGTTCTCATAAAACAATTGTTTCAAATTTATTATTCAAATGGATCCATGTGAATATTTGAATGGGGGTGATGTAGGAATTTTACATTTTTTGATAAAGTTACTAAATTAATGATACTAGGAACTAATCTTGTGAAATATAATATAGATAAGTTTAAAAGTATCTGAAAACGTATAAAAGGTTCTCAGAGCCAGAATAAGAGATACGACGAAATCCTTATAAGGGACTTGGAGTTGGAATTTAGAAATCATTTTTTTTCCTTTGACCATCGACATGGAAGAGATGCATTCGACATGTAATGTAAAGGAAATTTAGCTCTAGGTACATTGACCCCTATGATGTTCTTCATTTAATAGGAGTAGTTTCCTATCACCTTTCACTTTAACTAAACATTGAAAAAGTTCATCATTTTTTCTATATGTCTCTCTTTAGTATGTTTATACTTTATCCCGCACATGTACTAAATCTCTAGGTGGCACAATTAAAGGATGACCACTCTTATGAGGATATATTGGTGAAGATCTTAGACTATAGAGACAAAGATCTATGCAACAAGGCAACTACCTTGTTTAAGTGTTGTGGTGGAACCAAGAATATTTAGAGGTGACATGGGAACCTATAGAAAAAATGAAACCGATGTACCTTAGTATATTCTCAAATGAGAATATGAGTTTAGATTTTAGGGATTAAATTTCTATTTTGGAAAATATGTAACAACCCATACTTTTAAAATGATTTTTTTCTTGCAAATATATGTTTTATATTATATAGAATTATAAAAATAAAACACATAGAGAAACTAAAAATAGTTTATTTCGTGAAGGTATATCGTTACATTAGTTAGTAAGTAAATCCATGAAAATTACAAATGTTAAGATTATAAAATATATTAAATAGATAAACTAGAATGGGAAAACATGGATTATTCCAATCTAATAGAATTATATCCCCTATAAAAAATACAGTTGAAATGAAATTTAATATTAGTAAACCAATCAATATCTTATAAAACTAATATATATTACCATGGGAGGAAATATAGTGAATAATGATTGAAGTAATGCAGATGTATTTATATGAGATAATGTGACTATTTACCATTAGAATAGTAACCTAATAATTATGAATAGTAAACTTGCTAATGAAAATAGGTGTATGATGGTTGAAAAAAATACTTTGACCTCACTATAATAATATTTTAAATAAATAATATTTAAAATGAATAATTTAAGAACATATAAATATTAAAATACCATAAAATAAATAAAAATATTAAAAACCATAATGAAATTATAGATGCTTTTTAATAAACTCTCTTTTAATGTATTTCATAAAAATCATATTTTTACATTATTAGTTCTAATAAACTATGATATAAATTTTAGTTGATAAAATTAATTTCATTTTTATAATCATCACATCAATGGTTCCCAATGGTTAATTTTTTAATTTTTTCTGAGAAACATTCTTTTTTTTGTGGATAATAAAAATATTGTTCTTTCAAATACTACATGTTTTATGAAATAATGATTTTGTAATAATGGATTAGTCAATGAAAAATTATTTAGTTCAGTCTAAAATAAAATTTATAAGATAAATGTGTAAATTAAAAATATTAATCTTTATTTCTAAACCATGAATGTATTTTCCGAACCAAAAAATTCTAAAGTGTCCCTTTAAATAATTTTTTTTTTTCATTATTATCCATTCCCTTTGATGAAACTAATGAATTATAATTATGAAGTATTCAATGTCCTAAAATCGTGTTATTTTATTCAAATACACTACATTATTTTAGAAATAGTTCTATTGAAAGGTTTAACTTGGATATAATTATTTATTCAATATTTTATCATCAAAAGTCACCTCTTCATAAGTATAAATAACCCCTCACACCTCCCTTGGAAAGGAACTTACCTTACACCTACTAAAGAAAAGTATTTTAAAAAATTTCATCTCTTAATACCATTATAATCCTTAGGGATGTTCTAGATCCACTAAAATCTAAAAACTTTTGGTGTTTTTTGCTATTGAAATGAAACAATGCCAAAAAGTTGGTGTTTTTTATCTAATTATCTTTTTGTTTTCCTCTTCTCATCTTATTTTTCACTTTTCTTTTCAAAACCAAATAATTTAATATTAATGGGGTGTTATGATAAAATTATATTAATGATTTTATCCTACTATAATGATTATATTTACAATATATTTATATTTCATACTTCTCTTTATTCTTATTTGGAAATATCTCATTAACAGTTGGTTAACCACCTATAAGGATGTTGACAACTCTCTAATTACTAAAACCATTATGAATTATCATAATAATTTTGTTATAATATATAAATATATAAATATTATCATTTATAATCTTTTGGAGTTAATAATAATAAGTTATAAATACTGATAAGGAATTTTCTATAAATCTATAAAAGATGGTATATTATGTTGAAAATATGATATAAAAAAGTTTATCCTTTTGAAAAAGAGAATTTAAGAATGGAATCTAATGATTATAATTTATCAATAGTAAAAAAATGATAACAATTCACTATTGGTTCCATTTTTTAATATACCTATGTTTATATTCAAGAGGAGGAAAAGTGTTGAAATAAAGATGGTTTTAAGCTAATGTTATTCTTGAACCCAATTTATTCTTTTTAGGTTATCTTCTATTCTACATAATTCATAGTATGAATGTTCCTATATTATCCTTAAGCTTTGCTTCATCATATTTTAATTTTATTTCTAGGGATATACATTTTTCACCTTGTAAAAATAAATTCTATATTAATTACAATAATTTTTCATAAAGGAAATTATTTTTTCAAGCATTTATTTGACTCAAATTATGTTGTTTCTTACTCAAAGAATAATGATTTGATATTCCAAAATATGATATCCCTTATTATTTTTGGAACCCCAATGGTTATACCTTAAATTATGATTTATGAAACCCTTATGAAACACATTCCTTCCCATGATTTTATTTCCTAACAATGATTATAGTATATTCTTTTTCTATATGGCATGCATGATTATTATCACTTAAGAATGTGATAGTTTGGCCGGTTATTTTATATCCCTCCAATTTATTATTTAATTTTATTTATATCATGAGATTGTGTGTAGAATTTGTAAACAATATTCTATATTTTTTAAATAATAATGATGTTATGATTTAAACATCTATGTTATGAATGAAATTCAATGAATATTTGTTCATAATAATATGTGGTATTTGGATATTATTTTATAATGCTTTATTAGTATTTATATTATGAATTACATTCCTTTATCAAAAGTTACCCCCATGATTATGATAATTATATTATTCTTCTTATATGATGATGTTGACTATGATCACACATGTACTACTGATTAATTTATTTATTCAACCCCTGATATTCGTCTACTTAATAGGATTTTATATCTCCCAGTTATTAAATTTATATACTTAGGTGATTATATGTAATAAATAGAATTTGATATATTTTAGGAAGATAAATAATATGGATTTAAATAATATTTATTTTTTATTATGTACAATTGATGTATGAGACTAATTTTGCCAAGATACTAAAGCTTTAGATCACGGATTGTATCAATGTTATGTTATTTATCATAAACAATTAATAGTAATGTAAGAAATTTTTTTCTCTCCATAACACCAAAGTCTTCCAAATAACAATCTATGAAGTTATTTTAAATTGAAATCATAAGGAGAAAAGATATAAAGGTGGTGTTGGTTAATCCATCTTAATTTGAGTTATCACATGGGAACCAATTCACTCGAGTATCAGACAACTTGATCATATAAAACCTAAGAATCAAGAAAAAACTAAGTACCAGATATATTTGGTCTATAATACCTACGTTATCTAAAACCTAAGCACCAGAAACATGATTATCATAGTATCTTGAAATCAACCATTTGGGAATCACTTCACAAAGGCCAGATACATGTATGCCCTCCATACATAAGCCCCTACCTAGGCCCCCACCTCTCCATAATTTGATAATAGGGTTCCACCTCACAATGGTCATCTACATGGGTTTCACATCACCCAAGTCTTAATACTAGGGTTCAACATCACTCTATTCCTAAAAATGTGTTCCTATTCAACCAATCCTCCTAACCGAAACCCCAAACCTAGTATATAAATCCATACTACAAGTAACCTATCCCTACACCCCTAAAGATATCAATGATGGGTTGTGGTGTCAGAAATTTAGATTGATCCATCCACTAATTTAATTAACCCCCGTGAAAAATATAGAGCTGAACCATGAAATTTTTTGGATGTTTGAAACATTATTTGGGTTGCAATACCTATATCTCCAACGATGATCCCAAAGAATGTATGGATTAAAGATTCTCCTCTTAGTTACCTAATATTACTTGAGTCAATATGCTCTTATTTATTTCCCTCATATTCAATAACTAAAAAGTATCCTCCTTGTTTCCTAATATTCCATGACTTGAAATACTACTTTTGAGTTTCTTACATTCATTGAGTAGAAATTATTCTCTTGTTTTCTCCAAAATAACATTTTATACCTCATCTATTAGAGTAATCTTGAAAGGGTAACACAATTGTATTCCCCATATGTATCTGTGATGAATCCTAGTAGTAATTCTGTTTCATAAACATTTCCACCCCTTTCATGACATAACCATCCTTATCACATGATGTTAAACTTCATGTACAGGTCCTATCACATTGAATTAAATATTGTTAATCAAATTACATATATTATTATTATTATTTCAACAAGATACATTGGACACATTTTAGAGGTTAAATTTCAACATCCCTACACCATTACCAACACAATATTTACCTATATTAAAGTAATGGTATTCCATATTTTATGAGCATAATGTGATATATCATTACATATTTATGCGTATATTATGACTTATGTACTGAGAATAGGATGACCCATATTTTGTTTCCATATGTGAAAATTATTAGATAACCTCATGGCTTGATATATAGAAAATAAAATTATATCCTACCACATATTGGTACCAACCATACCATCTATTTTATAGTTAAAAATTGTTATCATGAACGTGAATGTCTCACTCTAGTGTAAGTACCTCACCAACTTTTGATAGGTACCTCTCACCATTTATTCCACTCCCCATGAATTCAAAAATAATATAAGTGGTCATGGAATCACAAAAATAAAATACACTAATATATTTCTTATCGTGTGACCATAAATGTTATGGTGTGTCCTATTAAGCGACACCAAACTATGTGGGTTTTGATTCTCTTTATAGGGATACATAATAATCCCCTTTAATATTCCTAATCCCAAAAAAATAATACATTATTAATTCTTTAATTGAATTACAATGCCTCATTGGATATTAATAAACCCCAAATTTACAACCTATCGGGATAAAAATAATAATGTTCAAATAAATAGATCAAATAAGTGACAATATAATTCCCATATATAGTGTCCTTTTTAATGCGCGTTGTCAGTCACTTAATTTCTTATGGGTGGATAGTATTATTTCTAGGAAGGATTCATAAAAATTTATTAAATCTATCAGAGATTCCCAAAATAGGCATCAAAACACATTGATTGATGAGACAATCTCACATACACTTGACCAATGCACAATCCAATGTGTCGCTGGAATGTCTTAGTGATCACCTACCATTGGAATAGAGATCCACAATAATTCAAAACCCATAGATGCGAGCATGTGTCATAAATAGGGTTCATGGTTCATTTTGCGATTCTCATTTACATTATATTTTTGAAGCAACTAACATAAGAAGATTAAATCCATGACACCTTTCTTTTCTAACCATAATTTATAACAAATCATGGGGTTATTTGGTATGGTATTGATCATGTCATTAGTTATAGCATAAAAATATTGAATTTATCCACTTATATGGAGAGTATAAAATCTAGTCACTCATTTAAGATAGACTCAGGAATTATATAACCATACCAAGATAATAGATTGGGTGTTATTATATATCATTTGAGAGGAATGTGATTTGATCATCGATAAAAGTGAATGAAATTTGATATATTAATTTACCTAGATAGTATGTACTTAAAGAATAGAATATGTATTAGTATACCTATAGGATTGATATAATAATTGTCTTATAGTTAATAGATGTTTTGGAGAAAGAGAAAATATGAAAATGCATGTCTGCATATGATGTTTCTAGTGGACATAGGTATAAAGATACATTTGTTTGATAGAGATTATACTAGACCCCTTTGTAACTTCATTAGTGTTGATTCATTACTAGAGGATACTCTTTTTTTACATTTTTTAAATCACGAATTCATATTTTTTATCAATGCTAACAAGTCCCATGTGGTCACACTTTTTTTATTGTTTTTATGGGGTTGGAGTTTTACTTAGAGAGATGTCGTAAAACTATTTTAGATTTTATCCAAAAGGAGTTTTGTATGGTTGTTAAAATGGTTTTGAATATGATGTTTTATATGTATTATTTGAAAATTCCATTAAATAAGTGTTTGAGCATATATTAAAATTTTTATTTGGATATAGTTTAGAAAGTAGTTTTATATGAATAATACTATGTGAAATGGAATGATGTCTATGAGTATATAGTGAAAGTTCTAGATAGAATGATATTTTCCTTAAAGCTTATATAAACCATGATATGGTTTTCCTATATCATATTGATTAATATATCATTTCTAATGAATGAAAAACCATGACATATCATTTCTTATGAAATGAGGATACCATATATCACTATGTTGTATAGTAATATTGTATAACTTAGTTGAATTATTTGATTCACCATGTAGTTGAATTACAATTTTCTTCATTCATCTATTCCTCTACTTGGGTTATCATTTAATATTAACATTTTATAAGATGAAATGTTAGGTATAATCAAAATAAAAATTTTATGATAAATTTTTGTTTTGATGATGGATTACAAACCATTCTAACTACATTCTATTTACTCATGCATTGAGAATATTATTAGTTAATGTATTTGGGACTAGGGAGTTTCCACAAAGTATAAAAAAATTTATTAAACCCATAGAGATGGGTTGCATGATAGATACTATTGAGTTTTCCAATATGGTCACTGGCATTCACCCTTTTCATTATGAGGAACTAAAATCCTAAGGGTCTTAAGAAAAAGCTCATCCATATGATGGGTTATTGACATCAATACTTAGATACACCATGTATAAGAGAGATAAATGAATTCCTTTAATTGATCGTTATCAAGAATAGTTCTATATTTATTTAAGCATGTTGTTGGTTTCATTACATTGTAGATCATTGTAATTGAATATTTAATTAATTAATTTTTATTTATTATGTGTTAAATGATCCTTAATAACACATAAATTTAGTAACATGTCTATTTAAAGGGATTCTCATTGAGGCTTAGATAGAGAGTCGATATAGGTATAATGAATAGTAGTGGATACTATCAAGATATGATTCCCTTTGAATTATTTTAATTTAGTTCTAAATTTATTTATTTAGATATATATGACCTTATATAAAATTTCACAAACATTATTTTTATTTAAATAATATATGTTATTATGTTAATTTTCATAAAAATTCATGTGTTCAAAGTAAAATTTAATTTATTTTCCCTACCATGGTTATGAGATATTGTAAGGGAATTTTGTGTCAATTTTTTCTTCCAGATTTTATATTTAGGGAAATCAGGACAAATAAAACAGTGGTGTCTAATTTTTAGTTGAAATGTTATTTATTTATTATTTTAATTTTTTAATTTTTTTTGTTCTGTCAAAATGTTATTTATTATATTTTATTTATGACTGAATATTTTTATAGGGATATTTTTACTTAGAAATTATGAATTAATATGTTGTGATAGTCTTCAATATCTTATTATTTAGATAACCCATCTGAGGCCTTATAATTGTTTTTAATTTAAAGGACTATAATCAAGATATTATGTTATAGATATAAACCCATAATCTAGTTGTTCCATGGACTATAATCCCTAATTATTGATATTTTAATTCATTGAATGATTATCTACCTCTAAACCCCTTAGAGTTTACTCAGGGAGTCCATTATAGTCAGTTGTTTCCTTCTACCCTCATTCTCTGATCTTCTTGCTAAACTCTTGAACGTTAATCAATGAAATTATTTTAGTATGATCCAAGCTAATAGGTCTTGTTTTAAAAAAAATTCTATTGTTTGTTATTATTCCCTATTTTAAAAAAGTGTAGGTATGTTTTTAGGAATTTAATGCGTGGTTTTTAGTTAGAGTATGATGATTTCATACTAATCCATGGGTATTTAAATTTTAATGGTTTTTGAAGGTTGATTCCATATGTGTACATTCCGTTAGAGGTTTTATAATTTTCATCTCGTCTTATCAGTTTAATATAAAAGTGTTATCATCTGGAGGCTTTATGATCATTATACATAAGATTTGATTTATAAAACTCTATATGAGCTTGTTGATATCATTTTACTTGATTAGTTTAGATATAATATGTCCCAACTATATTTTAATATTGGTTAGCTTGTCGAAATTATCCACAAAATTATATATATATATATATATTATTCCCTAAATTTTTTCCATGGATGAGTTACCTTTGTATTTTAAAATTTCAAGGGGTTTTGAACCAATTAGATGCCTCAAATAAATATTTAATTATGAAATAAATTATGGGTATTATATTATTTAATTCATCAATAACGTGTTGGGTGAGTTTTATTTTCAAAAACATATTAAATAAATTTATTTTAAACAAATGTTTTGTGGGTTGATGTTAATTGTTGGTGATGATTTTTTATTTCTAATAATTTTATTAGATTCCCAAGAGAAGGATAATGTATTCTAAAGTTATATTTAAATTAAATTTTGGTTGGTATGTTTTGAGGTTACATTATTCCAATTTGTTTTATATATAATGGAAAAAAACCTTTTAAAATATTATTTTTAAATATTTAAGTGAGTTAATAAAGTAATTCAACTCACCTATATTATTCAGTCTTGGATTGGAAAATTCATTTGATGAATTTAAATTCTAATATTTTTTAGTTAAAATAATTCCTAGAGATTTCAAATAAAGATATCATAGGTATTAGATGTGGGAAGACATAAAATTATAATGTGACATAATTAATTTTAGAATTAAATTATGTTTAAACTTTCACAAGGGGTATAATAGAATAACATAGGCCTATATCATGGTAATTAAATTAAATTTTAAAATAGAAAATTAATCACAAAATAGATAAGGACATGAATTATTGATATGTGATATGATTTAATTTATTATATTAAGATATCCAAATATATATTAACATGAGACATGATATGATTCCATGATATGTGATATGCCATGAGTCTATGACATATTACGGGGTAAGATATTTGTTGATGCTCCTTTCGTCATAGAATCTAAAGATTGGAAAAGGGGAATATCGGAGCTCAAAGTGATTCAACCTTTGGACAAAATATCAAAAATTGACAAAGGAAGGAATAAAAAGAATGTTTCACAAAGTTCGTGAAAGTTCTATGATGGTCACGCAAGTACACTTGCGCGCCACAATGGTCGCGCAAGTGACTTGCGCGCCCCAAAGGATAACTGCCCGGGTCTTCTTCAGCCTATAAATAGACCCTGTGGGCCCCCCATTCAAGTGGAGGATTTTTTTTCCAGAAACTCAGATTTGAGCTCCTGGCACCCTAGTCTCTTCTCAAAGCTTCAGAAACACTTCTAAGGTAATTTCTTACCTAGAACGAAAGATCTAAAGAGGGGGAGGAAGGCCTAAGTGTTGAAACTCATCAACACTTGCGTGCTTGAGTGGCCAGCCCTTAAGGGAAAAGGCCACACTTGCACGCCACCTTACTCCTTCTATAGAACTTGTGCGCCCCTCTTCTGGAAGAACTTCAAGAGGATTCTAAAGGCTTTAACCAAGAGTCGCTCAAGTATTACCCCGCTGGTTAACTATTGTGCAAATACCCATGTGTCGCGCAGGTATACCTGCGCGGCCGGGACTTGCGCGCCCACATAGTACTTGCGCGCCTGCCAAGACTTGCGCGCCTCTGCCTCCATGGGTGCCCTTCTTTCCCATTTCACCCCTCTTATTTCATTCCACCTCTCCTATTCAAGATTCAGTCTTCAAGACACTCTTCAAAGCCATTTATGGCATGATTTCTTGATTTGACATCCTTATCTGAAAGGAATTCTTTGGAATAAATCTCAAAATCTAGAGATTTACACATCTTTCTGTCACTCTAGATGGAGATTTCATTCATTCAACCTCATCCTTTACAATGAGAGAACTCATTAACCTGGGCATCCTCCTTGAGAGTAAGCCCCATTCCCCTAATCTTGGCCTTTTTTTCAGGAGTAAGCCCCAGTCCCTTAATTTTTCAAGTCTCTTAACCTGGGCCTCCTTTTCAGAAGTAAGCCCTAGTCTTAATTTCTCTTAACCAGTCCTAATTTACCTTTCATATGGGATTCCTTTTCAGGAGTAAAACTCAATCATAAGTCCTCTACTAATTTGGGCCTTCTTTTCAGGAGTAGTCCCCAAGTTAGAGTATTCAAATCTCCATGAAGCACATATACCTTTATGGACCCTGTTCCTGGATTTATTCACTGATGTAAATCTTAATCTTCTTTTATCTAGGCAGTCCTACATACATAATCCCCACATTATTTCTTATGATTGCATCTTTCATGGCACAATTGTCTGATTTTTACCAATACCTCTTGTTTCTCACACCGAGCATGACTCACGTGAGCTTAGAGTGTAAAAGTAATTATGACATCCTTCTTTGAGCCATCAATCATAAACATCATTCTCCCTTACTCGAACTACGTGGGTTCTGATTCATTTCATAAACAGAGGATATGTAGGTAGCCCATCAGCGGGTTCGATCCAAACTCTGAAATAATTCATGTCCTTCTGAATGAAAATAAACTACAAGTGCCCCAATTAGTGGCTTTAAAACCAGTATGGTCATCATAAGGACCAAGAGACTTTTACGTATCAAAGGATACCATTGAATAATAATATCTAACAAATACAGATGATTCTTTATCAGTGAAGAACCTCGAATACAAATATTCTCTAAATTTCCTATGTATCGATCATTGATTTTCAGATCTAAAGGAAAACTCATTTTATACTTGGTAATGTAATAAGGATTCATGAACATAACTTAAATCTATAAAGAGAGTCCCATATTAGACAATAATTCCCCTCAAAAAGGTGTGATGAGTCTGACCTCTCATCCACTCGACCAATGAAAATTCTTAAGCCTCATCAGTCCACAAACTAATGAGCACCTACCTTTGGAAAGTAGGTCCGAATGGATGTGGAATCATTGGATGTTTCTGGTTCTACGAACAAACCCGTTAGAAACCGATCATAATGTTTGAACCTCCCATCGAAGGAGGTCATCCCTGAAGTCCGAGGGAAACATAAATGGTGAACCCGACGTGAATCCTTAACCAAGTTAAACTGATGTTTTACCTATTTGTTAGGACCCTATTTAAAACTCAATAAGAGCGCGAACAAAAAAATCATTGACATATGTGCTCATCCAAAAGATGTAGTGGCTGAATTTATCTTGATTACATCTGTTATATCAAACATGCACTCTTTTCCAAGATCTTATACATTTCTAGAATGGCTGCTCTCAAGTTCACACCAGTGAATACTACTACTGCAAATGCTACTGCTGCTACTCCTGCTGTATCATGGTCCACTCTGAGGATGATATCACCTACTCAGCATCTTCAACGCTGGGTATCAAACTCACGGGTTAAGGAGTACCATCAACACGGTACCATCCCAACTCTGGAGGCTACCCAATAATCCCTCCAAGTGAACAACTCACACCATTCGTCCAGACAACGACGACTTGTGATCAAGAAGCAGGCGGTGCTGACTACCATCTCCAACCATTTCGGGTCGTTATCCCCGGAACACAATCACCATTATCTCCCTTATTCTGGGGAGGTGAGTGAGCAGGTCCCTCAAGACCTTAATTCAAGCAGACCGGAGTCCTTCCTGAGGGATCCCACCAACAATTGCCTCCAGACTCATGCGGCAGTGCACCCTCAACATGATGAGGGTACCGAATCCAGGCATTCGGCTTAGGTTCCTCGAACCTGAGCAGGCAAGACGAATCGCCAGAGGTGAATTCCGATTAACAGTGAGCAGGTTCTCATCTCTTCCATCTCCAGAGAAGTCCACCAACCTAACTTGGTGGCAAGCAACGAGCAGGAACACACACCTTCCCATTTTAATTCTGCTATCCAGAAGACTCGTCTGGCAGCATCATGCCAATCCTGCCAGGAAATTCCGGCGGAGTACTATAGGCAGGAACATACACCTATTTATACATCATCAGCTTGTCAGCAGGCTCGTCTGACTACATATGATGGATCTCGTCAACTACGTTCAGTGAAGTGTAATTAGCAGGAACATACACCTGCTAGTACTAATCAAGCCTACCAATAGTCCCACTTGGTAGTATTTGGAGAAGTTAGTCGGAAAGCCATGACAAAAAATAGGTGTAAGACTCAACTCTTTTCCCCAACACTTGAGTACTGGCAGGATTCACTGACATGAAAAGGAGGACAGGAGCAGGCATATACACCTACTCCAAGCACGGAATGGACGTATATCCCCGTTCCAGCAGCTGAAGTCACCAAGCATATTCTATCAATGGTGAAAGGGAAGAAGCAAACCCCTTCTCATATTCTGGACACTTTCCAGGATATTATAACAACTTCAGCAGCATCTCGGGGAAAGACACATAAATCTATCCCTACCAGTGGAGTGACACATCAATAGTTCACTTCGGAACAGACACACACATCTTTTCCAGTACAAGAGGGTTGTGGGGCATACTCCCCCATATCATACGGACATCCAAGTCAGGCACATACACGTAATTTGAGTGGAGATCGTCAGCCTAACTTAGCCATCTTTCCTGATCAGGCACATTCACCTGCTCAGAGCAGCCACATTCGTCAACAAGTGGTTTCGAAGGCGAGTAAGAAGGCATCCAAGAAAAGGACCCACCAAACACAGTCAGGAGATCAAGAGCCAATCTGTAATAAGGCCTTTCTCTATGCTAGAGTTATTGAAGCCCTTAGACAGTTATCTGTTGGAATTCAAGATTCTACTCCCTCATTTCCCAATAGTTGGAACATTAATTCCGATGGTTTTCAACAGACACTTCCTCATGAAGGATTGCTTCATGACAATTCGGTCGATCACGAAGTTTCATCTTCAGATGAGAGCCACAGGAACCCTCTATGTGGTCAGAAGACCTAGGAGTAAGAGATATCATCTTTTGTTGTAACCCATTATGGTGGTCCTCCCCATGATGATGAATTTTTCTATGAAAGTCCTCTCCACAGTAGTGATGCACATTTCCCAAAAAAATGCTCCAGTGGACAATGTAGTGCCGAGAAATCCCTCTTATCATGAAGCACTTGAAAATGAGAAACTAGTCTTGTCTAAAGCTTCATCACTAGCTGGTGAAATACTTTCTCAATCAAAAGATATCCCAGGGTGTAGGTCATTCTCTGAACCACCCATAAGTCATGCATCTTCTAGTTTGATCAATGATTTCTCTTCCAATCCTGTTGAATCCAATGAAGCAACAAGGAAACACCAACTCTGGTCAAATCAGGTAGAAGAATCTTAATAAAATGATAAAGAGGAAATGTTGAACATGAAAAAACAACTGGAAAAATGTGAAGTGCCATTCATGTTTTCGCCTCTGGCTGACTCTCAGTATGACATTATAGAAGTGTTAACGGAAGATGAAATTCATGAAATTCGTCTCAACATATGGAAAACTCTTTGTCAATTGAAAAAGAAAGTATTATCTTATGATGAATATGAAAATCATCTTAAGATAATAGAAGGGTTACAACGTCATAATGATTTGGCGTCTCTATCAGTCTCTCGATATCCGAAGGCTGAAAAGCAGTAGAGAGCCCTTCAATGTTCATGCTTTGGCGCACTAAGAAGATTGCATCAGTAAATTTCCAATGACCCATCTGGTATTCTTATTAGAGGATGGGGTGTTCATAGAGCACTACATTTCACGGTGCCCTCCAGTTAGCAAAGCCTGCCGAAAATGGTCTCATGAAATATTATTGCCCATGGCCGGCCATAGACAATGGCCTTTGTTTGTAATCAAAAGCTTTCCCAAGAACAGGTCTCAACTATTTCCTCTCAAAATCAAGAATACAGAGAACAAGTTGTTGAATTACTCCTGTATCAAGCAAACGAGAATATTGAGCAGGCCTCTCATTTGGAGAAAACACCTCACCAAGTGATAGAAGTGTCAGAAATCATCCAACGGTCTTTTGAACCGAGTGATAAAAGTGGATACAGGTTAATGCATCCAACTAATTTCTAGACTAAGGTTCACAAGATCAGGAGAGCTTTTAAGAAAGTCTCATACATAGTATGTCAAGAGCCACCGCAGCTCGCTAGACTGGGGACTCTTTTAAACCAACCCTCGGAATCAACAAATAATATTCGAGGAGTTGAGAAGGAATAGCCCCAGTCCATCGGACTGGGGACTTTTTCAAATCATCAATCCCCTCCTCAGAGATAGTCGGTCTTTTCTCGATTGGGGAAGAAGCCTCAAGAGGAACGAAGAGCCAACTTATCAGGAGGTTCCCTCCAAATTACAGTTCGTTAAGAAGTTCCTAAGGGATCGAATCAACAAAAGGCAATGTCTCATCAAAGACATGGAAGAAGAAAATATCACAGAAATGATGATAGAAGGGATGTGATGTGTTATGCATCAATCAATGTCAGCAATGTCGTTGTTGCTGATCCACCAGATGAGGCTCACTCAGGGGACTCAGATGAAGAGTTTCCTGCTCAAGAAGATGTACTCACCGACACAAATGAAGAAGGTGTGCATACACGAAATCAAAGGATTACTCAGAACCTAGGTAATCCTTTGAGTAACCCACTTCCCCCTCTCCGAAAAGGATCCAACAAAGGGAAGGGAAATAACCAGGTTACATATCCTTCCTCGGGAGAAGGTCAATCGCTCTCACTAGAGCAATGGTTTTCACAACAGGAGGATGAAATGAAGGAATTAAGAAGGTTGAATGCAGAACTACTTCAGAATAGTCTTCTTCTTAAGAATGATGGAGTCAGCCAGCCAAAGGAATTTGTTGCAGCTACTGAGATGGATCAAGAATATCCTCCTCTATCAGTACACCCTCACAGGTCTAATCCTACGGGTCAAGTGCAACAATAGTTGGCAGTGCTACCATCAGTTGTAGAACCAACCACCACACTTGTCCAGGCTCCAGTCATTACACCTACCCAAATCCAAGTTCAACCTGATGTTTCTCAAAAGTTAATAACTACTATTGAGTCATTAGTATCTCGGTTAGAAACTATGTAAGGGAAACATGCGCAAGTTCAACCCGAAAAAAAAAATTTACCCTGAATGGGTAGATTCAATCTCTCCTCCATCCAGTTTTGGGAACCCTGTATTCCCTATTTTCAATGGATCTGGTGTCCCTGAACAACATTTGACGCATTACGTGTCTTGTTGTGATCCTATGATGGGAACTCTGGAGCATCAAGAAGTAGTGAAACTCAGATGCTTCGTGCGAACCATGTAAGGAACAACTTTTGTCTAGTATACAATCTTGCAATCCTGGTCAATTACCGAATGGGAGGATCATCGCCAAAAATTCCTCCTTCATTTCAGCTTAATTTTTCTAAAGACAACAGTTTTCGATCTTACAAACTGTAAGCAAAGGGAGAATAAAAGGGTCTCTAATTTCATTGTTCGTTGGAAGGGATTAACATATTCCTTGAGCTTAACACTCCCTCAAGAAGAATTGTTTCCAATATGTGTGGCAAATCTACGTAACGAATTACGCACGCCGTTAATCCCTGTGAAATACACAGGAGGGTTTCGAGACCTTACTTCAATCGCTCAGCAGATTGAAGATTCCCTTATACAGGCTAAGGCTAAATCTCGTGTAATTCCATCAGCTCCAGGAAGGAGAATTGGTAAAGAAGAAACTTCTACAGTTATGCTTAAACAAGCACCTGTACCTGTTTCTACCTCAAAACCTTCATATTCTTGAACGACTTCACCTCCTGAGCACCAAAAACAAAGGCTGTTTTGTCCAGACGATCAAAGAGATCAATGAAGAAAACAATTTGAGGATATGAAGAGCAAAAAATACTCTTTTTGAAATGAACAAGTTCCTGGTTATTTCATTTTGGCTCTGGAAAACAATTTGGTTCAATTTCCAATTCCCAAGAATCCAAATAAGAAAGGAGATGAAGACGGTCCCAATTATTGTCCTTTTCCTCAAATGTTGGGGAATCCCATCCAGGAGTGTTTTGTCTTCAAATACATCCTACAGAAGATGGTAGACTTGGGAAAATTCAAAATGAAAGGCTATTCAGCTCAGGTAGCATGTGTTACTGCTACATTTTTAGAGGAGAATGGTGAATGACAAGAAGTCAAAAGCAAAAATACACAGAAGTATGATAATTGGATGGTCAAAATGACAATCAATCAAACTCATGCTATTTTGCGAACATAATTAAGGAAACCAATTGTGTCTTCTGCCATGAATGTTGCGGAAAAAACCCTCTTCATTAGAGGGAAAGTCCTCAAAAAAACTGCATGATTCAAAGAAAGAAAAAGAATCAAAAGAAGATGAGTATGTGTCAAAGCCTAAGTTGTCTTTGACTTTGGCAGACTTCATGCCATCCACTTCAAATCCACGGGCACCACCCCACCAAACGGTACGGCCTAAACAGGCCAATCAGGCAGAGTTTTCATCAGACGAAGAGTTAATCTTTGGTTCGGTTAATATGATTCAATTAAAATATCCATATACTAGTCGCAGTTTCGATTTCAATGAGCCTGAATTCCCTGTATCAAATAGGGGAATCAGAGGAAGTTCCAGGGGCTCAGAATAGAGGGGAAGACATGGATCTTTCAGAATCCACTATTCCAATTCTACCCCTGCTAGAACTGTGTACGCAGCAGAAACTCATGGTAGAGCCCTTCAGCGAGCTCAGCAAGAACAAGCAAGTTCTTCTACCAATACCAAATTCAGTCCTGGAACAGTTATTTTGGAAGACCGGTTGAATGTTCCATCTTCTTCCTCTCAGCAAGAAAATGGATATAATCGGTCTAATCTTCCAAAACCATAAATATTTCCAACTCCTATCCCGATACAAGATTCATCAACTTCCAAAACATCTGCTTCCAAGGTACCTGCTAAACCACATATTCCTATTGGGAAACGCAGACCTCTGGATCCAAAGTATGATATATTGAAACACTTGGCCCAAGTACCAGCCAAGTTATCAATTCTGGATGCTCTAAATCTGTCAAAAGATCTTCGGGAATCACTCATCGAGGCTTTGTCAAGTCCTTAGGAGTTTGAAACTGAAATTGCTGCAGCTGAAGTCTATCACATAGAGAATAATCCTACAGAATCCCATGAAATGATATCTTTTATTGATGAAGATGAAGATGATGTTGTTCATGGACATACTAGACCGTTGTACTTGTCTGGCAAGGTCAATGGCGTAGACGTATGAAGAAATTTCATTGACAATGATTCATGAGTCAACCTCATGCCCATTCGTACACTTCACCAATTTCACCTCACGGAATCTGATTTATCTCCATATACCATGATGTTACAAGGATATGATAAAAATGAACAAGAACCACTGGGTGAATTTACACTCAGAACTTAGTTTGGAGATCTTGTATCCAATTCAGATTTCATGGTTGTTGATCAAGACTCAGCCTTCAACATCTTTCTTGGAAGACCCTGGATATATCAACATGCGGCTATCCCTTCATCATACCATCAATGTCTCAATTATTGTTTTGATAGTCAAGTTGGAACATTGTATAGTGATAAGGCCCCGTTCAAGACATGTGGGTCTCAATACATTAAGTCAAAATTCTATCACATGAAGGGAAGGGAGAAATCCACAACAAAGGAGATTACCAAAGTTAATGCTCCATATGGTCTGGAGAAAATTCCAGTAAATCCATTTACACATGTGAGTACAGATTATGTGTTGCCTATCAGTCAAATTTAAAAGATAGACCCAAATCAAAATACTCTTATGGAAAGATCCATAATGTCAATTACAGCAATCGATCCAGACAATATGGGAGAAATTGGTAATCTACCAAGCAGTGATGAAAGCACAAATGGTGACATCCTCATTTCATCTGCTGAAATCCAACAAGTCTATGCTTCACCAATTAGGCCATAAGAAGTTATAGCAACATCATAGGTGAACAATGATGTCGATTCTAAGAAGACCCTTCATCATCAATCGGGTCGGAAATGGATGCTTCTTCGTCAAGATATGAAAATTTTGACATCTCTTCTAATCATGAAAATTATACTTTATCATCTACTATGCAAGTAGAAATGGAAGAAAAAATACATGATGAAGAAGAAGAGGAAGATCTAAGAGATGCTCCTCCAGCATTTGAAAAGGGTATCTCTACCACTATGGATGAACTCAGAGAAATAAATCTGGGTACAAAAGAAGATCCATGCCCCACTTTAATTAGTGCGGCCATGACTCTTGAAGAGCAAGAGATGTATATTTTTTTATAAATAAAAATAGAGATATATTTTCTAAGAACTATAAAGAAATGCTCGGGCTTGATCCTAATATTTCTACTCATCATTTGGGTTTACCAGAAGAACATCGAGGATTTAAGCAAGCCACGAGAAGAACACACCCAGCTTATGCTTCCAAAATTGAAACTGAAGTGGATAAGATTATCAAAGATAACTTTGTTAGAGAATTTTAATATCCCATGTGGTTGGCTAATATTGTCCCTGCAAAGAAGAAGAATGGAGAAATTAGAGTTTCCATCGATTTTAGAGATCTTAATCGGCATTGTCCTAAGGATGATTTCCCAATTCCGATTACAGAACTTTTAATTAATGCATCGACTGGCTATGAAGCCCTTTCCTTCATGGATGGATATTCCGGATATAATCAGATCCGAATGGCCCCAGAAGATGAGGAATCTACAGCCTTCATAGCCCCTCATGGTGTGTTTTTATACCGGGTAATGCCCTTTGGCTTAAAAAATGCAGGTGCAACTTATCAGTGTGCCATGCATCATCTCTTCAAACCCTTATTAGGTAATTTTGTTGAATGCTATGTAGATGATTTGGTAGTTAAATCCAAACAAAGTTCTAATCAATTGGCTGATTTGGAAGTCATATTCCGCAAGCTTCGACAAAATAATTTGAAGATGAACCCCTTAAAATGTGCTTTTGGGGTAACTTCAGGAAAATTTCTCGGCTTTGTTGTACGCCATCGTGGTATTGAAGTCGATCCTGAGAAGACCAAGTCAATCCTTGGTATGTAACCTCCTCAAAATTTGAAATAATTAAGAGGAAATCAAGGACACTTAGCCTATATTCGGCGTTTCATCACCAATTTAGAAGGCAAAAGTTTCCCCTTCACCAAATTGATGAAGAAGGGAGTCACTTACCAGTGGACTGAAGAATGTCATGATGCATTCGATATTCTCAAGAAATACCTCTTGAGTCCACCGGTACTCATGCCACCTGTTGAAGGAAGACCACTTATCCTCTACGTGACTTCTCTAGAGCGATCATTGGGTGCCTTTCTTGCTCAAAATAATGATGCTGGGAATGAGAACAGCCTCTACTATCTCAGTTGAACTATGCTTGATGTAGAAACCCATTATTAAAGTATTGAGAAGTGCTTCCTGGCATTAATATTTGTAGTTCAGAAGTTGAGACACTACCTTCAACATCACGAGGTCTAATTGGTTTCTTGCAATAACCCTCTCAAATTCATCCTTAGTCGTCCAATGCTTACAGGACGTCTGGCAAGGTGGGTAGTTATTTTGTAGCAATTCGACATTCAGTATGTGTCTCAAAAGGAGATAAAGGGCCCAACTCTGGCTGATTTCCTGGATGAACACCCTTCAGTGGAAGACACATCTTCAGATATTGAACTCCCTGATGAGGAAGTCTTATCTATTCAAGAATGTCCTTAGGCATGGGAAATGTATTTTGATGGTGCTTCTAGAAGTCCAACAGGGAGGAAAATGGAAAATCCTAAATCCAACAAAGTTGGCTTTGGAATTGTGCTCATTTCTCCAGAAAAGGCAGTGTTACCTTATTCCTTCTTATTGTGGGAAGGTGGTACCAATAATGAAGCATAATACCAACCTCTCATCGTAGTCTTGGAATTAGCACTTCAACCACAAGTGAGTCACTTAATGGTGAAAGGTGATTCAGACCTGGTAATCAAACAAGTCAATGGGGATTATGCCATCAGAAAAGAAGAACTAATCCCTTTGTATGATTACATCAGAGAGTTAATGGCAGAATTCTCTTTGGAATCAACATTTTCTTATGTCCCAAGATCACAAAATGCTCAAGCTGATGCATTGGTTAATATAGCCACAACTCTGGAAGATCCAAATCGGGAAGAGACAACCATCAGTATTGCCCACCATCATGAAATTTCACCTTATGTTCGAATCAGAACAAAGGAAATTAATGAAATTAGTCCAATTCCTGAACCGTATGGTCATACTATAGGATGGATGTCACCAATATGGGAATACCTTCAAAATGGAACACTTCCACCTAATAGAGCTAAGAATGAACAAATCCGGCGATGTGTGGTCAATTTTACTCTTTATGATAGCCCAGATCACCTAGAGAAAATTCTCTACAAACGTGGTTTTGATGGTGTTCTCTTCAGATGCAATGATGGTGAAGAGACAATGGCTGTCATGAAAGAAGTGCATGCAGGAGTCTGTGGTGCCCACCAGTCTGGACATAGACTGTCTGATCAGATTCGAAGGCTTGGATACTTTTGGACTTCAATGATACAAGATTGTGTCGATTTCACAAAGAAGTGCATTCATGAAAACTGAATGCCAACTTCATTCATCAACCTCCGGAGTTGCTTTATACAGCTAAATACTCATGGCCATTTGCCACATGGGGAATGGATGTGGTGGGAACTTACCCTTCGGCTACGACCAAGCAGTTTAAGTACATTCTTACTGCTACTGACTTATTTTCCAAATGGGCAGAGGCAATACCTCTCAAGGAAGTCAGTTATAAATGCGTTGTTAGCTTCATCAAGTCTAACATCATTAACAGATTTGGTGTCCCTCATACCATATTGACTGACAATGGAACCAACTTCTGTTCATCCGAGGTGAAGAAGTTGTATCAAAAATACAACATCAAATCCATCCATTCATCTCGGTATCATGCAGCGGCCAATGACCAGATAGAATCCTTTAACAATACTCTTTCAAATATACTGCAAACGATGGTGGATAAAGATATGAGGTCATGGCCTGATAAACTCTTTCATGCTTTATGGGCTTATCGGACTACCACCCGCACTGTAACTTGGTCATCTCCATATTCATTGGTATATGGAACAGAAACCCTCTTGCCCATGGAAGTTCAACTACCCTCACTCAGAGTTTCCATTTGTGATCAATCATCTACAGATGAACAATCTCAAAAGCGATTGAATGAATTGGAACGGTTAGATGAGAAAATATTGTGCACTTTGCACCACTTGGAAGTCTATCAGAATCGAATAGCATGAGCTTTTAACAAAAAAGTTCATCTTCGTTCATTCACTCTGGGAGAATTCGTATTAGTTCTCAGAAGTCCAATGATACTAGGAAAGAAACCTCCCAAGCTTGAGCCAAAATGGGAAGGACCTTATTCAATACATAGGGTCTACTCCAATGGATCTTATTCATTAATCTCGATGGATGGAGAACTCATCACTACTCCAACCAATGCCATATTTTTGAAGAAGTATTTTGTATAAACACAAAACCTTCATTGTCCTTTCTATATGACGTTAAACTATACGGCAATGGTCCATACAAATGACCTTAAACTATTTGTGTAACTTTCATCCCACACGATGTTAAACTGTGAAAAAGTTCCCTAAATGGTCCAGTATGACCTTGAACTGCAACTAGGTCATGTATGACCTTAAACTGCATCATCCACGATCCATGCATTTGACATTAAACTATTCGTACATTCATCCAACATGATGTTAAACTGTGGAAATATTCCCCAATGCATCCAACATGACGTTAAATGGTGTACTCTTTTGTCCTCACTCCATGACATTAAACTGCACAGTCCCCCTTTCATCCAGCATGACGTTAAACTATATTGTTCCCATCGTCCTAACTACATGATGCTAAACTATACAGAAATTCCTTGATATGTCCTACATGACATTAAAATGTACTTTTACCTTTCTATATGATGTTAAACTATATGGAAATGGTCCATACATATGAACTTAAACTATTTGTATTACTTTCGTCCCACACAACGTTAAACTGTGAAAAAATTACCTAAATGGTCCAGTATGACCTTAAACTACAACTAGGTACTGTATGACCTTAAACTGCATCATCAACGGTCCATGAATATGACCCTAAACTATTTGTGAGTCCCTTATGTCCAGCAAGACATTAAAATGTGATGTCCTAACTACATGACGCTAAACTTTATAGAAGTCCCTTACGTCCGGAAAGACGTTAAAATACATAATCATCAAAGCTTCTGTATGACCTTAAACTACACTTTTGTCTAGCATGACATTAAATTGCACTATCCATGGTCCATACATATGAACTTAAACTATTCGCACTTTCGTCCAACATGACGTTAAACTGTGGAAAAAGTCCCCAATGCGTCCAACATGACGTTAAATGGTGTACTCTTTTGTCCTCATTGCATGACATTAAACTGTACAGTCCCCCTTTCATCCAGCATGACGTTAAACTATATTGTCCCCATCGTCCTAACTACATGATGCTAAACTGTACATAAAGTCCTTGATATGTCCTACATGACATTAAAATGTACTTTGTCCCTGCTACATGACGTTAAACTGTGCATCACCAATAGTCCTAACGGCAAGACTTTAAACTGCATGGTCCCTTTATATGTCCTACATGACATTAAACTATGCATCATTAAGGTTGTTATTACCTCTTGTTTCTCACACCGAGTATGACTCACGTGATCTTAGAGCAAACCTCAACAATAACACTCTCTTTGGGATACTAACCATGTGTAAGTCCCAACAACATCATTTTTTTAGGTCGTTGTCCCCAAGAACAACTTGATCATTAATTCATTCTTTAATTGAACTACGCAGACTTTGATCCTTGCCTTCCAGGCTGGGTACATAAGAAACCTCCCAAGGTTCAAGCCCAAAATCAATCTCTTCACATCGGTTCACCTCCATCTCATACAATGTTAATTCATGAAACCGCCCCTAGAATCAATATCTTTACATTGGTTCACTTTCATCCTTGCTATACGACGTTAAACTATACAACACTTTTGTCAAGTATGACAATAAACTACAGTATTCTTTGATACACTCACCTGAGAGGAAACCATTATTTACATTTATTTTTCAATCATGTTTCATTTCAAAGACTACGTGCATACATGGAAATGCCAAAACCTTTTATCTTGGGTTAAACCATCATTGTACTAAAATACCCTTTAACCCTTCACATGTACGAACCAAATTTGTACAGATGGTATTTCTAGAACTATGTGGGCTTGATTCCCATTCTTATGGGATACGTAGGAATGTTCGAGTGTCCCTCGAATCCAACCCCAAGTCTTTGGGCCTAACCCCAATTTCCATTTTCAGTTCCCTAGCTAAAAAGTCCCTATGAAAATAGACACTGTGTATTTCTTACAATGGTCCAAGCTCTATGACCCTAAACTAAGATCTCTAATCCTTTTGTCCCACACGACGTTAAACTGTAATTTAATAACTACATATGAGTTTTATTCCTATACTTATGGGATACATATTGAAGTCCAACATTTCAATTCCAGACACAGCCACAACATGATTATGGTAAGCATTGATCTGTGTATCTTTGTATACATTGAACAATACCCATATTTATGTGTCATAATCCTAACCTTAAATATTTTAAGATCTTCATAAACCCTTTTCATGACTTCTAGGTCACAAAAATGTCAAACTCTTGAAAATTCTTTTGCCTGACTATGCAGCATGTGCCCATAGGCGGCCTTGCATAAACAGTCTACATAACAGACTTGTTAGCCAAAAGATACTATTATCTGACTATGCAGCCAATTCACTTAGGTGGCCCTTCATAATTCAACCCTCTAACAGATTTTTCAGATAGTGGTAACATCATTCTTGGGAAGAATGCCTCTTTTGTTCTTATTTGTCTTAAATGATAGTATGTAAGGATCAGCAAAAACAGCCATCCTTAACATATTTTTCCCATATCCTTTTTCATGATTTGAAAGTATTCAAGTATATGGTTTATATTCTCCTTCCCTACGTTTGGGTCAGACCTTCGTCGGAGTGATATCCATCCAGTTCTTCAATAATCTTTTTTTGGAAATTTCTTCTCCATATTCAAGTACCTCTTTCCATACAGCAAACTCTATACTTTGGAAAATTTGAATCTCTATAAACATTCACTGGCTTTTAGCACAAGGAAAGTAAATTTCTGAGAGTTCTTTTGCCTGAATATGCAGCACATGCCCATAGGTGGCCTTGCATAAACTGTCTACATAATAGACTTGTTAGCCAAAAGATACTATTTATTTGACTATGTAGCCAATTCTCTTAGGTGACCCTGCATAATTCAACCCCCTAACGGGTTTGTTAAATAATGGTAACTTCATTCTTGGGAACTACTTCTTCTAATGACTTTTATCTATTTTTCATATCATTCCTCAGATTCAAATATTCTTAAGTCATAGTTTACATTTTTTTCCCTCATTCTTGAGTATGGTACTTTGTTTTCAGATGAATTGTCAAGGAATTGAGTCAATTTTAATTCATTTTGGTCAAATCTATTTCGACCTTAAACATTAGCCTCTTTATGTCCGACGTGCATGACTTTAAACTGCCCGCAAAAGAAAAGGGAACTCTGAATAAAAGTCATGTTCCAGCTCACTAAACATACATTTTGTATGAGTTAGGTAATATTGAGAAATTAAAAGGTTCAAAGTTTGTAGGGTTATTTATATTAATCCTAGTATAAATCAAACTATGCTTACTAGGCCCATTGGCTTAAGTAAAATTTAAAGTAGGTAGCAAGAAAATGTATACACAAATGATTGAAGGTGAAAGTGTTTTTCATTAATGCACAAGAGTTAGATGGATATCCACAGACTGGAGTCTCTTCTCTTCTTCAATAATTAAGAAAGACTTTCAACATAAATCTTCATTTGATTTATGGAATCCCGAGATTCATCAGTAGCCACCTGGAATTTATTCATTCAACTGGATACCATAAGAGATGTAGTGATACCAGCTCTTCTTGGAACAATTGTAGAAGAATGTTCTTAAGTGCGGTTTGAGAAAATTCTCTGTTGATCAAACAGTGACTCTGTTTCTGTCCAAGAGACTTGTAAGATGGATATATGGATTTGAGAATGAATCATTGGAAGTAAAGAGCCATTTGGAGAGAGTACTCTTTTCAGATATTGCTCTAATTCCATGTTTGTCGTCTCTCCACCAACCGGCAGCGGAAAACATTTCAGCCCATGGGTTTTCCATTTTCATATCTGCAAGGAAATTACATGGAGTAAGAATTTGGAAGTTCACACCATTATTGTTGCTCTTAATGCACAACATAACCAAAATAGAGGAGTAGTAGTGCAGATGCATCTCATACATATAATTCTTTGCATCTGGAACATTGACTCCTTGTAGATTACCATGACCATATAGAGGCAGGTAGATGCTCTGTGGGAAATTAAAATGATATTTCTTCAAGTACTTAGCCAAATCTGGGAGAGTGCTGTCACAGATATCATTGTAATCATGACCAACAATGTTCATCATGTCATCAATCCCCTTGCTAGCCAGTTCATCAGCCGTTCCAATTCCCTTGGGAGCCACTAAATCTGCACAAAGGACGAATAATTAACTCTTAAGTAAGTCTCTTTTTCATAAAATTTGTGAAAGAATTCGAAAAAAAATGGAAAAGGCATTAAGGCACACAATTCTGAAACTTGGCGCGCAAGGATGGAGGTGTCGCACAAGTATTTGGCACACAAGTATCACCGCACAGGTCCAGATACCTCTACCGCAGCGCGACATCAAATAAACAGCGGGAAATAGAGTAACTTGCGTGGCAAATGAATCTTGCGTGGCGAGAGCTCAAAAGTTTCAAATCTGTATTCCTTGTACGGAAGTGAGACCCTCTATTTATAGATGCGGCCAGGACCCTGCGCGCCGTACCTTGCGCGATCAAGGGTCGTATCCCTGCACGCTAGGACTTGCATGCCCAAAGCTCATTTGCGCACCCCGATTTCCTTTTGATTATCGATTTCCTCAGATTCAAATCCTCTTTTCTATCTAGATCCAACTCTGAGGGGGGACTTTTGTTGACGCTCCTTTTGTCACAGAATCTAAATATTGGAAAAGGGGAATATCGGAGCTCAAAGTGATTCAATCATTGGACAAAATATCAAAAATTGACAAAGGAAGTAATAAGAAGAATGTTGCACAAAGTTCACGCAAGTTCTACGATTGTCACGCAAGTACACTTGCGCGCCGCAATTGTCGCGCAAGTGACTTGCACGCCCCAAAGGACAACTGCCCGGGTCTTCTTCAGCCTATAAATAGACCCTGTGGGCCCCCCATTCAAGGGGAGGATTTTTTCTAGAAACTCAGATTTGAGTTCCCGGCGCCCTAGTTTCTTCTCAAAGCTTCTGAAACACTTCTAAGGTAATTTCATACCTAGAACGGAAGATCTAAATAGGAGGAGGAAGGCCTAAGTGTTGAAACTCATCAACACTTGCGTACCTGAGTGGCCAGCCCTTAAGGGAAAAGGCCACACTTACACACCACCTTACTCCTTCAATAGAACTTGCACGCCCCTCTTCTGGAAGAACCTCAAGAGGATTCTAAAGGCTTTAACCAAGAGTCGCTCAAGTATTACCCTGCTGGTTAACAGTCGCGCAAATACCCATCTGTCGCGTAGGTATACCTGCACGACCGGGACTTGCATGCCCACGTAGTAATTGCACGCCTGCCAAGACTTGCGCGCCTCTGCTTCCATGTGTTCCCTTCTTTCCCATTTCACCCCTCTTATTTCATTCCACCTCTCCTATTCAAGATTCAGTATTCAAGACACTCTTCAAAGCCATTTATGGCTTGATTTATTGATTTTACATCCTTATCTGAAAGGAATTCTGTGGAATAACTCTCAAAATCTAGTGATTTACACATCTTTATGTCACTAAAGATTGAGATTTCATTCATTCAACCTCATCCTTTACGATGAGAGAACTCATTAACCTGGGTATCCTCCTTATGAGTAAGACCGAGTCCCCTAATCTGGGCCTCCTTTTCCAGAGTAAGCCCCAGTCCCTCAATTTTTCAAGTCTCTTAATCTGGTCCTCCTTTTCAGGAGTAAGCCCCAGTCTTAATTTCTCTTAACCAGTCTTAATTTACATTTGATCTGGGATTCCTTTTCAGGAGTAAAACCCAATCATAAGTCCTCTCCTAATTTGGGCCTCCTTTTTAGGAGTAAGCCCCACGTTAGAGTATTCAAATCTCCATGAAGCACATATACCTTTATGTACCATGTTCCTGGATTTCTTCCCTTTAGTAAATCCTAATATTCATTTATCTGGGCAGTCATACATACATAAGCCCCACATTATTTCTTATGATTGCATCTTTCATGGCACAATTTTCTATTTTTTACCAACTCCTCTTGTTTCTCACACCGATCTTGACTCACGTGAACTTAGAGTGTAAAAGTAATTATGACATCCTTCTTTGATCCATCAATCATAAACATCATACTCCCTTACTCGAACTATGTGGGTTATGATTCCTTTTATAAATAGAGGATACGTAGGTAGCCCATCTGCGGGTTCGATCCCAACTCTAAAATAATTCATGTTATTCTGAATGACAATAAACTTCAAGTGCCCCACTGAGTGGCTTTAAAACCAATATGGTCATCATAAGGACCAAGAGACTTTTACGTATCAAAGGATACCATTGACTAAGAATCTCTAACAAATACAGATGATTCTTTATCAATGAAGAACCTCGAATACATATATTCTCTAAATTCCCTACGTATCGATCATTGATTGTTATATCTAAAGGAAAACTCATTTTATACTTGGTAATGTAATAAGGATTCATGAACATAACATAAATCTATAAAGAGAGTCCTGGAGTATACAATAATTCCCCTCAAAAAGGTGTGATGAGTCCGACCACCCATTCTCTCAACCAATGAAAATTCCTAAGCCTCATCAGTCCACAAACTAATGAGTACCTACCTTTGGAAAGTGGGTCCGAATGGATGTGGAATCATTGGATGTTTCCGGTTCTACGAACAAACCCGTTAGAAACCAATCGGAATGTTTGAACCTCCCATCAAAATAGGTCATCCCCGAAGTCCGAGGGAAACAATATTCACTATGGTTGATAATGATTGTTATTATAATATCTTCTTGCATAATTTACATAACCTAATGTGATCATATATAAAAATAAACCATTATATTGTATATATATTATTATGATGAATTGATTTCTGACTTTTGACTCTTGATATATACATTATTATTGTATGATTAATATTTTATTATTGTTAAAAATGGTGGAAACACATGATAAGGTGTAGTAGGGTACCGGGTGTTATAGACTATAAATTGTTAAATATTTTTAATTACACTAAAAACATATTTTTGTGACCAAATAAGGTGTTTGAAATTTTTTTGTGTTCACAATGTGGGTGTGTTCATGATTGAATGTATTGAATGAGGTCATATTCCACAAATTGTGGTATTTTGGTAGTAACACATGAACCATTATCATTATAAAGTGAATTAAATAGATTAATAGGTTTTAATTTGTGTTTATAATTATGTCAAGTGATGTATAAACGATTGAATACTATTAGAGATGAATAATGATGTTTTAAGTTATCAAAGTGTAGATATAAAAAATGCGTCAAGGTTTTAACCGAACTATTCTATGGTTTATTCCTCTAGAAAATAACATAGAATGGACCAAGAAATTTTTTTATAGTTATGAATATGGTTTGTAGAAAAAATCCCTTTTTAGGGATAATATAAACCATGTTTTGGTATTATTAGGTTAGTAAATATTATTATAAAAATCTCCATGGTTTATGGTATAAAAATTCTCATGATTTTTCTTTATGTTAGGGAATGGAAAAAATTTCTAAAAAACCATGTGATGGTGAGTCATCATCATTTTATTCAATGAACATAGAATTTATGATCCTTAAAAAACATTTTTATTTTAATTGGTGTTTAAATGAATGAAAAATGGGTAATCAACCATTTCATAGTTATCCTGAGTTGACGAAGTTTTTCAAAATAGTTCATTTCATTTTGTACATTTTATCAAAATCACCACATCGTACTATTAATCCATGTTTTGGTTTTATATAAAATCTTGATTTGAGAGGTTTTGTTGATGTGTATTTGTGTTTAAAACATATGTTAATCTCAAATAATCTTTTACATCCCTAAATTTTATCAATGGTGATTTAAAAGTTTGTATTTGATATAAATTTTATGATTAAAAGAAAATATGATGTAAATTGGAGACAAAAGATAAAATTAAATTTTTTTGACATCCCTCTTCATTTTAAGATGGTATATTTGAGATATATTTCTATTTTTTTATCCCTAAGTAGATATGGATTTTATTATGTTTTGGATTTAATTATTATATTTTTGACTGTAAATATGAGATTGTTTATATTTGAGCTCCGAAGTTTGGGTGTTTGTAGAGTACCAGGGGATTGTAATTTAGAAGTTCACATGAAATTTTGATTTAAGGTGGAAGACCATACCATAATAGGGGGTATTGAGGTTTGGAATATGGGGAAACATTAGTTACCTAGTAGGGGAGGGGGTACACCATATCATAACCTACTATTATTATGGCAATGGTTTTTATCATATGGTACTAGGGGGATTTATCATGATGTTTTGGAGTCTTGGAGATGACATTGTAGCCTAATTAAACACTACACAAGTTATTATTGAGGAGATTTTTCAATATGAAATCTATTGTATTGTTTCATAATACACCCCAATATATATCCATTATTATTACCTATGGATATGGATTGCATTGTGACCCATATATTCACTCTTCAACATGTCATTAAGAGTGAAACATTTTTGTTGTAACCTCCTTGGTCATTATGTAAATGTACTATAGTTTGGGTTTTTTAAAGATAGGAAAGAGTTTCATTTGTAGACCTCTATTTAATTACCTTTTAGGGGTTTCTTCCTATGAAAAGGAAAATAATTTAGAGTATCCCCCTCTCCCCTTATCTTCCCCATTCATTATATTTATTCAATTTAAGCTGAAATAGATTTGTTTCTCTGCATAAAATTGAAGGAATATTCTCTCATTTTCCATAGTTTTTCCCTTATCATGTATTAACCTAGTTTATAGTGATTTCATTTTGGGATATTATGATGATTCAACAAAATAATGATGGGATTTTCCTAGATATATTGGGCTTCATAGTGAATTTATTTGAACACACTCAAATATGGTTGATATTTCCCATTGTACATTATTGGGAAAAATGTAAGTCTCCTTATGAGTTATTTTTTAGTATTTTTAAAATTTTATTTATTTACTGATCAATTAAGTATATAATAATGGATTTTTTCTAATATAAGAGTTTTTAAGAAATACAATCGGGGGTTTTCATGTCATTTTTTGAGTTTTTAGATATAAGAGTCTTCATAGTGAGTTCTTAATGATCATGTTTCCATCGATTAACTTTTAGAATTAATTTTAAATATTTATAATTAATTATTTATGGTTGGTGTAATGAGATAAGGGATAATAATATCAAATATTCTTGAATTATCATTGATAAAGTTTGGAGAGTGTGGCTTAAATATGGTAAATCTCGTATCAAAGAGTGTGGCCCCTGTAATACATAACCTTATGTGTTTTTGTTTATGATTGTGTATCCATGTATGTGGGCTCAATTCTAAGAAATTTTTTAATGGTAACAAGAGTGAAATAGGTGTGAATTTGGATTTCTTAGAGCCTCCATGTGTTTTTTTACATTTATCCCCTTTGTTTGAGTGATTATGAATTTCCCAGTAACATTATTTTAAAGATAAGAGTGTGTTGTATATGTGTGAGAGGGGTTTGGGAAATGTATTTGGGATCAGAATGAGTTTTGGATAACATAGGTTGGATCTCCTAAGATTTTTTTGGTAGATATTTTTTCCATAGGCCTAAAGTATTGTTTTGATTACCATATTTCATATAATGTTTTAGGACCACTCTAAAAAGGTTGAATTAAACTCCTTATATTTCCTTATGAATTATAAGTACTTCAAGGCTTTGTATAATGCGATATAAAATGTTTACTCTTGATAATGGGATTAAGAGATCATTTTTGGGAGGTGTGTGATGGGAAATAAATCATGGGTTCTTTGGATTATTTTTGGATGTTATGGTAATTAGTTTCTAGTGGGTCTTGGGTGTGACTATATTTTGATTCCATTAGTTTTATTGAAGGGATAATGTTGTAGTGATTGTATTATGAACTAGATGGAGATATCAAGGCCTTGGTTAGGTATGGAATATAGACTATGGGGTCAAAATTGGGTAACTTATGTGGTATGATACAAGTGAGTGGAGATAAAGTTGGGTTTGGGGAACCTAGTGAATACATTCACACGTGACAAGTGGATATTGATGGGTTCAATAGGTCATTTCTTATGTGATCAAGACATGAATGATTCAATTAGCTCCTGAGGCTAGATAGATGATGAGATGTGCATTGGTATATACTCTAGTTTAAAATGGATTATTGGCCATATTATGAGTTGTGTTGGAGTTTCATTAGATTTATATATTTATAACCAAATAATTAGAATTAAGGAGATGTTTTCATTTGGATTGGAACACCTTTTCCATCTAAGTTCCTATTTAATATGATATATCCATGGGGCTAACCATATATTAGTTGTTTGGATCATTTGTAAGGATGTCTCTATTGTTTTCTTCCACATGATCTACTGATTATATATGTGATTTTACATGGTTCTTATCATATGATGGTATAGCTTGGCTTATGTGAGAGTTTGGATATATTTATTTCCCTCAATAGGATTTTCTACTTATATATTTTATTAACCACGAAGCCTAACTTATTATTTTGTATTTCATATCATGTGGTATGATGGATCTATTAATTTTATTCATAGGATATTCATCCTATATATGTGATTAACCATGGGAACTACCTTATGATGTTATGGGTCGACTAATATGGGTGTTTGAATGTTTTGTTTCTCTTAATAGGATCTATTACTTATAAATGTAATAATACGTGTGACCTACATTTTTATTTTGTGTTTTGAATCATATGAGGGGGATGATTTATTGTTTCTCACCTTAGTATCCACTATCTATATTTTTGATTACCCATTTAACCTTACCATGAGGGGGTGGTTTGAGTCATGTGGGATGTTAGATCAATTATTTCTCTCCTCAAGATAGAATTTTGATATATTATGATCATCATGATATGGTAGTGTCATGATTATTTTGGAATCACTTAGAAAGTATTCATATATTCCTCTTTCTTCAAAGATGACTAAGTGAGGATCTTCTATTTCTTTTTTACCATGGATTATTAATAAATAATCCCCAATCAATAAATATATTAGGGTTTAAATTTATTCTCTCTTCTCTTGGGGGGATTACCAAGGAAACTATATTAAGAGAGATTTGGTTTAAAAAATGTGATTATACTAGGTATGTTTGAGTGTAATGGTGACCTGTTTAGTGCATGTGATCCAAAATGTATATTTATATACCTTAATGTTTTTTCCTTATGCATCCACACACATGTGATGAAATATATTGGGATTACTTGGTGAGACCCTATAGAGATATATTTCATAGTTAATAAAAAGTAACGATTTTTTACATCCAACCCTAAAATATGGTACATATATGATCACTAGTTTCAAATTAGATTAGGCTGGAGTAGCTAACCTGATTTTGAGATAGGTTGAGGAGAGTCTGTTGGTTATAAGGGAGCCCCCTGATTAATTTTATTTTTATTATTATAATTATGTACTTTTTATCATCCCAAGGGTTTTTTTTGAGATATATCATTGTATGAATATATTACTCATTTTCCATATCATGGTGTATGTTAATATTGTTATGGATTTCCTTAGTTATAATTATAGACACGGATACTCTAAAATGTGGTTATGGATGTTATTTGGTCATTTATTTTTTATTAATAACTATTATTTTGAGAATATAGTCTTTTAAATATTGATTATGGACACCAATAATTGTTTTATAGCCCCTTTAATATGGGGTGGTTCACATGAGGACTTGTGGTGCCCCAAGTTTAGGTTTATTTTTGGTTATTTCATCTGAGGCATGAACAATTTGTTTATTGAAATTTTTGTTTTATTTTGGGGCATGTTAAATAGAGATACAAATTTTTTAGAGATAGTAATGAACCTCAAGATAGTGATTCATGTACACTTACCATTTTAGATGTCCAAGTTACCTTGGTTATATGGTTACAATTATTGATTTTCACTTTTATAATTTATATATTTGATTATGTATGATGTGTTGATTTGAGTGTATTATTTTTGGATTTTCTGTTTATCTATAGTGGAAATTCGTTTGATTACATTCATAACATTATATATATATGAATTGCATGAGACTCGTGTTCTTTTGTGTTGTTGATGATCCTGACATGATTAAGGCTTTATATGTTAAAAGTGTCAACCATAATGTATTAAATGGTTTCATTTATAACTTGTTGATGGAATCGTTCTCTATTATACCATTGTTTTTTCCACTGATATATTTCATTGATCTTTTCATCGGACATCATATTATTTTTATTATAAAATATCTATTTATAGTTGGTTCATAGATACAATTGTTGTATAGTTACAATCGTGGTTATATTGGTTATGGTTTGAAATGGGTGGGTTGTCCCAAAGAGATTGTCCAAAATGGGCCCAAATTTCATTGGGAATTTTGATACCCCTGAAAGGGTTTTGAAATGAATATAGTATTACATGGGATATAATTATGTAATTCACTTGGAGTGATTTTGGAAATATACCTATGTTTATATGGTAGGATATGTTGGATTCCTAGCTTATATGGGTCCAGGTAGATATTTCTTTAGGATACTGCATAGTGATCCTAGATGGATATGTCTAGGAAAGGTGGAGTGTGAATAGATGACTTGTGGTTTCTGGAATGATGTCAGAGTGCTAGGTGATTGTCTTGTCTACCTTAAAATATGTAAAATGCCTTATTATATTTAGAATAGTGCATTGAGAGTATTTATGGGATCATGTCTTTACATACTTGGGGTACATATATATATTCTTACCAATGTGAGCCTATTATTCATGCGATAAAACTCATTGAATTAAGACTTATGTATTATGATCTGTTTTTATAAAACATTATATCTATTTTCTTTTTAATGAGACTAATATATAGAGTTTAAAATACCCAATTAGAGGGTTCACTATAAATTTCTTAATAGATTTTGAAAAAGGAGAGTGGGGGTTTGTGTGATCTCTTGGGAGAAGTTCATAGTATGTGGGGGTCAATTCATATCTATTACAAGTGGTGAGTTTTCATTTTATGGTTTCTTATATGTTTGATGAATTAGTTCCTTAATAATAATTAGTGTCTCAGGACCCATGTGATGTAATAATTTCAGAAGTAACTAATGTTTGGGAATTCTTGTATATTACGGTTCTTGGTGATGATGGTTATGGGATGTTCAAGTGATTGGGAAGAACTATAATGTATTTCATATGGTGGGGAGTTCACCATTGACTGTTTGAGAAATTTAATTTCATTTTTAGTGAATAATGATATATTTTGGGTTAACATTGTAGTATTTCTAGTATTACCATCCTAGATTCTTATTATTTGTTCTCCCATATGAGAGATTTTGTGATATTTTGTCATTACATTTGGGATTTGAATGTATATGGATTTTTTATAAAAGGTTTGTTATTACAACAAGATAAAAATATGGATACTCCTATGTTGAGGATTATTTTTTCAGTCACTATATACCACACTCATGTTTGGAGGGTCATGAATAAGATGAATCTAGGTTGTGGGTGAATGAGATGTCTTTATGATATGGGTGTGTGGAAAGATTAAATCCATATAGTTACACATGAAATACCGTATATGATGTTTATTAAGATTTTAATGTAAAATACGTGTTCAAGATTGATGAATCATGTATAATTTCTTGTTTATTCTAAATGTAACTCAAATCAAACATATGTTAGTACTCCTAGGAATATTAAAATAATAGATTGTTAAAGTTAATAATTTATCTTTCAAATTACACTGAATATTGGGTTTAGAAATATATATGGTTGTCTAGTGTTATTTGAAAATTTCTTTGTGATTTAAGACATTACTAACTTACTGATTTGATGGTTCATTGACACATGAGGCTTGGAGATTTTTTTATAAAAGTATGATACTAGAGGAACAACTAATATTTAAACATAAAATTTTGTGTGGTGATATGGAAAACAAATTATAGGAGTTATTTAGGATGAAAATTTATATTTTATAGGATTTAATGATGGTTTAGAAAAAAAAATATGGTGAATTTAGATATAGTTAATCAGATTTAAGGCTACCTGTGATTTATTTTGAGATCTGAAATGAGGTGTAGTAATGTATTTTGATGGATAAATTATAGTTTATGTGAAAATTTTGGGTTTTTTATCAAGGATGACTAACATTATAGTGGTGATGTTGTGTGGAACCTCATCATAATGTATTTTTCAATTCTAGGTAAATTTAAATTTTTACTATCTAGGAGAAGAGTGGGTTTGTACTAGGTATTATAAATTTGGTTATTTAACCATTGAGTGTCAATTTTGAGGTTTATTCAATGTAGTATATGAATCATTAATGTTGGTGGACACCATTAGGTCTAAACATTGGGAGTTGACCTAAAAATTTAGTTTTAAGGGCATACCATGCTTCAATAGGGGTAATAACAATATTAAATGAGGGGGAAGTAGTAATAACACCATTGGGGTGAGGGTTAAACATACCATGACATAGTTTTATTGATTTGGTATTTTTAGGCATTATATTATGTATTATTAAAGGTTTTGTGGCACATAATTATAGATTCTTGGTGATCACATCATAGCCTAAGGAGAAATAATGTATGGTCTTGTCAAGGTGTCTCTAACATACACAAATATAATTTTGTTGTTCTATGAGGAATCCTATTATAAATTCATGGTTTTCACCTAAGGAGGTTAATTTTTGTTGTAAAATGATGTCATGATATAAACCCTAAGAGTGGAGTTGAATAAGGGTGTTACAATATTTATTCTTGTGTAAATGTTGAACATATTTTTTTTTGCATAAATAAAGACTCTAGGTACATCTCATAACAACTGGACAAGAATACAACCAAATTGAAAAAAATGAATGATACACAGACACAGATATTTTAATTTGGTCACAAATACTACGCTGTATCCAATGGAAACATATCAATAGTATATAGAAATACCTAATGATTACAAACTCACATTTAGTTATTATAATCTATTAGAAAAGATTAGTACTCATCCATGATTCATGGATTATTCCTCTTTTCAACTCACTACTTTTTGAGAGGGATAAAATGATTAGAATAATGACACACCGATCATTATTATAAATATAAGAAATAATAAAACACTACCACATAATAAATAGTGTTCTACAAGATAGATTATTCATTTATTAGTTATTATAAATAAAGTTCAAAATAAAACAATTCTTCTCAAACTAGATCTTCAGTGATATTAAATCTATTAAAAATATTTTTTATATTATTACTTTTGAATGATATTATCATTATCCCATTTCAAATCTCCCCCCTCAAAATATTCTATGTATACTCGACTATATTTCATAAGAATTAGAAATTCCCTATTTCAATCTAACTAAATTTTCAAATTCAAATTAAAATTAAAAAACATAACCACTTCAGAATTCATCTATTTAAAAATCAGTTATAGGATCATATTCAAGTAAATTCCCATAATTGAACACCTTTTATATAGATAATGGTCTTCCCCAAACTAGCCAAAACATTTTTATAGTTCCCATTTATCGATGTACATAAAATTTATTATTTATTTTTATATCAAAACATAATATCCATCATTGTGGCATGATTGGATGGTTTCTCAATTGGATTCCTATTAACTTCAAGATAGGTTAAAACATGATTATTCAAAAATGTTGTTCAATTAATCACTAAATATAATTGAGTATAATTTACCTGACCATATAATTTCTATAGGATTTAATCATTTATAGCTTTTTTTAATTCTTATGAAATCATGTTGTGGTGTCATGTTTTTTACTATAGTGAATTGCCTCTTCAATATTTAGATAGTATCACACCAAATATCAATGAACATGAATTATGGAATGATTTATTTATTAATAAAACCATTAATTTATTATTATTTTAATCGTTCATATTAACTATTTTGGAATGAGGGTACTTATTATAACATATAACCCAAGAAGTTACTCTTACTTAATGAAATTTTACTCTAATGAAATACCTATTGTCACATTATCTCTTCCTTTAAAATACATTCCATCATTAGGAATCTTAAATTATTCTTATGTATACAGAGTTTAATCCAATGAAAGACATGTTATAGTGTGGTAGCATCCTTTTTATCACATAAAATCACAATAAACTATTTAATTCCATAATTAAAATTTCTATCTCCAAATGAATCTAATTGAAAACAAATCCAATATTATAATATTATTTTGTGTAATGTACTAGCCCGAATTCAACTAAACTGATGCATCGAGATAGTTCATCACATGGCCACAAGAACACCTCATCATACTCCAGAGGTTTATGACTACCAGCAAGGTCCTAATATATTTCTATAAGGATATTATACCCTCATATAAAAGTAAAAAACCAACAGAAATAACCAAACATCTTTCATAGTAGTAAATTAGTAGCGTAAAAAATAAAAAATTAGAAAAAGTTATATAATATAATAAAATACATTAAGATACCAAAAATCCATATCATACCTACAACATGAATCTTCCATTATGTCGATAAAATATATGACATTACATAAAAGAAACTAAAATATAATTACAAGGTTCTATTATAAATTCCACACTAGACCACATACCTAGTCTCCAATAAAATATTGAACTACTCCAGCTAGATCATAATAATCGTCACATTCATCACGACTCAATCATGAATCCCAATGCCAAATCTATATCCATCATATATCTATGATCAACTTTAAATCACACATAAGGTCTGCATATACACCGAGGTGCACATATGATGGGTGAGAAATAAATCTTAGTAAACCACCCCCAACAGTGAACCTATAATATATTTCAATAAGTGAATGCTCATGCAACATGATCATTATAGTTGATCTACTAGGAACAAATTAAATTAAACCACAATCAATCCTTGGGCATGTGACCATAAACAAAGATTCCTTCATTTGTTTATTTTGGAAATTTATTTTATCAATTAATCATTTAATAAATAAAATCAAGAACCAGGGTGTGTAATGAAGGAATCTTTGTATAATGATAATTAAGAATATGAAAATAATTCTATTAAACCTATGAGAGTATCCCAATAATTTTTTATTAGAAATTAGACTATAACTCAAAGAGTAATATAATCTTATATTTCCTATGATCTCATCTGAGGCATATCATATAAGGAATATAGGTACCACTCAGGGAGTAATATAATTCTATATTACTTATTATCCCATCTAAGGAATTCTTTATAATAAATCCTTAAATCACTCAGGGTGTAATATATTACCGTATTCCATATGAGACATTCTATGAAATTCGGTATAAGGAATACAAGTATTTCTCCTAGACTAATAGACAATGTAGTAATGGTGGATCCACCTTAACCCTAAGGAGTATATCCGCCATCACTCATGGATATCATCATCTAATCCTTAATAATATCTCAATAATAATAATGGAATTCTATGTTCACTAATTTTAAACCTCGATAGATAAATTTCACTTAGCCTATGACCCCATACAAGGAATTCAGTATCAGGAGTCTAAGTATTTCTCAAGGAATTGTATAATATCATCTAGCCTACTATCCTATCCAAGGAATCCCATATTAAGAACCCATGTATTTTTTCATGGTTTAGTAATATAGATCCTAGGAATAATGTCAGAGAAACCTGAAAAGATAACCATATGATATATAGGATTAATATCCAGATCCTGGTGAGTATATATAGGAATCCAAGTCATATATCACATTACAGGAGGCCCCATGGGTTATGTTCTAAAAATAAAAAATGGAATAAATTTTATATCAATAGTAACTAAGTGAAAGTAATAATAAAATATTGAGGGTGGTTAAATGATCATACCCACCACCCCTGACATATCCCCACAGGCTTACTAGTTTGGTATGGGTTTAAAGGAGACACCCAATACCATCTCTTCTGAAACCCATGACACACTAACTCATTGGTGGACAAACATTAGGGAACCCTTTGAGTCCCTTGGGATAAATCATTAGATATGATTCCTACTTGGGATCCTTTATGAAAACATGTAATAAAATTAATTTCTCTTTAGATCCTTAGGAACTATAAGTGAGTGGAGGAATCCTACATGGGATCCTTAGAAAGAGTAAGTAAATAGAGGAATCCTACCCAGGATACTCTAGGTTGAAACATAAGTGTAGGAATCCTACATATGATCCTCCAAAGAGTGAGGGACTCGTGTAAACCTACACATGATCCTCAGAAATGTCCAAGATCTTGGAGTAACACAACATAAAACCCTTGTATCTAATATCTCATGGCATCTAAGTCCAAAAAGGAACATATCACAAGGGATACATCCCCCAAAAGAATATATTTAAGAATCAATCAAGGTATATTAATCATGGAACATCTAAAATCAAGTTATAACTCTAGGTTGGTTTGAATACCAAATCAATCGGTCTCATTAAGGCTCTTCTCAGTCCCTCTAACCTTGGACATTAGGAGATACATTGGACGAGGACCTTAGATAACTAATTCCAAGTACACTAATCATTTCATATGTCCCTAGGTTGGGTCTCATATCAGGTATCACTCTTCTGAAGATAGATGAATCTATTTTATAGAGGAATAACCTTTCTATCTGGTCTTTTAGCCCAAAACATCAATTAAAATGCCTCAAACACCCCGTGGTTTCCACCATCACAATCTAAGTGGGAAAACTCTAAAAATAGAATACTCATATTTATAATTATGATGCTAGGGAATAAATACATGAATAACCCTAAGAATGGTAGAAAAGAAGTAGTACACTGTGTGTATACCTAATATATGGCATGTACTATCAAATATATACATGGCCATGTAATTAAACCAGACATGATGTATAAAAACCATTTATAGGGAATGTAGCCTATATGGGATGCCCAAATTTGTACCTCGCATTTATTTAACATTATTTTTATCCTGGTAGTGTACTTAAACATGATATGTATACCATCTAGGGTTTGTTCTTGTACCGTACATGACCAGGTACCCCTACACGGGCGATCTGGCCAGGTACTCATCAACATAGACAATCACTAATACACGACATGTATTCATAGTACAAGGCATGTACTCCTAGTACACATCATGTGCTTCTAAAAATTTATCTTCTTGGAATGATATGAATACACAAAATGTTTTTTTTAACTATACGATGTGTTATCAAGATTTATGAATAGGAATCCCTTGCAATAAATTGGAAACCATGTTTTTCTCTAAAAAGCTATATATTGACCCTCAAGGTGTCCTAAGCAGTCATATTTGGTCCCTAAAACCAGAAAATGGAATAATTATAATAATTTGTAGCTAAAACATAAAAAATAGAATAAAATTTGGAGAAATCTGTTGAATTTTTACACTTATTGATATTCCACCACTTTTCCATGATAATTTGGCTCCTCCTGAGATCCACAACGACACCACTATTATTATTTTCTCTCTATCTCTATCTCTCTCCATCTATACATATATATTGATCTATATACCTCTCAATTTTTTTATCATAGTCATGAGAAGGGGAATCCCATAGGGGAATCTGCGAGAAACAAGTGGGTTGTAGAGGAAAGGAAAGGGAAAATAAAAGGAAAAACTAAAAAAAGTATATTCCACTCCTTAGTGCTTGACATGAGTTTATTTCTAACTTATGCAAACCCCCTATTCCATACTCAATAATGGACAAGTAATAAAAATCTGATTCTATATTCAAAATATATATAATAATAAATGTGTTATAATAAATTAATATCTAATAAATTAAATATAAATTATTAATTATTCTATTAAAATTTGAACAGCTTGGATTTCCACAAAAATCATGTCCTAGGGTAAAACCCCTATTATCGGACTAACAAAGTAGTTATAAAAATAATATGAGATACTATGCTTGGGAAAATGATCAATTTATCCCTTACAATAATTCAAAAGTAAAAAATTCAAATTTCTTAGGAATTTCATAGTCGAGAAACACGATTCTTGAGAACCAACCCGATAAAAACCTTCTCATCCCTGAGAAATCTTGTTGGTAAAATAACATCCATGCTCTCACCCAAAGTATCTACACCACTATGATATCTTAACCATCCAATGACTAGTCACATAATATCCACAACACTTTCATCACGAAATTCATTTAACAATAAAGGATATGATACTACCCACCGTTGGAATAAACCTATCATCCATTCATAAAAAAGATCCAATATCAAAGGTACATACATCATCCATCACCAAAATCATTGAATGACATATCCAAACTCACCCATTCCAAGAGTCAACTCAGAAACATCTACAAATCACTTGTTCCCACTTCTTGAGTATGGTTTACACAGTAAATGACGGAATTCGAATAATAATGTGGTTATCCACCCTCAAATGGGCAATGGGACACTCCCCACCCTATGGATTACATTATACTACCCCTCGATCATGACCTCAATAGGTTTCTCTAACTAACCATAAAAGATATTTAAAAATCATGGCATTTATTCAATGTTCTTTCATCATACTTAGGATGAGGTTGAGATATAGGTCTCGATCATCTCTAAACTAGGATTACATTAAGATTCCATCAATATGTGTGAATCACTATCCCCGGTCCATTCACACATAAAATAGGATATAATTTAATCTAACCATATCCATACACCACATCTCCTGAAAATGTGTGTCATGGTCTAACCATGATCATCCATCTCATGGAACATTATTTATTTCCAAGATAGCCCTCATACTAGGGGTATATCCTTTAATCTTACTATTCTCTCTAGGTATCCATGCCCATAAAATTTCTGTAAAAACATCATTCCTTATTTACCACAATGTTTCTCACTGATATATTATTTACATGGTTCCCCATCTATCCAACGCACACCATTTTCACCTAACTCATGCTTCTGGGACTCTTCCATTATAAGTTCTATGTTAACTATGATACACATCACTCCAATCTCATTAATCAAGAAGTTCCCTTAAAACTCTTCAAAATTGGGATCCTCACTATTCAATGATTTATTTTATAACTTCCCATCACACAACATTGTTTCCTAAAATTAAAATATAAAATGCACAACTACTCTTTATCAAATCCCAGAACCCAAGATGTCCTTCCCATCTTGGTGAGTATCTATACTCAAGAATCTTACATTCTTTCTTAGGAACCAAAGGCATCATCATTCATATATATCAAAACCTAAGAACCTCTAAGGTATATATCTCTACAATATCTACAACCATTATCAGTACCTAAAAAGGCAATTGTAAACCTAATCCCACCCCTCTCACAAGTTTTGATTAATCAATCCAAACAACAAAATACAAGTTTTTGAGTAAAAGAAAAGGGACTCTAGGTCTCCCACCTAGCCCTACTGATCAAGTCTAATAATAGTGTAATTAGGTTCGACCACCTAACCCGTAATCCAAGCCTCTATCCAAGGTCACATATCATGGGGCATCATCTCTAAACCCATATCAAGATAAGGAATCTGACGTGCTTTCTAACCCTATCCAATGGGGTAAGTATTACATCGACCTATGAGGGTCAAAAACTTAAAACATCATCACAATTATACAAGATCTCAAATGAATGTAATAAGGGGAAATAATATTTAAGTTGTAATTGGAAACTCATTTAATTTTAACCCATTGGTAACTATTAATATAAGGATAGATCTCTAATGGAATCATCTGTCAAGAATCATCCTAATAGGCCCTAATAGTATTTGAGTATCCTCATAAGGGATTTATCACTATATAGTTATGTTATGAACAAAGAAAACATAATGAACTAATACACACCATGCATACACATATGGTAATACCCCCTCAAGGTCCAGTTTATTGTAAATGTTTTGGTACCTATCGACATCACACTATAGTATCTCACTAGATTATAATAATTGAATGTTGGTTATGTAAAATATTATAGAAATATAGATATTAAATGTATATATTGGTCATTACAAACCGTTAGTTAACTTTATTTGAAAAGAAACATCTCCTACGAGTCCATTAAAAAGGAATCAACAACTAACACTAACCTTTGAGGGATCTAAATGGAACACAACATCTTCTCAATGATCAATGCCACACAACACACATGATTTATTTAAGTACAATTATAATACAATATATGTTGGGAAACACCATATAGGTTGTTACTTACACATTAAATAATCAAATATAAGTAACAAAATCCTACTAGGGGTCCGACACCTTGGAATAATGTTCTATATAGAACTATTAGGGTAACATTACCTCATATGCTTGAGGAATTACCCGTCAAACTCACTACTAAATTTCTAACCATATATCCTCATGACCTACCATAAAAAAATGTTATCCCAATTGAGTATAATACCACCAAGAACCTATATGGGAAAACACCATTAAGTTAGTGATTGAAACCTTAAGCACCTATCCTCTATCTTCAATAATTATCACAAACTTGAAATATTATAACATGTTGACCCTAAATATAAAATATGTGTATGAGTTACCTCTTACCTCTTTCATCTAATGGTCAAACTCAATCACTGGACTCTCACCAATTATCTGGAGCCAAAAATCCATAATGAATCATAAAATCCACACCACATGTGCATCATTCAGAGAAAAAAAATCATATAATACTATAACATAACATATCCCAAACAATAATATCACATCCTTGGAAACTAAGAAATCCTACTAGAATAAGTGTTCTAGATGCACCAATCTGATATCCATCATAGATTCAAACACATTCTAAATAATCATGTATACCATATTCAAAATAATAAGGCAACAGGAAAGGAACAACTCTGATGCCACTTTGTGATATCCCTTCCAGGATGCAAACAAAATGGTTCCCTAATTCGGTTATCCACAAGGCTTCAAGAATGTATCCTCATATACTAGTGTCTTCTGACTGGAATCAAGGGAAAAGTGTGTTTCTTCTCATCTCAGAGTAATCATCCAACCAAAATTTCCAAACATCGTCCATAATAGTAAATAATATAACTGTGTATGTTATAAAATTAGACAATGATATAATAAAAAAATCCAGTATGATCATGGATAGCCATATCATATATAAAACATAGATTTCCCACTTCTTCGATCACATATATAAAATTCCATAAATGAAACTTATATAACCTTAAGAGGCTATGCTAATAACTTAAATCCGAACAACATACCTTTTCTCTAAGAAATTATCATATAGATTAATCTTGATTATAATAATCCACATGTGTGGCTGCACTCAATTATAAAACTATAGGCCTCAACCCATCAAAATAATCAGGAATAAATAAATTAAAACCATAGTTGATCCTTATTCACATGACCCTCATAGACAATACCTGCTTTTGGAAACACTAAATATTTATCTAATCCATTAATAATATCATAAATAAACATGACACCTGAGGTTAATAACCAAGGAATCCATATATAATGATAACCACGCATGATAAAATAATTCCATTCAATATATGAGTCCATCCAAGGCATTTTGTATCAGGAATCCATGTATCACTCAAGGCATAATATAATATCATCTTTTCTTATGATCCCATATAAGGTATTACATATAATGAATCCAAGTATCTCTCATGGAATAATATAATCAGATCTACCCAATGATACCATCCGTGTAATTCTATGTTTAGAATCAAATTATCACTTAGAAAGTAATATAATCTTATCCATCTAATTAGACAATGAAGGGAATTTCTTATAAGGAATCCAAGTATTAATCAGGGAATAATAGACAATGTATTAAAGGTGCATCCACCCTGACCCTGAGGAGAACCTTAGTCATCACTACGAGAGATAATCATCTAATCCTTGAGAATATCTCAATCATATCTATTGGATTCCATGTGTACTAATTTCAAGCATGCATTTCTTAATTTCATATAGACAATGATCTCATCCAAGAATTTCAAATTAGAAAACAATGTATCACTCAAGGTGTTATATAATTCTATATAACCTATGATCCCATCCATGGTATCCCATATTAGGAACTCGATTATATATCATATTTTAATAATCCATATCCCAGTAAGTATATCTGGGAATACTAAAAATATAATCATCCATTGTATAGTATTAACATCAAGATCCCATGGAGTACATCTAGGCATCCAAATCATATATCACATCGCATCAAACCCTACTACACAAGTTATTGGATGAACCTTTGGAATAAAAGATGAGTCAAAAGTAACTGAGTAAAATAAATAATCAAAGAGTGAGAGTATTAAAATTCCTAGACCCACCAATACATCCATATCCCCTCAGGATTAATAGTTACATATGGAATCTAAGGTGACACTCACTACCATATCTACCAAAACTTCTAAAACACTATCTCTGGGTCATTCAAACATCAAGACACCCATTATATCTCTCATGTTAAAACATTGGAGAAGAATCCTACTTGAGATCCTATAATACATTATGTAAGAAAAGGAATCTCTACTTGGATCCTCAAAAATAGTAAGTGATCAGTGGAATCCTACATGAGATCCTCAGAATGTGTAAGTAAATAGATGAATCTTACCCATGCTTCTATATATCAAAACATAAGTGAAGGTATCCTTCATGGGATCCTTGGAAGAGTAAGAGATCTATGAAATCATACATGGTATCCTAAGAAAAATAAATGATCTCTAGGTACCATATTCTACAACCGATATCTCTAATATCACATGGCCTTCTAGTCGAGAAGGAAACATCTCACAAGAGATAAAACCTTATGAAAGAGATACATAGGTATTAGTCATGATAGATTGATTATGCATCATCTCATATCAAGGTCTTACTCTATGTTGGTCTAAAAAACAAGCTAATTCGTCTCATTATAGCTCATCTTAGTCCCATTATCCAGGAAATTTCTGAGATACATAAAACAAAGAACTTGCAAAAACCATTCCAAGTATTTTAACCATTTCATATGACTCTTATGTGGGTCTCATCCTAGGTCTCACTCTATAGAGAAAAAAAATTTAATTAACCGAAGAAGAATATCTCCATCATGTCGACCACCCAAAAAACTCTTAAAAGGTCATAAAATACCCTAAGGATTCCACCTTTGTGATCTATGTGGAAAAAACTCTAAATGAAAAAATCAACAGTATAGTTCTTACTATTGGGTGTAAATACATGAAAAACAATCAAAATGGTAGCAAGGAAGATGCACAATGTGTGTATACCCTATTACGTGGTGTTTACTCTCAACTATCCACATGATCATGTAATTTAGTGGGTCATGACTTGTGAAACCAATGTAAATGGAATTTAACCTAAATTGAGTACATTCCTGTATACCTCAATTGTATTTTCCATATGTTTTATCTAATTCATGTACTAATACACTACATTCATACAATTTAGGCTCTATTTGTGTACCATACATAGCCATGTTCCCCTATACTAGTGGTCTGGTCAGGTACTCAACTACATAGAAAAGAACCAGTACATTTCGTGAACTACCAAAACATGTTGTATACATATAAAATGTAATCTTCCATAAAATGGATGAACAAATAGTGTTTCATCCTTAAAAAAATGTTGTTTGATCAGTATTTCTGAATAAGAAACCCTACTGAATGGTCTGAACCACCATTTTTCTACAAAACATCCATAGATAGACTCTCAAGGGGTATTAAGAAGTCATAATATAGACTAAAAACTAAAATATAGTAATCATATAAGGATTTATGGAAAAAAACATAGATACATCCAACATTTTGGTGGGATCCACTAAATCTGTGCTTGTATTCATGTTCTTTATCTACTGCATGGTGATCTACCTCCTCCCAAGCTCCATGACGATACCCATCTTCCTCTTCTCTCTCTCTATCCATATATATATATATATATATATATATATATATATCTCACTATCACTATCCCTTTTCACCCTTGGACATGTGAAGGGTAAGAACATAGTGTCAAAAAATAGAATCTATATGGGTTGAGAAAAAATTGGAAAAGAAAAAGGAACAAAAGAAAATAAATAAGAAAATGAGGCCCTAGCCAAGCCTCGATGGTTGACATGAGTTTATGTATTGCCTATGAAAACCCCCTGTTCCAAATTCATTAGTGATGATAAAATCTCAATATTATTCCATATTTATAATATATATCCAAATAAACACGTGTGAAAAATTAATAATTAATTAATTAATTATTAATTATTCCAAAAAAATGACTGATTAAGATTTCCACTAAACCCCCATACTAGGGTAAAATCCCTATTCCCCGACCAGAAAGTTGGTTGAAAATTTATGGAAGATTAATTTCTGGGTTAAGTAACCATTTTATCCCTTACAATTATCTGAAATAAAAAATTAAATTTTCTTATTAATTTCATTGTAAAAAATAGTTTCTTTAAAGTTTGAAGTATCCCCCTTTGGTTTTTTATCAATTGATACATAAATCAATCACCATAAGTTAATGCTAACAAAATAAACTTCATTAAACTAATCCACCTGAATTTAACATAGATTTATGATGGTGAAACTATTCTCCCCCTTTGATAATAAAATTTAAAGGATATTCATCACCAGATTTGACAAGAAATAATATTCAGAAAACTCCCTTATTGATAGATTGTTTAGATAATTAATTAATTTTTTGGGAATTTTTTTATTTCTTAAAAAAAATATTTTACCCACTGTATCAATGTGGTGTTAAAAATCTCCGTAATTGTAACACCCTGATCTTCCACGATACGCCTCTCTTTCAATAATTCAATAGCTTGCATTGTACGCAAGTTCAAGTTCTAACACACTGCGACTAATCAAAGTAGTCATTATGAATAGTAATACATAATTTTTAAAATTATAGAAATTTTATATTTCAAAATGGACTTCATTTTTGTATTCTTAATATCGAAATTATCCTAAGTTTAATTTTTTGTAATTTTCTGAGAACTTCCAATTTTTTATGAATAGTGAAAAATACTTAAAACAACTTTTTTAATCAAAATAATTTATAGTGATAAATTATTCTATTTAGTGGTTTTAAAGTGTAATTAGAATATATTTTTACCATTTTATCCAATGGTGGTCATTAGAATTAATTTCACTTTGAAATTGGACATAAACAATTGTCAATCTTTTGATATATATGCTTTCTTAAAAACACGTTGTTTGTTGTGACAGCGGGAAGTAATTATAAAATTAATTAATGAAACTTATATGTTTGAATTTTTTTAAAATAGAAATCATTTTTGAATTCAGAATATCAATTATAGATTAGGGTGAAATTTTGGCATTGTTCTGAAAAACATCAATTTTTGATGAATAGTGAAACCACTAAGTGGTAGTTAAAAAACTGATTTTTCGTTTAAATGAAACATTACCACTTCTGTGATTTGAATTTCAAAAATCTGACACACATGGTTGTCATTAGGAATTAAAATGTGGTTCAATGAGATTAAAATAATTTTTGGTGAATAGTAACTTTTATGTTTAATTAATCGCGATTAAAGGAAATTAGTGAAATTTAAGGTAAAAATGATATTATAAAAATATGAAAATACCCTTACACTTGTCCTACACTTATTGGATTAGTCATGGCCGACCAAGACAATCCATGGGTCTACTTGGGGACCCCATGGAGCCACTTTGGTAGGAAAATTACATAAATAAATTTTTATTTAATGTTAAAATAAAAATGTCACAAACATGAGTTGTTTTACTAAAACAAATTTTAAATGGGGATATACAAGTCATATTTTTGACTATAAATATTCATTAGAAATCTAAAAAGATTTCTTACATCATGATATTTGTTTTATAATTTTTATACATTAAATAAATTAAATTTTTTTATGACACAATGATGATGCAGCGATTACCTCATTAATTAATGATTTAAATAAAATGAAAAGATAATGTAAAATATAAGACCTACACATGTCAAAAACCTATTGATAGGTGTATTTATAACTCTTATCACCTTATCCTCAAAATATATAATTTCGGGACCTTTTAAATCCGAAAAGCATTTTATAATAAAGTAACCTTTTATAACATTCCAAGAGTGCCCCTCCTCTCCTCTTATAAAAGGCACCCACCACTACCACCTTATTCACACCTTCAAGACATTTGGATTGGCCAAACTCTGCCCAAATACTCTCCCAACTCCCCTCTCTTAATCCTAGAAGCCTCACTTTGGGCAGAAGTCTTCCCAAGGAAGCCTTTGGATCAAATAAAAAAAGAGTTACCCGATTTTAAGGTAATGTCTCCTCTTATGTTATTTTGTTTTATTTTTCTTCTCTAACCCCTTAAGCTCTTTTAATTCCTTTATTTTGTAACAAAACCAGTATCTTAAATATACTAGGATGTTTTTATAAGAATTATTCGAGCTACACTTACACACACCTACATCTAATTGTTAAAGAACACATTGTTTCTGTGGATGGAAAATTTCTCCCTCACGAAACGATGATTATTCAACACTCATATAACACCTTAAAAGGTGGCCATTAAGATGTAACTATGTTTATATATGATATATAATATGTTTATGTTTTCCTTAAGCTTCTTTATTTTTCATTTATGGCATACCTTTATGGTTTCCATTATGGGTAAACGCAATATTTTCATTTTAGGAAGTGCGGACTACCGCCCCCTCAAAGTGATTTGAATCGTTAATGCCACATGTGGGATGTATAAAGGATGGAGTAAATGGTATTATAAATTATATTATACTGGAATTATATTATACCTTTATATAATTATAACTTAATTCCATTAAATACTAAATAGAAATGAAAGTAGCGTTCATGCGTACGTACGGCTTACCGTCCCCATGAACGGTGCATTTCATTTCTTACCTCTAAATGTTATGTAATATTATAAATGAATGTATATAATGGATATATATTATGTATATGATATATAAATCATGAATATAATTATGGATATAATGTATATTTTACCACATGAACAAAGTGTAATTATAGGAAGTTTATTTTTGACTCAAGTACCTAAGATCGATAAAACGACCTTTATTAACCTAAATAATTACATAATGTTCATAACATGGTAATAAGTGATATAAAAGGAATAATTATCTTGAAAAAGGTTCTTAAGTAGGAAGATATTAACTCTAGTTTGTTATTCAGGAGGTTAAAGAATGGTCGAGTCAAGTCGGACATGAGGTAAGGGAACTTCTTAACCCAATTTCCATTATTTGGGTTAATCTCCTACATTCAAATTATGTCATGATATTATTATTTCCTATCTTGTATTTGTACTTTCTTTATGTGTACTTATAGTGAATACATATAATAGATCTATTTTATTTAAAAAAAATGATCTTTGTAAGGGACTTCTTCTCAATATCCTTTCATTGAGGCATATTTAGTTTTATACACAACTTTCCTTTATACGATGTATAAACCCCTTTGACTTTTACTTTTATTCAAAAGGAATATTTTTATATGAAGAGTTTTTACTAAACAAAAAAAAGGAATGTTTTTTCTTATGTATGCGGCGACAACGACTTCTCCGCCGCCGTGACCATTATTTGTGTTTCGGCTTCCTCTACAAGTCATAACTCTTTTTAAATGATAAATAAATACCATGTTTTAATTTTCTTTTATTTTGGTATTAAAAATGGTTTTGATAAGGTTTTAATTATATAAATCTGTTGTATTTATATCTTGTGATTGAAATGTGGAAATTTTATGTTTCCTTTATGCATGTTTTATGTGATACGATTATGTTATGGTTTAGGATATTTTTGAACCTGTTCATATGAGGAATGCATTGGAATTAATAAGTGATGGGTGGAGCCCTCTATAGATCCTCGATGCATCGGCAGGTCTCATGAGACAAACTAGTGTCTTGGCACGAGGCCTTGACAAAATATTATTTGTAGTCTTGGCACGAGGCCTTGGCTACGTGGTTATGACAGTCTGGCATTATGCATTCCATCATTATGAAAGTGGCTATTGATATTGCATGTGATTATTCGACCAGTAGAATATCCATGTGATGAAGTAAATGGAATTATCTCATTTTACTTTTTCCATATTATGTTGAAGTTCATGTTTAAAAGGATTTTTTTAGTTATACATTTCCTTAAATGTTTATGTTTATTTATAAAAGCTTCCGCTAAATTGTTATCATTACTGAGCATCTGAGCTCACCCCTTTTAATGTTTTAATTTTTCCAGGATGTGAATAAGTATTTTAGGAATGACCTGCAGGGATAGTCTGAAGGGGGTATGAGTGTGGAAAATGGAGACTATGTTATTATAGTTTTTCACTTTATGATGTAATGTAACATTTATGAATGAATCTAGTGTTTCAAGGCTACTAAAATAATCGGTCGTTCGAGACTTGATCTTTGTGATCATGCCAATGTTACACAATAATGCACCGACTCTGGGTAACTGGGGTCGGGGCGTTACAGTTGGTATCAGAGGCATTTTAGTAATAACCTTGGAAGCTAGATTTAGATAAACTCTGATTAGAGCACATAACCCTAAGATAGACTTTGAGGATTACTATAGAAGAACATCCTAGAATTTTGGTATTATAGAGATTTTGTGAGTTTTCTAAGAAATACATCCCTAGATGGATATGAGCAGGTTGTGGTGGCTCTAGCACAAATGTACCTAGGGGTAAAACCCGAAAAAACCACTTTGAGCTAGACTCGAACGGGAACTGGTGCACGACAACGGGCCTTGTTGCACTCTTGGTTACGACACTCCTGGGGGATATGCTTAGGATAATTCTCATTTTCTTTACAAACCACTGTGAAGGGTTATGAGTATATACATCCACAAAGAAAACATTTATTATGATTATGGATTATATCCATAAATAGTTCAATTTATGTTAGGTGTTTTGAAAGTTTGTAATTATGTATTTTGATTCATAAACTAATCTAGTTTGTTCCATTGTTTAGAAATGGCGCCTTGTGGGAGGAATTGAAACCGTATCAATGCACACACTCCGTGTAAGGATTTCCCTCCTGCTCAAGATAATTATAGTGGAGCCGGTGATACAACTAGTGTTGATCACCTTATCACCATACTGGGAAAACTCACTCAGGTTATGAATAATAACCTTACTCGTATGGAGCACCCTGATCCGCAACGTGGAGGATCAATTTTAGACCCCTTCATGAGGCAACAACCACCAACATTTAATGGGGGTACAAATCTATTAGTATCTGAGCAATGGATAAACTCCTTAGAAAAAATATTTCATGCCTTGGGGAGTAGTGAAAGGGAAAAGGTTATCATGGCAGTTTACCGCCTCACTGGAGATGCTAATCAATGTTGGTCATTGATTCAAAACAAAAAGGAAGATGATGAAGTATAGAATATGGAATGGAGGGAGTTCAAAGAGCATTTCATAGAAAAATACTTCCCTCGTGACCATAGAGCAGATATGGAAAGGCAATTTCTGAGTCTCAGGCAGAAGGAGGATGAGAATGTTGCAAAGTATGAGGCTAACTTTAAAAGGTTAGCAAGGCATGCTCCAGATTATATATGTAACCCAAGAAGTAAGATCGATTTTTTCTTTTATGGGTTAAAACCGTTTCTCCATCAAGCACTAGTATCACAATATTTCTCAACGTACGAAGACATAGTTGCATGTTCTATCAAGACAAAAAAGGAATTCTCTAAATCTTATGACAATAAAGAAAAGAAATAGAATAAGAGAACGGTGGAACAAGAGACAAATAAATGGAAAAAGGAAACGAAGGATTTCTCATTATGCGATAATTGTGGGAAGAATCACCTTTGTATATGCCTAAAAGGAATGGGATTTTGTTATAAATGTGGAGAAAAAGGTCACCAGGCTCGTGATTGAAAGGGAAAGAAAGAGGCTATCAATGTTGAATGCTACAATTGTAGGGAAATTGGGCATTATGCAAATTAATGTCCTAAGCGTCAGGGAAACTTACCTCAGAAAAGGCCAAGGGATCAAGGACAATATTATGCTATTACTACATTTGAAGTGGAATAATTAATGTATTGGTGCTTTTGGAAGCAAGGATTATATTCTCGTTATAAGAATAATGTGATATATATAAGGATTGTACTACAGTACTTGTTGTTTTCATTAAAGTTTTAATATGATGAAAGTAATCATATTTTTAGTATGTGACAATAAGGGAAACTTTACTTTGTTTGGGGAATCTAATGTTACAAATGATTTTGGAATTTAAGGACATTTTAGAGAAAGTATGGACGGAGGTATTTTGGATAACTATAAAGGTTGGAATGGATTAAGTTGAACTTTGGATAGTTTTGTTTAAGGTTAAAACATTTCTGAAGATTAATTTTGGAATATTATAAAAAGGACAACCTGCAGGTCGGGGGATAAACCGTCGCGTCGGATAAAGCTGTAGGAATCGAACCCACAACCATAGTGCGATAGGCCTTTATTACCTACCACTAGCCTACAGGAAGTCCCTGGTTATTACAAAATAGTTTTCCTAATGTAAATGGTATGTGTTAATATTTTGAACCATATAAGATTATGATAAATATAATATTTTTGATTTCTATTGTCTTTTTGAGTGAAAGATGGGTTTGTGGTAAATATTTATTATATAATGAAAGTCTACATGACAAGTAAGTATATTTCCTTACGTTCTTATTATATCTCTTAAATAAATTCCTCAACTTTATGAAAGGTAACTTAAAACAAAAATGTTTTCGGTTAACTTTTCCTACTGGGGAATCAATGATCATTTAACCAATCACAAGTTTGTGATTTTCTTGTAGTTAAATTTCTCCTAATCCTGTTTTCTACAACTCTCTATCAAACCTTGATGGTTTTTTTCCTCCATATCCATATTTTCATAGAATCCTATTATGGGCTATCTTGGGTGACCTTTGTACTTCTCTTTCTTTATTTTAAAGTTATATTTTTATTAACCTTATTTCCGATGTGGGTTTTCCAAGAAGGTATTTTCTATTTTCAAACTTTTATTTTCAAAGAAAATTTTCAAATTGCGAGGATGAAATTTATTGAAGGAGGGGAGAATGTAACACCCCGAGCTTCCACGATACGTCTCTCTCTCAATAATGCAATAGCTTGCATTGTACGCAAGTGCAAGTTCTAACACACCGTGACTAATCAAAGTAGCCGTTATGAGTAGTAATACCCACTTTTTAAAATTATAGAAATTTTATATTTCAAAATGGACTTAATTTTTTTATTCGTAATATTGAAATTATCCTAAGTTGAATTTTTTGTAATTTTCTGAGAACTTCCAATTTTTTATGAATAGTGAGAAATACGTAAAAACAAAATTTTTAATAAAAATAATTTATAGTGATAAATTATACTATTGAGTGGTTTTAAAGTGTAATAAGAATATATTTTTACCATTTTATCCAATGGTGGTCATTAGAATTAATTTCACTTTGAAATTGGACATAAACAATTGTCAATCTTTGGATATATATTGTTTCTTAAAAACACGCTATTTGTTGTGACAGCGGGAAGTAATTATAAAATTAATTAATGCAACTTATATGTTAGGATTTTTTTAAAATAGACATCATTTTTGAATTCATAATATCAATTATAGCTTAGGGTGAAATTTTTGCACTGTTCTGAAAAACTTCAATTTTTGATAAATAGTGAAACCACTAAGTGGTAGTTAAAAAACTGATTTTTTGTTTAAATGAAACATTACCACTTTTGTGATTGGAATTTCAAAAATCCTACATACATTGTTGTCATTAGGAAGTAAAATGTGGTTAAATGGGATTAAAATAATTTTTTGTGAATAGTAACTTTTAAGTTTAATTAATCGCGATTAAAGGAAATTAGTAAAATTTAAGGTAAAATGATATTATAAAAATATGAAAATACCCTTACACATGTCCTACACTTATTGGATGAGTCATGGCCGACCAATAAAATCCATGGGTCAACTTGGGGTCCCCATGGAGCCACTTTGGTAGGAAAATGACATAAAGAACTTTTTATTTAATGTTAAAATAAAAATGTCACAAACATAAGTTGTTTTACTAAAACAATTTTTAAATGGGGTTATACAAGTGATATTTTTGACTATAAATATTCATTAGAAATCTAAAAATGTTTCCTACATCATTATAGTTGTTTTATAATTTTTATACATTAAATAAATTAAATTTTTATATGACACAATGATGATGCAGTGATTACCTCATTAATTAACGATTTAAATAAAATGAAAAGATAATGTAAAATATAAGACCTAAACATGTCAAAAACCTATTTTATGGGTGGATTTCGAACTATTATCACCTTATCCTCGAAATATATAATTTTTGGACCTTTTAAATCCAAAAAGAATTTTATAATAAAGTAACCTTTTATAACTTTCCAAGAGTGCCCCTCCTCTCCTCTTATAAAAGGCCCCCACCACTACCACCTTATTCACACATTCAAGTCATTTGGCTTGGCCAAACTCTGCCCAAATACTCATCCTACTTCCCTCTATTACTCCTAAAAGCCTCACATTGGGAATAAGTCTTCCCAAGGAAGCCTTTGGCTCAAATCAAAAAAGAGTTACCCAATTTTAAGGTAATGTCTCCTCTTATGTTATTTTGTTTTATTTTGCATCTCCAACCCTCTAAACTCTTTTAATTCCTTTCTTTTATAACAAAACCAGTATATTAAATATACTAGGATGTTCTTATAATAATTATTTGAGCTACACTTACACACACCTACATCTAATGGTTAAAGAACATATTGTTTCTGTGGATGGAAAATTTCTGCCTCACGAAACGATGATTGTTCAACACTCATATAACACCTTAATAGGTGGCCATTAAGATGTCACTATATGTATATATAATATATAATATGTTTATGTTTCCTTAAGATTCTTTATTTTTCATTTATTTCATACCTTTACGGATTCCATTATGGGTAAACACGATATTTTCATTTTAGGAAGTGCGGACTACCGCCCACTCAAAGTTATTTGAATAGTTAATGCCATATGTGGGATGTATAAAGGATGGAGTAAATTGTATTTTCAATTATATTATACTGGAATTATATTATACCTTTATATAATTATAACTTCATTCCATTAAATATGAAATAGAAATGAAAGTAGCGTTCATGCGTACGTACGGCTTACCGTCTCCATGAACGGTGCATTTCATTTCTTACCTCTAAATGTTATGTAATATTATAAATGAATGTATATACTGGATATATATGATTTATATGATATCTACATCATGAATATAATTATGGATATAATGGATATTTTACCACATGAACAAATTGTAATTATAAGAAGTTTATTTTTTACTCAAGTACCTAAGATCGACAAAACGACCGTTATTAACTTAAATAATTACATAATGTTCATAACATGGTAATAAGTGATATAAAAGGAATAATGAACCTGAAAAAGGTTCTTAAGCAGGTAGATATTAACTCTAGTTTATTTTTCAGGAGGTTAAGGAGCGATCGAGTCAATTCGGACACGAGGTAAGGGAACTTCTTAACCCAATATCCATTCTTTGGGTTAATCTCCTACTTTCAAATTATGTCATGATATTATTATGTCCAATCTTGTATTTGTACTTTATTTATGTGTAATTATAGTGAATACACATAATAGATCTATTTTATTTAAAAAATTATCTTTCTAAGGGACTTCATCTCAATCTCCTTTCATTGAGGCATATTTAGTTTTGTACACAACTTTCCTTTATACGGTGTATAAACCCCTTTGACTTTTACTTTTATTCAAAAGGAATCTTTTTATACGAAGCGTTTTACTGAACGACAAAAGGAATATTTTTTCTTACGTATGCGGAGACAACGACTTCTCCGCCACCGTGACCATTATTTGAGTTTCGACTTCCTCTACAAGTCATAACTTTATTTAACTTATAAATAAATACCATGTTTTAATTTTCTTTTATTTTGGTATTGAAAATGGTTTTGATAAGGTTGTTATTATATAAATGTGTTGTATTGATATCTTGTTATTGAAATTTGGAAATTTTATGTTTCATTTATGCATGTTTTATGTGATACAATTATGTTATGGTTTATGATATGTTTAAACCTGTTCATATGAGGAATGCATTGGACTTAATAAGTAACAGGTGGAGCCCGCTATAGCTTCTCGATGAATCGGCAGTTCTCATGAGACAAACTAGTGTGTTGGCAAGAGGCTTTGACAAAATATTATTTGTATTCATGGCACGAGGCCTTGGCTACGTGGTTATGATAGTCTGGCATTATGCATTCCATCGTTATGAAAGTGGTTATTGATATTGCATGTGATTATTCGACCAGTAGAATATCCATGTGAAGAAGTAAATGGAAATATCTCATTTTAATTTTTCCATATTATGTTGAAGTTCATGTTTAAAAGGATTTTGTTTTAGTTATACATTTCCTTAAATGTTTATGTTTATTTATAAAAGCTTCCGCTAAATTTTTATCCTTACTGAGCATCTGATCTCACCCCTTTCAATGTTTTAATTTTTCCAGGATGTGAAAAGTATTTTAGGAATGACCTGCAGGGATAGTCTGAAGGGGATATGAGTGTGGAAAATGGAGACTATGTTATTGTAGTTTTCACATTATGATGTAATGTAACATTTATGAATGCATCTAGTGTTTCAAGGCTACTAAACTAATCGGTCTTTCAAGACTTGATCTTTGTGATCATGCCAATGTTACACAATAATGCACCGACTCTGGGTAACTGGGGTCAGGGCGTTACAGTTGGTATTAGAAGAAGTTTAGTAATAACCTTAGAAGCTAGATTTAGATAAACTCTGATTAGAGCACATATCCCTAAGATAGACTTTGAGGATTACTATAGAAGAACTTCCTAGAATTTTGGTATTATAGAGATTTTGTGAGTTTTCTGAGAAATACATCCATATCTAGATACGAGCAGGTTGTGGCGGCTCTAGCACAAATGTACCTAGGGGTAAAACCAGAAAACACCGCTTTGAGATAGACCCGAACGGGAACTGGTGCACGAAAACAGGCCTTGCTGCACTCTTGGTTACGACACTCTCGGGGGATATGCTTAGGATAATTCTCGTTTTCTTTACAAACCACTATAAATGGTTATGAGTATATACTTACACAAAGAAAACATTTATTATGATTATGGATTATATCCATAAATAGTTCAATTTATGTTAGGTGTTTTAAAAGTTTTTAATTATGTATTTTGATTCATAAACTAATCTAGTTTATGCCATTGTTTAGAAATGGCGCCTAGTGGGAGGAATGAAAACCGTATCAATGCACGCACTCTGTGTCGGGATTCCCTCCTACTCAAGATAATTATAGTGGAGCTGGTGATACAACTGGTGCTGATCACCTTATCACCATACTGGGACAACTCACTCAGGTTATGAATAATAACCTTACTCGTATGGAGCACCCTGATCCACAACGTGGAGGATCAATTTTAGACCCCTTCATGAGGCAACAACCACCAAAATTTAATGGGGGTACAAATCCATTAGTAGATGAGCAATGGATAAACTCCTTAGAAAAAATATTCCATGTCTTGGGGAGTAGTGAAAGGGAAAAGGTTATCATGGAAGTTTACCACCTCACTGGGGATGCTGGTCAATGGTGGTCATTGATTCAAAACGCAAAGGAAGATTATGAAGTTTCGAATATGGAATGGAGGGAGTTCAAAGATCTTTTCTTAGAAAAATAATTCCCTCGTGACCATAGAGCAGATATGGAAAGGCAATTTCTGAGTCTCAGGTAGAAGGAGGATGAGAATGTTGCAAAGTATGAGGCTAACTTTACAAGGTCATCAAGGCATGCTCCAGATTATATACGTAACCCAAGAAGTAAGATCGATTGTTTCTTTGATGGGTTAAAACCGTTTCTCCGTTGAGCACTAGTATCACAATCTTTCTCAACGTACGAAGATATAGTCGTGTGTTCTATCAAGACAGAAAAGGAATTCTCTAAATCATATGACAATAAAGTAAAGAAAGAGAAAAAGAGAACGGTGGAACACGAGACAAATAAAGGTAAAAAGTAAAAGAAGGATTTTTCATTATTCGATAATTGTGGGAAGAATCACCCCGGTACTTGCCTAAAAGGAATAGGATTTTGTTATAAATGTGGAGAAAAAGGTCACCAGGCTCGTGATTGCAAGGGAAAGAAAGAGGCTATCAATGTTGAATGCTATAATTGTAGGGACAAAGGGCATTATGCAAATGAATGTCCTAGGCATCCGAGAAACTTACCTTAGAAAATTCCAAGGGATCAAAGACAATATTATGCTGTTACTATAGTTGAAGTGGAATAATTAATGTATTGGTGCTTTTAGAAACAAGGATTATATTCTGGTTATAAGAATAATGTGATATATATAAGGATTGTACTACAGTACTTGTTGTTTTCATTATGGTTTTAATATGATGAAAGTAATCATATTTTTAGTATGTGACAATAAGGGAAACTTTACTTTGTTTGGGGAATCTAATGTTACAATTGATTTTGGAATTTAAGGACCTTTTAGAGAAAGTCTAGACGGAGGTATTTTGGATAACTATAATGGTTGGAATGGATTAAGTTGAACTTTGGATAATATTGTTTAAGGTTAAAACATTTCTGAAGATTAATTTTGGAATATTATAAAAAGGACAACCTGCAGGTCGAGGGATAAACCCTTGCGTCGGACAAAGCTGTAGGAATCTAACCCACAACCATAGTGCAACAGGCCTTTATTACCTACCACTATCCTACAGGAAGTCCTTGTTTATTACAAAATAGTTTTCCTAATCTAAATGGTATGTGTTAATATTTGGAACCTTATAAGATTAGGATAAATATAATATTTTTTGATTTCTATTGTATTTTTGAGTGAAAGATGGGTTTTTGGTAAATATTTATTAAAGAATGAAAGTCTACATGACAAGTAAGTATATTTCCTTACATTTTTATTAAATCTCTTAAAACAATTCCTCAACTTTATGAAAGGTAACTTAAAACAAAAACGTTTTCGGTTAACTTTTCCTACTGGGGAATCAATGATCGTTTAACCAATCACAAGTTTGTGATTTTCTTATAGTTAACTTTCTCCTAATCCCATTTTCTACAACTCTCCATCAAACCTTGATGGTTTGTTTTTCCTTTATATCCATATTTTCATAGAATCCTAGTATGGTCTATCTCGGGTGACCTTTGTACTTCTCTTTCTTTCTTTTAAAGTTATATTTTTATTAACCTTATTTCTGATGTGGGTTTTCCAATAAGGTATTTTCTATTTTCAACCTTTTATTTTCAAAGAAAAATTTCAAATTGCGAGGATGCAATTTATTAAAGTAGGGGAGAATGTAACACCCCGATCTTCCACGATATGCCTCTCTCTCAATAATGCAATAGCTTGCATTGTATGCAAGTGCGAGTTCTAACACACCGTGACTAATCAAAGTAGCCGTTATGAATAGTAATACCCACTTTTTAAAATTATAGAAATTTTATATTTCAAAATGGACTTCATTTTTGTATTCATAATATCAAAATTATCCTAAGTTGAATTTTTTGTAATTTTCTGAGAACTTCCAATTTTTTATGAATAGTGAAAAATACTTAAAACAAATTTTTAAATAAAAATAATTTATATTGATAAATTATACTATTGAGTGGTTTTAAAGTGTAATTATAATATATTTTTACCATATTATCCAATGGTGGTCATTAGAATTAATTTCACTTTGAAATTGGACCTAAACAATTGTCAATCTTTGGATATATATTGTTTCTTAAAAACACGCTATTTGTTGTGACAATGGGAAGTAATTATAAAATTAATTAATGAAACTTATATGTTTGGAATTTTTTAAAATAGACATCATTTTTGAATTCGGAATATCAATTATATCTTAGGGTGAAATTCTTGCATTGTTCTGAAAAACTTCAATTTTTGATGAATAGTGAATCCACTAAGTGGTAGTTAAAAAACTGATTTTTCGTTTAAATGAAACATTACCACTTCTGTGATTGGAATTTCTAAAATCCGACATACATGGTTGTCATTTGGAAGTAAAATTTGGTTCAATGGGATTAAAATAATTTTTGGTGAATAGTAACTTTTAAGTTTAATTAATCGCGATTAAAGGAAATTAGTAAAATTTAAGGTAAAAATGATTTTATAAAAATATGAAAATACCCATACACTTTTCTTACACTTATTGGATGAGTCATGGCCGACCAATAAAATCCATGGGTCAACTTGGGGACCCCATGGAGCCACTTTGGTAGGAAAATGACATAAAGAACTTTTTATTTAATGTTAAAATAAAAATGTCACAAACATAAGTTGTTTTACTAATAAAATTTTTAAATGGAATTATGCAAGTGATATTTTTGACTATAAATATTAATTAGAAATATAAAAATATTTCCTACATCATGATATTTTTTTTATAATTTTTATACATTAAATAAATTAAATTTTTATATGACACAATGATGATGCAGTGATTACCTCATTAATTAACGATTTAAATAAAATGAGAAGATAATGTAAAATATAGGACCTAAATATGTCAAAAACCTATTGGATGGGTGGATTTAGAACTATTATCACCTTATCCTCGAAATATATAATTTTGGGACCTTTTAAATCTGAAAAGAATTTTATAATAAAGTAACCTTTTATAACATTCCAAGACTGCCCCTCATCTCCTCTTATAAAAGGCCCCCACCACTACCACCTTATTCACACCTTCAAGCCATTTGGATTGGACAAATTCTTCCCAAATACTCTCCCAAATTCCCTCTTTTACTCCTAGAAGCCTCACTTTGGGCAGAAGTCTTCTCAAGGAAGCCTTTGGGTCAAATGAAAAAAGAGTTACCCGATTTTAAGGTATTGTCTCCTCTTATGTTATTTTGTTTTATTTTGCTTCTCCAACCCCTTAAACTCTTTTTATTCCTTTATTTTATAAAAAAAACAGTATCTTCAATATAATAGGATGTTGTTATAAGAATTATTCGAGCTTTAATTACACACACCTATATCTAATGGTTAAAGAACATATTGTTTTTGTGGATGGAAACTTTCTGCCTCACGAAACGATGATTGTTCAACACTCATATAACACCTTCAAAGGTGGCCATTAAGATGTCACTATATGTATATATGATATATAATATGTTTATGTTTCCTTAAGCTTCTGTATTTTTCATTTATGTCATAACTTTATGGTTTCCATTATGGGTAAACGCGATATTTTCATTTTAGGAAGTGCAGACTACCGCCCACTCAATGTGATTTGAATCGTTAATGCCATATGTGGGATGTATAAAGGATGGAGTAAATGGTATTATAAATTATATTATACTGGAATTATATTATACCTTTATATAATTATAACTTCATTCCATTAAATATGAAATAGAAATGAAAGTAGCGTTCATGCGTACGTACGGCTTACCGTCTCCATGAACGGTGCATTTCATTTCTTACCTCTAAATGTTATGTAATATTATAAATGAATGTATATACTGGATATATATGATGTATATGATATCTACATAATGAATATAATTATGTATATAATGGATATTTTACCACATGAAAAAAGTGTAATTATAAGAAGTTTATTTTTGACTCAAGTACCTAAGATCGACAAAACGACCGTTATTAACTTAAATAATTACATAATGTTCATAACATGGTAATAAGTGATATAAAAGGAATAATGAACATAAAAAAGGTTCTTAAGAAGGTAGATATTTACTCTAGTTTATTATTCAGGAGGTTAAAGAGTGGTCGAGTCATGTCGGACACGAGGTAAGGGAACTTCTTAACCCAATTTCCGTTCTTTGGGTTAATCTCGTACTTTCAAATTATGTCATGATATTATTATGTCCTATCTTGTATTTGTACTTTCTTTATGTGTAATTATAGTGAATACACATAATAGATCTATTTTATTTAAAAAAATGATCTTTGTAAGGGACTTCATCTCAATATCCTTTTATTGAGGCATATTTGGTTTTATACACAACTTTCCTTTATACGGTGTATAACCCCCTTTGACTTTTACTTTTATTCAAAAGGAATCTTTTTATATGAAGCATTTTTACTAAATGACAAAAGGAATGTTTTTTCTTACGTATGCGGCGACAACGACTTCTCCGCCGCCGTGACCATTATTTGAGTTTCGGCTTCCTCTACAAGTCACAACTTTTTTTAAATGAAAAATAAATACCATGTTTTAATTTTCTTTTATTTTGGTATTGAAAATGGTTTTGATAAGTTTTTTATTATATCAATGAGTTGTATTGATATCTTGTGATTGAAATGTGGAAATGTTATGTTTCCTTTATGCATGTTTTATGTGATACGATTATGTTATGGTTTATGATATGTTTAAACCTGTTCATATGAGGAATGCATTGGACTTAATAAGTAACGGGTGGAGCTCGCTATAGCTCCTCGATGCATCGATAGGTCTCATGAGACAAACTAGTGTCTTGGAAAGAGGCCTTGACAAAATATTTTTTGTATTATTGGAACGAGGCCTTGGCTACGTGGTTATGATAGTCTGGCATTATGCATTCCATCATTATGAAAGTGGTTATTGATATTGCATGTGATTATTCGACCAGTAGAATATCCATGTGAAGTAGTAAATGGCATTATCTAATTTTACTTTTTCCATATTATGTTGAAGTTCATATTTAAAAGTATTTTGTTTTAGTTATACATTTCTTTAAATGATTATGTTTATTTATAAAATCTTCCCTCTAAATTGTTATCCTTACTGAGCATCTGAGCTCACCCCTTTCAATGTTTTAATTTTTCCAGGATGTGATGAAGTATTTTAGGAATTACCTGCAGGGATTGTCTGAAGGGGATATGAGTTTGGAAAATGGAGACTATGTTATTGTAGTTTTTCACTTTATGATGTAATGTATCATTTATGAATGTATCTAGTGTTTCAAGGCCACTAAACTAATCGGTCTTTCGAGAGTTGATCTTTGTGATCATGCCAATGTTACGCAATAATGCACCCACTCTGGGTAACTGGGGTCGGGGCATTACAATAATCCTACATGATTCAAGGCTTATTGTAGATAATTAATGAATATGTAATCTCTTATAGTGTTGTCCATATTTTTTAATCATTCTCAAAACTCCAAATCCAGTATTTTATTTCTAATTTCCCCTATGGGTAATATTTCACCTGTATTCATACAAACCACTCAAGAAAATAACATCTAAAATAAATAATAGCCAAAAAAATTGAATGTATAAACTATTGATAGGTGAATTTTTTAAAAATATATAGTTTTAGAAAATTGTTGAACATAGAGTGTCAACCAATTCTTCTCAAACACATGTGAATTCATTTTATTTATACAAAAATCTATAACTAGATGTTGTTTACATAAAAATTAAAATTCATAATTTTTCCTCAAATTTTTCTTTTATAATCCATAAATAAATTTTTATGTGTTTTTTGTGGAAATATTGTATCAGGATATTTTCCCCTTGATATCACTCATATTCTCATATTTAATCAACATCATCTATCATACTAGTTCTCCAAGATCTTATAACTATCGCTTCATCCACATGAATAGGTTATAATCATTGACAGTTGAAATGTACTCTATATCCATTATGCTCAATGATCTAATTTATTTTTTTCATCTATCACAATTCCATATAATAATGAATTCCCTAACACTTCTTATTTTTTATTCCATAATATCTCTAACATAGTTTTAAATGGATTAGTCCACCAAAAAACTACCTATACCTATTTTGATAAGAAAACCATATTTCAATGTTAAATAAATATACTACAATATTCATATTACCACTAAGAAATGGTCTTTCTTTTGATAATAATATAGTCCACTACAAAACATATAGCATAAAGGATATCTAGCCTTACTGTTCTGAGACACAATAGGATCCAAATCATTCTTCATTTTAATTTTGAGTCAACTGCCATTCTATCCTCATGAATTCCATGTTTTTAACCAACCACTATTAGATTTAAACCACTTTGTAATATTTTATTCATATCCATTTTTAAGTATCCGTTACATATATCACAGTTGATATAAATGCATTTTATTCTTATAGGTAAAATTTTATCCTATAGAAATATATGATTTCTCAAATCATTGGAATATTAATTTTTGAACTCATTAAATTTTAAAAACTTTTAATAGACTTCATCTTTTTTTTGAAGAAATATGATTTTATCCATAGGAACCATTATGATGAACTTCTCGTTGTATGAGTTTTTTTACATAAATAATGTGATATACACCTCCCTTTTTAAACTTTATCTCTCATAGATATCTTTTCATCCATGATTATCATAAATGATGTGTATTTTTAGTTTATTTAAATTTATTTCCCTACAAAAAAGATCTATATAAATGTCTTAAATAATAAATAATTCCTATTTTTTATATAGCCTTCTTTACAAATAAAATAATTAATAAATTATAACCTCTTGTTCATTTCATAATATTTCAACTTCCTTTTAAAAACCAATAATAAGAATATATTTATTTATTAGAAAGCTTCCATCAGTTAAAATGATTTTTCAACATCAATTCCATTGATCAGATTACACATTTTACAAACCATTATTTTTTTATTCTATACTACTCTTCTGATTTCATAAAATTTATTTTTAGTGACCCATGTTTTACCAATAACATTGTGATTTTTAGGTCAATACATAGTTTAAGTTGACTATTTTTTGATAATTTTCTCTTGTCCTTCATACATGGATTTCACCAATGATTCTTCTTTTTCCACATCTTTATAAATATACTTATCTGGATTTTATACAATTTTTCAATTCTCTATACTTCTAATTATTCCTAATTTTATTGGATAATACTCGTATCTAATATTATTGATCAGGTAAATATCAAGTCATCTCATTCTTTATTAATTGATAGATCAGTTATCTTTAACATCATTATTTCGCTTTGTTTTGATGATGGAATAATCATCCTTTTAGCATTTTTCACTTCTCTTGAATTATCATTACCAACATAATCTTCTTTATATTTTTTAATTATGAAAATTCTAGATTTTTTAAAAGATTCATCATAAATCACTTTTATATCACTACTTTTAACAATTTTCTTGAGTCACTTATTGAAAACATATATGAATTATTATAAAATGAGTATCCACGAAATATTCCTCCATCAACTTGATGTCAATATTTACACTAATTTCAATTATTATTTTGGATGAAACACTTAATTTTAGAATCTTTAAAATAACTCAAGGAATATTTCCTATCATACCACATTTCATATGGTCTCCTCTCTTCCCTAGGGATGAGAAACACATGGTTTTGTTTGTATACTACCACTTGAACTAATTATTTCTATTAAATGAGAGAGATGAAAGTCTTAATTAAAAATGTTTTATCCTCATTTTTTACTATGTTATTATTCTTTTATATAAATCTATTTTATAGAGGGTTCTCTACTGAAGAAACCTCATGTTTCTTTTCTTGTTTCGATTAAATAAAATTTCACTTCTATTTAAGTTTTTTAGATTCCATTATTCAAAAATATAATCTTTATCATTATTATTGTTTCTTTTTCTAATCTAATAAAGAATATTTTATTTATTTCATCACATAATTTTTAGAACATAAGATCTTGGCACTTTCAATCCTATTGTAGTCACCAAATAAATAAGTTGGATAATTTTTTTGAATTAGTTCCAAATTGACTTATTTTACCACATACATTAGAGGAAAAAATCATGTAGATTTGATATGGCTTCTTAGTTTGATGATGGGATTTTTACCATATTTTCTCTTAATCATTCATCACACACTATTTCTCAATTTATATTCAAATTAATAATGTCCACTACTACCTTAATTTTGAGATATTTTCTATACATTATTTAGGGATTTGATCAATCCAATTGTTCTATATATTATTTTCCTCTTCTAATATAAAGATTCAATCATTATCTATTAACTCCAACAATTATAAATTACCATTTATTCTTCGTACATGTATTAGAGTGCTTCTATCCATTATCATTAAATAAAATATTTTTTTGTTGAATAATAATTCTAATTAGAGTCACATAAAAAACACATACATAATAAATTATGTCTTAGACCATCATTATAGAGGAATTTTCCATTTTTCAATTCATCTATTACAAAATAGATTTTACTAATATCATTTATCCTTATAGATTTATCATTTCCAAGATAAGGTATTATATCAAATATTTGTTTCTCAATCTTAATGAGATCCATGTTTCATATCATGTAGGTTAAAGACTCATTGTGAAGAGCCAACTCAAAACTATTTATTATTACCATCAAGTTAATTTTCGTGTTGATAACCTTCTCATTTATATTTAACATAATTTAATTCCAATATATGTCAAGATGATATGATACATGTTCATCTCCTTTCTAATATTATTTTACATAAGAGACCATTTCTGTAATGGCTTGACCTGTTATAAATGAAATTTCCATTTTTATTTAATTAAATGTCTTATTATGTAATATGATTATATAAAACACATGTAATTCCTTATTTATATATTTTTGGATTTAAAATACTGTTAAGAATCTTTACCATTGTTAATATATTGAACATTGATGACATGATTAGTATAAATATTGGGCTTTAACAAATCCAATTGACTTAGACAAAGGAATTGATGGCCTCAACCAACCGAATCATGCCCTATAAAGCCCATTTATCGAAGCTTTTGTGGGAGATAGAATCTTCTAGATTTTCCCTTGATCAATCCTGAGATGATATCCAATAACTTAAACTTGAGGAAAAATATTTATGGGATATGTTTAAGATCATCGATATAACAACCCAAGCCATGTTCTCTGAACAACCCCATGAATGTCTCACCATCACGCACCTTACTGTTAAGGTGTAATATGGTGTAATAAGGGGATATTTATCAAGACCATAATAATGATAATATTTATATTATAGAATAATGAATATATTTTCATTTTTATTGCTACTTTTATATGATTTATATTTTTATTCAATTAAATAAAAAATGTATTTTTAGGTAATATTGATATTAAATTAAGGAATTTATTTTGATTAATTAATGTATTTATGAAATAATTAGTATTTTAATAATATATTGTTATTAAATATTTTTTACTCAATATAAATGTTCATAATTTTTTTATGATGTCAAATTTATTCTTTATAAGGGTTCAAAAAATGTTTTATCAAAAAACACAAAGTTTTTCAATAAATGTAAAACATTATTTTTAAAGTGAAAATGAAAATATTTAGAAAAATATTTTGATCAAATTAATATTATTTTTGGACATAGAATATTCAAATTATCCAATGGTGAATTTTTCAAATTTTTTTGAGACAGTCAGATTTTCATGTAAAAATTAAATACTTTATAAATATACAGTGTGTTTTATAACATCATAATGACCCTAAATGATGTAATAAATACTATAATGGGTATCATTGAATAAATATATGTTTTTCATTTAAAATAATGTATTTCATATTTTATTTAATTAATTTTAAAATGACTTTATGAATCCTCTAAAATACATAATATATTTTATGATTTTAAGTTCATTTATTTTTTAAAGTGACTCACCTTTTCATAATAATGGTCATTATTTAGATAATTTAGGAAATTTTCATAATAAAATAATAAAAAAATATCCTATTTTTTAAAAACCATGGGAAGCTTTCTGGTTTTGAATATTTTATTATATAGATTCCAAATCTTAAGTTTTCAAAATATTAAAGAATTACCCTATCTTTTCCTATATAAACCCACCCAATATATCATTTATTTTCACTAAAACTATTATATCACATAAATACTCTTCCATAACATCTATAGAATTCTCTTAAGGTTCCTCAAGCTCTCAATAATCACATTTTTAGGCTTTTTGAGTAACACACCCAAGTAAGGGATCATTCCTTTCTCATCTTTATCCGATTTTCTTTATCTTCTTATGCCATTTAATTTTAAATCACTAAGTATGGGGTTTATTTTCACACCCCCACATAATTCCCTTATTATTTATAAAGTATCATAGGCACCATTATCTCTCATTAATGCCTCCCATGAACATCTGTTACCATGCTGAAATTTTGTAAACTTCCTTTCCATTAACTTTTACTCAAGAAGATTTGTTATGGCCTACATTATTTTTCTAATAACATATGTGTGAAAATTTATTTACATGTCCCTGATACTTTTAAATTAATGCATTAATTATTTTATACCCCATTCTATCTCATAATCCCTTCTTATAAATTTTTAAGTGACACCGTTATGCTGCTGAATTTTTAACACAATTTTCCTTGCCAAATCAATTGTGTAGTGAATATTGTACCTATTTGCTATCAAATATTTTCCATTTTAGGAAAATAATCATTTTATTAGTTAATTAAATTTATTTATTACATACTTCATGATTTTAGAATAAATTATGATGATGAATGAATCCATGTTTTATGATCTATGGGGAACACTTAAGCGTGAGAATGAAATCAAAGTGACAAGTGCACAAAGAATTATATAGTGATACAATGGATTGGGTAATGTTTTGTATCATGATACATCATGTTGGGACATGGGTGTACCTAATTCCTTTATAGTACCTTTTCTACCATGAATTTTTGGTGGTATAGCCTTAAACTATGTTTATGATTTAGTGTCTTAAGTTGTTTCCACGTTCCCATGATAGAATTATCATGCATATCATGTCTTATTATTCATGTTCCTTTATGCCTCATTGATATGAATTATCTTAAATTTGTTATCATCATCATTTTATTCCATGTTTATTCCCTTATTTGGCTGCATAGATCACCACATTCTTATGTATTTTTTCCCCGATATATCCAATGTAGTTTTATGTTTAAGAATGTTAAAGATGTTTTCAATAAAGATGTTGTAATTAATGTTTACAGTTGTAATTCAACATACCTAATTCCAAATGACACTATAATTATCAATACTTTAGGTTGTATTAAGTGTAATTTTATGTAATTAAATCATGTATAATTAGAAGGGCTATTATAGTTGTTATCAGAGGAAACATTTAGTTATTTTGGGGATTAGGATTAAAAAAATCTAGAGAAATACTTAAATATAATACTAATTATAAGAAAACATCACTATTGGTAAGTATATATTAAGTGTTTAATCAAGAAAATACATCTCGTTTTGGATACTAAAATTGGTCGTGGTTCTGGTACAGATGTATCTAGGGGTAACAACTCCAATAAGGTGTTCCTGGCCTAACTTGGGTAACCTATTACATGGAAATGGGTCTTACTGCACACCTAGTTTGACACTCTCTGGGGATATGTTTTTGTAAATTAATAATCTCATTATAAACCATTATTAAAGTATAAAAAATCCTATAAGAATATATGTTCAAAAATAGACCATGGATAATATATATTGAATCCGAGAAATTCATAATTTAGGAAATGAATGTAATTTATAAGTTGCCCTTTAATGTAATTGGATTCCCCTTTATGTGTTTAATATTTTGAAAATACTCTTCCCTAATTTTCCTTTTATTATATCCAATGATGATAAATAGGAAGAATTGTGTACTGACTGAAAATTTACTTTTTGATTATCAAAACACCTTTGAGGAAAAGTGAGAAACCACTGGATCCAAACTTTACAACCATTAAAACCGTAGATGATGATAACCCAGATCAAGACTACATGATCCATTCTCCCTAGAGACTATATCATGATGACAAGATTTTAATGTCGCATGAGCACTCTACTAACTGTCCCGTGCAATGTTTCATTGGCCTGGTACTGATGGCAGAGCCATACCCTCTCGAACTTCCAAATCCGAATGGCATGCTCAAGAGAAAACTTCCTGCTCTGATCCTCATCTGACGCAGATCCATATAGTGTGCTGATTACAAATATATCCAAAATTCAACAATAAATCCAGAACATACATGTAGCCTCAAATTTCAGACTCCCTTGCATATTCACTGCTTCTGTAATTGATGTCTAAGAGACATTAAAACCTTCATCATTTTCAATTTCCATTGCAATTTATTTTTTCTGTCTCGTAGATAAACTCTTCGGGTAAGATCCATTGGCTTTATCCATGACCGGAGAATCAATAACAACATTACAATTATCCAAAAATTTGGACCAACCAGAGAAGTATCACAGATGCACAAAAAACACTTCAACCGGAATGAAATCACGAACAAAACAGGTTAATGGAAAGAATAATCAAAATAGAAGAATCACTCAGCACCCCGCCAGACTCAAAGAAAATGGAATCCAAAACCTTAACTCGATTCAAGATCTCATGGGTTGAAATCCATCACCTTAACCAGCCACCCAAACACAAAAACATAGTAAATATGGTCCTATCGCATTCCTAACCTAAATAATCCTCATTAAGGGTAATGTGATGACTTCCCCAATGAGATACCCAACACTATGGGAACCGAAATCATGAACTTCATGATAATGATCTCTAAGATGTCTTGGGTTTTGAATATAAACATGGATTGGGAGTAGAATCCAAATCCCCCAAAAAAAGAACAAGCCACAATCAAGATGCACAATTGACAATGGCCTCCAACTTTCAATGGAACATCTGATCCATTAATCACCGAAAAATGGATCAACTCCATTGAGAAGATCTTATCTGTAATTAAATTATCTCAACAAGAGATGGTTTTTCTGGATGCTTATTGTATGGAGGTTAAAGCTTATCAATGGGGAAAATTGATCAAAAATATGAATTCTGATAATGAGATTGAGGTTATGGGGTGAAAGTATTTCTAGAATAAAAATTGATAAATATTTTCCTTACACCCTTCGACTTAAAATGGAAAGGGATTTACATGTCCTCATGAAAAAAGATGATGAATCTATTAGGGCATGTGAGGAAAACTCCACATGTATATCATGATACGCCTTTAGCTTTGTTATTACCCTCACGTATAAGGTTGAATACTTCTTTGGTGGGATTAAAACTAGCTCTCAAAAAACCCTGGATATATGTGACTTTGATAGGTATAAGGAAATTTTCTGATGTTTTCTCAACATCTAAATGGAAATTAGTGAATCTGAGGGGTATCAAGGGGAAAGAAGCAGAAGGTGGAGATCAATTATGGAGGTCCGATAGAGATTTAAAAAAATAGAAATAAATTTTAACATCTGATTTTCCAATGGTGTGGAAAAAAAGAACCCTGAAATTTTCTTTATGGAGATGAGGAAATGCATTAGGTGCAGGAAGGAAGGGAAACTAGCCTATGATTTTCAGCAAGGAATACCCGTTACTGTGGCAGAGGAAAGGAATTCTCCCGTAAACCCTCATTGTATTGTTCAATGCTCTAACTATAAGGAACCATGAATTTTTTCAAACCAATACACTAATCCATGGGTTTTCAAAGACAACTAACAGCCTCCAGGGTAGTAAGGGAGAGCTTTTTCCATCAAAACTGCCCTAGTGGATCCCAACAATGAGGTGGCGACAAGTACTCTCAAGAATAGAAAACATACTTTTTTATTTTGGTTCTATGCATTCCTTCATATTATGAATGTTTAATAGAACTATTATAACACCTGCTCAAAGAACGAAAATTGAGTTATTTGTGAGAATTGAAAATGGGTCAATTATTGAATCTCAAGTATATAAATCCCCCTTACAACAATTTGTTGGATGAACTTCCCAAAAAACCTCATTATACACCCATTGGTGGGATTTGATGCAATTCTGGGCATGGATTTGCTTTCCTTATATAGATCCAACATAAATTTCCGAGAGAAGGAAATCACTCTCCCTATTGTGAATAAACCCCCTATTATATAAAACTGAAAGGAGGATTAGGAATATTATTTAGCGCTATAATCTTAGCAATGGATATTACTGCCCTGTGAGAAGGAATATTTGGATAAATTGATTTAGACTAAGGAAATAATCAACCTTGAAGACATGTCCTTTGTGATAGAATACACTGATGTGTTTCAAGAGGAATTTCTTAGCCTTCCCCTAACCAATATGTTGAATTTGAAATTGAGGTTTTTCCTAGGGTGTTACCATTATCCAACACTCTGTATAGAATCACTATTGTTGAACATAATGTGCTGAATAAATAACTATAGGGGAATCTTGATAAAGGTTTCATACACACAAGTGTTTCACCTTAAGGTACACTAGTTCACTTTGGTAAGAAGAAGGATGGTTGAATCTACTTTTCCATTGAATATCATGAGTTCAATAAGATAACAATAAATAAAAAGTATCATATTCCATGGATTCATTACTTGTTAGATAAGGTATATATAACACAATAATTTTCTAAGGTGGATCTATAGTTGGGATATTACCATGTTAGGGTGAAGAAATATGATATCCCCAAGACTGATTTTCATACAAGTTATAAGAATAATGAATTCATAGTGATGACTTTATGATTTACTAATTCTCCAACAATCATCAATTACTTGATTAATTGAGTCCTTAGAGATTAACTCAAAATACATTTGTTAGTATTTATAGATGAAATTATAATATACTCCAAAAGTAAGGAGGAGCGTGAGGAGAATTTGAGTACTATGATAAAGACCTTGTGAATGGACGGCTTTATGCCAAGTACAACTAATGTAATTTTTAGTTGAATACTGATTCATTACTAGGGAATATCATCACAAGAAATAGGATATCTATTGAATATTTAAAGATAGAAGCAATTTAATATTGGTTGAGGTCAATATTTGTGACAAATATCTGTAGCTTCCATGGAATTGCTGGGTATTATCATAGATTTTTGAGATATTTCTCATGATTTTTAAATCCTCTAACCAGTAAAACTAAAAAGGGAGTCAAGTTTTCTTTGGAATGATGATTGTGAACAAATATGTAAGGAGATGAAAAGGATGATTATCACTTCACTTGTTCTCACACTGACCACAAGTGGAGAACTTTTTGTGGTATTCAGTGATTCTTCAAAAAAGGGAATAGGTTGTGTGTTAATGAAAAATAACAAAGTTATTGCCTATGATTCAAGGAAGTATAACATTAATGAACAGAACAACCCAACACATGATCTAGAGTTGGCTACAATAATCTTCACTTTTAAAATTTGGCAACATTAAATCTTTTGGGGATAAGTTTGAAATATATACAGATCAAAAAAGCCTCAAGTATATATTCACATAGAAAGAGTTGAATATGTGAATTGGCATATGGTTAGAGATGATCAAAGACTATAAATGGTCAATTAAATACCATCATAGTAATAAAAATTAAGTGGCATATTCTCTAATTAAGAAGTATCTAGAAATTCTATCATTGATGAGAATTGATAATGATCTGATCATCTTATACTTGAATAGGATGTACATGGGAATCATAAAGGATGGAACATCATCAATCCTTTCTAAAATTATTTTTCAACCATCTCTTCTGGAGAAGCTAAAGGATTCTCAAAGCGGTGATCTGGGAATTTAGAAGAAAGTGAAAATATAAGAAAATGGTAATCCTTAGAGTTCAATGTTAATGAAGAAGGTGTTGTAGGTTTTGGTTTAATACTATATGTACCATCAAATCCCGAGTTAAAAAAGGAGTTGTTGAATGATACACATAGCTCAACATTATCTATCATCCTAGTATAAAAAAGATGTATCAAGATCTCTGAGAAAACTTTTTGTGGGAAAATATGAAGGGGAGATTGTAGAATATACATGATGATATCTTTTATTCCATAAATTAAAAGAAAACGGCCAAAAATCTAAGCAGATGATGAAACCATTACCTATACCTACATGGAAATGGTAAAACATCACTAGGTACTTTGTCATCGGGCTGCCTATGACATCTAGAGGAAATAATTTTATATGGGGTGTGGTGGATCATCTTATAAAGATGGAAAACTTCATTTCTATTCCAGATGATTTCTCGGTGTATCAATTTTCACGAATATAATTTAGAGAAGTGGTGAGGTTTCATGGAGTACCAATATCAATTGTATCTTATCAAGATCTAAAATTCACCTCAACATTCTGGAAAAGTATTCAGAATGCTCTAAATACATCGTTGAACTTCAATACAGACTATCACCCTCAAACTAATGGTCAATTTGAGAATACTCTCTATACACTTGAGAGCATGTTGAGATCATTCTCAATGAACTTCAAAGAAGGATGCAATATGAATATTCCCCCAGTTGCGTTCTCTTACAACAATAGTATCCACTCGTGTATACAAATGGCTCTATATGAGGCCCTTTATGGGAATATGTGCCGAACACCTGCATGTTGGGATGGATTTGGAGAACAAAAACTTCTAGGTCCTGAAACAGTCAAGGAAATGGTGGACTAGGTTAAGCCTATTCATTAGGACATTAATACTGATCAAAGTTGATAGATGATCTATGTTGAAAATCATCGATGACACCTAGAGTTTGTTGTGGGAGACATGGTATTCCTCCTTATATCTCCATGGAATAATGTGATGAGATTTGGGAATAATGGAAAGATGTTTCCAAGATAAATTATCCCTCTTGAGATCCTTGATTGCATTGAAGTGGGGGCCTACCTACTAGTACTCCCAAATAACCTATATCAAGTACATGATGTATTCCATGTATCCCACTTGAAAAAGTACATAACATAAAAATCACATGTACCCAATATAGAGGTGGTACCATTGGAGAATTACCTCTCTTATGAGAAGTAATAGGTAAAGTTCTTAGATTATAAAGAAAAAAGTTCTACGAAATATGACAATGCACCTGGTAAAAGTGTTGTGGAGAAACCAAAAGTTTGAAGAAGCAACATGGAAACCATAAGAGGTGATGAAATGTGATGGAATATTGTAGTAAATAATCATAATAACATATTAGTATATTAAAGATACATGAATTATCAATTTATTAGGGTCATAACACATTAATAGTATGTATAATTAAAAATAGTTTGGAATTACTCAGTAAAGACGATTATTATTCTTTGGTAGACATATATTAGATATCTTCTTAAGGGAACTAGGATTGGTCCTTCAAAATGACCAGAACCTCTATAAATTTGATAAGGATGTTGGAAATAATAATAGTTATTTTTTATGTAATATGGCTCAAAGTGGGGTAAAATAGGTAAGGAGGATGTTCCCTTATATAATTGAGGTGATGGGAATTTTTGGAATTTCTTAAAAAAATTAAAATATAATAAATTCAGTATGCAGATAAAACGATTCTAAAAGGTTAGGGATTCGAATATAAGATATAATGGGTTTTAAATCCAAACAAACATTAAAATTTAGATAGGTTGAAGTGGTTTTTTAAAACTTATGTTTTGATTTGACCCTTTAATTATCTGATTTTAACATTAACTATGGTAATGCATTTGTCACTCACAAATTATTTTAATTTTACATATATGGTAACAGTTTACTCATAAATGGACAAGGGATGAAATTTTAAACCATGTCATATCCACATTTTTCTCTTTCATTGTTTTTACTATTTATATATAAATTAATAAAGTATTATTTTTATAAAATATCATTAAAGTCAATTTTGACACTATTCTTCTAATTGGACATAAAAGAAATAAATAAAAAGATGAAATTTCAATAAAATCCAATAAAAAAAACCAATATTCCATATATATTTATAAAGTTCATGGTACAAAACAAATTATTTATATTATATCACTTTTAATATTTCTAAAATCATGTATTTTAATTTTCTATTAATTGAATAAATATTGTGTCTTTGTTGGGTAAGAATTTAAGGTAATTATATAATACATAAAAATTATAAATAAATTCCCATCATGAAAATATTTTCATTAATCTAAAAAATATTCATTTATATTCATTCGTAACTTTATTTTGTCTCTATATGAACACAAAAGATAAATTTAAAACTAAGAGAGTGACATTTTTATAAATTTATTTGATTTAAATACTATATTTGTCATTTTTGGGAATGAGTGCCCATAAAAAATATAAAATTCGAGACTAAGGTGATAAGGGTATATTTATATTCATCTAATAATAATTAATATTAAATATTGTGACCTTATCCCTTATTTTTATCCTAGAGTAACCTCATTTACAATTTATCGAGGTAATAAATTTTATCAATATTACAATTCATGTAGACGAAAATTAAAAGGGTAATATTTAACCAATTTTAAAATAATTATTCCAAATATATAATTCATTTTATCTAATTCAATTTATATACGTGCATGAAATTAATATGAATTTAAACACAAAAAATGTGATGAAAAACACTTTTTCCTAATAAATATTTTTTTTATAAAATTGTTTTTATATAAAATTCAATCATTAAATTGATTATAATGAAATTAATTATATTATTAATAATATATTAGAACTAATTTTAGTTTTAAATCACTTTAAAACAAAATTTAACTTTTTAAATTTGTGAAACAAAAAAAATCAATAAAAATTAGTATTTTTTTATTCACGGGAAAATCAATCATTTCAGAAAAATAAGAAAATTTCACCCTAATATAGATAAGATTCATTAATTTAAAAATGATATTATTTTTATAAAATAAAATTTATATAAGTTCTAGAAATTAATTATAATATTTTCTCAAAAAAATTGATAAAAATAATTATATTGATGAAGAAGTGTTTCTAAAGAATAAAATAATCTTACTAAAAATGGATTTATTTTTTCCAATGAATTAATAAATTAATTTTTATTGAGTAGGTCCTTTTTATATATTTCAAATTTTATTTAATATTATCCATATCATCTAATTAAATGGTTCAAATATAATTGCTACATTAAATAATAATAATTTAATAGTATGTCTTGGTTCTCTTAAACTCGATGTTATATATCTAGTACACTATCCAAAATAGTACTCTTTTAAAATATAAGGGTGTTACATAGATCAAACAGAATTATAAAATGAAAAACAATAAAGGTAATTATATTAATAATAATGATTTTTTAGAATTAACTTGTTACGAGTACATGAATAATGGGAGTATCATGACAGATTATCCAAAAATATAACATTGAAAGAAAAGAAAAAAGAAAAAGGATAAAGGGAAAGAAAGCTTTGGTTTATAGATGTGCCTATTCAGATAGATCAAACTCATGTTGTGACTTTTGTTTTAAACAAGAGATAGGGAACCTTTCTTTGTTGGAAACAAATTTTGAAGTAGCTAGATTATCTTTAACTCAATTAATCAATCTTTCTAATGTTGATCATAATGCTATATTTAAAGATAGAAAGGAAACCAATTCTGATTCTAATTCTAAATCTAATTCTAATTTTTTTAATTGTAACATAAAACATCTATATAAATAAAATGATTAATTAAGGAATAATATTGTCAGAAATATTAAAAAATATATTGACATATATATTAAAATTATGAATATGATTAAAGAAAATGAGAAATTGAAATGGGATTGTGATAATTTTATGATCATTGTTTAACAGAATGAAAAATATAAAAGAAATTATAATTATGAGATATTAAAACTAAAAGAAGAAAACAATGGACATAATTATTTTTTGGAATTTATAAATAATGTTTAGGAAATAATGTTTAATAATATTTTGGATGATATAACTAATGTTGAAAATGAATGTAATAAACATATGTACATAAATAATAAACAAAGAAATACATCCCCTAGTCTTAATGAGAAATTTTATATTTATTAGGAAATATTCTTCAAGAAAATGTTGATTTGAAAAAGTAATTTTTTAATCTTAAATAAAATTTATCATCATCTGTTCTTGGAAAAGTGAAATATAATAAAATTCTATCTATAATGAAACAAAACTATAATAAGAATGGTTTTGGTTATCATAGTTTAACAATAATTATTAATAATACAACCTTTGTTAAAATCTCAAAATGAATTTTTTCATGTGTAACATTATTTAAATGTAAAATGAAAATAAAATTGTAATATGAATCTTCTATGAAATTTAAAAAATATTTTGGGAATAAAATACATTTATAACTAATTTTTTATTCTAAAAAGACCACACATAGATGTTTGAAATATATTTGGAATGAAAACTTTTTTATAACTAATCTTATTGGACTGAAGTTATCATGGGTAACAAAAAATTCTACTTCATTGGTTTATTTTATGAAATATGCATTAGAAATATCAAACATTCATGTTATATAGGACATGGTTGTTACAAGAACATGAAAGGTGATATTTATAAATGTATATATTTTAATTAAAGTGATAGAGGATAAGTAACATTTGTAGACAACTATAAAGGTCATTTTAAAGTTAATGGAGAAGTTGTTTTTTTTTAACTTTTATTATACAAAAAATACTATATATATGTGGTTTAAAACAAAATTTGATAATTATATCATAGATTTTTGAAGATGAATTAAATGAAAAATTTTAAAATGATTATTGTAGAATTTTTAAAACAAAATCTATTTTATTTTCTACAAATAGAAAAGATAATGTTTACATTGGTGTTTTTTGTAATCAAACCAAATGGATAGTTAAGTGTTTGAATGTTAAAAAATAAAATAATATTATATGGAATAACTTGATTGGACATGAAAATTTTATATTATTTCAAAAAAAATTAATGCAAAAACGTGTTCTATAATTCCCAAAGTTACATTCATTTAATTAATTTATATGTGATTCGTGTTTAAAGGGTATGTAGCAAAAAGAAATATATAAATATATAAATCTTTTTACTACTACTACATGTCTTAAATTATTAAATTTTGAATTAATTGGAAATTTATAATCTTCTATCTTTGGAAGAAATAAATATATATTTGTAATAGTAGGTGATTTTATTAGATTCAACTAGATTTATTTCTTATCACATAAAAATGAAACATTAAATAAATTTTGTGGATTCTATAAACATAAAAAGAATTCTAAAAATATATCAATATTATCAATATGAATTGATAGAGGTGGTTAATTTTTTAATTTATAATTTGATAATTATTGTGTAGACAATGGATATAAATTGTTTTTCTCTTAGTACTCGACACAAAATAATGTGGTTGAAAAAAAGAATTAGTTAATTCATGAAATGGCTATGTCAATGCCTATTGAATTTAATGTGCCTAAATATATTTTGGTATATGATATGGATACATATTTCATGATTTAAATAGAGTTTCTATTATACCCCTTATAAATAAAACCCCTAATGAGTTGTTAAAGGGATTAAACCCCATATTGTATATTTTAGTGTGTTTGGATGAAAAGTATTTATTATAAATAAAGAAGATAATTTTAGAAAATTTTATTCATAAATTAATGAGGGAATATTTTTATGTTATTCTAATACAAGTAAAGAATATAGAGTTTATAGTTAGATAAATTTAGTGTTTTATGATTCTTTTCATGATAAATTTGTGAAAATAACTATAACAAGAAGAATTATAATTCAAATAAAGATGATTATGAATTCAGATAATTTAATTTTGGTGAAGATAATAACCAATAAAATGATAATGCGTCAGTTTAGGGGAGAAAATATGTCCTAAAAATGATCATATAGAGTAAAGAACTCGTAAAGATCATCCAATTAAAAAAATTATTTTAAATTTGGAAGATGGAATAAAAACTAGAAAATCTATGGTACATTATTTTGTTTATTCTATATATTTTGTTGATTTTGTGCCCATTAATATTGATGATTATTTAATTTATTAAAACATGATTAATTATATGGATGAAAAATTAGATAAATTTGAAACAAATAATGTTTTTAATTTTGTTGAAATACTAATAGATAAAAAAATAGTTGGACCTAATTTGATTGCTTCTAATGAGGTTGATAAAGCCAGAAACATATTAATAATAAAGAAATGCTAGTGACTCAAGGTTATTCTTAGGTAGAAGGAATTTATTTTATAGATATTTTTTATCATATTTCTAGGATAGATGCTATTATTATTTTATTACCATTTTCTTAATTTAAAAATATAAATTTATTTCAAATGGATGCAAAGAGTACATTTTTAAATGGAATCATTTCAAAAAAAAACTATTTCTAAAATAACCCCATAGATTTGATAATAAAAAATTCCAAAATCACGTTTTTTAAATTAATATAGATTCATTTGGATTTTTTAAATCTCCTAGAGCATGGTATGAGAGACTAAATAAATTTTTATTACAAAATTATGTAGTTAAAGGAAAGGTTAAACCTACCATTTTATAAATAGAATTTATATTGAAATTTTTATTATAAAAATATATATTTATAATTTAGTTTTTTATCCACAAATGATATACTTTGTAAAGTTATTTATATATTAATGAAAAGTGATTTTTATATTAGTTTAATGGGATAATTGAAATTTATTCTTAGTTACAAATTAATAAAAGAAAATTTGATATTTTCTTAAATCAGTCTAGGTATGATAAAGAACCTGTTAAAAAGTTTGGAAATGATTCTAATAAGTATATTAAAACATCTATTAGTAAAAATAAATATTATATTTTTATGAATCTAGATAAAATGTTAATATTAAACTATATAGAGGCATGATAGTCATATTAAAGTATTTGACTATATCTAGATTAGATATAATGTTTTTAGTCTATTTGTGTTCTATATTTCAATCGAATCATTAGGAAATTAATCTTAAATTAGTTAATACATTTATTATATTTATTAAAGGAACTATTAGTACTATTTTGTTATATTCAAATCATATATTTTTTTATTTATTATCTTATTCAAACTCTAACTTTAGATTTTGTATCCTTGATTGGAAACCACAACAGGTATGTGTAATATTCTAAATAAGAATTTAATTACATGGATTTCTGAGAAATAACTACCAGTTTCATTATATATAAATAAGGTTGAGTGTGTTGTTGTTTCTTGTTTTTGTTCTCTAAGTATATGAATTAAACAAACATGAAGTGATTTTAATAATAATTTTGATAAAATTTAAATTTTATTTGATAATTCTTGTATAATATCAATCTTTAATGGCCCTTTACAACACTATTGAGAAAAACATATAGATATATTAGTTTTTATAATTACTACATATTAAAATGGGAAATAATTTCAGATATTTATTTATGAACACTACTATTATATATTCATTTTTATTATAATATTATATTTTAATAATTCTATTTAGATATGACTGTTATTATTTAATAGGGATAATTTTTTAGAGTTTTAAATTTTTTATTTTTGATAAATTCCAAAATGGTATAGATTTATTAAAAAATGTTAATTATAAGTTTAGTTTTTTTTAATTTACAAAAGGGGGATATTATTAATTTTTTATCTTTTGTATAAATTATTTAATATTTTTGGTTTGTGAAATTATAATTAATTTACATTTATTTAAACATTAATTGTCTAATCTTTTAAAATTTTCATAATTTTAAATTGGTTTATATTAACTGATTAGAAATATTTTATCCACACATTTTTTGTTTAAGTGTTATTATTTAATATAATGTATTTATTCACATATTTTATGCCTTGTTTTATATTTTTGATAATCATAATAATTTTAAATTTTCTTAATTGTTTTTTTAATATTATAATTTTAAAATATATATTTTCTATTTTCTATTAAAACTTCAGATAATGTGTTAATTGTTTTGATTAAATATATTTAAATGGTCATATGTGTGTGTGTGTTTATTTGTGTGTGTGTGTGTATTAGTTTGGGTATATATATGTATATATATATATATGTATGTATATATACTTATATTAGGTAATATATAAATATAAAGTATATAATTATTTAAATATAGCATGTACTAATGTATCATAACCTTCATCACCATTCCATGCATGAACCATCAAGATTTAGCATCTCCACTCACCCTCTGCTCTTCCACACATCACCCAAAATTCATAAATCTTCTCCATCTAAAACCTAGTGAAACACCAAAATCTAGTTTGGCTTCTTTGTTCACCATAGTGAAATAATTATACCATAGTAGATCGATAGCACCCCAACCATCCTACCCACATACAACCTAGATTCAGTTCTCATTCTCGATTGTATCACTTATCGACTCTATCTTCATGGTGAAAGCACCTCCACAAATAAAATGAAACAACCAATTCAATGGAATATGAATACAAAGATGCATGGATGTAGATCACATTACCCTGCACAACACCATTCACAATGAATAATTCTCATACTTTGACTTCAGTAGGAGTGACTGCAGGCTAATTTTTAGTCATCCTCTCAAACTCGAATGGTTCAGTGACAACAACCAGTGTGACAATAAATTATCTCATGAGGTTTTTATAACTTACTATGTAGTGATAACTTCATGTTACCATCAATCACATAGAATCTTACCATGTGACATTTGAATTTATCGTGAGTTATGTTTTTCCATGTCAATGAATTAATTTTTTCAGTTACAACAACATATTATAAAGTGACTGTGTGCAAAATAAAGTGAGCATGATCCATTAAAATAAATTTACCATAAATATAGATGACCTACCATGAATAGTTACTATGAATTTTTTTTCCAGTTACTATGAGTGGTAATTTTCAAAGAGACAATTCAGATTATGTGAACCTACCATGAATGGGATTTTTAACTAATTGTGATGTATATGAAAGTATGACTACATGAAAAATTTGTTCACATGGTATGTATATCTATCACATGAAAAATTTGTTCACAAGGTTGGTATACCAACCATAGAATATTTAACGGTACCGACCGTAAAGCTTATTCCTCACCCAATTAGTTATTTACATTTTTTAGTTTCAAAAAATTATTGTTTTTTCTAGTATGATTTGAATTCGTGAAATTTTATCAAATTGATTAACATCAAGACTATTTAATTTTTTTAACTATTATATTTCTTAGATAATTTAATATATATTAAAAAAACCATGTTGTAAACTAGTGAATATTAAATAAAATATCATGTAAATAATAATTTTCATAATAATTATTTTAAAATATTTTTTTAATAGTCCTTTAAATTATTTATTTACAAAAATTTATGGGAATTATTTTAGTTGTTTTAATTAATTTAAATAATCTCATTTATTCTAATGATCATATTATAATTTTCTTATAAGTTTATTATGGTAATTAAATGGTTTCAAAAATAATACCGAATATTCTAGAAGTAATAAAAGGTAATATCTTTTCAAATTTTAAATATCTATAGCTATTTTATGGCATAGATGATTATAATAAACTTCTGTAAGACTAGAAAGGAAGAATTATACTGATTATTAGTCAATAAATAGAAACAAAGTCATTTAGTTCAAATAATTGATGAAAGCATTTTGAATTATTAATTTTTTTTAATACTTGTTGACAAGAAAGATTTTTTTAATACTTGGTGATGTTATTCCATGACTAGTGTTCAATTGGTGTAATAAAAAAACTTTTATTTTCAACTATATACTACTGAAGTGATCAAGGATCATCAAGATTCATAATCTTTAACATCTTCGAATCCCTGTTGGTTTCATTTTTTTATATTTTTAATTTTATTTAATAAATTTTTAATAGTTAGAATAATTTTATGATTTACACAATAAATATCTTGTCTATATTTAGATATTATACTAACCAAAAGAAGGTTCTTGGGTTGATGTTAGTTCAGACTAGGTTGTGACTCCTGCAAAAAGTTAAGGTTTTTCTTGGGGCTATTATTAAAGGAAGTGTCTCTAAACAGGTTATCACACTTTTTAAAGTGATATATTCTTATTGGGTACCAATATTCTCACCAATTTGGGAATATTAAATAGTGGACTGAAATTTTTATTATAAGAACCACTATAAAAATCATATGTTCATATTTTAATTTCCACCACACTGAATCTTGAACATTATATTGTACTACTGATTATTCAAGATTAAAAGTATGATTTATTATTTTATTTTAAAAACTATAAAAAATAATAATATTAAATACCATTAGTATGTTGTTTACATCTATCTCAATCCCATATATCCTTCTGTGGTGTAGTTCATATCATGAGGTCATATCCATTAATTGCCTCTTTGGAATATCCAAATTATATTTTCGATTATCCAAGGGAATTACATTATGAGGATATGTTTTAGCTCATAGGGTAGGTCGATTATGTTGTTTCCATCCTAAAAAATCAATGCATGTATATGTAGTTATTTATGGGACTTACCTTGTGACTATTTAGTTATGAATTTATAAGAGGTTGGCTCAGTTAGTTTTCTTTCTCATGTAACCCTTTCTCTATTTGTGATTAAAAATGGGACCTTGTCCCAAGGGAATGGTTTGGCTCATATATGAGGTTGGATTTATCATTTCCATCCTCTATATGTGATTTCAATATATTATTCTAACTATAACAGCTCATGATTTTAAATTATGTTTCCATTTAAAACATAATATGTTTAATAACATTAGTCAAATACAACACCGAACCGAAATAAACCACAGAACATTATGTAACATTTATAATATAGTTGTTATATAGGCATGTATAAAGAGAGGTAACCACTTTTGGAAATATAAGTACCAATAAATATCCTTTAATATACTTATCCATTGATAAAATTAAATTATAATATCTAGATAACTAATAAAAACACCTTATACATAAAAATGTATTATTTTATAAATTTTTATCTTTCATTTTGGGAAACTAAATATATTATAGATAAGGTATATTTTTGATATTAATAATATATATATATATTAATAGTAGAATAATAGTAATTTTATAAGTAATTGATAAGAAATAATATTAAAATGGTTAATACTTTGAAATGTTACTTTCCTCTAAAAAATAGTTTTTCATTATTTTTTTTATTTTTTTTATAAGTAGAATTCTAAAATTTTATAATTTTAATTTGGAATAATGAATTTCATTTTGATATTTCTAATTTCATTGTTATCATAAGAATATATTTTGGTATTTTTTTAAAAATTAATGAGTTTTCTGTGAATTGTTAAACATATGGATTTTTCCAATACCTTCACTTTTAGTACATCACCATAAAATTAGAATGACTTAATTTTTTTGAAACCATTATGTAAATAAAAATATGTAATTTAAAAATAATATGTTGAATTTATAAACCCATGACATACATTTTCACAACTTAAGTGATAATTTACTCTTAAAATTTTTTTTACTCGACTATACTAAAAATTATATTTTATCGCTTATAGAAATTAAATATAAAAAATATTGATATTATTTTTTATTTAAAAATAATTATAGAATGTAATAAGTTAAATTTATTTATGGGGAAAATTTTTGATTATTAAGATTAATGTTAATAACCATGATAATAGTAAATGGGATATTTTTAAATAATTATTTTATTAATGTTGTGTAATTTTTATATAATAAATTAAATTGATCTATTTTATATAATGTCTATGATATTAGATTTACACATATATAAAAATATATTATAACTCTTTTATTTGGTAGATAATTTTATATAATATTAAGAACACTTAAAGGATTAAATATTAATTTTATAGAAAAATTGTTTTTCAATATATTAAATGTTTTCATTTAAAAGTTAATTTTAATATATTTAAATTTTAATTTAGATTATATGGATCATAAATATAGGTTCCAAAGTCCCAAATTTGGTAATAGGGTTTGTAATATATTTAAAAAAACATATATTACTTGGGTAAAAACTAGTTACCAAGGTAAAAAATATGGGAAATGTAAAAAATCAAGTTTTTAAAGCCTTGAAATATATTTAAAACAATTGTAAAAATTGGTTTTAGATTATTTTTAGACCTTTTAACACCCAAAATCCATTATTTTACATTTTTTTATCTTTTTACCCATTAATAGTTTCATAACATTATTGAAATATAATGTGTAATTCTAAAATCACCCCTCTATATACTTATGAAAAGTGGATAAATTCCACCACTTCATGACACTCCCGTAACTAAGAATTTAATCATGAAACTGTATAATATTTCACATTGTATAATAATATCTCATTTTTATAAAAAACAGTATCATTAAGATAACCTAAGACCTCTATTACAAAGTACATTTCAATTGAAATCTTATGTTCTCAACGTGATTATTTCTTACTCCTTAGATTTTTCTTCTTAATATTTATACTCAAATATTATTTAGTAAACCCTAATACAATGAACCCATTATTATTAATATATTTTATTTTATTATATTAATATATCAATGACTATTTATTCCTTTCTATCCAATAAGAAAAATAAAACAACATTGATCGTGTGTACATGCGGACTACTGCCTCTATGAAATAATGTGGTTTTCTTTTCATCACATCCTCTCATTGATAGTGGAAGGGATAGATTTAAAAAATTACTATATTTCCTATATAAAAATTAGGATTATTAAATTATAATTTTTCATGTAAAATCATTTCATCCCATTAAATGAGAAATGAAATTTTAATCATATGTACATGTAGACAATCTCTTCTATAAAAGAAAAGAATCATTTTTCATCACCAAACATCATGGATGGTTATAAAAATTAATTTAATTAATTAAAATGATATATTTTAAATATTTTAGATTCTATAATGTTTAAAATAACATTTTAAAAAAATCCTTTCTAATAAAATCATTATAACACGATCTCATTTAGGCCAATTATTTCACCAGTTGAAAGATGTTATATTGTTTATATTGGAAATTATTAAGGAATTTTATATAATGGTAATATCATTTAAAGATAATTTATTTAATATTCTTAAATTATTATTTAATGGTGTTATTTTTTTAATATATTTATTAATATATCCCTTTTTGATCATTAAACTACTAAAACTAGTTCTTCACAATTTCTATTTTCACAAACCCTACCATTGTCATTCACTAAATTGAAATGGGATGTGATGAATCATTGAAACATAATTATTATAGTATCATTGATAATATTTAAATGGTAAATTGTTTATTAATAAACAATAATCTAAAACACTATTAAAAAAACTAGTACGAAACAAGCACTAAGAATCTCTAGCATCTGATGATGAATAAAAAGCACATTTAACAAATATATTTATAACAAATGGGTTTAAATGAAGTTTATAAATGTAATATATATTAATAAGGTTATTGAATAATTTATTATGATATTTATATTAATTATATAAAATATAAGAATGTTCATGTAAGAGGGAATACAAGGTAAGAGGTTCTTTGCCTCAAATTTAAATTCTTGAAACATATTTCATATTGTGCACCATGATATCCTTAATATGGTGTGATTACTTCATAAATAATCTCATTTATAATATTCTTGTAATTAATGGGGTTTAAATATTGATATCATGTAATTTCATTAGACTTATTTTGATTAAAAGGATACCAAATTTGTTAGGGTTATTTCATTTATTTTATATTCCATGAGACATGTTTGATGTTAAGAACCGTCATTTTTTCTATATGGTGTATTAAATGACCCTAATCGCTTAATTTATAATTCATATATTTCCTTTCATTACATGTTAAAGTCCATTTTAGGGTATCCCACTTATGTTTTCTTAATTATTATGTTACTGTTAAAAAATTATTTTTTCGTCCCCAATTCTATTCTTTGAGACATGTTTTTTCATATGCACCTAATTTCATTTAAATAGTGGGTATACTATATAATATTAGTATTATATCATGAATTATCAGTCATTCATGGTATTTAACTTTCATTTTTAAGAGCCCTCTCTTATGGTGTGTTTGATTAAGATGTTAGTCATTCCATAATTATTTCATCTCCAATCAAAATTTCAAAATCAAGATTAATTTTGAAATATAATCCATATAAAAAATTTAATGTTTTTTTAAAACCCCATAGTTTTTATTCATCTATGGTTATTTTCTTGGTTTTACATGTTGTCCCGCTATTACTTTTTACCATGTGACCCATTATTTACCCATTGTCAGGAAAACGATCTTGCTACATAACTTATGACAATAATTATCCTCTTTAGTGATCAAATTCAATGGATGATTTTATTAATGTACATATATATTCATTCAATAATTTCTTAAGATCATTTAATTTTTTTTGGTTCCACGTGTTGATTCAATATTGTTTCCTTATTAATTTTCCATTCCTTCATGTTTGGGGAGATTTTTGAGTCAATAAGTTTTCCTTATGACTTTACCAATCCTCATGTTTTGAAAATCACGATCACCTTATCTCAAGGAAAATTTAATTTTACCCAGTGCTTTACTTTCATAGGGAAAATTTTCCTTCCCCAATGAAATTTATCCTTACCATGTTTTAAATTTTTCATTATCTTGTCTAAGTGAAAAATTCAGTTTCATATCTAAAACTTCAGAATACTATAATACTTAGATAAAGATAATTTTTTTTTAGACTCTGAACTCTTCTGAGTTCTGACTCCGAGTTATCTTAATTCTGACTCTGAACTCTTCTGAGTTCTGACTCCGAGTTCTCTGAATTCAGACTCCGAACTCTTCTGAGTTATAACTCCGAATTCTAATGAATTCAGACTCCAAACATTGTAATTTAAGACTCCTAATTATCATGAATTCTAACACCAAACTTTCTAAGTTCTCACTCAGAATTCTCATGAACCCTTACTCCGAACTTTTTTAAGTTCAGGTACTGAATTCTTGTGAATACAGATTCCGAATTTCCTTTAAATTCAAACTCCAAAATTCTATACAGTTTAGGTTCTGAATTCCTTATAAAATAGAATCCGAATATCTTTGTACTATAGAAACAGAATGTGTTTTTAGATTGACTCTGAAATTTTAGTTTCTTACATTATGAATATTCGATTTTCGTTATGTAACCATATTTTTTCTTACACTTCTTTTTGTTATAAAATGATTTCACTCATTTAGTTACTAAAAAATCGTTGGTTAAGTGACATGTGTAATGGTCCCTCCGAAATTCAAGTAAAAATATGACTATTGGAGGAGGGAGCCGACCGTTGGAGTCGTGCCTATAAATTGGAGCTCATTTGAAAGAGCTTGGTACTTTGATGAACTGATCTATGACTGTAGAGATTATATGTTGTTGAAGTGATTTCTATAGAGAGACTCTCATGCTTAGTGCATACTGAACATCTTGTTCAGATTTGCATCGTGCAACTCCGAATGTTACTGATTACATTCGAGGGCTTCTGAGGATAGGAAGAAAGAGGTTCCGACTAACTTGAAGTTGAGGGCTTCCTTGTTGAAGAAGACTGAGGTGCCGACTACCTTGAAGTTGAGCGCTTGAGGGGATAGCAAGACAGACTCCGATATTTGTATCGAGGGCTTACCCTGGTGTGGGTAAGACAGACTTTCTTGAAACATTAAATCAAGGGACCTTTATCCATGGTTTTTGGATACCCTTCACTTTGGGTTAAAATATTTACTTCTTTTTACTCGTTTTGTTACAAGTTTTCCGCTGCATTTTATTTTTTGAGGAATGTATAACTGTCTTATACTTCCTTATACTTGTACTCAAATTTTTTAATATTCTATACTCTTTAAGGTAGAATCTTTATCTTTATAAACATTCATTATGTTTCATTTTCTAGAACCATCTTTTCTATAATCACTTTCTCGGAATCGTGTTTCCGAAATCTAGAAAGTGTGTATAACTAAAGGTTTTGTGAATTACCTTGTTTAACCTTGTTAAACATAACCATCTTTAAAAGTTCCCAAGAAATTTTTTAAAGTATACAATTTACCCCCCTCGTGTATTTTGAGCATCATACGATACTATAGTTAGTATCTTCATTCATTATTTCGATCCAACAATTGGTTTCAGAGGAGGTCTCTAAAATAGTTATATTCACATATAAGTTTTCCTTTCTCAATTTTTCATCATTCAACTTTTTCCATGCTGATTAATATTTTATTTTTTTACTTAACCCTACTACTAACATGTTTATGTGGAGAAGGTTTTCATTAAGATGGAAGGAATCAATGTTGGTTCCATTGACAACCTCAATCCAACAAGACCACCTATTTTTGATGGGAATGATTATGAATATTAGAGAGATCGCATGAATAAATTTATTATTAATACTGGAGTGGAAAATTTTGTTATGCTTACTAGAGGATATAAAATCCCTGCCAAGGAATTTAGTAATTTCAAAAATCAATAAAATCATGAATATCAATTGAATTATAAGGTACGCAATACTTTTCTTTGTTCCATGACTAGAAATATATAGAAAAATTTCACCTTGTGAAACAGAAAATTTTATTTGGAAGAAACTTGAAGTTACACACTTTGGACCTTCCAAAGTTATCAAAACTATAAGACCCATGCTCAGAGCTGAATATTATGGTTTCTAATTTCCTTATGGAGAACTCATTAATACGGTGAAATAAAGATTTATGACTATCGTTAATAGTTTACAATCTATGGGTGATAAAGGATTAGATGATGAAGCACTTGTTGATAATATCATATACATTGTGCCCTGTGAGTGGGAATCCAAGAGGACTGGTATTGATGAGAACAAAACAGATACTCAGATTTCTCTTGAATAACTTTCGAGAACACTTCTACAACATGAGACTAGAATAAAGAGATATGTTGATAATGTAAATAAGAATAATGGGAATCAAATTGTTGCTTTTATTACAACTTTAAATCATATAAAATCCAAGACTAATGAGAGAGTTACAGGATCTAAATCTAAGAAGGTTGTTATACAATCTGAATCTAGTGAAAGTGAATCAAAAAAATGAACTAGCCAATCTTTCTCGAAGGATGAAGAAGATAGTTGGACAAAAGAACTTTCAGTCCTAATATAAGAAGAATTAAAAGAAAGATAAGAAATATTCAGATGTTACATGTTATGAATGAAAGAGGAGCTGGACATATAAGACCTAATTGTCTTATTATTAAGAGAAAAGAAAGAATGGAAAAGAATTATGAGAGAAACAGAAATATTTAATAAGAAGATAAAGTTAAAAATGTCTTCAAACCTAATGATACCTGGTGTGCTAGTGGTGGTGACTCTACAGATGAATCATCAGATTACAAATCTTCTGTACATAAGAATCTTGGTTTAATAGCCATAATACCTATTGGAAATCATTTCTTAAGGGATAAGGTATACAATGCTAAATCTATGACCAATGTATCCTTGAATGAAAATTATAATGATAGTAAATAATATGAATCCTCAGATAAATAATCTTCTTCTGATGAAGATAATATTTTACCTACCTATGAAGAAGTTTATAGGTTTTCTAGGCTTCTTGAGAATGAGAATTCAAAACTCAAGAAAAAGAATGATAAGGAAAATTCGAGATATATTGTTCTTACTAAGGAAATATCGGATCTTTCTTAAGATCTTGATAAGAAAACCATTGATTTTTAAACTATTTCAAAAAATCTTGAGGAAGTAAATTCCAAGAAGCATAAACTTTCTAAGGATCTAGAAAATATAATTTCTAATAATTTTTTTTTCGAGACTCACTCTAGTTCAATAAATAATGTTTTGAAGAAAAGAACTTAGTTATCATATTGATATCCAAAAAAAATTTCTTGAGGAAGTGTTTGTCGAAATTTACCTTAGGTAATGAAAATTTTGATAAGATGTATTCTCAAATATGACCTCTAAAGAATAATTCTGGATTTGGTTATACTAGTTCTAAAAAAATTGTAATAATTATTTTGTTCGTCAATATGCTCCTTTCTTCACTAAGTGTCATTGTAGTGGACACTGGGCAAAAAATTGTTCCCTAAACAAAACTCAGTCTCAAGGATTTCATAAAGTCTATTTTTCTAAGAAAATGTGGGTGCCTAAAATTTTGCTTTCTGAAATTTCTGGATCCATGAATGTTTCGGTTCCAAAAGTCTAACTTTTTTTAGGAAAATAGAGAAATTACCAACAGAAATTCATGGTACATGTATAGTGGATGTTCCCGGAATATGACTGGTAACAAAAACTACTTTTAAAATATTATCAAGACAAAAATATGAAAAGTAACTTTTGAGATAATGCTCAGGGTGAAATTTTTTGTATAGGTAACATTGTACATCTTGGAAAAACATTGATTTCAAATGTTTTGATTGTTAAGGGTCTTAAACATAACCTCATTAGCATAAGTAAATTATGTGATGAAGGTTAACTTATGAATTTTAAGAATAAAAAGTTATTAGTACACAATTCCAAGGAAGTGTTTATTCTTTTTACCAATAGACAAGAGAATGTTTACACACTAAACATAGAAGACCTTAGGAGCCCAGACCTACCTTGCCTTAGTTCAATGGAAGATCATACTTGGTTGTGACATAGAAGGTTTGGTCACTGTAACCTTAGGAACCTATGCAAAATCTTCAAGAAAAGACTAGTTAAGGATCTACTAGAGCTTAGATTTAATTCTTCAAAAGTTCGTGATCCCTGTCAATATAGAAATAAACATAAATCATGTTTTAAATCATTCGGTGAAGTATCAACCACTGATGCATTACAGATAGTTCATATGGATCTTTTTGGAGCAACACAAACTGGAAGCATTAGAGGAAAATATTATATATTTTTCTTAGTTGATGATTACACTAGATTTATGTGGGTCTATTTTCTAGAAAATAAGTATGAAGATATTTCTTATTTCAAAAGTTTTAGATCCCAAGTTAAAAATGAGAAAAATAATCCTTTGATAACTATTCGTAGTGATCATGGAGGAGGATTTCAAAATTATGATTTTGAAACATTTTGTAGTATAAAAGAAATTACTCATAATTTCTCCGCATCAAGAACACCTCAACAGAATGGTGTTGTTGAAATAAGAAATAGAATTCTTCAAGAGATAACAAGAACCATGTTGAGTGAATATTCTATAGCTAAAACTTTTTGGGCTGAAGTCATAAGTATTGATTTTTATACTATAAATCGTGTTTTGATAAGACCTTTTCTTAATAAAACCCTTTACAAGTTATGGAATGGTATAAAACCTAGACTATCCTACTTCAGGGTTTTTGGTTACCAAGTATAAATTTTGAATACTAAAGATAATTTTCACAAAATCGCTCCAAAATATGATGAAGGAATTTTCTTATAATACTCCACAACTTCTAAGGCTTATAGAGTTTTCAATAAAAACACATGAACTATTGAGGAAACAGTACATGTTAAATTTGATGAAACTGATCCTTTTGTTTTTAAACAACCCCAAGCTACATCTTCGGATGTGTTTTCAAAAAATTATTATCATGCCTTTATAGAAGATACTTATGATAAGGAAAATGTCCAAGAAGATATTTCTGAAACATTTACCCCAGAAGATTTCCTACCTTATGTTGATGAACAGGTTTTACAAAACCCAAATTAGTTTTTTCTTAAGAATCAGCCTAGTGATAGTATCATTGGTGATGTAAATCAACCTGTAAGGACTAGAAGTTCCATAAGGAATGAAATTAATCATCTAGCATTACCTTCCCAAATAGAACCAAAAATCACTGATGAATTTTTAGGTGATGATGATTGGATAAAAGAAATGCAAGATGAGATAAATTAATTCGAAAGATATAATGTTTGGACCTTGGTTGAAAGATCTAAGGAAAAATATGTTATTAGAGTAAAATGGGTCCTCATAAATAATTTTGATGAAAATGGAATCATAGTATGAAATAAAGAAAGATTAGTTGTTAAAGGCTATAATCATCAAGAAGGACTAGAAAAAGAAGAAACCTATGCTCCAGTATCTAGACTTGAATCTATCCGTATTCTACTTTCCTTTTTACCTTCTTAAACATCAAACTTTTTCAAATGGATGTGAAATGTTCTTTCCTTAATGGTTATGTTCAAGAAGATTTTTTTGTTGAACAACCTCTCGGTTTTAAAGATACAAAGTATTTTCAACATGTTTATAAACATTCCAAAGCATTGTATGGACTTAAGTAATTTCCTCGAGCCCGGTATGATAGAATTACAAGATTTTTGCTTTAAAATAATTAAATTAAGGGAAATACAGATCCAATCCTTTTTATAAAGAAAGATAATAAATATTTTTTGATTTTCTAAATATATGTTGATGAAATTATATTCGGTTCAACTCAGCAATCTTTAACTGATTCCTTTGCGGATATAATGAACTATGAGTTTGAAATGAGTATTATGGGTGAGTTAACATTTTTCCTTGGTTTTCAAATTTCTCAAAAACCAAAAAGAATCTATATGTCCAAACATAAGTAAATTAAAGATCTTCATAAAAAGTATGGATTTCACAACACTAAGAGTATAAATACTCCCATTGGTACCTCTAATTCACTTAATCTTGATGAAGGTGGGAAACCAGTAGATCAAACAACTTTTAGAGGTATGATAAGAAGTTTACTTTACTTGACAGCTAGTCATCCATACATAATGTTTTCAGAATGCTTATTTGAAAGATAATAATCCAATCCTATGGAATATTATTTAAAGTTATTGAAAAGAATTTTTCTCTACTTAAAGGGAACCATGGATTTAAGACTCTTTTATACTTCTAGAAATTATTTCGTTCTAATTTTTTTTTGGATTTTCACTTTAGTGGATGTAGAATGGATTGAAAATGCACATCCGGAACTTTTCATTTCTTAGGAGATTTAATAATTTCTTGGTAATGAAAGAGGAAATACTCAGTAGCACTTTCTACAGTAAAAGTTGAATATGTAGCAGTTGGAAGTTGTTGTACTCAAGTGTTTTGGATGCAACACACACTCACAGACTATGGTATGAGTTTTACCAAAACAAAAATTTTGTGTGATAATACTAATACCATTTCTTTAAAAAAAACCATGCACATCACTCTTTTGGAAAACACATAGATATTAGGAATCACTTTCTTAGGTATCACACACAAAAATGAGATATCATTCTTTAATTTATCGGAACACAAGATCAACTTGATAATATTTTCACTAAATCTTTACCCTCCAATAGATTTTAATACATTAAATAGAAGTTAGCAATTATAACATTAAGGTAATATTCCTTATTAACTTTCTGTTGAAATAAATATTCTTACAGTAATAAACTCCTTTTCCTTGGGGGAGTACATTTTTTGTAAGTTTTTGTTAAAAATTTTTGTAATGAAGTTTTTAAAAAAATATTGTAATGAAGTTTTTTTTAAATAATTTATAATAAAGTTTTTTTAAAATTTTTTTGTAATGATTTTTTTAAAAAAAATTTGTAATAAATTTTTTTTTAAATTTTTCCTAATGATGTTTGTTTCCCAAAATTTTCATAATGAATTTTATTGTACTTAAAATTTTCATAATGAAGACTTTCGAACTTAAATTTTCATAATGAAAATTTTCTTACTCAATATTTTCGTAATGGAGATTTTTGTTTTAAAATTTATTTTTCATAATCAAAATTTTAAAATCTAAATTTCTTCAAGAAAATTTTTATTCAATACAAATAATCTTCCTAAAAATCCAAAAGGTATGTTTCCTTGCCGGAGTTTTCATAATCATCATTTACGTACAGGTATTTTCATTTTTTTTAAAAATCTTTCGGATTATCTTTTCCTTAAATCCGAATATTTTTTTTAAACCTAAAAAGATATGATTCTATCAAGTTTTCCATGCATCTATCATATCAATAATTAGATCTGATCAGAAAGATTTTCAGCCATTGGATTGAGTTTGGAAGTTGAATCGTCACTTCTAACACCTATATAAAGGACCCTCGATGGGTTGTCCCACATCGATCTCAAGCTCTTACGTGCTGAAGTTCTGACCCTCTACTTAAGCCAGTTCCAAACTTCTTAGAGTTTTCTCAATTCCGAATGTCTATAGAATAATCCTCTCAGAATGATATGCCTATTGCCCAGATAATTTTGGAGTGGAAGGTGTATAGAGAAAGGTTGGTGCATCCGAACTTCTTCGCTAAGTATGATTCTATAATTTCGAAGAACATCAAATTGAATGGATGGGAGATTGTTTGCATATCAATGACATGGGATCAAGATTTGGTGTATCTGGATCTTCTAATTTAATTTTATGAATCAATCAGTTTCTTTAAGGAAGAAGGCAAAGAGAAGTTTTCCTTCAAAAGCTATTGAATGACCTATGCTCTTTCATATACTAAGGCATCCACCTTAGTTGGTATTCTATATGAAGAGGAAGCTGAATTCTGTTCCCACAAGTTGTCGGATTTCAAAGGAAGCTTTGTAAAGGTGAAAGCTATGGATTGCCTCTATCGTAATGATATCAAGACTCCAATGATTTCTCACCTCTCTAGAAATAATCAGATCCTTGAATTATGGGTTCAAGGATTTATCATTCTGAGAAAGGGTGACAAGGACACATTGAATAAGAGTGATATGTACATCCTAGATTTTTTGGTGAACCTGATGAAGGTTAATTCAGTTAAGCATATTCTGATTACGATCGAGAATATCAAGAATGGAAATCTGAAGGCTCAGATTATCATATACCCGACCATTCTTTCTATGCTTATAGTTCGGTGCTTAGAATCTTTTATAATCTTTTGCAGTTTAAAACCTAGAAATTGAAAAGTCATGCTAGTCAGTGATGATACTTTGAAGAGTATTAACATTGGATTTTATAAAGACTCTAGAGAATTTTATGACCTACCCGAGGAGGAATATGAAGTAGTTCTGAAGAAACAAGAAGTGGTTGAACCTTCGAGAAAGGTTTCAATGAAGAGGAAGTTGAAGGAAGTAGAAGAATAAGAGAAAACCCCAAAAGCTAAGGAATCTCAATCCTCACCTCCTAAACCTAAGAAGAAAAAATCATATCCAGATGAGGTTTTAGCAAAGTGGAGGGAAGATAAGAAAAAGTGGAAGGAAGGAGAGACACAATTTGACATGGATCCGACAAAAGAAAAGGCTTTGAAAGAGAAGTCTGCTGACGAGCTTGAGAAGCAAGAAAATGAAAAGAAGAAAAAAAAAATAAGATTCCTGAAACAAAGATTGTTAAATCTCTTTTTATGTATATTGAAAAATCTTTTGAAAAAATTCAAGTACCAAAATATTTCTTGGTAAAATATTTACCTAAGACTCTGGGGAAGAAATTTGTGACTCCAGAAAAAGACAAATAAATTTTTTTTGAAGTATAAAAAGTTGTGGAAGAAGTGGAAGAAGAAGAAAGTAGTGGTGACACCAAAAATCTCATAAATAAATTTGAATACTTCCATGAGAAAGAAATTCCATCCGAGAAATTGTCAATCCGAACTTCAGAAGCAGAATCATCAAATATTGCTACACCTGGGAAGGATCATAAAAAAGATGATGAGAAAGATGAAGATGAAGTTAACAAGCTGTCTAAGGAAAAAAGTTTTAATCATCATTTTATTCATCCAGAAGATGCTGAGGCAGGAGATGAAAAGGGAAATATAGATGAAGATATAATTGTTCAGCTATCTGACAGTGAACACGAATCTCCGGATGAGGAAGTTGATCCGAGAACTGATAAGGGGAAACATGTGGTTGTTGATACACCTACTAAAGCTATTATAAATAACAAGGAAGCTGGTGGATCTTCAAAGAAGAAATTTGTTGATCTAGAGAAAGATCCTTCACCTTGAAAAGTCTCATATTCAAGATCATCATCTCTAGGACATGATTTTTTTGTCTAGTCATTGAAGAAGCTAGTTGGCACCATTCCGATTTTCCCAAGCATAGAATTTAGATTCCAGATGCTTCAACACACACAAAATCAGAAATCAAATTCAGTGTCAATGGTGATGGACAAGTGTGTCAATCTTGAGGCTGATTTCAAGAATTTCTTCATTAACTACGATTCCCACAAACGGCCCTGTAAGAAAATGGTTGGCCAGTCAAAGAAAAAAGTTGAAGATTTGAGAAAACCTGATGAGTTCCAAGATGGTGTCTAGGAGTCTTTTGACATAGAAGATGGTAAGATCAAGGATTTCACAAGTAGCTTGGAGAAAAATCTAACTCTTGAGAAGAATACTCGGACTCAAGAAGTGAAGGATCTAAAGGGGAAATTGTATTCTATTTCCCAAATCTGGAAGAGAGAAAGATATCTTCATATTGAGATAGAAGAAAAGATTGTAAAGTAGGAAGAAGCCCTAAAAGCTTAGGCATAGGATCTTAAGTCTCAGGAAGAAAGAATCAAGGCTTTAGAGAAGAAAGCTAAGGATAAAGATCGTCTTCTTAAGCGAGCAGAGGAAGATCACAAGGAGCTCAAAAAACTGAATACTATAGTCAAGAAGTTGATGCCGAAGGAAAAAAGGATAACTTTTTTGCAATCCGATCTTTTGTTGTAATTTTCTTCCTTGTACAAATATTTTCTAATCATAATGAAATTTTTGGTTGCTTGTCTTTTAGATATTTTGTACTAATCTTTCAGGTACGATAATTTCTTTTCTATTCCATCAAATTCTTTTTGAAAATCATAAAGGGGGAGAAAGTAAAATGAATACTAAGTAAATAAGAAATATCCCGAAGTAAAGGGAAGTTTAGCTAAGGGGGAGTTTTCATTACAGAGATTTATGTACTCAAGATAATGAACATTCTCATTCTGGAAATCTATAATATGATCCTTAGTGTTACAAATTATATTGGAGAGTTAGTCGTATTCATATTATCATATATGATAAGCGAGATAAGTTTTATTTTCAATGTCTAGAAAAATATTTTATAGGTTTTTATTTTCTTTTTTGTAAGGATGTTTGTGCTTTCCAAAAAGGGGGATATTGTTGAGTCAATAAGGTTTCCTTATGAATTTTCCATTCTATCATGTTTCGGGAGATTGTTGAGTCAATAAGGTTTCATTATTACTTTACCAATCCTCATGTTTTGAAAATCCCAAACACCTTATCTAAATGAAAATTTCATTTTATTCTATGCTTTACTTTCATAAGGAAAATTTTCCTTCCCCATGGAAATTTATCCTTACCATGTTTTTCATTGTTCATTATCTTGTCTAATTGAAAAATTAGGTTTCATATCTAAAACCTCAGAACCATATAATACTTAGATAATGACCATTATCTTTTTAGACTCTGAATTCTTCTGAGTTCTGACTCCATGTTCTCTGAATTCAGACTCTGAACTCTTCTATGTTCTGACTCCGAGTTCTTTAAATTCAGACTCCGAACTCTTCTGAGTTCGGATTCTGAATTCTAATGAATTTAGACTCCAAAAATTGTAATTTCAGACATTGAATTCCCGTGAATTATGAATCCAAATATTGTATATTCTGACTCCGAATTCTCATGAACACTCACTCTGAACTTTGTAAGTTCAGGTTCCGAATTCCTGTAAATCCAGATTCTGAATTTCATTGAAATTCATCGTTCGGAATTCTATAGAGTTCAGGTTCTGAATTCCTTAGAAAATAGAATCTGAATATCCTTGTACTATAGACACCGTGTGTGTTTTTGGTTAGACTCTAAACTTTTATTTGCTTGCATTCTAAATATTTGATTTTTATTATGTAACCATATTTTTTCGTACACTTGTTTTTGTTACAAAATGATGTTGTGCATTCAGCTACTAACTAATCATTTGTTAAGTGACACATGTACAGGTACCTCTGAAATTCAAGGAAAAATATGACTATTGGAGGAGGGATCTGACCGTTGGAGCTGTGCCTATAAATAGGATCTCATTTGAAAGAGATCAATACATTGATGAATTGTTCTATGACTCTAGAGATTACATGTGGTTGAAATGATTTCTAGAGAGAGACTCTCATGCTTAGTGCGTACTAAATGTCTTGTTCATATTTGATTCGTGAGACTCTGAATGTTTCTGATTACATTCGAGGGCTTCTGGGGATAGGAAGACAGAGGTTCTGACTATCTTGAAGTTGAGGGCTTCTTTGTTGAGGAAGACAGAGGTACTGACTACCTTGAAGTTGAGGTCTTGCTGGGATAGCCAGACAGACTTCGATATTTATATCGAGGGCTTACCCTGGTGTGGGTAAGATAGAATTTCTTGAAAGTATAAATCAAGGTACCTTTATCCATGGTTGTTGTATACCCTTCTCTTTGGGTTAAAATATTTACTACTTGTTACTTTTTTTGTTACAAGTTTTCTGCTGCATTTTATTTGTTAAGGAAAGTATAACTATCTTATACTTCCTTATACTTGTTCTCTGATTTTGTAAGATTCTATACGTTTTAAGTTAGAATATTTATCTTTGTAAACTTTCATTAAGTTTCATTTTCTGAAACCATCTTTTCTGGAATCACTTTCTCGAAATCATATTTTCATAATCTAGCAAGTGTGTAGAACTAGAGGTTTTGTGAATTACCTTGTTTAACCTTATTAAACATAACCATATTTAAAAGTTCCAAAGGAATTTTTTAAAGTATAAGATTCATCCCCCTCTATTATTTTGAGAATCGTACGATACTACAATTATTATCTTTATTCATTATTTCGATCCAACACCAAGCATAGAGGAAGCATGCAGTGGTTGTCGATATATTAGTTTTTTTAATAATCTTTTTCCAAAACAATGATCAAGGATCTTGCACATTAAAATTATAATTATTTTTTTTACTATATGATTAAATAAATACATGGAATTAGTAATTTTTTCCATTTATGAATTTTGATCATCTAGGAGGACCCTTTTAGATTTCTTTCATTTCTATGTGAGGATCTAAGGATATAATTCATCTAGCGGTGATCTACACATGCTTCAATGATCTTCAACAAACAACAATAAATATTTGGGTACTAGTAGAGTGAATTGAATGTCTTGTGTTGTTCATTCTTGGTTACACATTCTTCAAAATTTATGAAATATCTCTTTCATTTGTCAATCTTGAGAGGGATAGAGAAGGAGAAGTCAAGAGATGATTTATTCTGCACAATAGTTTTCTATTATCAATCTTGGGTTTTTTATATTTTACACAGTATACATAGCCATCTATTTGTATATCTTGGGTTTAGGTTAAAATATAATTTTATTTCATGTTATCCATTAAATGACATTTAAAACCTTCAATAAAACCCATGACACATAATAATTCATCATGCACAAAAATTCTCTATTTTCAATCTTGTATTTTTTTTATATTTTATACATTAGACATAGTCATCTATTTATAAATATAGGGTTTAGGTTAAAATATTATTTAATTTCATGTTGGACATTAAATAAAATTTAAAACTTTTAATAAAAACCAAGACACATAATAATAATAATAATATTAGTATTATTATTATTGATGTGCTAACTTATGAAATTTGATCAATAATATTTACCCACTTGTAAATTTTTATTTATTCGTCGAACTCGGTCTTGGTCTGTTGTAAATCCTCAGTATTAATAAAATAACATGATAATTATTTTATTCCTAAATATACATTTTATTCATATAGTGGTGAATAAATATTAATTAAATATTCAATAAAATAAATAAATGTATTTTTATTCAAATGCTAGTGAATATTTATTTATTTAATTTGTGTGATCATTATAACTAAAATAAAGTTATTCCTCGTTATTGAGAATATTATTTATGACATTAATTAAATTGAAATATAATTTAATTTAGTTAAATGGAAACACTTAGTGTGTGGACCTCTAGGATTATTTCTTATTTTCATTAGAAGAGATTTCCTAAAGTCTAAGATTACAATCGAGAAACAGGTCAAGGAATGCAAGACAAAGAACTTAATGTCACACCATTGACCTCAACATATGAATTCTCACTCTGTAATATAACCTCCATTTCACAATATATCATCAATAAGGTTTCACAACAGGGTCATAGAACTACATACATAGTACATATTTTTTGACTATATGAAATAAATACATTGTTACACCAAGATTATGGAATTTAATGTGATGGTTCAATTCCAATAAAAGGATTGAGATATCATCTTCTATAAAGATGGAAGGTAAACATACTTCCTCTACTTATCCATTAATGACATGTCACTCATGGTGTACCCAACATATCCAAGTTTTCCATGAAATATTTTCATTATGGTTTATGAAATACAGCTGAGTACATAAGTTTTAACATGAATTAATAATAATCATAAAGTCTAAGGACCACTACTCATTCCCACATATAGAAATATCTGATGACACTAAAACATTCATAATTTCTACAATCAGGCCTATTCTCATAATCGCGCATCTTGGATATTTTAATATGTGAACTTTATGAAAATAAGCATCATCCAGTTATGATTATTCACACATAATGGTCTAAATATTATGTGTCTTATCGCAGTACATTATTCAACTGCAAAACTGTATTAAGAATGATTTTATAGCACTTTGATGTTATCATCATAGCGGGGAACTACTATGACCTTATTAATGTAAAAAACACTCAACTATATTATTACATAAAATCTATGAAAACAAATGAACAATATGTAATAATATGTTTAATTAATATTAAATACATTTAATATACATGCAATCAATGTAAAATCAGTTGGTATGAGGAAACAAACTCTAAAAAATTCTAAAATATCCATATTTGTAGAAAATTTAATCAAATATATATAAGAGAATTGGTCCATCACAACCTTTTTTAGGATAAATAATCCTCAATTATAGGCATGATTTTTCATCCAATACCATTCCTCTAAGAATACCCAGTTTTTCATTAATTTTGTTGAATGGAATTCACCTATATATGAATTCATTGATCACTTCAGTATATTTATTTTTTACCAATAAATGTATTTATATGTATGGTTAATAATTACATATTGACTAAGTAAATTATTTATATCTCATATTTTGTTATTCTAATATAGATAATTAAAAATTTCTAATTAAAGTTGATCATGTGTTCTTTAACCATCCACCTTATTTCTCTAGATATCTTTTATCTCTGTTATCCTATTCATTTATTAGGAAAGTATTTATGTTTCATATGTTTGAATCTCAATGTGGATGTTAATTTATTTATAAATAAATATTATTAAAAATTGAATTGATATTCATATCTTTTATATAGTGAATGCATTGAAAATAAAGATGTGATGGGTAGGTCCTGGTATTATATATCCACTTAATTCATCAATTTTTTTCATGAGACAAAATATTAGGGTATTTGGTGCATGTTTACCCAATGACAACATGTAGTCTTTGTTTTTGCATTGGTGATAAGAATGTTGCCTTGGTAGGGGCCTTGAAAATTCCATCATTATTAAATCTATCATTGTGATACTAATTATTTATATTTGTGTACTATTTTATATTTTTATGTAATACATGGGTTTATTTCAAGCATATGATATTGGTTATATAGAATTATTTAATTATGATTATATTCCTTCCATATTATTCATGCATTATTTATTATATGATAGTTTGTGATATATAATTTCCCTGATATAGTATTTAAGCATACCCTTTTTATTTTTTTATTTCCACAGGTTATGATGAATAGTATTAAATATGATATGTCTATAATAACAGTATGTGTGGAAAATTTCTGGGAGAAGTTGATGACTTTTTATAGATTAATTATTATATTATTTTAGTGGGGAAAATTTTAATTGGATGACAAAGTATTAGGATTTATTAGTTAATGAGTTGTCATAATTATCAAAAGATATAACCAAAAAGTTTATGGGAATGTATGTAATAAAATATTTTCATTAATTCAATATAATTGATATGGACTCATTTGGGAAATCGATTTTGGTTTAAATAACATTAAAGGTTAGTATGTTAGTATATGATTAATTAATGGATGATAAATTAAAGTTGGTCATAATTTCATGGTATAAATAACCCTTTGTGTTGATATAAAATTTAATGTTACGGTAATATTGAATATTTTAAGTTGTTTGGTTATTTGGATAAAAAAACATTAATGAAAATCCTATAGATAAGTCTAAGGGATATATATATATATATATAGAACAATGCCATCATGTATTTATAATGTAGTGATTTTATGGTTTCAAAGAAATTAAACTCCTATAAAGACATTTTCATGTTGATATGGCCATGGTATATATTCAACTTGGGAAATTACCCAGAAATAAACTATTTGGGTATCAAAGAAATCCTCACTCTGGTGAATGATGAGTGGACCTAAGACTAAACACCAGGCTAGATAGTCTTGGTTGATATGCTTTTGTTGGTCATATGTTGTTTGTGAATCATTATATCATATTTTAATATATTTATTCTATATAACCTAGTAGAAAAACAACCATGGATATCATATATTGAAACATAAAGATCCATAAGTTAAGGTATAAATTAATTTATATATGATTTATTGTATAGAGGGTATATTGGATTTCATTATCATATATTTAATTAATTTTCAGTTTTAGAATATTTTATATAATTTTATAGTAATTTGGGATATCATTATTCTATATTGGGTTAATATGACTATGATAACATAACTCAAAGTAATATAAGTTCAACCAATACTGATATAGGATAAACCACGAGTGATTTAGGTATAAATTAAAACTAATATTATTTTTTCAAAGAGTATTACATTTTGAGGTTTAATTTTTCAGGTAATTTTCTTAAAATTTGTCGTATTATTATGTCAATAGTACATCACTCGTATTAGGTTTTGTTTTATTAATATATAAATCTCAAAGGAATCAAGTTAAAAATTGTTTCTATGGACAATGAAAATATTTTCCCAATCAGAAACCAAATGGGATAAGATATGAAGTGAGAAATATTATGATTATTCAAAACTAGCTATCATGAATTATGATTAATAATGTAAACATAGTGGAATTACCAAAAACTCCAAATAATATAAGGATGAAGTATCCTATATGTTTTAGAGACAAATAATAATTAGGAAAAAAGATTAAATTTTTTACATAGTAATTTTTGTGAAAAAAAGCAATGAGTTGTCAATGAAAACTAAATTAATCGATTAACATGATGGATAAGAAATATGTGTTTTCTAATTGTACCTAATATATTGAGGTTGAAACCTCATTTTAAAATATATCTTGAGTTATGTCAATATTTTACATACTCTTAGAAAACTTTTTTAATAACTTTCTTAATACCCTATGATTTTAAATTATGTATCCCTTTAAAACATATTATATCTAATACCATTATTAACACACAACATTAAATCATATCAAACTACAGAAAATTATATAATAATTATAATTTAGCCATTAAGTTAGTAGTTATAAATAAATTTAACAATTTTGTGAAATATATAAATAAATAAATATTATTTTAAATACTAATTCATTAATAAAATTCAATTAGTGTTGTTAGATAACAAATAATATCACTTAATCCTTAAAAATGTATAATTTCTAAAATTATATTTTTATGCCCAATATTTTAAGAAAAAAATTATATTATAGGAATATTATTGACATGAATACAATATTTTTTATTAATAATATAATAGCACTAATTTTATTACAAGTTTATTATAAATATAAAAAAAAATATTTTATTGCCTGAAATGTTATTTTCCTATAAAAAATGTTTTTAATTATATTTTATTTTTTTATTTAAAAGTTAAATTCTAAAATTGTATAATTTTAATTATAAAAAATAAACTTCATTTTTGGACATATAATATAAATACTATCTTTAGATTACTTTTTGGTCTTTCTCTTAAATAATTGTTTTTTAGCTGAATAGTAAAAAATACTTATTCATTTAATACCTTCAATTTTAAAAAATTATCAAAATAAATTAATGAATTATAGGTTTTTAAACATTTGTATAATTTAAAATATATCATTTAAATTTCAATTTGGAATTTATAAATCCAGTTTTTAACATTTTGGAAACATAAGTCATACTTTACTATAAAAACTATTTTCATTAACCCATATTAAAATTTAGGATTCATCACTTGTAGAAATTAAATATAAGAAAATTTATTTTAGATATTAGGTCAAAAAATTTATATTGATTATTAAGGTTATTTTAATTTTAAGTTATAAAATTATGGTTACTAAGATTAATGTTAATGACCATGATAATGATAAAAAGATTAATTTCAAATAATTTCTTTGTTAATGTTTTCTAATTTTTATCTAATAAATTAAATTGACATATTTTAAATAATGAATATGATGTGATTTTTAATAATATATAAAAATATTTTCCCACACATTTAAATGTTAATTAATGTTGTATTAGATTGGGAATACTTATTGGTTAAAACATCATTTTTCTGCAAAAACAAATTTCTATATATTATATTGTTAATTTAAAATTTAGTTTTCACCTTATAAATTGAATTATATTATCTAGATATTAAATTAAGTTAAAAAATTATAATTGTTTAATATTTTTATCATATATTTCTAATAAAACATAGATAACTTTGCTAAAAACTTATTAATAAGGTAAAAAACTAAAATGGTGAAATGTAAAAATAAAGGTGGTAAAATAATTTAAATAGTTTAAAAATATCTTTCAAAATGATTTGTAGATGATTTATAAACCTTATATCAACCAAAAATCCATGTTTTTACTATTTTGAAGCCTTTGAACATTGAATAGATTCAATCCATTTTTGAAATTTAATGGGTACTTCCAAAATTACCCCTCTCCACTTATAAATGGGTATAACATCCACCAATTAATGTTAAAACTATATATTATAATTTCATCATAAAAAAATGTTCTCTTAATAAGATTTTCTATCATTTTAATAAGATTTACATTTCAATTAGATAGCCGAAGGCCTCCAGTTCCAAGGGTATTGCTAGGAGATATCTTAAGTTCTCAACGTGATTATTTCTTACTTATGAGAATTTTTTTCTTAATATTTCTCATCCAAACATCTTATATGCACCCTAATATAATTATAAAATATTACAAATATACTATAATGTTATTATATTAATAGAGAAACAATTATTTAATCTTTTATATTGTCTAAGATAAAAAAATTAACAATGATCGTTCATATGTGCCATCTACCACCTCCATGAAACAATGTGGATAATTTATCATCGCTAGCTATCATGGATTGTTAAAATAATGGATATGACGAATAAATATGTTTCATGTGTCATAATTATGATTATTAAATTATGATTTATCATATACCTTCATTGCAAACCATTTATTGAAAAATGGAATCGTTAATTGTTTGTGTGTGCGAACTACCTACTCGATGAACAATCAAATTAATTTTTCATTACCAAAAAATATATATTATTATAATAAATAATTAATAAATTTTAGTTATATTTATAAAAATATTATGATTCTATAAATTTTATATTAAAATTATATAAAAATAAGTCCTTTCTCATTAAATCATTAATAAATACTCTCATTTGGATCGATTTTACCACATAAGTGAATGATTTTATAATTATTATTTCATGAATGATTAATATAACAACCTAGTTACCGATATAATAATTTTATTTTGAAATTTATTAGTATTCTAATATTAAATTAATCACTATTAGTGAATGATCTTAATGAAATTTATATGTCATATATTCAATAAAATGATTTTAAATTTATCCAATAAGTTTGATAGGATTAAGATAATAATAAATCCAATATTAATTATAAAAATATATATTTTTATAAAATGACCTTTTTCTTCTTGTTGACACCATGAAATGTGTTCCATGCACTTTTCCACCAAATTCATGATGTGGCCCTCACTTAGACAACCAATGTTGAGTTTGAGTAGAGATGCATCTACATGAATGAAGAATATAAATTTTGGATTTAAGTGATCCCAAATAATAATCCATAATGAGGGATAATTGGAAATAACCCCCTCAAAGAGTAGTCCAAGGATTTCCAAGATTGATGACAAAAATTTATTGATGCACTAAAATGAAATTGTGACATTTTTTCAAGAACATTCATTATATTCACCCATATAAGAAAGTATATATATATTTTAAAGATTTTATTTTACTAGTATTGGAGCCCAAAAACTCACAGATAAAAATTTATGGCTCTTGGAAGTCGTAAAAATTTTGTCAAAAAAATGTCATCACCATGTAGGGTACCTACGGATCAGACCTATATAGACAACCTTTTCATATAGCATGCGTGGAAAACCTTTACATACAACCTATATGGAAAGCCTATATCAGGAACAAAGGCTAGACACCTGCACCATGGATCAACATGGGTTAGATTAACCGACTAGGGTCCCTTGTTTGAATATAAATAGAACCATTGGGCTCTTCATTTTTAAAGCTGGAAATTTTAGAAGAAGCCTTAACCTATTGTCAGGGAGCCCCATCTCTCATGTCTCCAAAACGACTTGGGTATATTTCCCAAATATGATAAAAGATATAATTATATGGGATAAGTGGGACCAAAGTCCCTTAAGGGTATAAAACATAAGACACTTTCATGAGGACCCCTTCTACCTAGAAGGAAACCACCTATGTGTGGCCCCTTCTCTAATAAAGGACCTATGCTAGGCCCCTCAACAGACAAATGAGATGAACCATGGTGACTAGGATAAAGCCTCAAGAATGTTTTTTTCTATGTGGTCTATTTATTAATTCCTATTCAGCTCACAGATGCCTATACCCCCTGCATAAAGAACTTGCAGTTCCTCTTAGGCCCTGCAATGCACACCTTCAATGGGAACCAATGCTGAGAACCAGCACCTAGGACCTGCGCAATTCACCCTTTGGTCCCTATTGTAGGCCACCAATGGTATGGATTCTCTTCCCTTGGCTCCATTTTCTAAAATAAACTAATTTTAATACTATGTCGAAGCCTCTGGACTTGTAAAAAAATAGGAATAGGCACATAAGCATGTATCATATTTTTATTTGTAATGGTCAATGGTTTCCCTCACTTATCTTACCAAGTGGTTAAGATCCTTGGGGTGTGTGTGTATTTGTATTCCAACTTTCACAAATACCCTAACCCCATGGATAGTTTTAATGATTTCCTGGTCTTATGCATAAGGGAATGAAACATGTTATCCCCTTCTCATCTATAAGACATAGAACCTCCTTTTCCATGAAAGGAGGATAAGGATTACGATTTATTTCCCATTCAACATGGAGTGAGATCCTCCTCTACTATTGCCGAACCAAATTTATGGAATCCCCATGGGAGTAAGAATCTATCCATTATTTTAGGTGTATGGACTATTACTCCTCCTCACCCCCTTTTCCACTGGCTTAGAGAGGGGAATGGGAACTAGAGTCCTCTCCTATCATACCCAATTCATTCCTTCTATATTCTCCATACGTTGGGATAATTATGGTGTAAATAAATTGGAAATAAGTATCATATCTCCAACCTCTTACACTAAAGGAAGAGGGATCATGTGGTTTTCTAGATCATTGACATACTCTGGTTTTTCGCATTCAATAATGACTCATCATGACTCATGTGTGTTTAGAGGTTTTCCACATTCATGAAATCTACACTATGAGATGCATGTTTTGGCTAAGAACCTTCCTTCAGTTATTCTCCTCACCTTCATCAAGACTTCCTCCATAAATTTGATTCCTCAAGGCCATGTATCCAACCTTAGGGAAAATTATATTTTGGGGTTTATCATATCATCCACTACTTATTTTATCTTACACATAGCATGACCCCGATGTTTTTAGAGGTTAGTGGTAGTCATGAAATCCACATGATCCCAAAATACTAATGGACATCCTCCAAAGGAGTAAGCCCTATCCAACACTAGTGGGAATCCACATCGGGAGTAAGCCCCAACCAAACCACTGAAGAGAATCCTCCTCAGGAGTAAGCACCGACCAATACTAATGGGATTATTCCTCAGGAGTAATCCCCAATCAAAACACTAATGTGAATTATCCTTATGATTAATCCCCAACCATAAAAAATGGGAATCTTACTAAATAGTAATCCCAATCCAAACCACTAATGGTCATCCTCATCATGAGTAAGCCCCAAGAAGCACTAATGCATGTCCTATTTAGTATTAACCCCAACCAATCCACTAATGGGAATACTACTCATGAGTAATCCCCAACCAAAACTAATGGTCATCCTACTAAGGAGTATGCTTTAACCAAACCACTAATGTGAATCCTTTTCTGATTTAAGTACCAAAAATATCACAAGTGGGGTTCATCTTCATAAGTAGGCCCCCCAAAAAACTACTAAAGGTATTCCACCTTAGGTGTAAGCCCAAATAATAACCATAAACAACAGACATAATCTGGAATAAACCCTGAAACAAAATCAATTTAACTAAGAGAGCTCTCATTCCTACCATAAGTAGGATACATAGGATTCCTATCAAAGTCTTAGGATTAATGGGTATCCTTCTCATGAGTAATCCCAAACAAAATCCTATAAATCAAAAACGGTCCCCTCCTTAGGTGTAATCCCCGAAAAAGCCTCCAAATAACCATGAGTAGAAACATTCATCATGGACCCTCTCATAAGGAATTATCTTCAGGAGTAATCCACAGATGAATCCTCTTAGAGGGTTGTCCTCCCTTGTGATACATACCTAAAGAGTTCATCCATAGGTGAGGTTCCCCATAACTGAAATTTGTGGATTTTTATTTACATCCAAGTCAGATATGTATGAAGTATCCACGAGGTCCAGAACCAACACCCCAAATCAATACTATTATTTCTAGGAAACATTCTCAATAGGGTCTAATTCAACATAAAAGTTTTTATCATGTCCATATTAACTAGGATGCTCCGATATAATTCACACACCAAACTTTGACTAGGTACCTTTTTCCAAGATAACCTTGACACATGATTTTAAATTGTATGGTTGGTTTATTATCAAATGAACTTAACAGATATGTTTTTTCCCATTAATTGGCACCAATCTATGTGGGTTCAGATTCCTTTCATAAGGAGATGTAAGAAACCCATTAATGGGTTTGATCCTCACATGAAAATGACTCCCTTATCCATGGATGATGATACACTCAAGAGCGCACCATTGTGTGGCTATGAAAACCAACATAATCTTAATAATTTGCCAAGAATACCAAATATATATATATAAAAGGGTCATATTGATGGAGATCCCTATATACATAGATATGTATCAATTGGTGGAGATCCTAGAATGCATATAGATGATTATAAACCTCATACATGTTATAATGAATTATCAATTCAAGGGAAACCCATGTCATACTTGGGAATTAATAATTGATTCACAAACATATCTCAAATTGATAAGAGAGTCACATAGTAGACCATAATTCCCTACAAAAGTTATGATGAGCCCAACCTCTGATCCTCTCAACTAATGTGAGTTCTTCAGAATCATTGGAAAAATTCCCTAACAAATGCATGCCTTTAGAAAGGAGGTCCCCTATGGATATAAAAATATTGGGTGTTTCTAGTTCCATGAATAAAACTGTTGTAAAAAATTTGGAAAAAGTGAACACGATATGAAATATTGTACAAAACAAAACCCCCAATCAATTACCAGCGCAAGCAGTTTGTCATGGGAAACAAAAATGGTGAACCCAACGTGAATCCTTAAACAAGATGATAGTGTCACCAACCTGTTAGGACCCTTTAACTTGATAAAATAGGGCTATGAGAGACAATAAATTATGAATGTTCTTATTTAATGAGATGATGCTTTGATGGAGTTTTCTTATATGTTTTTTTCAACATCAAGCCACATATTTTTATAACTCCCTTAGATCCAATGGAATCCTTCCGTCTTTCACAATCACATTCCCTTGTCACTACTTAGATAAATTCTTCATCCATGGTAAGGATATTATCACCAGCCCAACACCTTCAATGATGGGTCTCATACTCATTGGTACATGAGTACCATTATAATAGTACAATCCTAACCATGTAGGATTCTTGATAGACCCTCTATCTTACAAAAACTGACCGGTCATCCATTTAATGATGAGCACTGGTCCTAACACATACGGTACCAACCGACATCTTCAACGGTTTCAGGAGTCTATCCTAAAAATGGAGTAACTAATCCATCCTTTATATTAGGGAGGTGGATCAAGAGGTTTTATACATCCACATCCAAATACACAAGAGTACCTCCAATGGTTTCTGACAACTAGTCATCATTTCCAATGTCATGCAGTAGTGAACCCTCAACATGATGAGAGTGCCATCCTTGGTGACCCGACCCTAGTCATTCAAACCTGGGCACCCAAAACAACCCAATTGGGATAGAAATCAGTCAATCATAAGTAGGTTCATACCCCCCTCCCCTATGGAGAATCTTTAAAATAATAATTAGTGGCCAACTATGATTGGGAACATACACCCACTCACTTTAATATAGCTAGCTAGCTGACTTCCCTGATAACATCTAAGGAGGATCATTGTACAAATTTGGTGTCCGACCTCAGGGAGGATCATACACCTTACCACAACAATCAATACTATCATTATAATAATCTAAAATCACTCAAAGATGTATTTCAGTCATGTTTTACAGCAAGCCTCATGCAGGAAGACCCACCAATATGTAATCATCAATCCTACCAATAGTTTTTCTAGAAGCACATAGAGAGTTCCATTGGAATGTCTCAATGATAATTAGGGGGAGACCCCACATTCTTCCCCCACACATGGGTATTTTCAAAATATATTTGGAATAAAATGGATGATATGAGCAGTTATATACCCCATCTCTAAATATTGAATGGGAATATATCCTCATTCAAGTCAGTGAAGTCACCGAGCATATCCTGAAGATAATGAAGTGCAGACACAAATACCTAAAAATATCATATAGACATATCATGAAATTATTAAGGTGATGAATGTAGTGCCGATAGGATGGAAACATACTCCATCCACAAAAATTGGTTGTCTCATAAGCATGTCACCGTAGAGAAGACACACACCTCTAAACCCATCCAGGAGGGTCATGGAGAAAACTCCCCCATGATATATAGATAATCAGATCAGGAACATACACCTACTCTAACAATAGTTCATCATCTTATCCCAATGGCCACTTTGAGGAAGGAACAAAACCTATTAATGAAAACCACTTTCCCTTGCAAGTGGCCCCAATCACTCATAAGAAGGCATCCTAGAATAAGTATTTCCATATAAAATTGGAAAACAAAGAGTTGATCTATGATGCCACTCTGCTTAATGCTATATTTAATTAAGCCCTTTGACATTTATTTTTTTCATCTCATAATCCTAACCTCTCATCACAAAATCACAGGGGTAGTAGTAGTAATTCTAAAGGTCCTCATCAGACAGTTCACTATAAATTCTTGCTTCATGTTTATAATTTGATTTCTCTTGATATAATATCTCCTAAGTAGAGTCACGATTTCCCTTCACATGGCCATAAGATCAAGGAGCAAGAGGTTCTTCCCCTTTCTATAATGCACCATGGTGGTCCTCCCCATAATGGCATCCATTGTGAAATTTCTCTCCACAGTAGTGTTTCATGAAATCAAAATGATACTCCCCTTGGAAATGTAGTGATGAGAAATCCCTCACACCATGAGCCAATTGAGAAAAAATGGCCATCCATTTCATATTCCTTATCACTAGTAGGTGAAATTATTTCTTAAGAAAAAGGCATCCCAGGGAAATAGTAATTCTCTAATCCTTCCTTAGATCACGTTTCTTACAACATAAAATAAGTAGTCTCCAACAATCTCACTGCTTATGGTAAAATAGGGAGAAAGAGTCCATTCTAGTCAGACAAGGTAAAAGAACCTCTAATGAAAGACAAAGATAGCATGCTAAATATAAGGAAACAACTTGATAAAGATGACATACAAGTCAAGTTCAAACCTTTAGCCACCCCTCAATAAATCAGTCTAGATGCATTGTTGGAAGATTGTGTGAAAGAAATCCACCTCAATATATGAAAAAATCATTGAAATTTGAATGCAAAATAATTTCCATATGACAAGTATCAAAGTCACATCTAGGTAAAAGAAGGGTTTCAATTCCAAATTGACTTGGAAGATCTCTGTAAAGACCCGCAAATTTCAAGGAAATTTTTTTCTTAATTTTCTTTGGAATTTTACAAGAACGCAGCTTCAGACGGCACCTGATTCCGAGGCCCGGTGTGCCCGGAATCAATTTCCGAAGTTTGGCTCGGGTACGTTCAGTGAACGGACGAGCGGGTTTTTCTATCTTTTGAACCGGTGCCCGGAATCGAATTCTGAGGGCACCGATGAAATCGCAGCGCCGGTATTTGCTTAGAAACGCCTCTTTCGGAGTTGCGTTTGCTCAGACGTGGTTTTTAAATTTTACGGCTTTAAGTCAGAAATAAAATAAAGTTTGTGCGACAACTTTATTTTATTTCACTTAAGCTGCTTGGAAGCCACTTGAAGTCACTTAAAGACGGCTTGAACTGAGTTGAACTGGATAGGATGCTATCCAGAAATATCCTACCCCTTGGTAGGATATTTGTGCGGTGGGACCCGCACGAGCCCCGCCGTTTCTTTCGCTAAGTAACGCACCCGCGAAAACCCGTCAAAGTAACTGAAAAGTCAACCGACGCGTTTTCTTTAATTCTTAACAGACCATTTAATTGGGCGGTTTATTTCGTGAATTAAATGGACTGTTTCTTCGTGAATTAAATGGGTCGTTTCTTTCGTTGAATTAATTCAACGAATTGATGGATCGTTTCTTAACCGGTTTCGTGTTGGCATGTTTATAAAATAAGACCAACATAAAAATCCTTGGAAAGGATTTGAAAGAATCTTCGTTCCTCCACCCTCTCCGCGAAGAACGCGAAGAACGCGAAGAACGCGAAGAACGCGAAGAACGCGAAGAACTCCGGCGAACGGAATTCGACGACGCACACCAAGATCTGCGACGTCGACGAGATCTACCCGCGACGTTCTTCGGCGACGTCTTTCTTCCGCGGCCGATCCTCGTTCGGCAACAAAGGTGAGAATCGGATCTTTTCTTCTCCCTTTTTAATTTCAATATCAACGGATTTAAACTAATTAAATCCGTTGATCTTGATCCGGAGATTGGCGACGCGACGAGCGATTCCGCGACGACGCGGCGATCTCCATCTTCCGCGACGAGCAAATCCCGCGACGATCCCCCGTTCGGCAACGACAAGGTAAGGGATGTTGGAATTCTTTTTAAAATCCCGTGTTTATTCTTTTGAAATATAGAACCCGATCACGAAACAATTTTAATTTATTTAAAATTGTTGATTGGTTTCTTTCCTGTTTCTCCCGTTGATTATGACTAACGCGGAGGGTGCGGGTCTAACGAACAAGACCCGGCAACCCTCCGTCGATCTTCCTTTGTGTGCGGATTTGGCGAGCGACGGCAAAAGCGCGACGCAAGGGCCATATGTTGATTCCGCAGTGGAGGACGCATCCCGGGAGGAACAACGGCGCAGACGGGAGGCAAATCGGGCCACCGGAGCATCTCCGGCGGCCCGCGGAAGGAGGCGGCGGCGCGGGTCGCCGGCGCGGCGGCGCCGGCGACCGGGGGCGGCGGCGCCCGGCGCGCCGCCGGAGGAGTCCGCCGCGGCCGAGCCGCGGCGGCGGCGAGCCGCCGGACCGCGTCCGCGGTCCGGCCTTCCAGCACGCGGCCCGCGCGGGCCGCGTTTTCTCCAAAGCCGCGGGTTTGACCCGCGGCGGCAGCGCTTCGGCCGCTCGGCCGAAGCCGAGCCGGTCCGGTCGGCCGGGCCGCGCCCAGGCCGGACCGGACCCGGCCGAGCCGGTTCGGGCCGGGTCGGGCCGACCCGGTTCGGGCCGACCCGGTTCGGCCGACCCCAGGGGGGGTTCGGGCCGGGTCGCCCCGGGCCCAGTACCCTCGTTTCGGGCCCCCTTCGGTCTTTCGCCCATATCTTGGGCCTGGGACCTCCGATTGACGAACCGTCAGCGGCTACGCGATCCTTGGATCGAGACGGTCGTTTCGGTATATTATACTCAAGGTTTCGGGAGACTTTGGGTTCGGCCGGGTTGGTTCGTACACGAAGCCAACCGGGCCCTCGGAGCGGAAACGCTCATAACTTGAGCTACGGACGTCCGAACGACGTACCGTCAGCTGTGGTGGTTTCCTCTAAGTGAGACGGAACTTTTGGCATACTCCGCCCGAGGATCGGATACAGGCGGAGTACGGTCGGGTTGGTTTTGCCCTAAAAACCAACCGGGCCCCTGGGACGAAAATGCCAATAACTCTCAGACCGGGCGTCCGATTGACGCGCCGTCTGTCGCGTTGAGATCCTGTTGTCGATACGGAACTTTTGGATACATCAACTTCGGACTACGTGTCAGTTGATGTATCAGCCCCTCGGCTCGTGGAGCGGACCCTCCTAAACGAGCTCGCTACGTGCGGGAACCCTAGCGCTGGCTGTGACCTCGACGACAGAGCAGAGATCCTCCGTGGACTGCGACGACGACAGAGCAGAGATCCTCCGTGGACTGCGACGACGGCAGAGCAGAGATCCTTCGTGGACTGCGGCGACGACTGTGCAGAGATCCTCAGTGGACTGCGTCGACTACTGCACTCAGCGATCCCACGTGGATCAGTGCTTCAGGTTCTGTGTGAGCCCGATCCTCCGTGGGTCCTTACTACCGGTTCTGTGTGAGCCACTGCCTACAGGTTCTGTGTGAGCCCGATCCTACGTGGGTCTTTTTGCGGGGGTTAGTACCTATCGATCCTTCGTGGGTCCGACGACTGAGACGGATCAGTGATCGTCTTTGACGTCATCTGAAAAAGTATACCTGGTTGAGCTGAATCTTATGTTACTCTCCTTTGTGGATTGTGTTGAACCATCCTTTGTGGATTTACTGTTTACTCTCCTTTGTGGATTTGGGTCTTGCTTTCCTTTGTGGATTGAGTTGTTCTTGAGCTCGTGAGCAGAGCTAGAATTGGGGACTTAGGTATATGTATGGGCATATACCTAAGTCGAGTCAGATGTTACTTCGTGATTGCATCTTTCTTTTGTGCTATATCCTTTGTGGATTTCGAGAGACCTTCGGGGGTCTCGGGGTCCTTACTGAGTAGTTGTACTCACCCCTGCACGGGCTATGCCCGCACCTTGTTGTGTTGGTTGCAGACGACGGACAGCGCTGATCACGGTTGGGTGTGGAGCAGGACGGTACCTGGAGGTGGACCACTGGGCGAGACGTGCTCGGAGCGGACGTGAGACCCGAGGAGCCTGGAGGCTATCTGTACCCACCCTTCAGGTGGGATTGCCAGTGGACGACACGAGGCCGCCGTCTTTTCTTCAGTTGCTGTACTTTACTTTTCAGTTGTACTTTACAGTTGGGCTTGTATTTCCGGCCCCTTTACTTTTCTGCACTTTACTTTCCGCTTGCTGACTCTGTGTGGTTGTTACTTATAAAGGCAATGCCTTCCCTGTTTACTGGGATTTTACGCCTTGGTGCTAGTCGCCAGCCCCTGGCCTATGGAAGGCGGGCTTGGGGTAGTCACGGCACGGGCCCCGAGGACGGGTCGTGACAAATTGGTATCAGAGGCGGTCGGTTCTACCGCAGACTCTGATCGTCCTTTCTTTCTATGTGAAGCAATAGTGTTTAGTGTATTGAGTGTGGTTATCAGTTCAGGGAGCCCAGTGTTGGTGCGGCGGCCGACGTATCCATACACCAGGACCCTGACTCCTGATTTCCGACTTAATGCATGAAAACATTGATTGCCTGTATGTTTCAAGTTTTCTTTGTGATTACTTGTGTCAGCTCACCGGGTATACTGATCTGCTTTATGAAAGTCTCAAGTTTTCCTTGTGATTACTTGTGCCAGCTCGCCAGGTATACTGTTCTGACTGTGGTGCTCTTGTTCTCCTTTTCAGGATGGCCCCGCGACGACTGCCAGCTAGGGTTCCGAGTGTAGGGCGCGACGGCAGCCCACCGAGCGACGAGGCCTCGGTGCAGGGCCCTTTGCCAGCAGTGGCACCGGCGGTAGCCTTACCCGCCGAGCCACCGATGCTTCCAGTACCAGACGCCGACGATGCACGTCGCCTCAGGGCACTGCACGAGTTTCAGGGCCAGCGACCGCCCAGGTTTCGCGGTGAGGCGGACCCCCAGGCCGCCGAGGACTGGCTAGAGGCGGTGGTACGGATCTTTCGGCTAGTGAGGACACCAGCGGATCTCATGGTGATTCTCGCAGCGAGCCTCCTGCAGGCGGCGGCAGGACGATGGTGGAGCCTGATGCTCCAGGTTCACGATGAGGCGTCCTTGCTCTGGGCGGACTTCGAGAGCCTCTTCCGCTCTGAGTTCGTCCCGGCCACCCTCCGAGCGGTGCGCATCCAGGAGCTTCTCCAGCTGCGCCAGGGCAGCATGACGGTCGCTCAGTACGCGGCGAGGTTCACGGACCTATCTCGCTACTCGACTGACATGGTACGGGACCCCTTCTTCCGGGCCCGGACCTTCGAGCAGGGCTTGCGACAGGAGATTCGGGCGTCGCTGATCTCCCTCAGCATTCCGACCCAGGCGGGAGTACTGGAGCGAGCCCTCCTGATCGAGAGCTTCCTGGCAGAGCCTTCTTCAGCGGCGAGACCTAGCGCAGGGCGGCAGGTAGCTGAGTCATCGGCAGCTGGTAGCCGACGGATGACTCACGGGTCCAGGCAGACCAGAACCCCTCGCAGACGGCCTCAGGACACCGGCTCAGCAGTACGAGGCACACAGCGGAGTGCCAGCCTTTCGAGAGGCAGGCTGTGCTACTCTTGCGGCGGGCAGGGTCACATGGCTCGTGACTGCCCGACTCGCCGACCAGAGGAGCAGCAGACGGTGGAGGGGCCACCCAGGCAGAGGCAGAGGGTCGATCGTGGCGGTCCGCAGGGAGGAGGCGGACGAGGCAGAGGAGCTGGCCGAGCAGCGGGTGGTGGGCGACGCTTCCAGGCTCTACCCCCACCACCACCAGGAGGGCCACCTCGACCACAGGGAGCTGGCGGGCAGGGACAGGCCCAGCTCCAGGCAGTGGAGGCCTACGACCCCGACTTGCCAGAGATGATTCGAGGTACGATCTGTGTCTATTCCACCCTTGCTGCAGTACTTATAGACACAGGAGCGAGTCACTCTTTCATAGCCTCTGCCCTTGTTCGGAGCTCGGAGATTCCGACTGAGCCGTTGGCTCGATCCTTACGGCTAGAGACTCCTACGGGAGCAGACTCGACGATTACGCACTGGTGCCGGCAGTGTGAGCTTACTCTAGGAGGCGAGAGCTTCGGCTGGGATCTCCTTGTAGCGGCGTCGAGGCCTTACGACGTCATCTTGGGCATGGATTGGCTATCCACGGTTCATGCCCAGATCGACTGTTTTAGGCGCAAGGTGCGATGTGTTCGTACCGACGGGAGCAGGTTTACCTTCACCGGCGAGAAGGGAACCTTTGCAGCACAGGATGGACTTCCGCGGAGGAGAGTGCAGCCCATCTCACATCAGTTGGCTAGCCTCATCCTAGGAGCAGTGGACGTGCGGAGTCCGGCTTTTCCTGCAGTGGTGGACCAGTACGTGGACGTCTTTCCCGACGACGTTCCAGGGCTACCTCCTCGTAGAGAGGTAGACTTTTACATCGACTTGTACCCCGGGACAGCCCCGATATCTACTCCAGCATATCGGATGGCCCCCGCCGAGCTTCGAGAGCTGCGGGTACAGTTGGAGGACTTGCAGAGCAAGGGGTTTATCCGACCCAGTGTTTCACCCTGGGCTTCCCCGATTTTGTTCGCCAAGAAGGCGGACGGGAGCTTACGACTATGTGTCGACTATCGTCGCCTGAACCAGGTGACAGTGAGGAATAAGTATCCGCTGCCACGGATTGATGACCTCTTCGATCAGCTCAAGGGAGCGCGGTGGTTCTCGAAGATAGACCTCCGGTCAGGCTATCATCAGCTCAGAGTTCGAGACGAGGACGTGCAGAAGACGGCCTTCAGGTGTCGGTATGGCCATTATGAGTTCTTGGTTATGCCGTTCGGCGTAACCAATGCTCCAGCAGTGTTCATGAGCCTCATGAACAGGATCTTCCAGCCATACCTCGACCGATTTGTCGTTGTCTTCATTGACGACATTTTGGTATACTCGACGACTGAGGAGGAGCATGCCTACCACCTGCGAGTTGTGCTAGACACACTCCGAGAGCACCAGCTTTATGGAAAGCTCTCGAAGTGCCAGTTCTGGTTACGTGAGGTCTATTTCTTGGGGCACGTCATTTCTGAGGCGGGAGTTGCAGTGGATCCCGCGAAGATCGAGGCAGTGCTAGCTTGGGAGCCACCCAGGAGCGTGACTGAGGTGCGGAGCTTCTTGGGCCTAGCGGGATACTATCGGAGATTTGTGCCGAACTTCTCCAGAGTTGCGGCACCACTCTCAGCCTTAACGAAGAAGGGGAAACCCTTCGTGTGGTCAGACAGATGTCAGCAGAGCTTCCAGGAGCTGAGACAGAGATTGACCAGCGCACCTATCTTGAGGTTGCCTGAGGAGGGAGTTGGGTACGTAGTTTACTGCGACGCATCAGGGACTGGACTCGGGTGCGTCCTGATGCAGGAGCGGGCCGTGATCGCCTACGGATCACGTCAGTTGAGGCCGCATGAGCAGAACTACGCCACTCATGACCTGGAGTTAGCAGCAGTGGTCTTCGCTCTGAAGACTTGGCGGCACTATCTGATGGGCGAGCGCTTCACAGTCTTTTCTGACCACCAGAGTCTCAGGTATATCTTCTCTCAGAAGGACCTGAACCTGAGACAGCGGAGATGGCTTGAGTTCCTCCAGGACTATGACTTTGAGATAGTCTATACTCCTGGGAAGGGGAACGTGGTAGCCGATGCCCTCAGCAGGAGGACGGGCATTCAGCTACTTGAGGAGGCGACAGAGCAGCTAGCCTCCTTGCAGATATCCTTCGTGGATAGAGACGGAGCAGCCTTTCTTCAGTCTCTCACAGTCTCTCCTCCACTTCTACAGCGGGTCAGAGAGGCTCAGCGTGGGGACGCTGACTGTGAGACCCGGCGTGCACTGATATCCTCAGGTCAGGCGCCTGATGGTTTCTCCCTTGGAGCAGAGCACGACATCCTTTTCAGAGGACGTACCTTCGTACCAGTCGCTCTACGAGAGGAGGTGCTGAGAGAGTTTCACACTTCTCCCTTGGCGGTACATCCCGGAGTGGCAAAGATGTACCAGGATCTCAGACGACAGCACTGGTGGCCGGGCATGAAGAAAGCTGTGGCAGAGTTCGTTTCACGATGCCTCACCTGCCAGCAGGTGAAGGCAGAGCATCAGGTACCAGCAGGCTTGGTACAGCCCTTGGAGGTCCCGGAGTGGAAGTGGGACAGCATATCTATGGACTTCGTGACTGGACTTCCACGCACTTCCAGAGGTCACGACTCCATTTGGGTGATTGTCGACCGACTCACCAAGTCGGCACACTTCTTACCCATCAGAGAGCAGGGCTCAGTAGAGAGCTTGGGACGTCTTTACGTCCAGGAGATCGTACGGCTTCACGGTGTGCCATCGTCTATCGTCTCCGATCGAGATGCTCGTTTCACTTCCAGGCTTTGGAAGGGGTTGCAGGAGGCGTTCGGGACGCGGCTCCATCTGAGCACAGCCTTCCACCCTCAGACGGATGGACAGACGGAGAGGACCATACAGACACTCGAGGACATGCTCCGTGCATGTGTTCTCGACTTTGGTCGCAGCTGGGAGGACCACCTACCCTTGGTGGAGTTTGCGTACAACAACAGCTACCACTCCACCATCGGGATGGCACCATACGAGGCGTTGTACGGCAGACCCTGCAGATCACCGTTGTGCTGGACAGACCCTGGGGAGTCAGCACTCGTGGGACCAGAGATGGTCCGAGCCACGACAGAGAAGGTCCAGATCATCCAGGAGAGGATGAGGACAGCTCAGAGCCGGCAGAAGTCATATGCTGACAGGAGGCGGAGGCCACTAGAGTTCGAGGATGGCGACCATGTCTTTTTGCGTGTCTCACCTCGACGTGGTTTACGGAGATTTGGCCGAGGCGGCAAGTTGTCTCCACGCTTCATCGGGCCTTTCCAGGTCCTCAGCAGGATAGGAGAGGTGGCTTATCGCCTGGCTCTACCACCTCAGTTGCACCGGGTGCACGACGTCTTCCACGTGTCTCAGCTGAGGAGATACGTGCACGACCCGACGCACATCATCGACTTTGGGGAGCTGGACGTGGACGATGGGGCGACTTTTGCGGAGGTTCCAGTGGAGATCGAGGATCGACAGGAGCGGGTCCTACGTGGGCGGTCGATTCCTCTTGTGCGCGTCAGATGGCAGCACGGGAACCTCCAGGAGAGCACTTGGGAGCGGGAGGCTCAGATGCGTGCTCAGTACCCCCATTTGTTCCCCTAGTTTTGATGTATCTTTACGGGGACGTAAAGCCCTGAGGTGGGAGTAATGTAAAGACCCGCAAATTTCAAGGAAATTTTTTTCTTAATTTTCTTTGGAATTTTACAAGAACGCAGCTTCAGACGGCACCTGATTCCGAGGCCCGGTGTGCCCGGAATCAATTTCCGAAGTTTGGCTCGGGTACGTTCAGTGAACGGACGAGCGGGTTTTTCTATCTTTTGAACCGGTGCCCGGAATCGAATTCTGAGGGCACCGATGAAATCGCAGCGCCGGTATTTGCTTAGAAACGCCTCTTTCGGAGTTGCGTTTGCTCAGACGTGGTTTTTAAATTTTACGGCTTTAAGTCAGAAATAAAATAAAGTTTGTGCGACAACTTTATTTTATTTCACTTAAGCTGCTTGGAAGCCACTTGAAGTCACTTAAAGACGGCTTGAACTGAGTTGAACTGGATAGGATGCTATCCAGAAATATCCTACCCCTTGGTAGGATATTTGTGCGGTGGGACCCGCACGAGCCCCGCCGTTTCTTTCGCTAAGTAACGCACCCGCGAAAACCCGTCAAAGTAACTGAAAAGTCAACCGACGCGTTTTCTTTAATTCTTAACAGACCATTTAATTGGGCGGTTTATTTCGTGAATTAAATGGACTGTTTCTTCGTGAATTAAATGGGTCGTTTCTTTCGTTGAATTAATTCAACGAATTGATGGATCGTTTCTTAACCGGTTTCGTGTTGGCATGTTTATAAAATAAGACCAACATAAAAATCCTTGGAAAGGATTTGAAAGAATCTTCGTTCCTCCACCCTCTCCGCGAAGAACGCGAAGAACGCGAAGAACGCGAAGAACGCGAAGAACGCGAAGAACTCCGGCGAACGGAATTCGACGACGCACACCAAGATCTGCGACGTCGACGAGATCTACCCGCGACGTTCTTCGGCGACGTCTTTCTTCCGCGGCCGATCCTCGTTCGGCAACAAAGGTGAGAATCGGATCTTTTCTTCTCCCTTTTTAATTTCAATATCAACGGATTTAAACTAATTAAATCCGTTGATCTTGATCCGGAGATTGGCGACGCGACGAGCGATTCCGCGACGACGCGGCGATCTCCATCTTCCGCGACGAGCAAATCCCGCGACGATCCCCCGTTCGGCAACGACAAGGTAAGGGATGTTGGAATTCTTTTTAAAATCCCGTGTTTATTCTTTTGAAATATAGAACCCGATCACGAAACAATTTTAATTTATTTAAAATTGTTGATTGGTTTCTTTCCTGTTTCTCCCGTTGATTATGACTAACGCGGAGGGTGCGGGTCTAACGAACAAGACCCGGCAACCCTCCGTCGATCTTCCTTTGTGTGCGGATTTGGCGAGCGACGGCAAAAGCGCGACGCAAGGGCCATATGTTGATTCCGCAGTGGAGGACGCATCCCGGGAGGAACAACGGCGCAGACGGGAGGCAAATCGGGCCACCGGAGCATCTCCGGCGGCCCGCGGAAGGAGGCGGCGGCGCGGGTCGCCGGCGCGGCGGCGCCGGCGACCGGGGGCGGCGGCGCCCGGCGCGCCGCCGGAGGAGTCCGCCGCGGCCGAGCCGCGGCGGCGGCGAGCCGCCGGACCGCGTCCGCGGTCCGGCCTTCCAGCACGCGGCCCGCGCGGGCCGCGTTTTCTCCAAAGCCGCGGGTTTGACCCGCGGCGGCAGCGCTTCGGCCGCTCGGCCGAAGCCGAGCCGGTCCGGTCGGCCGGGCCGCGCCCAGGCCGGACCGGACCCGGCCGAGCCGGTTCGGGCCGGGTCGGGCCGACCCGGTTCGGGCCGACCCGGTTCGGCCGACCCCAGGGGGGGTTCGGGCCGGGTCGCCCCGGGCCCAGTACCCTCGTTTCGGGCCCCCTTCGGTCTTTCGCCCATATCTTGGGCCTGGGACCTCCGATTGACGAACCGTCAGCGGCTACGCGATCCTTGGATCGAGACGGTCGTTTCGGTATATTATACTCAAGGTTTCGGGAGACTTTGGGTTCGGCCGGGTTGGTTCGTACACGAAGCCAACCGGGCCCTCGGAGCGGAAACGCTCATAACTTGAGCTACGGACGTCCGAACGACGTACCGTCAGCTGTGGTGGTTTCCTCTAAGTGAGACGGAACTTTTGGCATACTCCGCCCGAGGATCGGATACAGGCGGAGTACGGTCGGGTTGGTTTTGCCCTAAAAACCAACCGGGCCCCTGGGACGAAAATGCCAATAACTCTCAGACCGGGCGTCCGATTGACGCGCCGTCTGTCGCGTTGAGATCCTGTTGTCGATACGGAACTTTTGGATACATCAACTTCGGACTACGTGTCAGTTGATGTATCAGCCCCTCGGCTCGTGGAGCGGACCCTCCTAAACGAGCTCGCTACGTGCGGGAACCCTAGCGCTGGCTGTGACCTCGACGACAGAGCAGAGATCCTCCGTGGACTGCGACGACGACAGAGCAGAGATCCTCCGTGGACTGCGACGACGGCAGAGCAGAGATCCTTCGTGGACTGCGGCGACGACTGTGCAGAGATCCTCAGTGGACTGCGTCGACTACTGCACTCAGCGATCCCACGTGGATCAGTGCTTCAGGTTCTGTGTGAGCCCGATCCTCCGTGGGTCCTTACTACCGGTTCTGTGTGAGCCACTGCCTACAGGTTCTGTGTGAGCCCGATCCTACGTGGGTCTTTTTGCGGGGGTTAGTACCTATCGATCCTTCGTGGGTCCGACGACTGAGACGGATCAGTGATCGTCTTTGACGTCATCTGAAAAAGTATACCTGGTTGAGCTGAATCTTATGTTACTCTCCTTTGTGGATTGTGTTGAACCATCCTTTGTGGATTTACTGTTTACTCTCCTTTGTGGATTTGGGTCTTGCTTTCCTTTGTGGATTGAGTTGTTCTTGAGCTCGTGAGCAGAGCTAGAATTGGGGACTTAGGTATATGTATGGGCATATACCTAAGTCGAGTCAGATGTTACTTCGTGATTGCATCTTTCTTTTGTGCTATATCCTTTGTGGATTTCGAGAGACCTTCGGGGGTCTCGGGGTCCTTACTGAGTAGTTGTACTCACCCCTGCACGGGCTATGCCCGCACCTTGTTGTGTTGGTTGCAGACGACGGACAGCGCTGATCACGGTTGGGTGTGGAGCAGGACGGTACCTGGAGGTGGACCACTGGGCGAGACGTGCTCGGAGCGGACGTGAGACCCGAGGAGCCTGGAGGCTATCTGTACCCACCCTTCAGGTGGGATTGCCAGTGGACGACACGAGGCCGCCGTCTTTTCTTCAGTTGCTGTACTTTACTTTTCAGTTGTACTTTACAGTTGGGCTTGTATTTCCGGCCCCTTTACTTTTCTGCACTTTACTTTCCGCTTGCTGACTCTGTGTGGTTGTTACTTATAAAGGCAATGCCTTCCCTGTTTACTGGGATTTTACGCCTTGGTGCTAGTCGCCAGCCCCTGGCCTATGGAAGGCGGGCTTGGGGTAGTCACGGCACGGGCCCCGAGGACGGGTCGTGACAATCTCTTAGCTTCATGACATCCAATGATTGAGTGATATCAATGATTTATTCAACACACGTGCCTCAACACATTAATGAGATTGAGAAAGATGATCACTGATACCCCATCTAGTGTTCATATCATAAGATGGGGTGTACATGGAGTACTATATTTCAACATTTTCCCTAACCCGTAAATCCCATTGAATGTTGTAACATGAAATTTTATAGGTTCAATTTGGATTAAACAAATGGATTCTATTCATAACCATCAATATAATCCATTGAAATAGGTCCTGAAAAGTTTTCATCAACATTGATTTCAAAGGGAGTAGTTTATTGAGAGAATTTTGTGTCAAGTATCTAAAAATATCACGAAATACTCTCTCTTAGAAGAATTCAGTCATCGGATAATGTAAATGTTAGAAATAGCACAATGGTCTTCAAAAGTGGGTGATCCAAGTACATGAAAAATGATTTAATAACCCCATGATCAAAAAAAAATCTCTAAAATTAGAAGGGTAGTTGTGATAGTGGCAGCCAAAACAGATTAAGAGAAACCCCTGCCTGAAGTGCTGAGGAATTTTTCAAGACATCCTTTGTGGACCGCAAATCGAACTTGAAGAGTTGTGAAGGTAGAAAGGGAACAAATTCAACCCTCAAGGATTAGGGATTTTCACCTCAACAACCTCCCCTCAAATGACATTCATCTTTTGCATATTGGTGAATATTATATATATTGTATCCTCTTATTTCATCCCATCCAATGATATAATACTCTTGTTAGGGACACACATGACTGACCTATTTAGAGATTCCCTTTGGATTCATAATTTTTGAAACGTTCCCAAATAATAAGTAAAGGAGAGGAAAATACAGCAAGTAGGGTGTAAAAGAAGGCCTTCTTGTAAAGGAAATGTTAAAATTATGGAAATGAATTACATATTTGTGAATTTCATCAATGTCACCCTTGAAGATCTTATTAGAAATGAGACTAGTTCAGAGGAGGATCTAGAGGAGGAGACATTAGTTCAAAATGAACTATACCCTGAACCAATTGAATGAGGTTCACATACCCAGAACTTGAGACATTCCCTAAATTTTGGAATTCCATCAAACAATATACCATTACCGCCTAAAAAGGCATCCAACAATGAAAATGGAAAGGGCCAAATTGTACCTTAACTACATTCTAGAGAGGTTAAGCTTCTTTCACTAGATGAAAGATTTATATAATAAGGGAAAGAGATGATATAATTGAGAAGACTCAATGTATAATTTCTTCAAGTCAACCTATATGCTGGATATTCTCTACAATAAGGTCTTAAACTTGCACCTCCTATTGGTTCACATCAACAAACAAGGTCTTACAAAAAAAATGAAATAGATCCGGAACACCCACTCAACATGGGATACCAACCACAAATATACTTGGATCCTGTAGAATCTGATCGAGAGTTACCTCTGTTGGGTGCACAACTAGAATAGGGTTAGGAACATCCTTAAAGGCCTTCCCCTATAGGATTCCCATAGAAGATACTAGTAATACCACCACCAATGGCCCTACTGGCCTCTGTGACTATTCAAGATTCGGTCGCTGCTCCTATACATGATCCATTCACCACAACTATTCAAGATCCATCTCAACCAGACCTTCCTCAATTTCTCATGAACACTATTAAGTCACAAATGACTCTATTGGAATCCATAGAGGAATGGTGTGCGCTGATATAAATGGAAAATAATCCATACCCTAAATGTGTAGAACAGACTCCTCCCCCAAAAACCTTTTGGAACACAATATTTATAATCTTCAATGGCTCTAGATTCCTAGAGCAACACATGATGCATTTTTAATCTCACTTTGATCCCATGATGGGAACCCCTGAATAGTAGGAGGTGGTGAAAATTAGATGCTTTGTGCAATCACTACAGAGACCAAATTTCATATGATATATAATTTTGCAGGCTCAGTCAATTACGAGGTGGAAAGACCTATGTCAAAATTTTATCATATTGTTCAGTACAATGCTATAGAAGAAAACAATCTTAGATCTCGCAAACTATAAACTATAAAAGAATTAATGACTCTTATATTTCATTACTTAGTTGAAAGGGTTGACTTACTCTCTAAACCTGTCGCTCCCACAAAAATGGTTGTTTCAAATTTTTATAGAGAATCTTCATGAATAATTGAGCACACCACTTATCCTTGTGGAATATACTAGAGGGTTTTAGGAACATTCTGCAATTGATCAAAGGGTGGAAGACACCATCACAGTGACCAAATATGAGGCCCAAGAAATTCCATCAACTCAGTGAAAGAGGGAAGGAGAATTATAGGTTTTTCTGGTTCACTTATGCAATCCCCTATACCCACTTCAGATCCAAATCTTACACCACATCGTATGACCCCACCTCTTAATAAATAGAAACAATTCCCACCTTATTTGGATGATCAGGTATAAAAAAGGTGAAAATAGTTTGAGGTGATAAAAAACAAGGTCTATTCTTTTCAAAATGACCATTTCCCTCTCAGTTTAATCTTAGGTTTAGAAAACAACTATGTAACGTTCTAAAAGCCAAAAAATCCTAGGAAGGATGGGGATTAAGATATCCCAAACTATTTCCCTTCCATCAAGAATTGGGGAAATAAATTCATGAGTATTTTGTTTTCAAATAAATCCTATAATATATGGTGGACTCGGAGAAAGTGATTCTAAAAAATTCCCATGATCAAGTAGAATTTGTATTTTCCACCAATCTGGAGGCATAAAATGAATGGAATAAAGTCAAGAGAAAGAGTACTTAGATGTTTGGTGATTTGATGGTTATAAAAATGATCAACCAGACTCATTTTATCCTTTGATCATAGTTTGAAATATAAATTTATACCATTGACTGCTTCCACTACAACATAGTCGACATCATCGGTGTTGCGATCCTCCAAAGGTCAGTCCTCCAAAAAGTGACAGGGTAAGATGGGAAAGAAGCAAGAATATAGAGATGAGATTATTCTAAATCCAATGTTATCTTTGACCGTAGTGCACTTCATACCTATAATCCTAGAAACACGTGTGACGCCCTGTAAAATGGTACAATGGACACTACCCCTCCAAATGGTACAACGAGATCCAACCAGCCGAACAAAATATTTATTATATGAGGAGTTGATTTTCATATCTATTAATATCATTAACTTAACAGATCCCTTCTCATATGAGGAGTATTACTATGAACCCATATTCCAAACACTTGATTGGGGAACTATAGGAAGTGGTCTTTAGGGTCAATGCTACATGGGAAGATGTAGTCATTCTTGAGGGAAATACTATACTTTTGTCCCTGCTCTAATCATCTATGCTACCAAAACTCATGGGAAAGATCTTTAGCAAGCTCAATAAGAACATCGAAGTTACTCCACACATGACATGGTCTCCTATGACACAATCATTTTGGAAGATCAGTTAGAATATACATCGTCACCTAATCAACCCCAGTGTGTAGGAATGACCTAATTGACATAATCCTCCCAGAGTAGAAGCACCTTCAGCTCTTATTCCCAAGTCTAATCCATTCACATCAATTACTCCAGCTTATAAATCACCTAAAAAAGAGAATCCTAGGATTGGGAAGCATAGATCTTTGGACGAAAATTATGATGTTTTGATGCAACTAAACATGGTGTCATGTAAGCTGTCTAGCATATATGACTTGAGTATACCAAAAATCCTCTTAGTAGAATTTTAGGGGATTTATAGTACCATAATAGATTTAGGTTGAGGTCGTTGCATATGAAGTATTTCATGTAGACAATGATCATGCAGAATGCCACATAGTCATCTCTTTTACCAACCAGGATGAGGTTGAAATCATACAAAGACATCTTAGACACTTGTATATATCTGGAAAGATAAATGATATCAATATCTGATGATCCTTTATTGATAATGTCTTAGTAGTAAACCACATTCTGGTGTTCACAATACATGAATTGGGTTTCACTGAATCTCACTTGTCGCCCTCTACTCTAATGTTATAGGGCTATGACAAGTTTGATAAAAATCCACATGGTGAAATTAAAATCATTAATCGGTTCTTGGTTATCATGTCTAACATATAATCCATGGGTTTTTAGAAAGATACAACCTTCAATATTATACTAGGAATACCTTGGTTTCATCAGCATGAAGTTATTCATTTATCATACGAAAAATGCATTAAATATTGTGTCAATTTTCAAGTTGGTACATTTTATGGTGATAAATCTCCATTAAAATTCTATGATTCACCGTATATTGAAACAATATTCTATTATAAGGAAGGTAAATAGTCCATGGTTACTGATTTTGGTCTTATTAATGCCTCGAAGGGCCTATAAATGATTATGGAAAACCCTTTTATCCAGATTTGTGAAGAGTATGTGCTATCCATCAATCAATTTGAGAGGGTATGACTAAGCTTGAATGCACATCTAGTGACTCCCATGATGTCAATCGCGACAACCGAACCTAATAGAACTGAAGAAGTTGTCAACTCTTTAAGAAGTAATGAAATCCTAGATTAAAATTTCTCTATTATATCCTTAGAGATTAAAAAAACTCTGCTCCATAAGTCAGGATAGTTGAAGTTATCATGTTAGTGGAAGAAAATCAAGATGCTCTTTCTCATCCCCTTATCTCCCCTCTAGATCTCCAAAAGGACCTCATGCCATCAATTGAACCATAAATTTTTGTTTTGTCTTCCAAACATTTAAATGTTGATTTCTCCATTGACATCATAGAAATTGTGTTGTCACCTACTTACCAAGAAGAGACAAAAGAGGTAAATCATATGAAAGAGGAAGAGGAAAAAGACCATAGTGATTCCCCTCCATTATTTGAGGAATGTGTCTCCACCACCATGGATGAACTTAGGAAAATAAACTTGGGTATGGATGGAGATCTAGAACCCACTCTGATCAGTATAGCCATGAATCCCAAAGAACATAAAGTATATACTTCTTTCTTGAAGCAACATAGAGATTTTTTTTCATAGAATTACATAGATATTCTAATCCATGATACCAAGGTGTCCACTCATCACATTGGTTTTCCAATAGGACACTGAGGATAGAAACATGCATTCAGAAGGACACACCTAACTCATGCCATATAAATTGAGGCTGAGGTGGATAATCTAATCAAGGTCAACATAATTTGGGAAGTTCATTATCCAAAATGGTTATCCAATAACATCCAAGTGAATAAGTAGAATTTGAAATTAATATTTTTCATCATATTCAAATATATTAACCATCATTATCCAAAATATGACTTCTTGGTTCCAATAAAAGAACTCCCAATTTAGGAAATAGTAGGTATCAAGACCTCTCCTTCATGGATGGATACTTTGGGTACAACCAAATTCAAATGGCCTCAAATTATGATGAATCCACCACCTTCAGATCCACATATAGAGTATTATATTATTAGGTAATGCACTTTCGCTTGAAGAAATTCAGTTTCCTGTACAAATATTATATGCATCACATATTCAACCACATTTTTGGAATGTTTTTTGAATTATATGTTGATGATTTAGTGGATATTTCCTAACAACATTATGACCACCTAACTGGTATGGGGACCATCATCAACAAGATTCCACAACATATCCAGAAAATGAACCCCTTAAAATGTGCTTTCAGGGTGACCGTAAGAATGTTTATCATCTTTGTTGTACTCCATCATAACATAAATTCTAATCCTAAGAAAATTAAAGATATCCTTAACATGTCACCACCTCGAAACCTGAAAGAGTTTAGAGGAATTCATGTACATTTGAACAACATTTTGAACTTCATAGGAAACCTTGTAGGAAAGTGCTTTACCGTCACAAAAATGATGAATAAAGAGGTCATATGTTAGGGGATGAGTGACTCTTATGAATCATTTCATAACATCAAGAAATACCTATTGAGACTACTAGTATTAGTTATATATGTTGATGGAAATCAGATCATACTATATGTGATTCCCTGGGAGTGATCCGTGGGTTCCATCCTCATGCAAAGAATAATGTTGGGAATGAAATTATCCTTTATAATCTTAGTCAAACCATGATATATGATAATAATCATTATTCAGATATTAAGAGTAGATTCCTAGAATTAGTCTTTGCAGTTCAGAAGATGATGTGATACCTACAGCACCATGAGGTCTAATTGGTCTCTCTCAATAACCCACTCAAATATATCCTCATTTTTCCTATGTTGACAGGATTTTCGGAATAATGGGTAGTTATTCTATAGCAGTTCGACATATAGTCCATGCCTCATAAATCAATGAAAGGCTAGGACATGGAATATTTCCTTTTAGACCACCTGTCTTTAGAATCAATGTCATTAAATACTAAATTTCAAGATGAATATATTATTTATAATCAATATGACCCCAAATCATGGGAAATATATTTCGATGTAACATCCAATAGTCCAATAGGGAAGATAATGGAGGACCCTAAAATCAACAAAGTAGGGTTATGGATCATACTCATCTCTCTAGGGAAGAGAGTGTTTCCATATTACTGCTTGTTATCATAAGGTTGTACCAACAATGAGGCAGAATATCAGGCCCTCATTATAGGATTGTAATTGGAACTTCAAATACCTATAGACTACTTATAGGTGAAATGAAACTAAGAGTTTGTAATAAAAAATGTAAATGAGGATTATTATTTTAGAAAATAAGATTAAACCCCTACATTATTACATCTAAGGGTTTATGGAAGAGTTCCCCTAAAAAAATTTGACTAAAATCTCGTGATCACAAAATACCTAGGAAGATGTAGTGGAAAATGTATCTACGTCTTTGGAAGATCCAAAATAGGATGAAACAGTCATCAGTATTTCTCGCCTTCAAATCGTATCACCTTTTTTTATATCATAAAAAATGTGATAAATTAATTTAGTTCCATCTTGGAGCCATATGGCCCTACAACTGGGTGGATGATTCCAATTAGGGAATAAATTTAGTATGGAGTGCTCCCACTAGATAGAGTTGGAGAATAGAAACTCTCATGGAGAGAAGTCATCTTCACTCTTTATGATAGACCAAATCACTAAAAAATACTCTACAAATGAGTCTTTGATGGAGTCCCTCTCGAATATAATGATGGATAGGTGACTGCTTCCATCATGATAGATGTACACTCAGAAGATTGTGGTTCCCATTAGTCTGGATACAGTCTTTCCAACCAAATTTGAAGGTTCGGGTACTACAGGCTCACTATGACATAAGATTTTACAAATTTCACCATGAAATATCATTCCTTCCAATTGAATTTCATATTTATCCATCAACATCTAGAGTTTCTACATATGGGAAAACACTCCTAGATATTTTCCATATGGGTAATGGATGTTTTGGGGCCATACCCTCCAGCTACAGAAAAGAAATTCAAATACATCTTCACTATTACTTATTTATTCTCTGAATGGGTAGAGGTCACACCCATCAATGAATTTGGGCCCAAAATAATTGTTAGTATAATCAATGCTAACATCATTACCAGATTTTGTGTCCATCATAATATATTTATGGAAAATGGACCCAATTTCAACTCGACATGAGTGCAAAAGCTAAATTAGGAATAAAATATCAAATCCATTCATTTATCTCACTATCATGTATTTGATAATGGTTATATACAATCCATCAACAAGACCTTATAGAATATACTCTAAAATATGGTGGAAAAAGATAAAAATTATTATCTTGGAAATATCTTATTTTCCTTATGGGATTACCAAAAATCAAACCATACTACTACACGGGTGCCCATATACTCGCTGGTATATGGAACAGAAGACATCTTGTCCAATGAGGTTTAGATTCTATCACTCTATATTACCATTTTGACCAGATATTCATAGATGAGAAATCCCAGAATTGATTGGATGAATTGGAATGGTTGGATTAAAAAATATATCATACCTTGCATCACCTGGAAGTCTATCAAAATCATGTAGCACGAGCCTTTAACCAAAAGTTATGCCTTTGTTCATTCCTATAAGGAGAATCGGTACTTGTTTTTAGGACTTCAATGATACCAGGAAATAGGACTCCAAAACATGAGTCGTAGTTGTTGGTATATTACTCCATACCTAAGTTCCAATATAATTGAGCTTATTATTTGATCTCAATGGAAGGAGAGATCATTAAGACTCCAAAAAATACAAGTTTCCTAAGGAAATATTTCATGAAATCACATGAAATTTGACCAAGATGTAGGAATATATATTTCATAGAATCATATATGTCCTAGCTGAAAGATGTTAAATTTCATAGTTGGTATTTGTTGCATGACCATAAAAGTAATGACATAATGTCAATGTCACATGATGTTAAACTACATAGTTTCATCGTCCTCATCAAATTTCGATAAATCGCATGATATATAGTCCTAATCATACAACCCATAATTGAAAGACGCCATTCATCCTCACCACAAGAAATTAAACTACAAGGTTAACATATCTCCCATTTTATGTTCAGAAAATCCATAAAATACCACGATCTGACACTCTTTGTGTTCCATTAAATATGGGCTTCCATCTCAGGGGTAATTCCAAATCCAATCCCTATATCCCCTCAGTGGGTGAACATCCCCTTTTGGCTAGACATGAGGAATATTAGATGGGAATCTCCCATTCATGATCCCCACTCCATCATAGTCACTCCATAGTGGATGATGGGTCCCCTTTTATAGGCATATGTCCCAACAATATCACATCTTCCCCGTATGATGTTAAAATACATGTCCAGTGTATTCACTACGTGAGGATAAATAGATTGATCATTTTAAGAACTATGGGTGACTTGATTATCATTATAATGAGATACATAGTTACACATGGCTCTCCTATCTTGAGTCTAGCAATAATTTAAAAAACAAACCCTTTACTCCTTATGTACAAATTCAACCATGCATAGGGATTGTTTTCAAGGACTACATGTGGATTGATTCTCAATCCACTGAGATACGTACTGACACCCAGATATACAATATTGGGTCTATCCATGAGAACCCTCTTCACTCCCTATGTGTATAGGCTAGACATTTAAAAGAAACATTTTCAGATCTACGAGTGTCTTGATTCTCATTCCAATGGGATACGTAGTGTCACCCGAATCTCCAATCCTGAGTCTAGTGACAAAAAAGCCTTGTTTCCATATGTGTGTGGTTCATACCTACATAGATACCATTTCTTGAACTACATATGTCTTTATTCAAACTCCAATGAGATATGTAGTGACACCTAGACCTCATGTCTTGGTCCCAGCCATCATTCTGGAAATTATCAGATCTAATTTTCTATCATGTAAAAATCTTACTTTTTTTTTCTTGTCTGAATAACCCACATCCTCAAAACATGACATTAAACCTCATGGAATTAAATAACTACATATTTCTTGATTCTCATTTGAAATAGATACGTAGTGACACCTTGGTTTCCATTATTGGGACCAACTACAACATTTCCCATCTTTCAAGTCTGGTTATCTCTATCCTTACTATATGACGTTAAACTACATGACCATCATCCTCATCACATAAAAATATAATTCATGGGATTTCAAGAACTAAATATGAATTGATTATCATCCTAATTTGATACATAGTAAATCCTAGATTATACCTCCTAACCCAGCCACCAAAAAAATATGAAAGCCTCTATACTTCACTTGTGTCACCTTCATGTCATGGAAAAATCTTTTACCACACTTTGTTTCCCACACCAAGCATAGATGTCATGGGATTAGGAGTTTTGGTAAATAAACTCACTAATATAGTAAGGTATAAAAATTTGAATTGGTATTGTCATAGTCCTATTTTAAATACCTTAAAAGGAACAACCAATGTCTTCATCGCTTGATAATAAACTGTACAATCTTCTCAAGAACTACATGTGTCTTGATTATCAGTAAAATGAGATACGTATTGACATCAATATGAATAATAATAGACCTAGTCACACCATAATATGGGAAATACCTCAAATATCTTATGTACGATCCATATCTACGTAATAGGATTCAATATAGTGTATGCATGAGGCCGTATTTCAAAAATATCGTTTTCTCTACATGGGAATTTAGTTAGTACGAAGAATAATTTTTGAACTACATGTGGATCGATTCATACTCCAAAAAGATATATAGTGATTCCAAGGTTCTAAACCTTGGTCCATCCATAATCACATCGTGGAACCTTCATACTTACCACATGAATTAGAACTGTATATCTAATGTCCTCACCATGTGAATTTAAATTTCATGGTACTTCAAGAACTATGTGTGGAGTGATTCTCATTCCATTAAGATACATAGTAAAAACTAGGCAACATGTCCTATTCTTATCCATATGGTTAGCATTAATTCTTCCTCTCCTGTATAAAAACAAAAATCCACACATGATCTTTTAATTTGGGTCCCCTCACTGGGGGGTCCACCAAGGAAACAAAGTATAAGGACCCGCACTTATTTCGTACATAATCATGAATTTATTTAAGAAAACACTTCATTATACATTGAGGATCTTTTCAAGTTTAGAGCTTTAGATAATTAAGACAAAACATTCAAAACATTACACATTGTTACATAGTGGATACCATAAAATCAGTTTCCATTATCCTCAGAATATAAAACATTAAACACAAAACAAGACTCCTTGACAATATCTTCAACATTTAACATGTCTTCCTTCCATTTATTACTCATCATTAACCTATTAAAAATCATTTAAAAACTTGGGATGAGCACAAAAGCTCAGTAAGGTATGAAAAAGAAGGAAAAATCACATTAGTCCATGAATACGCATGACGTATGAAAACATTTTCATAAGACATTCTTTCCACCCATAAAATCTTACTTAGAGTAACATGAGATTTACACAAGATCCACACAAACATAATTATAATCATAGAGGTATATTGGGGCATTACTTACATAATCTCGTAACCATCTTGGCTACCTTAAAATTTGTAACCCTCACGGCTACCTTACTTTGTGTAACCATCACAGTTACACTTGGAGTAACCATACGACCGACCTCCAACTTACTCATACCCAATGCATTGGAGGGAAATATAGGTCCCAACCTTCATCATAAAAAATGCCCAATAACAAAAACATAATCATACAACATAAACAATAGCATAAAAACATTTCCTTTGAATCTTATAAAACAGAATTTTAAAAGAGGATTTTAGAAGAAAAGTCCCTTATAAACATCATATACTTGAAGTGAGACTTAATTGAGTGGATGGAATATGTATATACTCTGTAAATACACATAATGAAACATAATATAAACAAAACCCATCACACAAAAAATTTAAATAGAACATAAATTATAAAGTAGAATGTTAACCCAAAGAATGGAAATCGGGTTAAGAATTCCATTACCTTGGGCTTGTCTTACTTCAAAATTGTTTAAACCTCCTGTATAATGGTTAAAAGAGTGTTATTAGTATTTTACAGAAACATTTTCATGTTTATAACATCTTATATGGTCATTTAATAACCTCATTTCACCCCTTATTTGTTGTATTTGTTCCTTGCATTATTTTGGGTGAGTTCTTTTGTGATTTTCACAATCGGTTCATGATGAATCGTTCTTGTTGATTGGAAGCGAAACTCCAGAATTGGAATGGAGTAGTATTTACATAATTCCAGTACCATAAATTATACCATTTATTACTTTGGTTCTTTATATGATGATGATTTATAAGTTAAACATTAATTTTGTTCGTTTAGATAATTTAAGAGGTTCTTTGATAATTACAACTTCATTTAGTCTTCTAAATTTGAATCATGAGTAAAAAAGAATTCCAGAACCTTATATGATTCATAAAACATATATTATAACCTGGTTCAACCATATAAATGGTTTCATGACCAGAATTGAAAGAATTAATGGAGATTGAAAATACATTGTCCACGATATCGGTAATTCGACACAAATGGACAATGTTTTTTGATTATTTAAATAAGTGAGAGAGGAGAGGAATAATGATTTTTAATTTTCCATAAACATGACAACATCCAGAATATACATGATTCTGGAGATTTCATGCCTCTTGGATAAGAGGGGGTGAAGAACGAATAGAAGGGAATCTTGAAATGAAGAAAACATGAGAAATTTCTTACCAAAATTCGGCAGCCTAACGGCGTCTCTTAAAATTTCATAAAAATAAGATTGATGAGAGGAATGGAATATCTCATCATCCATAAAAAATTTGGACAGTAAGGGGAAATATTAAATGAAATATCCCAACAAAAGACAAAGGGAAAGGAAGAGAATAACATAAAATGGAAGGAAAGAATGGAAATGAAAGAGGATGTTAACCTCTTGATCTCTTCTCCTTGAGATCCTTCTTAAGGGCTTTGATTTTGGTCTTTTGGTGAGACCATCAGCTCTAGGACGTGGGGAAGAAGATTGGAGAGGGAATTTGGCATAAATTAGACAATGCTCAAGGCTTGAGAGGTGTGAGAGGAAGAGGGGATTGAGGGTGCTATTTATAGTGGAGGAGGGGAGGTATTTTAGATTATTTTAATTATTATTATAATATTTTTATCAAGACTATGAATAATCTCAAATCAAGTGGCCCAAAATAGTGATAATATCATGTGATTTCGAAGAAAGTGGCCTTGCATCACTTATGATGTCATAAATAGTGCATTTTTACTGATAAATTGATTATACGGTATTTTACCGTATTTCACTATTCACCGAAAATTCAAGAGTTTCAGAAAAATACCAAAAATTTACCCCAACCATTTTTCGATGTGTAGAATTCAAAAATGAACTCCATTTTTCAAAAATAATTTTCTAAATATTATTAATTTAATTTTTAAATAAGGTCATAGTTAATTCGAAAAATAACAATATTGAAGTGTAGTTAGTTTTATGTGGCATTGGAAAATTAATTAAGATCCCATTATCCTATTTCCATGGGAAAATAAAATAATAATATTATTTACTATTCATGAGGTCATATTACTATTCATATTACTATTCATAAGGGCATGTTACTATTCACCAAAAAAACAAGTTTGTTCCATCAGACTCGAAATAACATACTGAACACAATTGTAGATGACCGTTTCTTGAAATTCAAAACATAGAAGAAATAAAATTATGTTTAAAGGATACTTATAAATTTATACCTTAAAATAAATTTCAAGCATTTTCAATTTATTTTTAGAAAACCTTGGGATGTTACATTATCCCAACCTTCTTGAAATTGCGTCCTCGCAATTTTATTTACTTATTAAACAACTGAGGGTATTTTTCCCTCATAGCATTTTCAGACTCCCATGTTGCTTCTTCAACCATGTGGTTTCTCCACAAAACCTTTACCTGGTGGATTACCTTATTCGGCAATACCTGTTCTCTTCGATCAAGAATCTGAACCGGTTTTTCTTCATAAGAAAGGTTCTCTGCTAGCTGAACTTCTTCCGGCCTCAAGACATGTGATGAATCTGGAACATACTTTCTCAACATCGAAACATGAAAAACATTGTGTACCTGAAACAAGCTCGGAGGAAAAGCTACGCGGTACGCAACTGTTCCAACATTATCCAAGATTTCAAAAGGACCGATGAACCGTGGACTTAGTTTCCCTTTCTTACCGAAACGCATCACACTTTTCCAAGGAGATATTTAATGGAAAACATGGTCACCTACCTTGAAAGATAAGTATTTCCTTCTGTTATCTGCATAACTTTTCTGCCTGCTCTGAGCTATCCTCATGTGTTGCTGGATCATCCTCACTTTCGCAGCCACTTCTTCTACTAATTCTGGCCCCATCAACTTTCTTTCACCGACTTCATCCCAAAACGCAGGAGTCCGACACTGCTTTCCATACAAGGCCTCAAAAGGTGCCATCTGAATACTGGAATTGAAACTGTTATTATAAGAAAACTCAACTAGTGAAAGATGATGATCCCAACTTCCCTGATAGTCCATTAAACAAGCTTGAAGCATATCCTCCAAAGATTGAATCGTTCATTCTGACTTCCCATCTGATTGAGGATGAAAAGCTGTACTGAAATTCAACTCTGTGCCCAAAGACTTCTGAAGTCCCTTCCAAAATTTAGAAGTGAACCTGGGATCTCGGTCAGACACAATGGAAAGAGGAACTCCATGTAACCTGACAATCTCTTTGAGGTACAATCGAGAAAGCTGATCTAATGTCATTGTATCTCGAATAGAAAGAAAATGAGCAGACTTTTTTAGCCGATCAACAATAGCCCATATCGCATTGTTACCTCGAGAAGTCTGTCACGACCCGACCCAACGGGGCTCGAGCCGCGACTCCCCAAGCCCGCCTCCAATAGGCCAGGGGCTGGCGACTAGCGCCGAGTAGGCTATCACACACATGGGAGGCATTAGCCTAAGGTACCTGTACACACGCACCCACAAACACCTCCATGCAACAGTGCAGAGATATAGAAACTGAAAAGTAAATGCATGCATACAATCTATCCCAAACCAGAGTGCAACAACAAAAGTACAAGGGCAAAACAGGGCCCACCAAAAGGAAACTACAAAGCGCGTCCAACCTGCTCTGAAGAAGGGGAACGCTGCCACAAACACCCGCCGGAAAGCTCGCTCGGCACAGCTCCGGTAAACACCCCGGGTCAACTCGCTCACAAAGCTCCGCCTGCTCCGGGTCCACCTGGAACTCCGTCAAAAGGCCTGTGGTCTGCACAAGGCACAAACATGTGCGGGCAAAGCCCGTGCAGGGGTGAGTATAAACATACTCAGTAGGCACCCCAAAAACCCAAAACCCAAGGGAGCAACTGAAAGGCAACAGTCCGCTCAACCCAGCCAGAGGGAACCCAGACGAGAGAGAAACTTCATCTCGTGACCATCCTCGGCTAAACACATCTAGTCAGCTCAGCTCAGCTCAGGTGTATGCCCATACATACACCTTGAACTATCCAGATATACACAGCTCACGCCACAAAGCCACAAGAGGTACCGACCTCATCATCAGCAACTGTCCACAACCAGGAGAGTACACCACGTACACTGTCATACCAGATGACACTCATCCGAGAGATACACTCCATCGGGATACTCGCAAACATCACAGACGCTCACCCGAGAGACCACGCTCATCGGATAGCATCACTGAGGAAACATCACTGAAACACTACAACCACCAAACTCCTCGGATAGGGGATCACCGCTAGGGTCCGCTAGGGGATACCAAGACCCACTCCAGAATGCGTAGCTCACAGATAGGGGATCACTCCCAGGGTCCGCTGGGGGATACCACAACCCGATCTGGAATACGTAGTTCTCACAGATAGGGGATCACACCCAGGATCCGCTGGGGGATGCCACAACCCGATCTGGCGCTCGACAGAAGCTCCACACTCAGATAGAGGATCATCGTCCATATAAAGATGGTCACGACGATACCAGAACCCTATCTGGTATAACTCGCAATGTAGGGGATCGAACTGACGATGCCGCAACCCTACCGTAACCATGCGCTGAGTAGGGGATCGCAAAACCAACGATACCGCAACCCTACCGACACCAAGCGCTGAGTAGGGGATCGTATAACCAACGATGCTGCAACCCTACTATAAACATCATGCTGAGTAGGGGATCGTAAACCCGACGATGCCACAACCCTACTATGCACGACCCACCGCGTAGGGGATCATATTCCCGATGATGCCACAAACCCTACGGGGTTAACCTACTAGATAGGGGATCGCTGCCCGTGAATAAGCGGTCGCAGCGATACCAAGAACCCGATCTAGGGTAAAGATGCTAGAGGATCCACTCCGGGCCCACCGGAGGGATACCACAACTCTAACAGTTTAAACATCCCATCGAGAGGATCACAAACCCATACGAAAGTTGTGATACCACACGAACCCTCGTAGGAATGAACCAAGGGAGAACCCTCAACCACTACTGGTCCAAACGTTGCTAACCCGAGCGACTCGCCCCCAAGCCACACTGCGCACCTCCGAAGCCAAAACCGAGGCCACCATCGCGTTCCACGCGGAAAAACACGCAGGATAGGCTGTTTACTCGCCCGAAACGGAGCACCGGTGAAAACGAACTATTCACCGTAGCTAGCTCGTGCGGGGCCCACACAACGATCCCGAAACCCATCGAGCGGATCACACCACGGCGATCCCCTCGGAAAAACAAGCGGAATCGACTACTCGCTCGCCCAAAACGGACAACCGGTGAAAAAGGTACTATTCACCGAAGGCCGGCTCGGGTGGGGCCCACGCCTGGATTCCGAAACTCATCGAACGGAACGCACCATTGCGATCCTCTCGGAAAAACACACAGGATCGACTATTCATCCGCCAAAATCGGACTCCTGGTGCAAAAGCTGCGTTTCTCCGCAAACGCCAAAACCCGGCCTCATGGGGCCTGCACCCCGTTCTCAGTCCCAACACCCGGAAACCATATCCAAAAAGTCCGTCGTACCATCAGGGTCTCAACGCCACTGACGGCACGTCAATCGGACGCTCCGGGTAGAAGTTACAAAGGCCCGAAGTCGTAAAATAATAAAATAATATTATTTTATACGACGTTTCTAACTCCCGGGCCACGATCCCGAACCATAAAATTCTCAAAGTTAGTTCAAAAGGTCCGTCTCGACGCAAGGAGCGCGTCGCCGCAAACGGCTCGTAAATCGGAGTTACGGTTTGCGAGTTACGGGGGTTTAAAGAACCCCCGGAACAAACTGGCCGGACCACCGCAGGGTCGCCGGAAACAACCGCGCCGCCGCCGGACTCCGCCGCGCCGCCGCCGGACTCCGCCGCGCCGCCGCCGGACTCCGCCGCGCCGCCGCCGCCGCCACCGGAAACCGCCGCCGCGCCGCCGCGCCGTCGCCGGATTCCGCCATGGCCGCCGCCGGAAAACCGGGTTTTCGCCGGAAAACTTCCGGGAGCCACCGGGAGCACCCCGGTGCTCCAAATTCAGATCCGAAAAAAGATTCGGAAAGCTCGGGACCCGAACTATACAACCCATATGAAAATTTGAAGAAAAACAACACAAAAACGGGATCCGGAATTGTAAAACTCAAACCGCCTACCTCGCGAGCGAAACGCCGACGTTCTGCCTCAGATCCGCGCTCCAAAGCTTCCGCTGCGCGCTCCTGGAACGTCCGCCGTCGAATTCTGAGCTCGTGGGCGCTCCGTTTGCTCGATTCGGCAGAGTGGCGGCGAAGAACGACGAAGAACAGCGAAGAACGATAAAAGGGGGGGGGGGGGCGCTGATATTTATATCAGCCGCCCGCCGGCGCCAAACCAGCCTCGGACCCGACGCCCGATGCGAACAAAAGTAAGGTCACCCCTAGGGTAAACGCGCCGTTCTGAACGCAACGGCGGTCTCAGATTTTTCATCCGAGACTCCGTTCAAAAGTTATTCGAGCCGACGCTCGCACACCAACTTGCCACTTATTTACGGAAACGCCCCTGGTGGCGTTTCTCACCGCAGGCCCGCGCCCGCAAAGATTACACCCCTCCTAGGGTAAACGGCACGTTCCGGACGCAACCGTGCCCTCAGATTCCCGTTCTGAGCTACCGTTTAGGAGATATCACATCCCCGCCACGTGCATAGTATAAAAAACTTAATATTTTTATAAAAATTAATTCCGGGCACACCGGGCCTCGGAATCGCACGCCGTCTTCGCGCCCAGCTCTGGAATTATTCGTAGAAATATTCCAAAGTCTGACAGGGCCAAAAACCCGAGTCGCTACAAAGTCTTTGGTAGTCCCACCACAAAATCCATGGATATATTCTCCCATTTCCATTCTGGCACCGGCAAAGGCTGAAGCATCCCCTTCGGTAACTGTCGCTCTGCTTTAACCTGCTGACATGTCAATCATTTCATTGTAAAATCAGCAATATCTCTTTTCATCCCATTCCACCAATAATACTCCTGAAGGTCTCTGTACATCTTAGTACTTCCAGGATGAACAGAAAATGGAGAACTATGAGCTTCACACAACAATTCTTTCTTCAGCTGGGAATCACAAGGCACACACAACCTTTTTCAAAACCATAAAACACAATCTTTATCAAGATTAAATTCTGGAAACTTACCCATTTTAACCAATTCTACCTTTTTATGTAGCTCACGGTCTTCCCTCTGTGCTTTCATAATTCTGTCTGACAACGAAGACTGCACTGAAACCTAAAACAAAACAGATATATTCCCTACACCAACAACTTCTAAGCCAAATTTATCAAATCATTAATCAAGGGATCACGTTCCAAACGTAGCATGGTTAATGATGCATGATTTTTCCGACTTAAGGCATCCGCTACTTTGTTTGCTTTTCCAGGATGGTAATTAATCGTGCAGTCATAATCCTTTATCAGTTCTAGCCATCTTCCCTGCCTCATGTTTAATTCCTTCTGAGTGAATATATACTTAAGACTTTTATGGTCAGTATATATTTGGCATTTGGTTCCATATAGATGATGCCTCCATATTTTCAAAGCAAAAACCACAGCTTCCAATTCCAAATCATGTGTGGGATAATTCAGCTCATGAGGTTTAAGTTGTCTCGAATCATAGGCAATTACCTGATCATTCTGCATCAAAACACAACCAAGTCCCTTCAAAGAAGCATCACTGTAGATGACAAACTCACCATTCCGGGAAGGTAAGGCCAAAACTGGAGCATTCACCAATCTCTTCTTTAGTTACTGAAAACAAACATCACATTCCTCTATCCAAACAAATTTAACCCCTTTCTGTGTTAACTTTGTTATTGTGCTAGATAACCGTGCGAAGTTCTTAACAAAGCATCGGTTATAACTTGCTAAGCCCATAAAACTACGAATCTCTGTAACATTTGTGGGTCTTGGCCATTCATCAACTACTTTTGTTTTGGCAGGATCAACTGTTATTCCATCCTTATTTACAATGTGCCCAAGAAAAGAAATCTGTTGCAACCAAAAATCACACTTGCTGAATTTTCCATATAGTTTCTTTTATTTTAAAGTTTGTAAAACAACCCTTAGATGTTTTTCATGCTCCTATTTATTTTTAGAAAAAACCAGAATTTCATCAATAAATACAACCACAAACTTATCCAAGAACTCATGAAATACTCTATTCATAAGATTCATGAATACAGCAGGTGCATTAGTTAACCCAAATGGCATAACAACAAATTCATAATGCCCATATCTAGTACGAAAGGCTGTTTTTGGGATGTCATCCTCCTTCACCTTCAGCTGATGGTATCCAGATCTCAAGTCAATCTTGGAAAAGTACTGAGCTCCCTGGAGCTGATCAAACAAGTCATCAATATGAGGCAAATGATACTTGTTTTTAACAGTGATGTTATTCAAAGCTCTATAATCAAAGCAAAGTTTCATGGAACCATCTTTCTTTTTAACAAAAAAAAGAGGGGCTCCCCATGGTGAAGTACTGGGACGAATGAATCCTTTGACAAGCAAATCCTGCAACTGATTTTTCAATTCAAGAAGTTCTATTGGAGCCATACGATATGGGGGTTTTGAAATTGGCTTAGCATCCGGAACTAAGTCAATTGTGAATTCGACTTCTCGTTTAGGTATGACACTGGGTAACTCCTCAGGAAAAACATCAAGGTATTCATTTACCACTGGCACATCATTGATTTGAATAGTTCCCTTATTTTCAACAATATGAGCCTGATAACTTTCATTTCCATCTTTTAGTAGTTTCTCAGCTTCTTGATATGTTATAAATTGTATGGGTTCATTCTTGTATACAAACTGAAACTCTTTCTGAAAAAAAACTTCTTTAGCTCTACATTCAATCTTAGCATGATAATCATAAAGCCAGTCCATCCCCAGAATAACTTCAAACTCGACTAAGGGTAAAACAACAAGGTTTGCAGGTAAAGTCTTTCCACATACCACAATAGAAATATTCTTATAATTCCTTTTTGCTATAACATTTCCCCCTGGTGTTTTAACAACAAGTTCAGGTATCATTTGTTGAGGTGATATTTCCAATTAACTAGAAAATTTCTCAGAGATGAAGGAATGTGTAGACCCCGTATCAAACAAAACTTTAGCAAAATCTGAGTGAACAAACAAAGTACCTGATACAACTTCATTGGATGGCCCAACATCTGCTGATGTAGTTGCAAAGGATCTCAATACACCTTTCTGCTTGTAGTCTGGCTTCTTTGCATCATTTGGATCCCTCTTTGGACAGGCATTTGCATAGTGACCCATCTCACCACATTTAAAACACTTTACAGTTTGCTTATCAGGATTAGTCTTTGGATCATTTTCATTGCAATCTTGGGCCATATGTCCAAACTTAACACATTTAAAAGACTTCCTAGTTTTGATAAGACATTCCCCAGGGTGCTTCTTGCCACACTTTTCACAAACTGGAAACTGTATTTTCTTACCACCAGATTTCATTGGTTGATTCTTACCCATTGATTTCCATTTGGACCTCTTACTCTCTTTGTTTCCAAATTGCATGTGATCGTCAGCAAACACCATCTCTACCCTCTCAGCACATCGGACAAGTTTCTCGTAACTTTTGAATTCACGGGAGGCCAACGCCCTTCGATACCTTGGCTTCAATCTTGAGTAAAAGCGGTTGATTTTGCTATCGAGATCCAGAATAAGATTTGGAGCATACCTCGCCAGTCGGGTGAAGTTCGCCTCATACATAGCCACTGAATCTTCCTCCTTTTGTTTCAGTTCAAGGAATTGTTTCTCCATTCTAAGTCGCACCACATTAGGAAAATATTTTTCAAGAAAAATACTTTTAAATTCATCCCATACTAAGGCATCAAAATCCTCTTTACCCCTGATATTCCTTACCATTGACCACCACTGATCACCTTCCCCTTCAAAATGATAAATGGCAAGACTTACCTTTTGATTGTCCGAACATCCCATAACATCAAATATCTTTTCAAGGGATTTAATCCATCCTTCTGCTGCCACTGGGTCAGAAGATCCATTGAATGCAGGAGGATGTTGTCAAATAAAATGTTCCACCACTGTCATGTTCTTTTGGGGTACTTCTATTTGTCCTCTTTCATGGATGCCACCACCATTTATTGCCTGTGTTAGCTGATCCATTACTGTCACAAACTGCTCGGTTCCAATCCCTACCATTCCGGGCTGTTGATCAGGAAGGATGTCATTCTGTCGGTGCCTATCCTCTTCATCATCCATGTTCCTTCTGCGGACAACCATTCTAAACAAACATTTATTAGATGAAGCAATATGGTAATCTTTAAATGCTATAACAAATTAAACATAGAGTGAAAATTATTTATGGTATTCTATTAGCATCACCTTAACCCCTAAAGTTATCTAAACCATCCTCTGATACCAACTATAAGGACCCGCACTTATTTCATATATAATCTTGAATTTATTTAAGAAAACACTTAATTATACATTGAGGATCTTTTCAAGTTTAGAGCTTTAGATAATTAAGACAAAACATTCATAAAATTACACATTGTTACATAGTGGATACCATAAAATCAGTTTCCATTATCCTCAGAATATAAAACATTAAACACAAAACAAGACTCCTTGACAATTTCTTCAACATTTAACATGTCTTCCTTCCTTTTATTACTCATCATTAACCTGTGAAAAATCATTTAAAAACTTGGGATGAGCACAAAAGCTCAGTAAGGTATGAAAAAGAAGGAAAAATCACATTAGTCCATGAATACGCATGACGTATGAATTTTTTTCAAAAGACATGCTTTCCACCCATAAAATATTACTTAGCGTAACATGAGATTTACACAAGATCCACACAAACATAATTATAATCATAGAGGTATGTTGGGGCATTACTTACATAATCTCGTAACCATCTTGGCTACCTGAAAATTTGTAACCCTCACGGCTACCTTACTTTGTGTAACCATCACAGTTACACTTGGAGTAACCATACGGCCGACCTCCAACTTACTCATACCCAATGCATTGGAGAGAAATATAGGTCCCACCCTTCATCATAAACAATTCCCAATAACAAAAACATAATCATACAACATAAACAATAGCATAAAAACATTGCCTTTGAATCTTATAAAACAGAATTTTAAAAGAGGATTTTAGAAGAAAAGTCCCTTATAAACATCATATACTTGAAGTGAGACTTAATTGAGTGGATGGAATATGTATATACTCTGTAAATACACATAATAAAACATAATATAAACAAAACCCATCACACAAACAATTTAAATAGCACATAAATTATAAAGTAGAATGTTAACCCAAAGAATGGAAATCGGGTTAAGAGTTCCCTTACCTTGGGCTTGTCTTACTTCAAAATTTTTTAAAACACCTGTATAATGGTTAAAAGAGTGTTATTAGTATTTTAAAGAAACATGTTCATGTTTATAACATCTTATATGGTCATTTCATAACCTCGTTTCACCCCTTATTTGTTGTATTTGTTCCTTGCATTATTTTGGGTGAGTTCTTTTGTGATTTTCACAATCGGTTCATGATGAATCGTTCTTGTTGATTGGAAGCGAAACTCCAGAATTGGAATGGAGTAGTATTTACATAATTCCAGTACCATAAATTATACCATTTATCACTTTGGTGCTTTATATGATGATGATTTATAAGTTAAACATTAATTATGTTCGTTTAGATAATTTAAGTGGTTCTTTGATAATTACAACTTCATTTAGTCTTATAAATTTGAATCATGAGTACAAAAGAATTCCAGAACCTTATATGATTCATAAAACATATATAATAACCTGGTTCAACCATATAAATGGTTTCATGACCAGACTTGAAAGAATTAATGGAGATTGAAAATACATCGTCCACGATATCGGTAATTCGACACAAATGGACAATGTTTTTTGATTCTTTAAATAAGTGAGAGAGGAGAGGAATAATGATTTGTAATTTTCCATAAACATGAAAACATCCAGAATATACATGATTCTGGAGATTTCATTCCTCTTGGATAAGAGGGGGTGAAGAACGAAGAGAAGGGAATCTTGAAATGAAGAAAACATGAGAAATTTCTTACAAATATTCGGCAGCCTAACAGCGTCTCTTAAAATTTCATAAAAACAAGATTGATGAGTGGAATGGAATATCTCATCATCCATACAAGATTTGGACAGTAAGGGGAAATATTAAATGAAATATCCCAACAAAAGGCAAAGGGAAAGGAAGAGAATAACATAAAATGGAAGGAAAGAATGGAAATGAAAGAGGATGTTTACCTCTTGATCTCTTCTCCTTGAGATCCTTCTTAAGGGCTTTGATTTTGGTCTTTTGGTGAGACCACAAGATCTAGGACGCGGGGAAGAAGATTGGGGAGGGAATTTGGCAGAAATTAGACAATGCTCAAGGCTTGAGAGGTGTGAGAGTAAGAAGGGAGTGAGGGTGGTATTTATAGTGGAGGAGGGGAGGTATTTTAGATTATTTTAATTATTATTATAATATTTTTATCAAGAATCTGAATAATCTCAAATCAAGTGGCCCTAAATAGTGATAATATCATGTTATTTCGATGAAAGTGGCCTTGCATCACTTATGATGTCATAAATAGTGCATTTTTACTGATAAATTGATTATACGGTATTTTACCGTATTTCATTATTCACTGAAAATTCAAGAGTTTCAGAAAAATACCAAAAATTTACCCCAACCATTTTTCGATGTGTAGAATTCAAAAATGAACTCCATTTTTCAAAAATAATTTTCTAAATATTATTAATTTAATTTATAAATAAGGTCACAGTTAATTCGAAAAATAACAGTATTGAAGTGCAATTAGTTTTATTTGGCATTGGAAAATTAATTAAGATCCCATTATCCTATTGCCATGGGAAAATAAAATAATAATATTATTTACTATTCATGAGGTCATATTACTATTCATATTACTATTCATATTACTATTAATAAGGGCATGTTACTATTCACCAAAAAAACATGTTTGTTCCATTAAACTCGAAATAACATACTGAACACAATTGTAGATGACAGTTTCTTGAAATTCAAAACATAGAAGAAATAAAATTATGTTTAAAGGATACTTATAAATATATAGCTTAAACAAAATTTCAAGCATTTTCAATTAATTTTTAGAAAACCTTGGGATGTTACACAAACATCCCCCCTCCTACATATGAGTTAGATCTATATAGGGGACAATAAACCTCAAGGAAAATCTCAGTATGAATTATTCCTTTGCAAATTAGACAATATCCCTTCCACACATCATACTCCTAACATGGAAACTTTTGGATCTCCATAATACTTCTCTAACTTCTGGTGATAGAATGTCTGATACTTGAGGACTACTTTTCCTGACTATTTTGTAACACACCCAAGTTGTATTTTCATAAATTTTCCATAAAAACATGTTTTTATCCATGTTATGCTATTATTTAACTATAGAATAATGCACCCTAGTTGGAATTCCATAAAACATCCCACAAAACGGATTTTTCAGCCAGTGATAGCTTCACCTTAAAGAGAAACCTATTTTGTATTCATGAGATTTAGTGATGATATGTTGGGACACATGATTTGAAACATATGTGATTGTCCCTCAAATATCTTCCCCATACCCTTACTCTTGATATACGAACCCCCAATAAAATGGCTTACAATTTCCTCACTCATGCCCAAAGTATGCTGGAGTGACCTTGGTCTAATAAGGCCACATATCACATGTTGTTTTCATGATATTATGGTTCTAGTCATAGAAACTAAAACTATAGGTTCCATATTTCCTTTTCTTGGGTAAAACCTATGTATAAAACTTATTCGTCTGATTCTTTGGAAATTTTGACTTGAAATTATCCTTCCATATTTAGGCACTTTCCTTTCAGAAGTTGAACTTTATGCCCAGGAAAATTTGAATCTTTATAAACTTCCACTGTCATTTAACAATAGAATTTCATAATTCTTGACAAATTTATTCCGGACTATACTATAACACACCACATATGTATTTTCATAAAACATCCCACAAAATAGGATTTCCAACAAAAGGATTCCACCATTGACTATTATGTAACACGCCCTAGTTGGATTTTCATAAAACAACAAAGAAATTGGTTTTTTCAATCAGTGATAACTTAGTTCTTGGGAGAGACCTACTGTAACACCATAATCACTTTTCCCTACAAAAATTTTCAGATCTATAGATCCCCAGGTTATATTTTACAACTTTCTTCCCTCACACCTAAATATGATAGTATATTTCCAGATCGATTACCAAGAATAGAATAGTCATTAACATTTTATTTAAATATAATGACCTTAAATTATAGCCCTCTATAATGTCCTTTTAGTATTTCTTTAAACTACATATAATAATGTGCTTTTGGTATGAGTTTAAACTGCATAACTTAATATCCTCTTTATAAGATGTTAACATAGAAATTCAATGTTTGGGTCGCATGAGATTAAACTACATGATATATTAACCCTTGTAATAAAGGGACCTTTCCCCCTAACATCTATCATCCAACCAAGTATCCCCCATTTACAGAATCTAAATCTATATAGGTTCAGTTTCCCATTCATGGAAACTACCAATATAGATTCTCTGTTAGTTTTGAGATATCTTCCCTTGGAAAAACCAGCAATTTTTATCTTTAGAGACCTGCATATCTAGAAACTCTCTTTGAAAATCAAGAATAGTATGTCAAAATTCATGGGAACTCCATTACATGATAATGCAGTACACTCCCCAGTTGTCCCAACATAAGTCACCAGCATAACATATTTGTTAGCCTAAGGATTCAACTATTTGACTATACATTATGTGCCCTAATTGTCATTGCATAAATCACCCCTCATAATGGTTTTTTCAACCAATTATAACTAATTCTTTGGGATAGACCTCATATATTCCCTAATACTATGATTTATGTTCATAAAAAACAAAATTCTGACTCAATATTCTCTTTGGGGTATCTAAATAATGTCATAAAATTATTAGTTATTATGCCTTTTGGGCTATTATCTCAAAATTTATGGTCAATGTTGTTCGACCAAAAACACTATCCTCACTAGTCTAGATTTTATGACTTTAATATTCTGCTAAAAAGTGATGCAATACTCTTAAGATTGAAAACCTATAAAGGAAACTCTAGAAAAAAGTCAAGTCTCGTATCTCTATACCTTTAATCCATATGGTTTAGAAAAAATAGAAAAACAAAAAGAAATAGGACTAAAACATATTATGTTGAGAAACCTAAAAAAGAAGCCTATGAAAAATCCAAGTTTCACCCTCTACATCTCTTATATATTTCCCTTTGGAAAAAAATTGCCTGATGACACAAAATATGCAATGTTTATGGGGTTTTCCAAACAACCCTAGAAACTGTCGAACTATAATTGATATGACCCATGGAAAAAGAAAAATGAGAGTATCCTTACACATTTTAGATAGCTCCACATATAAATAAATGATTTTAGAATGCATCAAAGAGCCATAAAATTTTATTATAAATAGATTTTTTTTATTCTGAATGAATATAATTATAGGGGTTGTTAACATTGTGAAATGTGTTCAATGAACTTTCCTATAAAATTCATGATATGAACCTCACATTGATGTAAAATTTTGAGTTTGAATATATATGTGTTTCCATGACGGAAAAATATATAGTTTTTATTTTTATATTCCCAATTACTATTCCTTGATAAGGGATAAGTTGAAATAACCACCCTCCCCCCTTCAAGAGTAGGATAAGTATTTCCAAGATCGATGAAAAAAATGATTTGATGCATTTAAATGTTAATTTTAAATTTCCTCCAAGAAAATTTCATATATTCTCCATATAAATAAGTGTATAAATATTGAAAATCATCAATTTTATTTTTCATGGAGCCCAAACGAACTCACAGATCAAATTCTATGGCTCTTAAAGTTCAAAAAACATTAATAAAGGAATTTGAATCATCGTGTCGGGCACCTATGCATCATCCCTACGTAGACAACCTTTGTAGATAGCCTGCTTGGGTAGTCTTCACAAAAAGCCTGCCTTGCAGCTTATGCTAGGCACCTGCACAAGTCACCTACACCATGGACCTACGTGGGGGAGCTCCTTCGACCATAGTCCACTATTTTTCTATAAATAAGACCATTGGGCTCCTCATTTGTAGAATAGTAATATTTGAAAGAATCCCTGAGATCTTGATGTACATCCCCTTAAATTAGGTCTTGAAAATTCATCAAGATGCTCTCCAAAACTCCATAAAATAAATAATTAATGGGTATAGGTGAGATCAAATTCCCTTCAGGGTATAAAACACATGACACCTACATGATTTACCCTTATCCCATAGTGGGAAAACACCTATATGAGTCCCCTTCCATACCAAAGGGCCAGTTACATGCCCATCAAGGGACACCTGAGGAGAATCTAGGTGCATTGGAAAAATACATTCCTATATTTTGTTTTCCAGGAGGTCCATTGGTGAAGGCATATTAAAAAAATGCATGCCTATACCCCCATTTAGAAGCACTTTTGGTTCCTCTCAGGCCCTGTATGATTACAGCTGCACTGAGAACCTATGTTGAGTACCTACACCTAGAACCTACATGATTTACCCATTGAACCATATTTCAAGCCACCAATGGAAGGTCTCCTCTTCCATTGTCTTCTTTGTTTTAAAGGGACAAAGTTGAAACCCCCATTAAAAACTTATAACTTGAAAAATCACTAGAAGAAGCACACTAGCATGACTCCCATTTGAATTTGTATTCCTACAGTCAAAGGTTTCCCACACTTGTCCTACCAGATAGTTAGGATCCTCATGGTTCATGAGTATTTGTATTCATGAAGTTACAAAGACCTAGACCCCATGGAAAATGTTAGGGATTTCTCAGTCTTGGGAACAAATTCTAGAACCATGTTATCCCATAATCATCACTTAGACCTGAAGCCTTTAGTTCCAATAAGGGAGGGTAGGGAATAAAATTTATTTTCCATTAAATATGGTGTGAGATCCTCCTCTAATTTTGTAGAACCAATTTTAGGGAACCCTCCATGGATTAAGACCCTAACCTTTCTTATGGAAGGATGTACTCATGCACCTCCTCACCCCTCTTGGACAATGAGTCCAAGATGGTATGGGAAGCAGAGTCCTTTCGTATATTGCACACTTTATTCCTTCCATATTCTCTATACCCTGGGCCCAATATGGGGTAAATAAATTTGAAGGATCTATTACAGCCCCGACCTATTCCACCAAAAGAAGAGGGATCATGTGTTTTGACACATCTTTGACTTCCTCTTGTTTCTCACATTCAATAATAACTCCTCATGCCTCATACGGGTTTATAGGTTTTTCATGATCACAACATCTGCATGGTTTGATGCATGTTTTGGGAGATAACATTATTTTTTTCATCTCCATACCTTCATCCAGAGTGCCTCCATAAATTTGTGTCATCCATGACATGTATACAACCTCATGGAAAAGTACATTGTGTGGTTTCTCAGACCATCCACTACCACTAGTTTCTCACACTGACCATGACTCATAGGGGCTTAGATGTTAGAAGTAGTCAAGTCATCTATGTAATCCAAAACCACTAATGGGAATCCTCATTAGGATTAGGCCCCAACCAAAACTAATGGGAATTATCCTTAGATGTATGTCCCAAACAAACCAGTATTGGGAATCCTCCTCAAAAGTAAGCCCCAGCCTGCACTAATGGGTATCCTAATCAGGAGTAAGCCCTGTCCAAACAACTAATGGGAATCCGTCTCAACAGAAATCCCCAACCGTCACTAATAGGAATCCTCCTTAAGATTAATCCCCAAAAAGACCACTAATTGGAATCCTACTCTAGAGTGAGCCCCAAACAGAACTAATGGAAATCATCCTTATGTGTAATCCCCAATGAAACCAGTAATGGGAATCCTCCTATGAAGCAATCCCCAACCAGCACTAATGGGAATCCTCCATAGAATTAATCCCCAACCAAATATCCAATTGTAATTTCCCTCATGATTAATCCCCAACCAAAACACTAATATGTATCCTCTTCAGAAATAATCTCGAACCAAACCCCTAAAGGGAATCTTCCTTAGTTGTAAGATCCAATCATAACCATAAACAACAAGAATCCTTTGGAATAATCCTAAAACCCAGTCAATTGAACTATGATAACACTGATTATTTCCATAATCAGGATACGCCGGATACCTATCTATGGCCTGAGCACAATGGGAATCCTTCTCAGGAGTAATCCCCAACCAAGTCCCCCAAATCACAAAGGGCCTCTACCTTAGGTGTAATCCCCAAAAAATTCTCCAAATAGCCATGAGTTGAAACATTCCTTATAACCCCTGTAATAGGGTATCCTCTTCTAGAGTAATCCCCAAAATCAATCCTCTTAATGTGACATACTCTCCTATGAGAAAAACTTGTCATGAGGCTCCATTGGTGAAGTTCACCATAACCGAACTACGTGGTCTTTGATTCCTGTCCAGATAACAAATGTTGGAAGACACTGTGGGGTGCAAACCCAACACCCCAAATCAACCCTATTCTTTCTTTTTCACATTACTAGTTGGTTCAAATTTAACCTAGAAATTCATATCATGTGCAGGTTCACTAGGCTACTTTGTTATTTTTCCCACACCAAACATTGACTAGGTAATTTTTGCCAAGACTTCCTTTACACATGAAGTTAAACTGTATGGTTGGGTCCTTATCACATGACCTTGATAGGTATGATGTGACCCATTAAGTTGAACCAACTTAAATGGGTTTTTATTCCTTTCATAAGGATAAGCAGGAATCCCATTCATGGGTTTGATCCCAAAATAAAAATAACTCATATATACATGGATGACAATACACATTATAGATCCCCACTAGGTGGATTGGAAACTAGAATCATCATAATAATGGTTAAAAAATATATAATCATTATATATGAGGGTCTCATTGATGGATATCCTTAGATACATATAGATGTATTTATTAATTGAGATACTTAGATACATACAGATGATTCTAAACCTCATACGTGTTATAAATGAATGTTAATTAAAGGAAAACCCCTTCATAATTGGTAATTAATAAAGGGTTCACGAATAAATGTTAATTCTATAAGAGATTCCTAGTGAATTCAATACCCCCCACCCAAGGTGTGATGAGCCTGACCTCCCATCCTCTCAACCAATGTGATTTTTTAAGTACCATTCACCAAACTCCAAAATGAGCACCAGCCTTGAAAAAGCAGGCCCCCTATGTATATAAAATCATTGGGTGTTTTGGGTTCGATGAATAATCCCATTGAAAACCATTCATAAATAGTGAACCTGATATGAATTAATGCACAAAACACAACCCCGCAATCAATAATCAATGTAAGTGATTTTCCACAGGAAACGCTGCCTTATAAGGGTGAACCTATTTTAAATATATATTATTACACCGTTATAAAGATTATTTGAAAAAATAAAATTTACTTTTAAATAAGAATATAAATATTATATTATGGGAAATTTTTGGTATTCTTCAAAGAAGTTTCATTTGTTGATGAATAGTGAAAAATACTATATTTTAATTGACAACTGCATTTTCCTCTAATTTATTTATATTGATAGATTATATTTTTCTTAAAGTATAATTAGTTCAATTATAAATAAATAAATCCAATTTAGTTAATTGGAACCAATTTATTATTAAAATTGGATATAAAAACATCATAAACATTTGATCATTTTCTCTTTAAAAATCATCTTTTTCGTTGTGTTTATGGGTTTCATTATAAATCTATTTTTTCCAATTATATGAATTTAATTTGGTAAAATTGATACCATATTTTTTAGAAAAATTTAAAATTAATCTAATCTAATTTTCATTTTTATGGATAAAAAATTTAGCATTGTAAAAAAATGATTTACCGAGGTATATGTAAAATAATAAAAGGCGTTAAAGTTAAAATGTAGAGGATTAAAGTACCTAAAAATTAAAATTTTAAATTGGTGGATGATGTTTTTATCAACCCTAAATAGTATTTGCAACATTAATTATCATCCAATGTTGTGGAAATTAATTTCACCTCAATGTGGTTGTCTATAAATATAAAATAATCATTATTTAATCACTTAAAATCATCCCTCCTCAAGTATAAATACACCCCTCACCACCCCATTTCTCCTAAAAAGTATGCAATCTACTAAAATATCTAAAAAAACCTCTCATATGCACTCTACCCACTTCCATGTCTTGAGGGTCTCATCAAATGACCAAATCCAAGGTCCTAAATGGATCCTTCAAGGATGTGATATCCAAGTGATAATTTTCTTATTGAACCTCTTTTATTTTCTATTATTCATTTATTTTCTCCTCACCCCTTCATCAATTAGGTCATGATAACTACAGAATCATTTATCCACATAGCTTTTATGTTTCTTATGAAATATATTATATTCAATCTTATTATTACTTCCTCTTATTCATTGAAATAAATCTATTATCCAAATTATGGTGGTTAACCATCTCCATGGATAATGGTTTTTTGTTTTCAATTACGGCCTTTATGGATGGTAATAAAAGAATAATTATGGTTAAATATTATTTAAATATGTATATTATAACCTGTGTCATGTTTTGGAAATAATATATACACCTAATATTAAATAAAAAGAAACTAATACGTGGTGTTCGGAAAAACCACAAAAATAAACTAAACATTTATCACTAAAATTTTATCAAATGATTCATCCTCAATATTAGAATGAAAAATTATATATGGGACCAATAATATTTATAGAAGTTCATTAATACTATTTCATTCCACTTCTAGAGTTCTAATACCATTATACTAGAACATCTATAATATTACACAAGTTAACCGATCATGAAACTATTAAATGAAAGTACCAAAAAAACAAAGAAAATAATGAAATATTATTAACGAATGGGTGGTATTATGTTTTTAAAAGATTATATAAGGTATTATAAATATTAATATACTTATTTATTAAATTAATAACATTATTTAAACCATTATATAAGATGTTTTAACACATTTTAAGGAAATATAACATGAGGTAAGGTAATTCATTACCTAATTTTCATTATTTGGGTTAAAATTCTACTTCTTGAGGATATCGGGCTAATCCTATGTTTGAAATGACTTTAGAATATATTATTTTGTATATACAATGGTTATATATAGATTTATAGTGAATAAACACAATTTATTTATTTTATTAATGCTCACTTCATTGATATGACATTTTTATGGGACTTTATTTTAAAATCCCTCTTTTAAAGTCTTTACAACTTATTTACTAAAGTAAAAAAGAAGTTTTTTCCTTATATGAAATGAGAGGATATTCATACCTTTATGAAGATTTAATTATTTAATTTCTATTTTATATGTTTATAGATAAATTTTCATTGAAAATGGTTTCATTATTACAAGTGATATTTATAAAATTTAAAAGTGAATTTTACCCGAAAAATATATTAAAATGTACAAAAGGGATTCAAAAACAGGTTGAAATTTTTTTTATTGGGTTTTATTCATTATATGGTCCTTATAAATTGTTTATTATGGGTTAATACCATTATATATCAAGGCATGATGGGTTAATATTCGTTATATCTCAAGATATGACAGGTTGAGCCCCATTATAGCTCAAGAAATGACAGGTGATCTCCATTATAGCTCTCCAATGTATTGGGTACCTTGATGATGGATGTTGACCATTTGGATTTTCATTTTTAAGTGTGAACATAATAGTGATATGTTAATGATTTCCTAAAGAACTTAAATTAATTTTATATGATGCTAATGAGTTTATATGAAATGGGTTTTAATGGGTTTTCATGTTTTCAATGAACTAAAAAATTTCTATCCTTTTGTCCCTTACTTATATTTTGTGCTCATACCAAGTTTTAAAAAAATCATAGGGTATAATATTGGGTATGATAAAGAAGTAAGTCATGTTTAAAAAATTTAAATATTGATCATGAAAATAAAGCATGTTTTTATATTAACACTATTATTTTATGGAAGATATAGACACTAACTAGAAGTGCCCACTTGCAATGTATGGGTTTAATATGTATGTTTTAGTCATAATTCTCTAAAAATTTAAACCTAAAAGATTCTTAGGATTGGAATATTGTTAATTATAGTATAAAATAACTATAATATTCAATGTCCAAGGTTAGGTACTTATATTTGGTATCATCTAACGGTTTAGATAAATTTATGGGTTCTAATATTATTAATAGAATATTTATATATAAATTATTATTAATTTATGGTTAAGTTGAAATGGTAAAGAATTTAAATATTAAATATTTTCTCTATCTATAATATTTTTGTTCAGAATGGTTTTCCTTAGAGGAAACTGGGCAGCTGTGGTGGTAAGGCATCAAGAGGAATACATTCTTCCAAATTAGTATCCTAAGAGAGTTGGGATCAGAACAGAATAACTTGTTAGAGTGATGGATTAGTTGAAAAAATATATATATGTTTTTGGTATCCATTCAAGGGAGAAACCAAATAAACAATAGAGTAATATGATATTAGTTGACCATTTTATGAGGAAATATCCTCCAAATTTCAGTGAAACCTCAGATCTAGTGGTAGTCAAAGGATGGATCAATGCCCTAGTAAAGGTATTTAAACTCATTGGATGTTCATAATTATAAAAGGTATCCCTAACCATTTATCATATTGAATTTGAATAAGATATATGGTGTTATCTAGTTAAGAATATCAGAGATAATGATGATCTTGATACTCTGTTATTGGATAATTTTAGGAGACTTTTTTAGGAAAATTATTTTCCTAGAACTATTCAAATTAGAATGGAGAAATAATTATAGGAACTGAGTTTAAAATATAATGATCTTGTGGCTTCATATGATGAAAAATTTATAGAACTATCCTTGTATATACCAGATTTTTTGGGACACTAATATTAAAATTAATTAATTTAACCCTTGTTTTAAACCAATTTTCTGTATATATTTGTCTTTATAAGAGTTTAAAATCCATGAGAAACATTTTCCTTGTGCTGTAAAAGTTTTGATAGAGATTTCTAACATGTATGTTCATCATGATGAAAAGAATCATAAGTGGTCAGGTTGGAAGACAATGGGGAGGAATTTATTAATGAAATTTGAAGCTAACAAAATCAAATTACCTTCTTTTGAAAAGTGGTGGAAAAGCATCATAGATAATTCCTTGTAAATAATGTGATTTTCAACTAATGTGTATAGTCTAAAAATTTGTCTTGTGAGTGCTCAAAAAATTATTAGAAAAATAATGATAATATAATGGTTAGATTATTTAACTATAAGGAGTTGGTTTATTTTTATAATATTTTTCTCAAGTTAGTCACTCAGGGGGGGATCCATAAGATTGAAAACAAAAGAGAGTGGAAAACTCTTTTGCAACAACTTCAGTAAATGATAGGCTATAAAATGAAGTGGTATCAGAAATATTTATTGTTTATACAGATTATTCCTATATGTTGTTTGATTTGAGGTCTAAATATTCATTCATCTCAAGGAAATTTTCTCTTAAATTTGAAATTATACCTTAATAAATAAAGTAAGAACTTGTGGTAAAAAACACATCCGAGAAATATGAAGACAAATAGAAATTATAATAATATTTATATTATTGTGTTTGGAAATAATTTACCTGAAAAATTTATTCTTTTCATCTAGTAGAGTTTGATGTTTTTCTAGGTATGGATTGGATTTCTGTTTACAATTCTAAGATTGATTATAGAGCTAAAGATGTTGATTTTCTAAAATAGATTCAATTTTTATATATTAATGAACTTATACCATTGATAACATATCAGGAAGCCGAGAAACTGATAAAATATTTAAATGAATCTTATTTTTCTTATATTATTGAAAATAGGAGAGTTATTCGGATTAATTATGTGATAATGGAAAATGAGTACCTATATATTTTTCCTGTAGACTTTTCTAATATTATAATTGATCAGGAAGTTGAATTTACTTTAACTTATTTCATGATACTTAACAAATTTCAAAACCCCCTTATCAAATGGATCAATTAGAACTTTTATAATTGAAAATTTCGTTACATGAGTTTCTATATAAAGGTTTTATTTGACATATCACCTCACCTTGGTGGATATTTTTTTAATTTTTAAGAATAAATATGGTTCCATGAGACTTTTTATTAATTATATAGATTTTAATAATATGAATATTAAGAAAACATACCCTTTTCTTTATATAGATGATTTACTTGATTATCTCCTGAGAGCATAGCACTTTTCAAGGATTGATCTTAGGTCGGGGTATTATTCTTTGAAACTTAAAGAGGTAGATATTCTAAAGACATGATTCCATACTAGAAATGACAATTATGTGTTTTTAGTTATACTCTTTGGGTGGACAATTTCCCATTCTATATTTATAGATCATATTAATAGGGTATTCCAAGAATATTTGGATAATTTTATAGTTGTTTTTAATGATTATTTTTTCATTTATTAATAGATTTATAGGGATCATGAAAAACTTCTAAGGATTTTTCTAAAAACCTTTGAACAACTAAAGTTTATGAAAATTTTAGAAAATGTGATTTTTGGTTATAAACAATTTTTTTCTTGGGAATATTGTTAATATATATGGTATAACAGTTCATATATCCAAAATAAAAATATTTTATGAATGGAAAATACCCACAAATGTTATTGAGATTCTATATTTTCTAGGATTAGCATGCTATTATGAGTGGTTGTTGAAATTTTTTCACAATTATTTATCCCGGTAACTTAGATAACAATTAAAAGAATAAAATTTATATAGAAAAAATATTGTGATGGTTTTTTTAGTGAATTGAAACTATGATTTTCAAATGCTCTAATTTTGGATCTAGCCTCAAGAAATAGTGACTTTGTTGTCTATAGTGATTATCCATTGAAGGGGAAAGTTTATGATCTAATTCAAAATGATCAGTTGATTTCTTATGCTTCACAAAAATTATAACAACATGAGAAAAATTACCCTACACATTATTTGGAATTAGGTAATTTTGGGTTTTTGTTACAAATTTGGAGGCATCATTGTATGAAGTAATGTATGAAATTTATACCGATCATAAAAATTTTGAAGTATATATTCATTCAGAAATAATTGAACACGAAATGGATAATATGGATAGAATTAATCAATGATTATGATTGCACAATTAATTATTATCCTCAAAAATAAAACAATTTGTTTGATGCTTCGATTTGTAAAAATAATTATAAATTAACCATGATGAATTTGAAACATGACCCTTTGGATAATGAATAAATTAATTTCAGTGTAAAAGTTGTCAATACTCAGAAAAACTCTATTTAGTTTTAGTTTTTAGTACAGTGGGATTTTTCAGAAGGAATTATGCTAGATTGGAAAGAGTATCAATCCTTGTAGGGAAAGGTAGAATCTATTAATAAGGGTAGGTTTCCTAATTTTAATATTGATTAAAAAGGTGTTTATGATTTGTAAAAGGATTATGTGTTCCTTTTAATTATCAATTGAGGAAAGATTTGTTAACTGAATCTCATAGTTCTATGTTTTCTATTCATTCATGAAGTTCTAAGATATACATATACCTTTAATATTATTTCTAGTGGGATGGAATAGAAATAAATATTGCAAAATTTACAATGATGCTTTTGAATTTTTTGTAGGTTAGGGCACAATGATAGTTACTGAAGGGGATGCTTTATCATTTTCTAGTACTATAGTGGAATGGGAAAATAATCAATGGATTTAATAGTGGGATTACTAATGATTACTTGAGGTAACAATTTGATTTGTGTTACTATTTGTCGATTGACTAAACCTGCACATTTTCTTCTTATTTGAGATACTATATATTTTGGAAAACTTTCTTGACTATATATCAAGGACATTTTTAGGTTACATGGAGTTTATCTCTCTATTATATCTAATCATGATCCCAAATTCACCTCTTATTTCTAGAAAGGAGTTAAAAAGTCTTTTGGAACTAAAGTAAATTTTATCATTACATTTCATCTTCAATCTGATGGACAGTCTAAACGAACAATTCATACATTGGGGGATATGTTTCAATCTTTCTTGATATATTACTAGGGTTGTTGGTGTTAATATATTTCTTTGGATGAGTTTTCTTATAATAAAAGTCTTCATTCTAGTATACAAACATCACCTTTTGAGTTATTATATAAACATTAGTGTCTATATCTAGTATTTTTGGGATGAATTAGGTGAAAGAATGTTTTTAGAACTATAATTGGTAGATTAAATAGTGGATAATGTGAAGATAATTCAAAAACACAAGAATTCAACTCATAGTGGGAAGAAAATTTATGCAGATAATAAGAGGAGAGATATTTCATTTGAAGAAGGTGATAATTTCCTTCCTAAAATAGCTCCATGGAAGGGAATTATATGTTTTGGTAATAAAGGGAAGTTAATTCCAAGGATCATTGGACCGTATGAATTTTTTTGAAATGGTTGGACCAGTTTCTTATCAAATGGATCTACCTCCATGTTTATCCCAATTACATAATTTTTTTTAATATTTTAATGTTAATAAGGTATTTTCCTAATTCATATCATGTTTTTATCCCTGAAGAAGTTCAGTTGGAAGAGAAACCTTCAATTTTAGTAAGTGAATAAAATTTTAAGCAATCAATTTTCAAAATTGGGAGAGAATGTAACAACCTAGGTACCGATAGAATAATTTTGTTTTCAAAATTTTTATTATTCTTAAATTCTATTAATAATTACTAGTTAAATATATTAATGAAATTTATATGTTATATATTAATACAATTGTTTTAAATTCATTAAATAATTTTGATAGTGTTAAGATGGGAATAAATCCAATTTTTATCATAAATAGATATATTGTTCTAAAAGGAAATTGTATCACCTTTTAATGGTGAAACTATTTTAAATATAAATTTTGAAACATTTATAAATTTTATTTGATAAAATAAACTTCATTTTAGAAATCTGGAAATCTACATTATCTTAGGGTGGAATTTTGGTATTTTTTAGAGATGTTTTATTTTTTGATGAATACTGAAAAATACTGAATTTTAATTCAAAAAATCATTTTTTTATAATTCATTAACATAGTTATATTATATTTTAATATGAATTTAAATTATAATTAGTTAAATTATACATAAATAAATCCAATTTAGTTCATTTTAATAAAATTTCCTTTAAAATTATATAAAAAATATTTGTAGATATTTTAACTTTTTTACTTTAAAAAACTATTTTTTTGTTGTGTTTACGAGTTTAGTTTTAAATATAATTTTTCAAATTATATGAATCGAATTTTTTATAATGGATAATATACTTATAATCATAAGGTTAAAATTTAGTTTTTAAATTCATTTTTATTTTTAGGCATAAAAAGTTTACATGGTAAAAAAATGTTACTACGATATAAGTAAAATAATGATACGAGTTAATGTTTTAACATAAAGGCTTAAAATAACAAAATATTATAACATTAAATGGTTAGATGATATTTATCATGATCCTATGCATAATTTAAAACATTAACTATCATCAAATTTATTTTAAATTAATTCCACCTCAATTTGGTTGACTATAAATATAAAATAATCATTATTTAATCACTTAAAACCACCCCTACCCAAGTTTAAATACCACCCCTCACCCCCCCCATTTATCCAAAAAAACATTAAAAACCTAAAATATCTAAAAAACTTATACTCATCCCCCTACCCACAGACAAGGGATTCTGGTATGACTAAAATTCCAAATCCAAGGTCCTCAAGGGTTCCTTCAAATAGGTGATATCCAAGAGGTAATTTTCTCAATGCACCTCTTTTATTTTTATTTATTCTTCAATTTTATCCTCACATAATTAATTAATCAAGTAATGACAACTCCATAATCATGTATATAATGTATTTTATTTTTATTATTAAATAACTTATATTCATCCTTTTTATTACCACCTTTTATTTGATGAAATGAAATCATTTTCTAAATTATGGCAGTTAACTGTCTTCATGGATAATGATTTTTTATTTTCCAATACCGAATTCATGGATGGTCATAAAATTATAATTATGGTTAAATATTATTTAAATTGGTATATTGTAACCAAGTTAATGTTATGGAACTAATATATACACAAAATATTATATAAGATGAAAATGTTTCACAGTGTTCATAAAAACCGCTAAAATTACATATTCATTTATTATCATCATTTCATCAAATGAATTATCCTTAATAAAATAAAGAAAAATTATATATGGAAAATCTATAATTCTATAGTTTCATTAATACTATTTTGTTCAACTTATATAGTTACAACCCCATTTTACAAGAACATCCATAATATTACATAAGTGAAACGACCATGAAACCATGAATCAAAAGCACCTGAAAACAATGAAAACAACGAAATATTATTAATGAATGGGTGGTAAGATTTTATAAAAGGTCATATAAAGTATTATAAATATTAATATAGTTCTTTAATAAATTAATATAATTCATTAAACCATTATACATGAGGTTTGAATACCATTTATGGAATTAAAATATTAGGTAAGGAAATTTCATACCCAATTTCAATTCTTGGGGTTAGAATTATACTTCTTGAATATATCACAATAATATTTTGTGTGAAATTAATTTTGAATATATTATGTTTTATTTTCAATTTTTTATGTTTATTTATATATCATACACACAATCCATTCATTTTTTTAATGCTCACTTCATTAATATGATATTTGTAAGGGATATTCTTTTAAAACCCCTTGTTTAAAGTTTCTTCTTCAACTTGTTTACAAAAGTCAAGAAGAATGTTTTTTATTATACAACATGAGAGGATTTTAAAAAATTAATGATGATTAAATACTTTAATTTCTAATTTATATGTTTATAAATTTATTTTTAAACAAAATGGTTTCATTATTATGTTCCCTGTTTATATATGTTTAATGTTATTTTTACAAAAAAATGATATTTTAATATCGAAACATGTTTTAAAAATGGGTTTAAAATAGTTTTCATGGGTTTTATTCATTATATAGTCTTTGGAAATTGTTTATTGTGGGTAGATCCCAATATATCACATTCTATGAAGGTTTGATCCCAATTATATATCAAGATATAATGGGTTGAGCCGCATTATATCCCATGATTGGATGAGTGAGCCCCATTATAGCTCTCTAATGCATTAGATACTCCAAAGATGGAATTAAACCATTTGGTTATTATATTTTTTTATGTTTTAATGTAATATTTATAACCTAATGATTTATCAAGGAACCAAAATGATATTTCTTTGATTCTAATTAGCTTTTAAGAAAATGTTTTTAATGGATTTCCATGTTTTCACTAGACTAACGATTTTCTTTTCTTATTTCTCTTACAAATATTTTGTACTCATCCCATGTTTTTAAAATCTTTTTATTATGGTATAAGGTTCAGTAAGAGAATAGAGGAATTAAGGTTATTTTTTTTGAACATAGATCATACTTTTTTTAAGACTTTTGTTTTATGAAAAAAATTGATACTGAATATTATTTTCCACTTATAATGCATGGGTTGAATATATATGAGTGAGTCATAATTATCTAAAACTCTAAACCTAAATTATCCTTGATATTTCATTATTGTAAATTCTAGTTTAAAATCACCTGTGTATATAACATTTAAGGTTGGGTCCTTATAGATGGAATTCGAGGGTGGTTTAGTTATATTTTGGGGTTAGGATAATGTTAATATAATACCCATACATGATTTTTGATTTATGATTAAGTTGAAATGATATATAATTTTAATATTACCATGTTTCTTCATCTAATATTTTTTTTTATAAATTTTTCTACAGAGGAAAGAAGGAAGAAATGGTGGGATAGAATCAAGAGGAAAACAACCTTCAAAATCAGCATCCTGAGACGGTTGGAATTGGAACAGAATAATTTTTCATAGTGTTGGATAAGTTGAAAAAGTATATAAATTGTGTTGTTATCAATAAAAGGTAGAAGTTGGATCAACCACATAGGAATATGAAAGTAGTGGAGCATTTTTTGAGGCAAAAACCTCCATATTTTAGTGGATTCTCAGATCCAGTGGTAGAATAATGATTGATCAATGCTCTAAAAATTATTATTGATGTTATGGGATATTTAAAACTCCAAAAGTCAATACTAGTTATTTATCATTTGGAAGGAGAATCTAATAGATGGTGGTATCTAGTTAAGAATACTAGATAGAAAGATGATATTGATACTCTGGAATGGGATAATTCTAAGAGTCTTTTTATGGAAAAATATTTTCCTAAAAATCTTTGACTCGGAAAGGAGAAAAAATTCCTAAAATTGAGGAATAAAGATGAAGATTCTTAGACCACATATGAAGAAACTTTTATGAGACCAGCCAGGTAGAAACCAAATTTTAGGGGATACTTAATGTAAATTTAATATATTTTACTCTATTTCCAAACCAATATTATGAATACATTTTTTCTTATGATAGTTTAAATTATCTGATAAACTTTTCATTGTGCTGAAAAAGTTAATGTGGGGTTTTGTGATATGTATTCCTACGTGATGAAAATAATAATAAGTGGTCAGGTTGGTAGTAATTGGGGAATAATTCATTAAAAAAATTGAGGTAAGATAAAAAATTATCTTCCTATGAAGATTGTGGTAAAAGCATCTTGGAGAATGTATTTTAAATTCTATGAATTTCTACCGATGTTGAAATTTTGGACACATGGCTGGTGAGTGCATGGAAAATGATTAGAAAAATAATGAGAAGTTGATGGTAAGAAGCTTCAACATTAATTAATTGGGTCATTTTTCTAATGTGTTTCTAATGTTATTCACTCAGGGGGGAAATAAAATAGATTAAAAACATAAGGGTGAGTTAAAATATTTTGTAACTACTTCATTATATGCCGGGTCATAAAAAGAATTGGTATCAGGTACATTTATTGTTTATATAGATTATTCCAATGTTTTTTTGATTTAGGGTCTAAACAATCATTAATGTTTGATAAATTTGTTGGTAAATTGGAAATTTAATCTCAAGAAATAGACCCTTAACTTTTATTAAAAACAATTAGAAAAAATGTTAAGGAAAAAATAAATTTTAAGAATCTTAAAATATTTTTATGTGTAAAGAAATTACCTCCAAACCTTGTTGATCTCCCTCTAGTATAGTTTAGTGTTATTCTAGGCATTGATTAAATTTATATTTACCATGTTGAAATTAATTATAGAGATAAAGAAGTTTCTTTTTAGAAAGAGTTTATTTTTTTATATAATAATAAACCTATACCATTGATAACATATCACAAAGATGAAAAACTACTAAAAGGTAGAAATGAATATTATCTTTAATATATTGTAGAAAATAATGGAACTATTCAGATTAATAATTTGATGGTGGTATATGAGTACAAATATGTTTTTTATGAGTTTCCATGTATTATACCTAATCAAGAATTTAAATTTACTATTAAATTAGTTCTTAACTCTAATCCAAGTTCAAACCCACCATATCTAATGGATCAAGTAGAACAAATTGAAATGAAAAATTAGTTACATGAGTTTCTAGATAAAGGTTTCATTTGACCTTTCACTTCACCATGGGGTGATCCTATTTTATTTTTTAAAACTTATCCATGAGACTTTGTATTTATAAACGAGCATTGAATAAAATCACTATTAAGAACAGATAAACTTTTCCTCATATCAATGATTTATTTGATCATATCTAGGGAGAATAATAATTTCTCAATATTGATCTTTGGTCAAGGTACCATCATTTGAAATAGAAGGAGGCTGAAATTTTGATGATTTCATTTTAAACTAGATATGGGTATTATGAGTTAGTATTTATGCTTTAGGGGTTAAAAATTCCCCATCTATTTTTATAGATATTATGAATAGGTTATTACATGCATATTTGGATAAGTTTATTAATGATTTTATTGATGATGTTTTGGTTTATTCAAAGAGTTATAATGATAAATAAAAACATCTAAGTATTGTTCTGAAAACCCTAAAAATATGTTCTATGGAAAATTTAGAAAAGTTTATTTTTTATTACAAAAAAATTCATTCCTTGGGAATATTTTCAATAATGATTGTATAACAGTTTATCCCACCAAAAAAAGTAGTTTATGAATGTAAAATACCCACAACTGATATTGATATTAGAATGTTTCTTGTATTAGAAGGATATTGATGTAGGTTTGCTGAAAATGTTGCATGGTTATCTATCCCACTCACTATGTTAACAGAAAAATGAGTTAAATTTATCTGGAAAAAATAATGTGATGATTGATTTCGGTAATTAAAAAGTATATTTTTAAATTATACATTTTTCCCTCCCATCATGAAATGTGATGTTTTATCTACAACGATACTTCAATGAAGGGACTTGGTTGCAATCTGATGCTGAATGATCAATAAATTTAATATGCTTGATGAGAATTAAAAATTCATGATAAAAATTATCCTACACATGATTTTTAATTATCAATTGTTTTTTTCATTAAATATTTTAAGAAATAATTTTTGTGGAGTAAAGTGTGAAATATATTATTATCAGAAGATTTTTAAGTATATATTCTCATAAAAATCATTGAACATGGGACATAGAAGATGTCTATAACTAATCAAGGATTATGATTACATGATTCATTATCATCCTGGAAAGGAAAACAAAGTTATTGAAGCTTTGAGTCAACAAAATTATGATATTTTAACCATGTTACATTTGGAACATGACCCTTTAGTTAATGATTTGATGAATTTAAGTCTAGAAGTTATGTATACAAGGAAAACCTTTATTTTTTCAGGCTTCAGTACAGTCACTTTTGTGTGAAATAATTACTAAATCTTAAAAGGAGATTCAATATTTGTAAGAAAAGGTAGAATATATTAAAATTTTTAATTTTTATGATTTTAATATTGATGAAAATGGTTTTTTATGATTTTAAAAAAGATTTTGTTTTCCTTATGGTTCTCATTTGAGTAATGAGTTGTTCAGTGAAGCTCTTAATTCCCTCTTTTTCATTCATTTGAATAGTACTAAGATGTATAGATACTTTTAGGTGTATTGCAAGTTGGATGAAATGAAAAAAGATATTTCTTAAATTTACCATGATTTTTTGACATTCCATTAGCTTAAATTAGAATGACAGTTACCGAAGGGTATACTTCAAACTTTTCCAGTATGCGAGTGGAAATGAAAAAATATATCAATGAATTTCACAGAAGAATTATCAAAGTATTCTAAAGTTATTAATGAACTTTGGATTATTATTTATTGACCAACTAAATATTGAAATTTCCTTCCCGTCTAAGATACTATGAATTTAGTATAACTATCTTAACTACATTTCATGGAGATTATTAGGTTATATGGTGTTACTCTCTCCATTGTATCTGATCATTATCCTAGATTCGCCTATAATTTCTGGAAAGGACTAAAAAATTCATTGGTAATTTAATGAAATTTCATCACAACTTTTCATCCTCAATATGATGAACAGTCTGAACAAACAATTCATACATTGGAGGATATTATTTGAACTGGGTTGATAGATTACCAGAGAAGCTGAGATCAAAAAATTTCATTGGTTTAGTTTTCTTATAATAAAATTTTTCATTTTAGTATATATATTGATCCTTTTCTGGAGTTATTTGTAAATCAGTCTCGAACTCCATCATTTTAGGATGAAGTTGGTGAAAGAATGTTTTTAGGACTGGAATTGGTAGAGAAAATGGTTGAGAGGGTTAAGATAATTTAACAACACATGATGTCAGCTAAGAGATGGTAGAAAATTTATGAATATAATAGGAGAAATGATATTTATTTTGAGTTAGGTGATCATTTATTTTTTAAAATATCTTCATGTAAAAGTGTTATACATTTTGGTAAGAATGTTAATATTATTACAAGGTTCATTATACCATATGAACTTCTAGAGAAAGTTGGAATAGTTTCCTATCAAGTGGTTTTTCATCTGATGTTATCCTAGGAACACAATTTGTTTCATGTTTCAATGTTAAGAAATCATGTGATATATCCATCTCATGTTTTGAACCCTCCAATAGTTCATTTTAAATAGAACTATTCATATTAAGAAGAACTTTTTCTGATTCTTGATCGAAGAGGGAATGTTTTTTGAAATAAGTTAATTCACCTGGTTAAGGTTATGTGGGGGAAAATATATGGTTGAAGAAGAAATATGGGAATAGAAAAATTCTATGTGTGAAAAGTATCCCCACCTATTTATTAGGTGAATAAAATTATAAGGATGTATTTTCCAAAAGTGGGGGAGAATATAACAACCCAGGTTCTCGATAGAATATTTTTTATCAAATTTATTAGTATTATTAAATTGAATTAATCACTATTATTGAAATATATTAATCGATTTTAAATTTTATATATTCAACAAAATTCACATCCAAAAAGTTTTATAGGCTTAATATGTGAATAAATCTAATTTTAAGCATAAACATTTAAATTTTTCTAAAAAGAAATTTTCCCACCTTTTAACATCACACTGATTTTAAATATAAATTTTGAAACATTTATAAATTTTAACTTCAAAAAAATTCATTTTTTATATAATAATATAAAATTTATCTCAGGGTGAAAGTTTTGTATTTTCCAGAGAAGTTTTATTTTTGATAAATAGTTAAAAATATAGTATTTTAACTAAAATGTATTTTAATATAATTTATTTATGTAGTTAGATTATATTTTAATTTGGTTTTAAATTGTAAATAGTATAATTATACATCAGTCAATTCAATTTAGGTCATTGGAATCAATTTGACATAGAAATTGGGTATAAAGACTTTATAGAAATTGAAATTGTTCACTTTAAAAACCCTCCAGTTGGTTGTGTTTACAGGATTAGTTTTAAATATTATTTTTTTAGTTATATAAATTAAATTTCATAAAATCGATTTCATTTTTTGAATCATAAGTTATAAAAAAAATTATCTTCCATTTCATTTTTGTTCATAAAAATTTTACCATGGTAAAAAAATATTTACAGCAGTACTTGTAAAATAATGAAATGGGTGAAAGTTAAAAGGTAAAGACTTAAAATACCTAAACATTATAACTTTAAAATTAGTTTTTTATGTTTTTATAGACCCAAAAAATAATTTAAAACTTTAATAATCATCAAATATCATGGTAATTAATTTCACGTTAATGTGGTTGGATTTTAATATAAAATAATCGTTATTTAATCACTTAAAAACCCCTCATCAAGTATAAATATCACCACATTTATCCTTACAAGCCTATAATCTCGTAAATGTTTTTAAAAACCCTATAATAATAACTATACCCACTTAAAATTTCTTATGGTCTCACTAGAGTCCAAATATTAGGACCTCAATGGGTCCTTCATGGAGGTGATATCAAAGACGTAATTTTATCAAAGCACAACCTTTATTTTATTTTATTATTCTATTTTATCCACAAATCCTTCGTCCCAAAAGTCATGAAAAATCCATAATCATGTATATACTGGTGTTTTATTTTTCATTTTAAATATCTTATATTCATCCATTTTATTACCTCCTCTTATTCAAATAAATGAAACCATTGTCTAAATGATGGCGGTTGACCATCACCATTGATAATGATTTTTTGTTTTCCATTACCACATTCATGGCTCGTCATAAAAGTATAATTATGGTTAAATAATATTTAAATAGTTATATTATAACCCATTTTATGTTATTGAACTAACATATACACATAATATTAAATAATAAAAAACTACTTCATGGTGTTCGAAAGACCACCAAAATAAAATAAACATTTATCATTAACATTTTATCAAATGAATCATCCTCAATAAAATAAAAAAAATGATATATGAGACCATTAATACTTATGTAATTTCATTAATACTATTTAATTCTATTTTTAGAGTTTTAATCCCATTTTACAAGAACACCCATAATATTACACAATTCAACCGACCATGAAACCATGAAATGAAAGCACATAAAAACCTTAAAAATAATAAATCATTACTGATGAATAGGTGGTAATATGTTATTAAAATGTAATATAATGTATTATAAATATTAATATATTTATGTTTTAAATTAATAACATTAATTAAATAATTATACTAGATGTTTGAACACATTTTAAGGAAGTCTAACGTGAGTTAAGGAAATTCTTAACAAAATTTCCATTATTTGTGTTAAACTTATACTTATTAATTATGTCAGGATAATATAATGTGTGAAATGAATTTTGAATATAATATGTTGTATTTACAATATTTTTATATTTATTTAAAGTGAATACACATAATAGATTCATTTTATTAATACTCACTTCATTAGTATGATATTTATAAGGGTCTTTCTTTAAAAACCATCTTTTAAAGTTTCTTTTTCAACTCATTTACAAAATTCAAAAACAATGTTTTTTATTACATGTAATGAGTGGATTTTCCTACATTAATTATTTTTTAATTATTTACTATCTCATATATAATTTTATACACTTTTTTTGAAATAAAATGGTTTCATTATTACGTGTGCAGTGTATATATTTTAATAGATATTTTTTTCAATAAAATGATATTTAAATATCCAAAAGAGTTTTTTAAAAGGTTTTAAATATTTTTATGGGGTTTTATTCATTATATGGTCCTTGGACATTATTTATTTTTGTTTCATCCCATTATTTATTATGATATGATTGGTTGAGCCCCATTATAGCTCGTGATTTGATGGGTTGAACCCCATTATAGCTCAAGATATGATGGGTAGGCCCCATTATAGCTCTCAAATGCAATGAGTACTCTAGATATGGATTTAGACCATTTGGTTATTCCATTTTTATGGGTGAACATATGATCAATTTTGTAACGATGTCTCATGGTGCCAAAATAATTTATGTATGATGCTAATGAGTTTTTAGGAAAACGTTTTTAATGATTTTTCATGTTTTCACTCAACTAACAATTTTTTTATGACTCTTAATGAACTTTGTTCTTATCCTAGGTTTTTTAAAAAAAATCATAGGGTATAAGGATGGTAAATAGAATGGAGGAAGTCAAGTTGAAAAACTATGAACATTAATCATAAAATTAAATCATGTTTTTATTTTAAGACTTTTGTTTTATGGAAGAATTGGATTCTCAGTATAAGAGTTCACTTATAATTTATGGGTCTAATATGTATGATTTAGTCAAAACACTCTAAACCTATATACATAAAAGATCATCAAAATTGTATTATTATTAATTAAAGTTTAAAATCACTAGAATATATAACTTTTAAGTCTAGGTCCTTATAATTAGGGAATGTTATATAATTTTAATATCATAGATTAATATTTTATTTAAAAAAAATTAATTATTTTTGGAATGGTTTTATTGATATTTAATATATATATTAATATATCACTAGTTAAATAAATTGAAACTAGTTCTTCACAATTTCAATTCTGGAAAACGATACCATTATCCTTCACTAAATGAAAATGGGTTATGATGAATCATTAAAATAACATGATTATATTATCTTATATATTTTTTGAATTATTAAATATTTATTAATAAATAATAATAGACAACACTACTACCAAACTAGTATGAAATAAAGAATCAGCATTTTTAGCACATGATGATGAAAATAAACCATAATTGACAAATATATTTGTAAAAACAGTTATAAATAAATTGTAAAAAGATAAATATATATAAATAAAGTATTTAAATAAGTTATTATGATATTTATGTATATTATATAGGAGGTTAGATATAATTCAAGTAAACATGAATACAAGGTAAGGGGTTATTTGTCTCAAATTTTACTTCATGTGTCATATTTCATATTATGCACCATGAAATTGTTGATATGGATTTATTACTACCTAAATAATTTCTATTACCGTGTTAATTTAATTCATTGAATATTTCAATATTATGTTCCTTCTTTAAAATGATTTCAATTAAAATTATACCAAGGTTTTAATGGTATTATTCTATATTTTCAATTCCATGAGATATGTTTGTAATTTCACACCATCATTTTTTATATGAATTATTCAATACCCCGATTTCCTTAAAATATAATTAATACCATTAATTTTATGAATTAATAAAGTATATTTCATGGTATACCTCTTATGTTCTCTTGATTTTTATGTTACCATTACAATTAGAGTCTTTAATCTCAAATTCAATTTTTTCAGACATGTTTTGTCATATGAACCTAATTTCATTTAAATGTTGTGTATAATACCTATTTTTTATATTTTATCATAAATTTTATTTCATTTTTGATATTTTGATTTCAATTTCAATATATTTCTCTCCAATAAGATTTTTAATTAAGATGTTACCTAAGCCATGGTGGTTTTTTCGACAATCTCAATTTCAAAATAAGTATTTCTTTTAATATAAAATGAATTTGGAGAATGATAATTTTATTTATTTATAAACCCACAATAATTTTCATCCTTAATATTTTTTTTGTTTTAAATGTTATATTAAAATTTCATTTCCCCCCTAGACTCATTATTTCTTATTGTAAGGAAACTAACCCTACCTCTATTTTTTGGTCAGGAATCCTTCTCTTTTGTGATCATATTCATTGTATTCTTTATTCAATGTCAAAATATACACATTAAATAATATATTAAGTTCATTTAAATATTTCTAACAAATATATATAAAGTAAATAATGCATATGTTCCTTTATCTTGCTAATTATTCTTTGTTATAGGAATTATTTTTATTCCAATGCCTTTCCTTGGTGAATGAAAAAAATAGTTAATACATGTTTTAAAGGGAATTTTCCACGATATTCATATATTGATTAATTTGGAATATGTATTTTTCTTCATCCCCATATATTATATATAATTATTATGATTACTTTTTGACGGGGGAATTTATTGGCATCATGTATATTGTTATTCAAATATAGATGATTATGGTTTATGAAGGCATGTTGATTGTGTATTGTTTAACTATTTTACTTATATATATATAGTTTATTTCGATGTTATCCCATTTATTGAATACCAAATTATTTAATTTCCATATATTTTTATATCAATAAATATATATATTAATTCCTAAGTTATATTGATCTTGAATTATATTAATATTAAAAAAATTCATATGATAAATTCATTGGACATAAAGTAGTTATAGGTGGGCTCAGTATTATAAAAACCCTTGATAAATTGGTTAGTTTGTTGTGAAAAAAGGTTTGGGTATTTTATTTTTCCTATTCAATGCATTCAAGACATCTTGGATTCATCCTTGATGATTAGAATGATATCTTCGTTCTGACCTTGATGATAATAATAATGTCATGGTTAAGGCCTTGGAAATCCTTGAATTATATATTCTATCAATATGAAGAAAGTACTTTCTATCCATGTGGTTATTTTATTATCATATCATCTATATATTTATTTCATTCTTACAAGACCAATTATATTGAATTATTTGATTATCATTTATTTCCTACCATATAATTCCTGAATTTTTTATTCTATAATAGCTTTTTATATATTATATCCCCTACCAATAGTTTGATCTCAACCTACATTTGTTTCCATTTTCCCATGTCATTATTAATGTGTTACACATGATATATTTTAAATAATATCATGTATGGATAATTTTTGGGATATTTTGACAACTAATTATATATTAATTAGCTTCTTATTTTAGTGGGAAAATATCTATTTGGTGATAAAAACATGGGATTTTTTAGTTAATGATATATACTTCTTTTTTAAATATATAAAACTAAAATGTTGAGGGAATTCATGAGATGAAAATTAGTTTTAAAGTCATATAATTGAGGAAATCTTGTCTGGGATATTTAACTAACCACGATAAAGAATTTTCTTAACCCTTTCGAAATCTATCAGAGAGGAATCCCAAATTTTTTATTTTTTAGTTTCACTGAGTAAGAATTCATTATTACATATTTTCTAGGATTACTTCAAGGGAATCCACAGTTTCTCTATATTATCTTGTTTGGAAAAGTTATTCTATCACATGAGGGGATTTTTTTATAACATGATATTGAAACAAATCTACTTCAATGTAGTTGATCAGAATAGGTGTAGTAAAGTGTCATAGTGTTATATTTAGCACATTATTGCATCAATATATATGTTTGTAAGTCAAGTGTTTATGATATTTATTTTATATATGAAAATAGATGTATATGGTAGAATATGTTAGGGGAACATGGTGTGATCCAACTGATATATATTTCTCTAACCCTTCATGGGCTCCCCAATGCATGATTAGTCTAAAATTATAATATAGGTCTTTTTTAGGTTATATAGTGGATTTGGATAGTATAGAATGATAGGATTTGGATATTGTTTGAGGTTAGGATTGGGTTTATAGTAGAACCTCCCTATATATTTTATTTTTTAATTTATTTTATACTTTATTGGCCCAATGGGTGATCATTAGAAGTTTGTGGTTGCATTACAGTATTATTAATTTTTTATAGCATTAAATAAACCTATTTTTTTCTATTTTTCTTCTCTGTAATTCCATAAATTAATACTTTTTATGTGTTTTTAGATATCATTTTGTTATTTTTTGTTTTTATGGTTATGGTATTGATATTTCAGTCATCACAATTCTAATCATAGTCACTCACCGATGTTTGGTAACATATAGAATATGAGGAGTCAATAATAAGGTCTTTTGTTGCCATATTATTTGGAAATTTTGGGATATTTCTTCCTAGGTATTATATATTTAAAATTTTAAATCTATAAGTTAGATGAGTTTTATGTTTCTATGTGTATATTCATGGAAATAGATGAGTTTTAGAGAAAAAAAGAGCATAGAGACTGTTGAGACTCCTATGGAAAGTTGGGAATAAGTATATCAATCCATTAATATAAATTCTTAAAGGTTTAATAATTAAAATTTGACGATTGGAGGTATTATTTCAAGTAAATTAACCTATACAATGATGAAATGTATTGATGATTGTTTTTATTTTTTTATGATGATAGATTCTTCAACACTTCAATATATCTAAGTAAAAGAATAAATAAAATATTGGATAGTCTAGACTAATTATTTAGTCCCTAAATTTTAGTGTTTTAGTTATCAAAGATATGTATAATAAGTGATACTCTATTTAATTTATTTTCATATACTTTTATTAAATATTTAAGACTATAATGAAATATATATGTTGAAGAGTTATATTTTTCTATTAGAGAACATTTTAAGAGTAGAGCGACATTTCTAATAACACAATTTCAATGATAGACCATTCCCATTGTTACTCATTGTATTATACTAGTGGATTTTTATGGTAATGAATGATAATTTTCCATTCCAATTCTGTATCCATTCATTTAGAATAGAAAAAATTATACATTGGTTTTTATCTTTTTTTGTTTTTTGTATATGAAAATGATATCATTAAATTAAATTGATTAACTACATAATATTTGGTGTTTAAGAATTATGTTGGTAGATATATTTTATTGATCAGTGTAACTGATGATGAAATTTGATAATTAACGAGTCATAAAATATTACTATTCACCGATCCAACATTACTTAATTAACAAATATTGAAGAACATGACAATATTTAGTAATAATAATTTTTAAGTTGGTATTATAGTTGCCTCTAGGTCTTATTTGAACATACGACATTTGTTTAAAGTTATTAGTATAAATTAATTACCTATTATTTCAAATGTTAATTCTTAATTTTTATATAAATCATGGATCATATTATTTATGTGAATAAGAAATAAGTTACAACTTTTTATAATAAAAAATACAATTTTTGGAAGGATATAATGTTACCATACATTCTATTCTTAAGTATGGAAGTAGTTAATAAATTAATCGATGGTTTTACATCATTATTGGATGATTCTGTGATTAATATTAAAAATGAAAATAGGATTAACACTTATAGATATGAAATTAATACTATATTATATTTACTTTTAAATAATTATTTCAAAAATATAAGGGGGTTGTAAAGAGAAAAAGTAATTTGGGAGAAGCTATGAAATATCCATGATGGGAATGATAGAGTGAATGAGAAAAAACATAAAATATTGCATAACCTATTTAAATTCATTCATATAAATGAAATATAAATGATAGGTTATTTTATCACTTGTTTTAATGACATTAAAATATCTATTATAAGTTTTGGATAAACTTTAAAGGATTCAATTTTTATTTGAATGCTGCTTTATATCTTGGAAGATAGTTTGATTGAAATTTTTTAGATCTTGAGGATCCTGATCCAGATTCATTTCGATTATATGACTTTCAAAGTGTGTTAGTTATGTATGAGATGAGAAAATCTGGTTATTTTAATAATAGAATTAAAATTGAGATGGAATTTTATTTTAAATCCTTTAACAATGAAAATAATCTTAAGTGGATAAAGGAGGAAGATGATGATTCATGTTTACAAAGGAATGTTTATGAGAAGTATGAAAAAATCAGGTATCTTATTTAAAAACATGTCAAAAAATAGATACCTTGGTAAAGGTCATTTGATGTGTTTATTTCCCATGGAATTATACATTTTGAAAGAATTATTACAAAGTTAAATAAAGGGAAAATGATGATAAAGATAGCCATAAAAGAGTTTTTCTTTGAGTAAACCTTCATAATTAAAAAAATAATTAGTCTTATTCTAAGGTAAAATAAAATATTTGATCAAAATTTTAAAATAAGAGTGTTTTTTTATGATATAATAAGAATAGAGTGGTGAAAGTGAAAGTGAAAAGTGTTTTCCAACAAGTGATAATCGAGAAAGTTTAATGATAACCAAGGTGAATGAATACGATTTCTCTAGTGAGGAAAGATGTAGAAAAAAAATAAGATATTTTTAAGAAAACTATAATTGAAGGAATTTAACAATAAAAATATCTATACTTGAGAATTGTAATAATAAGTTTGGAAATTTATCTCAAGTGTTATATGAGTTTATAAAAATATATGGTATGATGTCCCCGAATTGTGTATAAATTTTCATACATTCTATTGAATATAAAAACATGTTTTCATTGGATATATATGTATTTATTTTAAGATAAAATGACTTAATTTGATGATCATGATGATTTTCAGGTATTTTCTAGCCTAAGACACAAGTTGTGAAGTGGAAGAAAAAAAATTCAAATATACCTAGCATGTACTTCTGACACATGTCGTGTATTATTGCCCTGGACATAGATCGGAAGGACCAAATACATGCCCATTTTTCCGTACAGAGATTACAAACAATGTGATTACCCTGACCATGTCGTGTACCCCCTTCTAGAAGTGGTTGGTGGCCAAATTTTGACATTACATGCCATATGGGAGGAGTTACACATTGTGAACCCCCACCAACTAGGTGGCACCATGTTCAATGTCAGGGGTGGTGCGGTATCTCACCCACCAGCAGAGAAAAATGGCCCAAGTCTGGTTAACTTGGGTACACACTATGTAATCTTGGGTACACGCCATGTATTTGAAAATACTATAAATAAAAGCATAACCCCTCCTAATTATACATTCATACTCAGATACCACAAGGGGCCAATTCCGGAGATGCCCAGAAGGAGAAGAAGGAGAGAAGAGAAGAGAGGCGGTGTTGCCACTACCTTCCCAATTATCTTCAATCCAAAGTTAGTGTAATGTTTCACTTAGGTATCACAAGTCTTTTAGTCATTAGCTACTCCATGTGTAGCTAAATCCCATATGTACTAGTGCTGTGGATGATTATGGGTTTTTGTTTATAAATTATTATATTGTAATCATGTTATTTATATTTCTCTCATAATCCATCATAAACTCTTTCTAAATATCATTGAAAACCCCATATCAGAACACGAATGAAATTTTCAGGGATATTCTGAGGAATTTCAATTAAGAACATCCATGATCATTGGGTGTACTTATCATCACAAAAGGGGTTACAATTAAAAAAATTAATGGAAACCAAATTCCAGACCAAGTAATTGGTTTTTACTGATTTAAAATGAAATTCACCGGACCAAGGGGATTATGTTATATCCAAAACCTGAAGATGTGAGTTATCATGAAAAACAAAACCTCATAAGCAAATAAATGAAATTAATTATCCTAAAAATCCACAGAGTCAATGTATTCTACCCATTTATCATCAAGAATAAATTTTTTGTGATTTTATTTATCATTAAAGTAATTTATCATGTTATTGGAAATTTAATTACTCTGTCATTGAACCATACAAATATCAACTCCAAATCTCAGAAAACTTCACCTAATTAATCACAAACTAGAGAAACAAAATATTGTAACTTCATCTTCATGTGGATTCATCCCATAGTTGAATTATACTAGTATTAAGTTTGGGTAATTCAATTTGGATTGTCAAAAGTAACACTTTAGCAGAAACGATTCAAAATTATGGCACCTTTGTCAGAGAGATGAAAGTTAATGCCGTTTTTATTAATCAATTTTCATTAAATAATGTGAAAATAAAATTAAAAAATTCTACAAAAAATATTCTTTATATCATTTCTATTTTTCATTATTTTACTTTTCCTCTTTTACTCTTGGGTTTTTCTGTATTATGCCAGATCAAAAAGTGCATGAGTGGATGAATCATGCATTCGAAGAGTGCTGAATTATCATACATCCTTCTGCTTGATCCAGAGAACGAACGAACAATCTTGTGGGGATGCTGAGAACATATGGATGAGAATAACTAGAACACCCCCATGGAGTACATAGAAGAGGGAGATATAGATTCTTTCTAAGAATTTGGATATCAATTTGTGTCTGATGACAATTAGAATATAAAATTAGCTATGAATAATGAGTAGATCTAACTTCCACCAGCAAACATAATGGAGTTCATCCCACGAAACCAACAAACACAACCAGCTCCATTTTTTATAGGGTATGGCCTATAGAAACTCCAACTATTACCACTAGAGATGGTACCATACCTACATCCTAGTTAGGGCCCTTATTTTGATCTTGAGTTGCAATTTGTACCCCAACCTCCTCAAGAGAATCTGTCCCCATGGAAAAACCTTATGGAGTACAATCTTCTTTCTATCCAAGGGGAAGATACGAGAACTGTCACACCACTAGTGTAAACCTATAATTTCAATATCATGTTGTCCATCATGAAAATCGACCAAAACATAGTACAATTTTAAGGATTACCTAGTGAATACCCGAACACTCATCTCTCAAATTTTATGGACATATGTAACACCTTCAACTACCATGGGGTGTCCAAGGACGTCATTTTCCTTCACTTATTCCACTTCTCATTAAGGGATAAACCAAAGGAGTACCTCAATGTTCCATCCTCACCTAGGATGCATTGGCCCTTGCATTCTTATCAAAATATTTCCCACCCTCCAATATGATGATGTTGTGGAACGAAATTCACAATTTTCAGCAATATGATTCAGAGTCTTTGTGTGAATCTTGGGATAATTTTAAATAAATGTTTAGTAAGTTCCCTCATCATGGCCATCCATTGTGGTTTCAAGTCCAAACTTTCTATGGTGGTCTTACAAAAAACACCAAATCCAAGGTGGATGCATCTGCAGGAGGAACGATGATGTGAAAATCCTCAAAATAAATCTTTGAATAACTCGAAGATATGTTAGAATATAGATTCCAATGGAACTCAGAGGAGGTAATCAAAATATGGGCATGAATAATGTTTATTCCACTAAAATTATTTTCACTCTACTCAATGTTGTTTCCAATAAAATTGATGCATTAAATATGAAAATGAATCTCAAACTCAAATGGTGAATCACCCAACATGCAGTGAATGTGGTGAAAATCATGTTATGGGTGAATGCTCAAGGATAGGCATTGGTACTTCAATAAAAGAGGTAATCTATGTATATTAAAAAAAGGGACAAACATGTTACCTCAATACCAAAACCCGACATGAAAATATAACTCAAATATAGGTTGGGCGAAACAACAACAAAATTCTCAACCCCACCCCCAAAGGCCAACCGGTTATGGTCAAAAACAATACCAGAATCTATATTCCAGACAGTAGCACTAGTGATCCTTATAAAAAAAATGGTATTAAAAACCTCATTCGGAACAACAACCTAGGTAGCCACAACCTCAACCAGCTACACAACAACCTCAGTAAGAACCCCCCTTCAAATCTTGAGGATATGAGGTCAAAAATCAAAACAACTACTGATACACGATTTCAGAATCAAGAGGAATCTATTCGGAGGCTTTAGAATCAAATTAAGATACTTTCCATTCAACTCTCTTCAAGGAATCCTGATACACTACTATGAAACACTAAGAAGAACCCACAGGAGGAGGCCAAATATATCACTTTACAAATAAAAAATGAGCTACCCAATAAAATAACTACAAATCATGGTGAAAATATATATCCTCCTTCTCCCATGTCAAATAATGAAGCTAAGATCAATGAGTATCCCTCAAAAAACAGTCTATTATAAGAGAAGGAGACTGAAAACAGTAAGGGAAAAGAGGTTTTCAAACCTTATGAACTAACCATACCTTTTCCCACATGAATGAAGAAGAGGAAACTAGATCAGTAATTTGAAAAAATCATAGAGGTATTTCAGAGACATCATATTATTATTCCATTTCCATAATAATTAACTCAAATGCCTACATATGCGAAGTTCATGAAGGAAATATTCTCTAATAAGAAGAATATGGAGGATTTGGGAACCATTCCTCTCATGAAGGAATGCTCAGTGGTGGTATAGAACTCCCTTCCTCCAAAGCTCCCAGATATAGGCAATTTTCCAATCCCTTACACCATTAGATCTTGTGAGTTTGGGAAAGACCTTTGTGACTAGGGGGATAGTGTTAATCTCATTCCCTATGGAGTCTTCAAGAATCTAGGGCTGAATGATTTAAAACCAACTTGAGTGGAACTATAGAAAGTAGATCGTTCCATTAAATATCCTAAAGGGTTACTCGAGGATGTTCTCATGAAAGTGGGATGGTTGATTCTTCCTATTGATTTTATCATCATTTACATGAAGGACGATCAAGAGGAACCCTTAATTTTGGAAATACCCTTCTTGGATGCTGGAAAGGTGTTGATAAATGTTCATCAAGGAGAATTGATCTTCATAGTGGGAGATGAAAAGGTATTATACAACATCCTTAAAGCAATTAAGCAGGTATCACTGATGGAACATTATGGCTGTTATGCATTGACTACCGTGAACCACCGCTTGGGCCACATGGATGATGACATGGAATGTTATTGTATCAATGATGAACCTTTCATCATTGAAATCCAGTCTGATTATGAACAAGATAAGTTTCAATTAATTCCCATCCCGGGTAGTCATTATTGGAAACATGCAATTGTTCTATGTATTCTTGAACGGGCCGAGGTAAAACCAATTGGGCCCTCGGTTTTGAAAGCTGCACAACATGAACTCAAACCTCTACAATCATCTTTTAAATATGGTTACATGGGTAATATGTACACACTTCCAGTAATACTCAAAGCCTCTCTCACGCAAGAACAAGAGAATTCACTTCTCTACAACCATAAATGAAGAAAACAAGCTATTGGGTGGACAGTGGCTAATTGTAAAGAAATCAGTCTTGCAATTTTTTCCCATAAGGTGCTACTTAAAGAAGGAGCTAATCCCTCTAAGAAACCAAAGTAATGGTTAAATCCTCCCATGAAGTAGGTAGTGAAGAGAGAGGTGATCAAGTTTTTGGATGAAGGAATCATCCACCATATCTCCGACAGCCCATGGGTAAGTCCTATCCAAGTGGTAACCAAAAAGGGGGGTATCACCATAATTACTAATGATAAAAATGAATGTTTACCAACAATAATGGTCATGGTATGGAGAGTATGTGTGGATTACAAGGAACATAATGATTATAGATTAAAAGATCACTTCCCACTCCCTTTCATGGATCAAATTATAGATCAATTATCAGGGCACAAATTCTATTGCTTTCTGGATGGTTATTTTAGATATAACAAAATTTCAATTGCTCCTGAAGACTAAGATAAAATAACCTTCACATTCCCTTATGGAACTTTTGCCTATATAAGGATGTATTTTGGAATGTGAAATGCTCCATCCACCATCCAACAATGCATGTTGGCAATATTTCATGATATGGATGAGAAGATTCTAGAAGTCTTTATAGATGATTTTTTAGTCTATATAAAATCATTCAACACTTGCTTAAGAAATCTATAATTGGTTTCAGAATGGTTTGATCACACCAATATGGTTCTAAATTTGGAGAATTTCCACTTTATGGTACAAAATAGAATCTTCTAAAGCCACCATATCTCTGTTAAGGGAACTAAATTTGATCCATCAAAAATTGAAGTAATCTCACAACTTCCTATTCCAACTTCTATTTAGGCAATCTAGAGATTTCCAGGGCATGCAGGTTTTTATAGAAGATTCATTCGTGACTTTTCAAATATAGCTCAACCACTAACCAATTTACTTTCAAAAGATGATATCTTTGAATTTAACAAAACCATTACTACATCCTTCCATGTTCTTAAAAAAAATATTAGTAGAATATCCTATTATGATTGCTCCAAATTTGGAATAATAATTTGAGATTATTTGTGATACAAGTGACTATGTCATGGGTTCAGTTCTTGGGTAGTAATTAAAGTGATTCTTCAGAGAATCCACTATTCTAGTAGATCCCCAAATGATATAGAAATTAACTATACTATAATGGAGAAGGAAATTCTAGCTGTGGTTTTTGCATTCGATAGGTTCCACTCTTGTTTAGTGCTCTCCAAAGTTTTTATTTACACTGACCATGAAGCACTTAAATAGTTTTCTAACAAGAAGGATGGAAAACCACGAATCATTTATTGGGTTATTCTCCTAGAAGAATTTGACATGGAGATCCCTGATAAGAAGAGTATTGAGAACGTTGTGGCCGATCATCTCTCCGGAATGGAATTTCCTTATTTGGATAGATAAGTTGATAGAGAAATCAAGGAGGAATTACTAGATGGGAATATTTTCTAAGTTTGAATGACACCTCATCCAGGGTATGCTGACATATACAATTACATGGATACATGAGTCGTTCTCTCTAATCTTTCATTACAAAAAAATAAACAATTCTTGTATAAAGTGAAAAGATATTTTTGGGAATACCCACTCCTCTTCTAATCATTTGGAGATAGGGTGATCCATAGCTGCATCCCAGAAACAGAGACTCAAATAATTATAGATTTTTGTCATTCCCCCCCAGCAGGGGGACATCAGGGTCAAAAAAGATAGATAGATAAAATTCTCTAATCTGAATATTTCGGGACTACCATACACAAGGATTCTTAGTATTTTGTGACATGGTGTGATAGGTTCCAATGAACAGATGACACGGAGCACTGAGCTGAAATGCCTCGAAACCTTATACTTGAGGTGGACGTCTTTGATGTATGGGGTATTGATTTTATGGGCTTCATTCCCCCATAGAATATAAACTCTTACATACTAGTTTGTGCGGATTATGCCTCAAAATTGGCGGAATCCACAGCCACAACACACAATATAGCAAAGTTCATCATGGCCTTCTTGAAGAAAAATATTTTTAGTAGGTTCAGTGTTCCACTGTTTTTGATCAATGATAGAGGGATGCATTTCAACAATGTGTCGATGCTGAATGTTCTTCTGAAGTACGATGTGAGGTATAAAAAATGGAAATATTATAATCCCCATTATAGTAGACAAGTGGATGACTCAAATAGATAATTAAAGTAGATCTTAGAGAAGACAGTGGGAGCCTCATGGAAGGACTGGTCCAAGAATCCTGATGATTCCTTGTGGGTAGACATGACTACCTTCAAAACACCACCGGGTATGTCCCCATTCCAATTGATTTAGGGGAAGCCATGTCATTTACCAGTGTAAATTGAATATAAATAATATTGGGCTATGAAGGCCTTGAACTATGATAAAAAATATGCAGAAGTGATGTGAAATTTTGAACTGACGGAACTTGATGAGATCCAGAGGGAGACACATGAAAATGTCAGGCTATATAAAGAGAAGACAAAGGCGGTCCATGATCGCATGATCGCTCAGAAATAATTCCAACCTGGTGATGAGGTACTATTATTTAACTCCCATTTAATATTTTTTCCAGGTAAATTAAAGTCATGGTGGTTAGGACCATTCTGAGTGATGAAAGTCTTCCACTATGGTGTGTTGGAAGTAGCTGGAGGAGATGGTAAATCCTTGAAGGTGAACATGCAGCATCTCAAACCCTATCATCACATGGAGGATATTGTGGGCACGAACTCTACCATACAATTTTGATCTCAAGAGCCTTATGTAAGGCTGATCTAAAGACATTAAACAAAGGCACTTCCTAGTAGGCAACCCAAAGGCTACACACTATGTCCCACCTATACACATGGGGTAAACTTTAATTTCTAATGAATATAATAATATTATAAATATATATTAATTAAGTTAATAAATAGGGATGATGTTTAAGTCGATTGAAGGGTCACTTGAATATATTTGAGTTGTGGCCAGTTCGAATCACTCCATCCCTGCCTTCGGTATAAGTTTTATCCTTTTTAACCCATGTATAATTAAATGATGTGTGTGGTAATTTTCAAAATAAAATATGATTTTTTCTATATAAAAGAAAAAATATTATGGGGATGGACTAGTTTCCCAGGGTAGTAAACTAGATTCAAAAGACCCAGTTTCAAATCCTGACAACCGGCACATTTTAATCATTTTTCATATTAATAAAACCACAAGGAATGAATTTAGATATACATCCGGTGATCTATGTTTTAATTAATAATTTAAATGATTTTTAAAACAAAATAATACATGTGGCAGATGTTGGAAGATTGGCGTATTCTCAATCCTTTATTCAAAAGACCTGAGTTCAAACTTGGATAGTCTCCCAGCTTTATCCCTTTTATTCAAATTAAAACCACACGCAGTGCATTTTATTCCCCCAATGCAGAACTATTCCTATAATTTAAATTTTAAAAGTAACTAAAAATGGGAATCACTAAAACCTTTGATTTAGTGTTTGAGGGATTGTGTTTGGAATGGCTGATTTTTGGTTCAAATCACACCCCAAGCCCTGGACCAAAGGTTGTACTTCGCTTTTTCAAATTTTAGAACACACAATGTGTATTTATCTTATCCACAATGTGTATAGGTTTAATTTAGTTGGTAAATAATTATTTTCCATTTAATTGTAAATTATTATATATTATATATTTTTATTTCTCAAAAAAAATGCATACACAACATGTAGGATTTAAGACATGCCATGTATTTCGCGTATAAAAGTTGGTACCCTACCTAGCCTCAGCCCATGTTGTGTGACCTCCCCTACTCCTTGTTTCCTTCCTCAAGATGTCGTCCCACCTCCCTCTCACCAATCCTCCAATTCTATCTACTTTTGGTCCTAATTTCTTTCACATTTTGGTACTTTCTCCAGGTATACCCTTATCCTTCCTCTATTTCAAGATTAAATAGGTGTTTAGAGTGATTTTGGGTTGGGTGACTGTTTGGGTCTCCCGAGCAGTACATGGGGTGCATGAAGAATACATGTAGTGTACATCTTTTACACCACCACACATGCATGTTTTATATATTTGAAATATTCATGGAATGTACATTTGGTACACACTATGTTTCATGCATCCTCTTTCCTTCTAGCCCAGACCGTGTCCTCTGGGACACAACCCCTTCCCATGTCACCACACACGACATGTATGTTTGGTACACGTCGTGTCCTCCATCCCTAAAGAGGAGTCTGTTTGGACGGTGTACAGGCCTTTCACTCCATGTTGATCCATATAGCAAGTACCCTTTCCAAATGGTGTGTATGTTGTCTGATCCTATTCTCAAGTTGAGCCGTGTCTGACCACTTACACAAGTATCAATCTATGTTGATATGCATGAAATGTACACCTTGATACACATTGTGTACTGTTCTTTACTCGACCACATTCCCTCTCGGCCTGTAGATCTAGGGGACATGATCTCTTAAACATATAATACTACACACCATATACCATGGATCTACACACTGTGTTCTCCTTGGTTTTTTGTTTCTCACATTTTCGTTCTTTTTTTTTCTTTTTTTTTCTTCCTTTTAGTTATGAAAAGTGATGATCCTATGAGTGGGATGTTTTATGCATCCACTGATGAGGGAGAATGGACCCCTTGTCATTGAATTCTTCTTCATCATTCCAAGCATCCTACTTTTGATTTCCCCATTTTCCAGTCCCTACCATGGGCGACACTACCTTATCTTCTCCTATCACCTCTTTTATCCCATCTACTAGTCTGGTAGCTCCCATGCATCCCGCTCCTACAAATTTTGATCCTCCTATGGATACTACCATACCATCTATAGTAGTAGAGATATTAGGTGATTTCATTCCATCTTCTAGATCTATCCCTTCGAGGCTATGCACTGCTTCAACAGACCCAACTGAGACCGTTCCAGTATCCGCCACTCCATCTCCTACTAGTACAATTGGCTCTCCTACCCCATCACTAGCAGATCCAACTCATCCCATACCACCAATTCCCCATCCTCAGCCACATCCATGTCTGATCTTTGATGAGGGCATTCCTGATGTAGACCGATTGTGGTGATTCTCACACCGCACTATCTAATTGAGTGGTCGCTATATGGACATCGGTGGTCACTAACACCTCGGCATTTGGGAGGAGATTAAAGAGCTCCAAGGACATACACATCTCCTCAAGACACTCTAGGTATGAAATTATACTTATAATGATTTTTTTAGAGTACATAGTGACCTTTGAGTTCGATGGGCCCACCTATCAACAATTACCCACGAATACAGCTATCCAGGTTCGCTTTTGGTTGGACGGACGACACTTTTTCCCTACCTTTGCAGATTTTGGCTAAGGGTGTGGCTTCTACCCATATATTTACACCACACCACTGGTCTCCACCCTTACTCGCACTAAGCGCTCTGACCTTATCACCATGTGGTGGGATCTTGTTGGGCCTGACCATAGGTATACCCCCACATCGTAGAAGATCACACTCAACATTTTCCCTCCCCTTAATTTCCTCCACTAAATCTTTAGTGCCATCCTTTTTCCTCACCATGAGGACATGGGTTTCGTGTATGGGTGAGACATGGAGCTTCTCACCTATGTCAGCTGAGGCGATTATCCTGACCTCCCCTTCTTTGTCGCCACCTACTTTCACTCTATGATACATAGCCGTCATGGGAAGCAAAATAACGACTTCTATAGAACCTTTTTAGCACACAATCTAGGGATTTTTGATCCCTATCTCCCTCACGACACCTTGAGATATCCTCAATGTCATTTCTTTCTCATTCTTATCCACATGAAGATGGTCGAGCATCGAGGAGATGACTATGGGCTTGTGCAGGATGTCCCGACTTTAGTAGGGTGGAGAGATGACCTAGCTTATCCCTATGTTGTTGCTGACCCAGACCCACCCCATCCCCTAATGGATGTTTCTTCCCCATCCCACGCCATTTTTTCTTTCCATCCTACTTCTTCCATCATCCCCTCTTCTTTTATCCCTTCCACCTCCCCACCTCCACATGCACCCTTGGGTGATCTATCTTTCACCCTCTGCCTAGCTGTGATGGAGTGCCTCCAGGATTTATGGAATTTACACTTGAGTAGATTGAAAAGATGTTGGGGACTATTCATCACCACTATGGCCTTTCTTTACACTATTCTCTACATTGGTACCTCCATCCGCTCATTACCCTTCTTCTGCACAGCCACCACTGACAGCTCTTGCCATGGATTCAGTTCTTCTATCTACTTCTATCCTTTCTATTACATCCACTACTGAGCCTATGCTGCGTTCTATTCTTACCACTCAAAGTGTTGAGCCTATGCCTCTGGTTTCCACTATGGATGCTTCTCCTTTGTAAAATTCCACTGTTGTAGATGATGCCTCTTCTGAGGCGAACCAGTGATTGGTTATTGGAAAATTTATTTCCATTATATATATATAAATATATTATTCCTTTCTTAGGATATGATAATGTATGTATCTACATATTTCTTTTTCCCTTCCCTCAATAGTTACATGTACTCTGGAGTGACATGGGATTATCTATTTTTTCATCTTACACTATTGGTCGATTCACCACGAGGGGATTATTTTTCAATGATTCTTTTTCCTTTTTTCCTTTCGAGTTACTTATTTAGCTACTTTCCCTCATCCTACCCCTACGGTTTCCCCACATCTTCTCCTCTTCTTTGGTATTGTACTTGGGAGACCATTTTTTGTATTTAGTGTGGGGGAGGGTCTCTGACTACCCTAGTCTTTACCCTTGAACTGATGTAGGAGACATCACTAATAGTTGAAATATTTTAAACTATTGAACTTTTTTGATTAATTATAATTATAAATATTAAAGAAATAAAAGGGAATTTTAAAAGTTACATGCTTATATAAATTTTCAAAGTATTTTTAAATGATTGTTGATATAGTTTGATTCTAGATTTAATGTCTTGGACATTTACTTTTATTAGACTGATCATTTGTACTCATGTCATTACCTGATAGACCTTTTATTTTTATTTATTCCTCAGAGGTATTCTAAGCCTTTTTGACATATACTTACTTATACCCTCTTTCTTGATAGATTCTTGGGATATGCATAAATACCCGAACTGGCTAGTTTTTCTCTTCAAAAATAGAGATTTTTTAATCACATTAAAATGATGGAGACAATTGATTGTTTTTCATCCCTTTTAACCAAGAGACCTACCCTACATATGATCTTCGTAAACCCTTGGAAACCATGAACTTCCATGATAGGAAGCTACATTACAAACCTATTTTCCCTTCCTTCCTTAATTCTTTAATAATTTTTCATAATTATTCATTTAAGCTTTAGAGAAGTATTTTTTTCCATTCATGGTATATTTCAGAGCAACCATTCATTTAAATATGGGGTAAAGTGCTACTTTTTATTTTGTGAAGAAGGGTTCCAAAACCACTCTTCATTGTATTCTTAGTGTTCCCTGTAATATTTTTTGAAAAAAATGAAAAAGAGGGAGAAAATTAATTCATTACATATTATTGATGGTTTATGGGCCCATATTGGCAAGAGAATTTCCCATTGATGATACTCTTTGAGAGATATTGATAGTGGGTGCATTTTCTGTAAACTTTATTTTGAATATCATGTACTATTATTTTTATAATTCATCTTCCATTTCAAAACCCTATAATTAATTTTCATCATTACCTACCAACCATTTTACTCAGAAACATTTGAACCCTATTGAAAGCCCTCATGATTTTTGTGATTTGACTTCTGGAGTGGAGAATGAGAACACTTTCATGCCTATAGATATAGTATATATATTTAATATTGAGAATAACTCTCGTTAAATAATCTTGAGTGATGACTGTGGTAATTTTCGGTGAGGTAAATCATCAAGTGGCATGTTTATTTAAGAAAAGTAAGACAATGTTGAGGAAAAAGGATGAAAATTTTTAATTGAATTATATATGAGTCATGATTAGAATATTTTTTTGTAATTGAAATATGTTTTATGCCTTTTAAAAATCCTATACTATGGCTATAGTATTTTCAATTAAAATTAACTGGATGATTCCATTTTTAGGGTATGGAATCTATTGATTTGATGTTGACATTTTTCTTGAGGACAAAAAAATGAAAAAGTGTGGGGAATTTTGATGTGTTTGTATTATTTATATCTTTTCATAAATTCTATTGAATATATAAACATGTTTTCATCGAATATATGTATTGAATTTATGTTAAAATGCTTTAATTCAGTGATCATGATGAGTTTTTAGGTATTTTCCAGCCTAAGACACAAACTGAGAAGGGTTAGAACAAAAATTAAAATATACACAACATGTACTTCTTACACACGTTGTGTTCTATTACCCTGGACATGGATCCACATGACCAAATACATTACCGTGTTGTCATCAATATATTAAACATAATTTTATTACCCTGAACACACTGTGTACCCTCTTCTAGAAGTGGTAGGTGGATGAGTTTTGACATTATACTCCATGTGTGGTGGCGTTACCTACTGTGTTCCCCCACCAACCAAGTAGAGCCATGTTCAAAGTCAAGGGAACCATGGTAACTCACCCACCATCAAAGAAAAATGGCCCAAGTCATATTGACTTTGGTACACTCCGTGTATTTGAAAATATTATAAATTAGACGTTATCCTCTACTAATTCGACATTCATACTTGGATACCAAAAGGGGCCAATACCGGAGATGCCCAATAAGAGAATGAGAGAAGAGAAGAGAGGAGGTGTTGGTGCTTCCTTCTCGACGATCTTTAATTTAAAGATTGTGTAATGTTTCACTCAGGTATCACAAGTGTTTTAGTCATTAGCTACTCCATGTGTATCTAAATCCCATATGTGTTGGGGATGTGGATGATTATGGGTTGTTTATCAATTTCTATATTTTAATCGTGTTATTTATATTTATATTATAATCCCTCAAAAACTCTTTCTAAATATCACTGAAAATCCCATATCAGACCAAAAATAGGATTTCTAGGCATCTTATGAGAAATTATAATTAATAACATCTATGATCATTGGTTATACTTGTTGTCACAAAAGGAGTTACAATTAAAAAAACTAATAAAAACAAAATTTGAGACTGAGGAATTGGTTTCTATAGATTTAAAATGAAATTCACCAGACTGAGGGGATTCTGTTATATCCAAAACCCGAAGATGTGAGTTATCATGAAAAAAAACATCATAAGAAAATTAATTAAATTAATTATCTTAAAAATCCACAGACCTGATGCATTCTTCCCATTTATCATCAAGAATCATTTTTTTATTTTCTTTGTCATTAAAGTAAATTATCAAGTAATTTGAAATCTAATTACTCTATCATTAAACCATAAAAACATTGACCCTAACTTTTAAAAAACTTCACCTAATTAATTAGAAACTAGAGAAACAAAATATAGTAACTTCATATCCCTATTGATCAATCCCACACTTGAACTATACTAGTATTAAGTTTTGGTAATTCAATTTTTATTGTTGAAAGTAACACTATAGAAGAAATGATACCATGGTACAAGATAGTTAAAAATGGTAAAATTGATTAAAATATTAAATGTATTATATTGTTCAGAGAAGAAGATAAATAATAGAAGATATCATTTTGATTTTCAGTAAAATATATTGGATGTTGAATAAAAAATGAATAAGATCATTTTGATTTTGAAAACTTTGCACATGATGTTAGTGAAAGTTCAAAGAGTGATAATAAGACTTTTAAAATATTCAAGAATATTTGTGACCACTCTAATAATATAGAATATAATTAAATGTATTCCTAAATTCCTAAAGTTGAATAAAATAAATAAAATGGTAAATTATAGAGAGAGGTAGAGAGAGTAAGAATAACGTTGATTCATAAGAAAATTTTTTGAATTCTATAAATTTAAAAAGTGTTGACATGAAAATGATATCTACTTTTAATGGAAATATTAAAAAGGTAAGAGAAGTATAAAAATGAATGAAAAACGTTAAAAATTCCATCTAACATTAGTTCAAGAAAATAAATATAAATTATTGATTTTAAAGATAAATGAAACCATATGTCAAAATCCATAAAATAAATATTTTTTTCAAGAATAATTTATTTTTAAGACACTTTTAGTTCCATTGTGATTATAGGACTTTAGAAAGGGTTTTTTTTCAATTTAAGATATATAAATAATTTATGTAATTTTTTAAATCATGATTCATGTGAATAAAATATTGATTAATGAAGGAAGGATTAGAAAGTGCCTAAAAATTCAAGAAGGTCAAGTGAGAAAATAAATTTTATATTCAAAATTATATACATAGATGATGTGATCAGATAAGACACATGGCTAAGGAATGACTAATAATGATTCTATTTACATTTAAGTTGAATAATTCTCAATTAATTTATAAGATTAATGAAATATAAAATGATAATGATATTGTGGTGGATGTTTCATTAATAGCATCTCAGATGAATCAGATATAGATAATTGATAGTGTGTGTTCATTACATATGACAGTTGACATGAGGATACATAAAGGATTTGATAATTATAGGGTATGGTGAGTCCCATTTTATAATTATATACCAATAGAAATAATATTTATCTGAATAAAAATAGGATACTAGAAGTTGAAGAAAAAATAAACTCTTATTGTTGATAGTTTGGAACATAAGGACGATTATCCTTAGATTTTATCTGATTCTCAATTCCATTATTTGCTATGGACTAGGACCATGGACTCAGACATCATACTAAATTTACATAACATAAGTGGTATGACATCCATCTCTATTGTACATTCATAGTATATCCCATTCATACCTGAAATGCTTTTTTTTATATAGTGGAGGTGAGTATGGGTGATCCTAGGGTTAGGACATGTATCCCACTGTGGTGATGTTGCTTTCCTTAAGATATTTCAAGTACTACCTGAACCATGATTTATAGATTGGGATCATAGAACCAAGGATCAATTATGGGTTTACATTGTCCTCTTTACTTCAATTATATCTTGACTGGGATGAGAATATTCTTTGATCATTCCATTATAACATAGGACATTGTCTTGTCTTGTGTTATTTAGTTACTTTTAGTTTATAGTTATAATAATTATTATTATCCTGATGATTATCTCACATATACATACACAAAATTTATTATCTATGTATGAGACTGCATAGGTAGTTTTCTATTGAGTTTTTTACTGACACCCTACCCAGGCCTCCATTATATTGGGGTACTTGAGAAGATGTTCATGTGGTTACAAACATATAAAGGGCAAAGGGTGGAGGATAATCAAGCTACATGGATCAGATATGTGTGTGGAGATCGACTATATGTGTGGTCAGACTAGTGGTGACTAGTGTGGAATATAATACATGGTTATTGAGGAATTTACTAAATTTCATCTATTTTTATAACCCTATTTATATTTATTACTTCCACACTCTATTTAATAACTAATATGGATGATTTTTGGTTGTTTACACTAGTTTATTACTCTAATATGAGCATATAGTCTCTTCACAGACACACCCTAAGACCTCACTACTAATTGGTAGTCTCTGATATATGGGGTGGTACATTTGAGGCCTTATCAACAATCACTTCGATTATTATGTATAGATTGATCCAGATCTGGTTGTGACAATGTGGTATCCGATTTTTTTCTTTTTTATTTTATTAATATCTAGGATATGGTAAATAGGAGTATTTGGAATTTTTTGGAACTTGTGGCGGATATCATACAAGGGTGGCAAGAAAACATGTTTTATTAAGTACTCTTGGTTTCTAAGGATATGGTATTGTTGTTCTTGATATGCGATTTTATGGTTTTATATATTTTCACATAAGAGATGCACATGTGATGTGAAGTAATGATTTAGTGTGGATTTATGACTCTTGGACCATCACTGAGAGCCCATCAATTGATTTTGAATATTGGCCGACAATGGTAAGAGGTGTCTCATGTATCATATTTGGTATATTGGGTACACATGTTATAGGTATACTAGTGTGAATTTTTACTATTGACTATGAGTTCAACTATTTAAATTGTAAAAACCAACCTAAATTGTGTTTTTTATACAATTTCTTGATGGAATTCATATCATTTTGACTAACATAAATATATATTTTCTTTTGATGGTGGGTCCTGTGGATATATGGTGAGAGGTTCAATAGTGAGGCAGGTGACTCAGTCCCCATACATGGGAGGTGAAATGACCCTAGTGGGTATATAAGGATGTTGATTCCCAATTTTTAGACCACTTTTAGGGTGTTGTTATTGAGGTTTGATTATTTAACGATTCAGAAACAACCTATCTAGTGTTTTCCCACATAGCATGGAAATTCATTCTTCTTAAGTAAACTATGTGTGTCGTACAGCACATTGAGACAATGTTGTACATTTATTTCATACCCTTTTAGGTCAGATATAGATTTTTTTCCTTCACAATAAACCCCTTTGTGGGAGTATCTTTTTTTAGCTTGATTAATTAAGGATTCAGAAAACCTAAATTGTGCTTTTTCATCTAAATTTATATGATATTTTACTCAAATGACATTCATTTATGGTTATCTAGTCTAGTCATCAAGGAAAACTTTTATAGATACATAAACATATATAGTAAAATGGGACCTTTTGGGGGAATTATCGTATATGGATGCCCAATGAGGGTCATTTCTTATCCTTTTCATTGATATTATGATCCTCATGGGATAAATTCCTTATGAGGATACCTAGATAGGATCATTCCCTTATAGGATGATGTTTATCATTTGATACCATTATAATCCTTCCTTGAGTTAGTAGCTACCAATGAGTTTCACAAAAATAGGTTTTCTAGGTATATCATACTTCCCATATAGATGGTTAATAGGTGCATCAAATTCCTAGTATTAAGACAGGTATGTGGATAACAAGAATGTGATATGACCTTCATGATAGATTTTAACTATGGGATATGTGGTAGGAAATAGTGACCCATATTAATATTTGATCTGTTGAGCTAGGTGGGAGACCTAGAGACCCTTAATTTTGACTTGGACACCTATAGTTTGATATCTGGTTTGACCAATGGAATCATACAATAGGTTTTGTCTTGAGGATTATGAATTCCTTTTTAGAAATTGAACTTTTTTGTATTCTCATGTCAAGACCAATTCACAAAATATGTTTGGATTTTATATTATAGGCATCATGATTGATTGATTTTTTATTATGCACATAGGGTGTTTGGGTATCAATACTAGTTTGGATGGGTAGGATTATTTAGTTACCTATCTTTTTTGACTAATGGTTGTGCAGTTGATGTTTTAATTTTTTAAATGGTGACATGAGGTGAGTAGTCATTTGATAAATCATGGACTAGGTGGGTAGTAAATTTTGTAGAGGAGTTCCAATAGATATCCTAACATGTTAAAGACTAATGTTTTGTATAACATGTTCATCTTGTCCTTAATGATAAATGACTCATGGGAGAGTGAGTTAGTTCTTGAACAAGGTGGTATGATATTTCACACCCATTGTGTATGGTGAGTTTAGTTCACACTAGTTTCACGTGGTGACTAGTTAATACGGAACATTGGTGAGAGGATGGATACATGATGAGGATCTATGAAATCAATTATGATTATTATAGGCATGGAAACCCTATTCATTGGGTAAACTAAATAAATCTCACATGATAAGGGATATCTTGGATATAAATCTGGTGTTGTGATTCAGTTAACCTGTCTGTGGACCTTGATATGCATTTTCGGGAAATATGGTGTTAAGGGATGGTTAAAAGAAAGTATATCCTGGTGATGTGAGTATTGATCTAGGAGATTTATTCATGACTATCAGTGGAATCTTATTTTACCCTTATTTTGGAGATTACCATTCCTTATATGTTGATATCATCCTGAGTACGCTGAGAGAGAATCGACCATTCACCGATATATCTAAATATCTTTTTATATTTCATGAAAGTAACTCCTTAAGAGTTTTACTTTAGACCAAGTGTATTTCTAACTATTCCAATAATTGTTTCATGTTTTTGAATAGATAGAGAATGGGATTCAGTAATCAGATATATTTTTCATTAGTGTGACGATTATGTTTCTCCTAAGGTGGAAAGCATGATGTCGATCCCTGGTGGGTTACCCTTCTATGTGAAGGGTCATGGGGCCATGAGTCCAGTTTTGTGGTTGTCATTTTTTATCTCAAATATTTATGGATAAATGGAACATTTTTTTACTAGATTTATCAGTAAAGTCAAAGTGAAGATTCAAATATAATGTAAGAGGGAGTCCAAGTGTTGGTGTTTGGCCTGTGATAGATTATGTTGATCTGAGGGTGATGGAACAAGAATATTCCAATTTTCATGCTGGGTTATGATGAATAAAGTGAATATGGGATTTTTTGGAAAGTAAATTTCACTGGAAGTCTGTTATAAGCTTTGATGAGGGTGTTCATAACAATCCCAGTGTGCCTTGGGATAAAGGCACCAGAATCAGTTTTTGGTGATATGTCAACTACTGAAGTGGACTAGTTTCAAGAATACTCATTTATAGGTGGTTCAAATTGATTTCTCTTGTATATTTTCATGTGGTTAGTTAGTAACTACATCATTCAAGTCATTTGGGTGAGATAAATGTAGTCTAAAGGCTATTTGATTCTCTACAAGTAAATTTCAACGTGATAGGTTGAGATTGGTCGATCCAAAAGTTGACCATTTTATTAAATTGAGGACCGAGAGTAGTATCCTTGTGTATTATTAGAGGATTTTAATTGGGAAATGTTTCATAAATTTTTTTATTAATCTAGTAGTTTGATTCATTATGAAATTATGGTGGTGGAAGTAATGTGTCTTGGAATTTGATGTCAAAATCTAAAACCTATGGTGTGGAGAACCATAAAGTAGTTAATAGATTAGATGATGGAATGATCACAGTTCAATTAAGATGATATTAGTTAAGTGTTATATTTATGTTTCATCTTTATTTGTGATCCCTGTCTCTGGTTTTATTAGTTCAAGTGTTGTATAATTAGAGAGGGGTTGAAAGTACACTGGTCATTTAGAAATGGAAGATAATTTTTTTAATAGAGTTCATAAACTTGGTAGTTTAGGATATTTGTTTTCTTTACAACCAATAATTCTTAAGGAAGATAATCCTTAATGTGTAGAGGTTTTAAGATCCTATTTTTTTGATTTTTTAAATTTCATAAGGAAATTGAGTTTTCAATTACTTGATGGGTTAATTTTTTTCTAAAATATTTAGAATGGAAATTTTAAGGTTGGTATGCTTCTAAATAATAATATTATACATGGTTAAATGGATGGATAGTGGTGTTTATGGTTTTGGATCATTCCATGGGCTCATGAACTGAAGTAAAAGTTTTCAGAAAATGTAGCATAGGATGCATGGTTGGTGTATAGTTAGTGCTAACCGTGCTACACAAATGGGAGAAATAATTTTTATAGAAACAAAAGCATGGAAATACATGTGGTTGGATGGGTGAAACCCCATTTTTGTGTATAGGTGTAGATGGATTCACATGGTAGAACATGGTTATTAAAACTATGTGCTACAACCGTGCAAGATGAGTGTGTTTTTACATTGAATCTGGTACAGTTGGCACACAGTTTTCCCAACTGTGTGGCCTAACAGTGTGACTCGTTAAATAGAAAATATTTACCATTTTATCCATACAAAACATAAGGTTATATACCCCTAAAGTATCCCTTATTTCACCTACAATCTCCCATGTGTTCTCCATCCTCTTCCCCCTTCCAACATGGAAGATCTCCCTTGTTCTTAGTCGGAATCGAACATTGTCAAATGTGTTGGAAGCCATGAGGTAAGTATTCAACTCCATTATCATCCATTGTTTTTTTACCATACTTCCAATATGTTTTAATTCTATGTTCAGGGTTTTTATTTTAAATTCCACTAGTGTATAGTGTAATTAGATCTTGGTGATAGGGATTTTCTCTACCTCAGAAGAGGATTACTCGAGAGGTCATCTACACATCGCTATGTGTGGTTTCATTGAGCTATATCTCCATGTTGAATTTATAATTATTTAATTATTTAAAATAAATTATTAGGTGGAAGTTTTAATTTCATTTCATAGGTATTATTCCTAGTTCATCATGTATGATGCATCATGAGTTGTTATCAAGTGTTTGGTCATGGTTTTTGTGTGACGTGATCCTTCAGTGAGGTTTGGGGATTTATGAAATTGTAATTAATGTTGTTTATTTGTTTATATATTATTGAGATTTTATAATTAATTATAATTTGATTATAACTAACTTTTTTTCATGGTTGGTTTTGATACAGGATTCTTGTATGTCTCAGATTAGCTTGGATGGGCCTTGGAAATTTCTGTCAGCCCTTGGAAAATAAATGGAAAGCTTCATAATGGTATATGGTCTATTATACCATACATATGGTATATACAAATTTATATGGTAGTATTTTTATTTTATGTCTCATACAAAAAATATACACAATCTATTTAATTTATACCAATTAACTATTTAATTAATTAAAATATGTAATTTATTATGAATGAACACTAAGGGTTACTAACAAGGCCTGTACACTAGATTTAAGGATTTGAAATTGGTAGAATATGTAGCCTTCAGAACTATTAGGGGGTGAGATTACACTTGGTATGGAATGTAATACCATGTACAATCCAAGTTTGATAGACATTAGGCATACCGAGACCAGGTTGGATGTGTGGACCATCCTAGAGAGATCTTTTCTCTGGGATTGGTTCATGACCCATATATAAATAGTTATCATTTTGGATATAACATTAGTTCCTAAAATGGTCATTCTAAACTTTTTATGATGAAATTTTATGTGATTTCCTAGTGTTTTTGGTATTGAATTTTGACTGTGACTCTATTCTAAAGGATCCCAAGAGGGGTTCCTCTTCTTTTATACTATTTATTGAGGTTCCCAAGTGGGATGCCTCTAATTCAGTTAAATCATTAAGGATAATAATATGGTCACCTCTCTATGTATCAATATAGAAGACCCCATTAGGTTACCGAGGAGTTGACCAACATTGAGATAGATAATTGTGGGTTTGGGTGGAGATGGTAACAAGGGTCACCACAGAACTCGTACTAAACATATAAGCCTGATGGGTTATGAAAGTAGTGATGTGTTTGGGATTAGTCCAACAAAACCCTCTTAATTTATCCATAAATTTAGTTACAGTGATTTATCTATGATTTTATACGTGCTTTCGAGAACTCATTCCACTGGGCATGATACGATGTGATTCTATATTGGGGATGCCCATATATGCTTCCTCAAATCATTATGGTGAGCCTTTCTGATTTACTAACACTTTAGTAGGATTCAAAAACATAGTTTCTAGGATCTGGGTTATGAGACTTATGTGATTGATTATTAAGGTTGATAAAAGGCACCATTTTCACCAGGATTCTTCCATGTTGAAGTATTATAGAGGAGTTTGTTGAGGATGTTTCCAAACACCTCATTGAGATACACTCAATGATTGGTGATGATCTCCCTGAGAGATTCCTGGGTTTCTCCGAAGGATTAGCTAGAAATTGTGTTACTTCATCACCCAAAAATTATAAGGAATGGGGATTTTTAGTCATTTACTAAATTCATCATGATTTTTATCTCATTTCATATGATCATTCCATATAGATCACCTAATATTCATTCCCCTTAGATTTCATCTGAGTTCTAATGTCATGATTTTATATATACTAGGACCTATGAATCAAACATCAAACTGGATTTACATGTCTTGAGTGGTATGACATCCAACTCTATTTCGTACTCATATGATTGCCAATTTGTATCTTTAATCCTTCCATTATACAGTGGTTGTGAGTATGGGTGATCCCAATGTATCATCATTAGAGAAATTTTTAGCACCATCCAAAATAGGCATGGTCGATCAGGATCATAAATACAAGGACCGAATATGGTTTTAATTTATCCCCTTTGATTTAGTTGTGTCTTAGAAAGTCTAGGTATATTATATGAGAATTCCTTTACGACTACAGACTTTTAAATAACTTATGTTCCTTTTTTTTCCTAGATTTTATTTATTTATTATTATTTTTATCCTCATGAGTATCTCACACATATGTACATTGCATTTATTGGATATTTACATGACCGCATTAGTAGTGTCCTACTAAATTTTGTACTCACACCTTGCTTAGGCTTACATTTCACAAGGGTACCTAAGTAGATGTTCACATGGTTATAGGTGTAGGTAGAGATAAGGCACAAGACTGATTGAGTGGGATGGCTCGAATATGTGTGTGGACATTGGGTATGTGCTATGGATCTGTGTGGGTATTAGATACTGGTACTTTTACTTTTGTTTCCTTAATTTACTCATGTATAAGCAGTTTGACCAGTGGGTGAAAAATGTTGTATGTATGACTTGTTTGTTCAGACATGTACACCATTTCATTTATTTTTATATGTTTTTTAAAATTAATTTATTCTATAATATATATATTTAATTTTATGAATTATTTTTTGGTTATTTAAGTAATTTTATTAATCTGATAAGAGGGCCTATTCTCCCCACAATCATTCCTTAGGTCCTCACTACTAGTGTTTGGCCACTATCATACAGAGGGGCATGCATGATGATTTTTCTCCAATAAGATTGATAATAATGTATAGAGTGAACCGAGTGAGGGTGTGACACAAAATAACTCACGGATTTAGTCCCATAAAAAATAAGATTCAATGAAGAATTATTCCCATGATACATTCTTTTCATGTTTATCCTGACTTCTTTTTTCTGCAATCCCAATATTTTTTATTATTCAAGAATTATATAATATTGAATCCATTAGTATATAAAATATTATTATTATTATATGGTATAGATATCTAAATTTATTTAATGTATATATACTCACTCTTCACCCTCTTTTTGACATGTCTTGTTAATGGTTACTTTCATCCACCTATGAGGATATTATTACTACGTTAATTAACATTGCCTTCATAGATGGTTAGTGTAGATTATAGGTTATATTCTTAAATTTCTTTGAATTTATTTTAAAATTTTTATAGTAATTTAAATAACTGATAAATTATAAGGAATCAAAAAAATGTAATAAAATTAAAAAACGAATAATTTAATGAAATATATAAATCAATCCATTCATCTTTATCCAAGGTATAGAAAATAGATTTTAATTATTATGATTGATCAATAAAAATCTAATATATGAAAATAAAATTCTCAATTAGTATTTTAACTAATATAATTTAATTATATAGGAGGTTTAAATATTAAAAAAATAGGACATATGGTTAGGGGAATATCGAACACAACTCTTACTTGTATAGTACACTGAACACACTCATTACTGTGAATGGGGTTCACAGAGTAACAAAATCTACACTATAAAATTTTAATAAATTAAAAGTGGGTTAAGGAAGTGATAACATTTTTCCCTCTCACTGTGTTACACTGGTGAGTCTGTTCACTATATTACATGAGTTAATTAGTAAAATATCCCACTTCACTACTATATACAGGTATCTGACTAGCTATTCTCAGCTAACATAATTTATAAAGTAGATCACAAAATCTATCCTAGTATTTCACTAAATTAAAAATAGATATAATTATAAAAAAATACTAACATAATTCTAGTGAATATTGAATAATACTTCTTATAGCATTGTATCCATTTTATGCACATCTTTCAAATAAGTACATGGTCCTTATTCAACCCAAAATTTCATTTTTAAACATGAATCCAATTTATTTAATTCCTAAATATTGGTTACCATTTTGAGTTTTATAAAATTAGTTCATAACTCTTAAAAAATAAAATCATATGTTACAAGTTGGATACTTCCACTAAAAATACATCTTTCCATAATAAAATAATTTTAATATGAAACATGATTTCATTTCAAGATAAATATTTATGATTTTCAACTTGAATTAAACATTTTTCATTATCATACATAAAACCTATGAAAAACATCATAAATCATGTGATGATAAAAAATATATTAATAAGGGACGTATAAAAAGGAATGAAAAAATATTTAGCCCATTTTAAAACCATGAGATCATATAAGATAGTTTCACTTTAAGATAACAAAATTTAGACTCAAATAATTCTTTACATATGCATGAAATCAACTTTACTATGCTTTTTTCTACATAAAACACATTATATAAACCCATAAATTAAAAATAATAATCATGAGGTTTTCTTATAAAAAATTATAACCCAATAAAAATATTTTCTTGTGAAATGAATTGTTACCCTAAAAGGGAAAAATCATTTGTTTAAATAAAAGATCATTAATTTACCATGTGAAATCAACATATTTCCATAAAACATAAATTTAAAGATACAAAATTAAATTATTATTATTTGGAAATAATATTTGTAGAACCCTTATAAGGAACCTTACAAATGTAAAAACCAACTCGATTAATTCCAACATAATTCTCGGTATAACATAACCATTACCCAATTCATTAGGGAGCCATATCTGACTCAATCGTCATAAAAATTTCCAAGAACCATGAAATATGTAAAAAATATATAATATTCAATTTACATCATAAAATATCATAAAATATTAGGTTTAACACATATTCATGTTTCTAATGAAAATCATTTGTTCCTGATGATTAATTGCAAGGGGTGTTATTGTGTTGTGTAAAATCACTAACGTCGGGTACAACATATTCAAATGGTATCCAATATCTTTTTTTTGTGGAATTAGAAACACCCAATATATCTCATATCCATAAATACTCATGAACCTAATTTCAAATGGTAGGTTTTCATTGGGCAACTTGGACAATGATACTTAAGAACTCACATGGGTTGAGAGGATGGGAAGTTAGGCACATCACACCTATTTGGGGAAAACTATTTCCTATTTTGGAACTCTCTTATAGATTTAAGATATGTTCATGAATCCTTTGTTCATTCTCTTGTATGTATGCATGGTTCACCTTGAGGTAATGATCAGTTATAAAAATTTATGGTTTCATAATAATCTATATATATCTATGGTTCTCCATCAAAGGAGGGATCAATTTGTATATGAGGTTCTCCATCAATGGTACCTCTTTTATATATGGATCAAATATTATTTGATCATTCATTAGATGATTATAGTTTTAAGAAATATGATGAAGGTCTATGGATTTTATCATCATCAGGGGTAATTTTTCTTGATCTCAAGATTGAACCCATAATATGGTCTTCCTTTGTATCCTCATGAGAAGAATCAAAACCCACACAGTTCGATGTCACATAACATGACACATCACTATTTAAGGTCATTTTATGAGTACCTAACCTTGAATTTTAACATCATATATAAAGGATACTTAGGATAAATGTATCAGGCAATGGATGGTGTGGAACTTACACCAAGGTAGCTCGAGTGATTCGGAAGAGAATTATCCTTCTATATGGATATGACCCTATCAGGAATGTGTCCTGGAGAAAATTAGGGTGAATTTGGGCGTGTGTGGGGTTTTGATATGAGTGATGGTTCCTACATATTTCAGTTATTTGGGAATCAAATCCCCTATATTGTTCTTAGGTTGGGGATTACACTGATGGAGGATTTCCATAAGGTGTTTCTTCAAATGGAATATGCCCCTCTAAATGTTGAGGCATGGGTTCAAGTATTATGTTGTATAGGAGACATGAATGAGTGGATGTGGTTGGGACTTACACTTAGGGTATTATCATTTGAGTTTCCATATGGTTTGGGATTACACTCAGTGGATTCCCATTGGAGATTTGATACGGTTGGGGATTACATTTAGGGGATTCCCATTTGAGGATTGGTATGGTTGGGGCCTACACTTAGGTGATGCCCATTTGAGTTTTAAGATCATATGGATGTCACAACCACCACTAACCACTAATCCCACATGATTAATGCTATGTGTGAGAAAGAAGAGGAATTAGTAAATCTAAATATCACACAATCCATACTATCTATTAGTGGACAAGGTGTTGGATCCCAAAGAGAGAGGGAGATGACTTTGAATATGTTCATCTACACTTTTATTTTGGTGTTTGGGATAGTCATTCATGTTGATATATCTGGGTATAACCCATGTTTATGTGAATAGAAGCAAGAGTACAACCTCCCATTGGAAAGTCTAGGGGATTACTCAAGGAGGGATACCCTATTGGTCCCTACAGAATAGGGGAGTGATCAACACACCCCTTCATCGAAGGTAAAGGTTGGTGGTTTCCAAAAATCCCGAGAATGGGGTGGTTCACATGAGCACATCCAAGGTTAGAACTCTCATTACCATAGGAATATCGAATTGAATACATTTCAAGGGTCAACCTTATCATGTAGGCTACTATAATGACTATGATTACCATGGTTATGTAGACTCAAGAGGTCACACTGATGTTTCCAATGATCTAATCATACATGTAAAGTGTCTTTGGAAGAGGGCTTAGCCTGATGTCATTTGATTGTATCATTGAGGGTCTAATATGGGGGGATCTAGAGCACAAAACACCCTTGGAGACCCCATTCCATGTAGTAAGTTCTTATATGGGATGGGGTTTCCCCCATGTAGCATATCACTATGTAGGTGAGGGTACCATTAATGTAGCATGGTGATACATGGATTTGGGTTCTACACATGTAGTGTGTTTCTATGCGGGGCTAGTTTCTACCCGTATAACAATTTTCTACACGTGGTTAGGTTCCTCCAACATAGTGTTTTTCTATTCGAGGTAGGTTTCCAACCACATAGTGTTTTTCTATGTGGGGTATTGGGCTGGAAAGGTGAAATTTATTTATACCTCTTATAAGGGTACCCACTTAAGGGTTTTGATTTTGATGATGGTTGAATATTTTATATTTCATCCCTAATTCATTATGGTGGGTTAACTTGCTAGGAATCGATAGATCGCTATCAATTCGACTCGGAGGCTCTGATATTTGTGTTTTCTCATCACTCATCTCCTTTGTATCTTTGGTATTCCATATCCACGTCCTTTTATTGTCCTTTTTTTAGTCCCCATTGAGGTCCTTTTATATATTCATAGAGGGACCAGATACCTTCATGTTCGGTCATCCACGGTGGGCTGAAGGGGGGCTTTTGGGAGAGCCCTTGGAGGATGCACTGGCCCGTGAATGATTTGTTTATGGGGGAAGTTGTGATCATAGATGGAAATCACTGTACAACCCTAAAAACAATTATTCATAGGAACTGGTGGTACCATATAATCCTTTGAAAAAAAAAATAGTTTATAGGGGGGATCATTCGTGGAGATAGAAATCACCATCCATCCCCACAAACAATTATGATTTTCATTTTTGGGAACTGGTTTTTCCATCTCATCATGTGAACAATTTAGATCAGGGGGACAATCATTTGTGGGGGAAGAAACCACCATCAATCCCAATAAACGATCATGGTTTTCCATTCATAGATGTTGATGGTGTCATCCTGTCTTATGAACATCCTTATTCCTGGGATACTTTTCAAAGCAGCGGAACACCATATGAAGCAGCAATACGAAAAGTGATGGTGCTTTATGTTATCAATCCATATTTTACTAAATCATCTACTTTGATATTTTTTATATTAAAATTTATCTTCTGGGTTTATTTCCAGCTTTTTTATATTTATGGATCTCCTTCCCCCTTTTATATATAATTTTCATGACCAAAAAAATCCCCCCATCAGAATGGCCTCTTGTCAGGATGAAGAGGAGGATGTTCTGATAAAGAAACAACCCTGATTTGAATGAAATATTAGAAAATTCTATACTTTTTTCCCAAGCTAATGAACTTAGTAAAAATAGTTTGACTATTTATATGGGTTCATGGAATACCCTACAAGTAATGTATCTTTTAAGTCACTACACTAATTTTTTCCTAAGTTCACTATGTCACAGACTTAGCAGGAATTACATGATATTTTCATAGGCCTACCTTTATGGTTTTTTAATCTAGATTGTTTTGTGGATTTTCTTTTTATTTCTCAATTCTTACCTAAACCATGAAAATCATAGTTCTAGTGACCCGGTACTTGTCTTTTGTGCAGGGTTCCCTTTGTGGGTTTTCCACCTATGGACATTTATGTCTATTTTCATGGGCAGTTTAGAGTCTTGAAAACTTGAATAATGTAATATATATTTTAGGCTGAATAGATTTGATAGTGAATTATGGGTTGAGGACCCCAATTGTACTTACTATTTGAGAATTTTTCAATATTTTTCAGACATGAATGATGAATTTTTTTACCCTAGTTTTGTGATTTCTGAATTTGAGGAATGATATGGGGAAAGTATGAAAGAAGTAACCATATTAATGGATTTCAACATGATGTTTTCATGAAATACATAGGTAGAATAGGCCTCTCATGGGGAAAATTTTTCCTTTGGTTGAAATTTTTTTGTGGAAAACATTTGTAGATTCAACTAAGGTATATTATGAATTGTCAAACAAAGGTTTCCTTAGGACACTAACCTTCCATCTCTAATGTCCAGATAATTTATGAAAAATCAGATTCCTCAAGGCCCTAAACAGTATCCTATCAGGGGAATGATGTATGGAAATGAGGTGTTCATCTATATCGGCAAAAGACACAAATTAGAAACCACTCCTACATGAATTTTCATTTCATAAATTAGGGATAAAGCATGGTTTAGTTTGATGTCATGAAACTATGAAATATGCGGTGCATTTTGATGTGTTATGGTGAGGACATTCAAGTTCTAATATTTAAGGTCATTTAGCTGTAACTAAGGAATAAATAATTTTCCCTTTTCACTATAATATATCCAAGAATATTCCATTATCCTCAAGAATTAAGGGGGATTTCTATAATATATAATCTATTAATTTCAAAATATGAGGGATGATATGGGACAAAAATTCAATTGGGAAATATAGAAATAGGGAAAGCCTCTCATGGGGATGAATTTTTCTTTGGTTGATAAGCCTTTTATATGAAACATATAAAGATACTACTATAGAGTATTATACATAGTCAAACAAAGGTGTCCTTAGGATACTAACCATCCACTTACAATATACAAGGAGGTTTATGAAGATCTATACTACCTAGGGCATATAGTGCTTTTGTGAAAGAAGATTTCCTAAATATGAAAGAATAATTTCATGTCAAAATTTCTAGAGAATGGGTAGAACCATTTCCCTTACACAGGTCTTACCCATACATCGGAAGGATTTCTTTTCCATTATAGATGGTACCGAGATATAATGCCCATGTGTGACTAAATTTCTCATTAAAATAGTGTTTCGTAGTTCCATGAAACATGTGTTCTAGTTTAAAAATCGTTATTTCCATGCAGTTTTCATTGGATTTATTTATGGAACCAGAAACTCCCAACAGTTCATTATCCAAAGGGGAACTTCTTTCTAAAGGTAGGTATTCGTTATGTTTGAACTTTACAATACTTAAAAATGTGCACTAGTTGAGAGGATGGGATTTTGGACTAATCAGACCCTTTTTTCATTGAATTATTGTATACTCTAGGAATCTCTTTGTAAATTTATGATATTTTCATGAATCCATATTAATTCACCAAGTATATCATAAGAATCCTTTAGAATTTACAATAATTTATTAACATGTGTAAAATTTATAATCATCAGTATGCATTCAATATTCTTCATCAAGGGAAACATTTATATGTATTCAAGGTTTTCCATCAGTGGTATCCTCTAATATACTGATTAGAGATTCTTTTAATCATTGTTGTGATGATACTAGTTTTTAAGACACTCAGTGGGGCACTCTAAAATTTATTGTCATCTAGGGAGACAAAGGTTTGTTTTGATCTTGGTATCGTGCCCATAAAATAGGATACCTTTGTATCCTTGTGAAAGGAATCAGAACCCTCGTAGTTCGGTTTCGCTTAATAGGACACATCATACCTTTTATGGTCATGTGATAAGGACCTGTAAGAGAAATGTGCTTAGTAAAAACATAGTATGGGACTTACGCTGAAGCAGCCCAAGGATCTTAGAAAGGATATGAGTTTCCAATTAGGATTAGGCCCTATTGGGAATATTCCACAAGGAGAACGGGGTTTATTTGAAGTGTTGGGTTTGAAACTCAAGGAGGATTCCTATGTATCCTATATTAATGGGAATCAAAGCCCACGTAGTTCGATAAATCTCATCGGAGAGTACAGTCCTCTGAGAAAGATGAGTTTGGCCTTACTTCTTGAAAAGTATTCCTAGATGATTTGAAGATTGAATTTGGGGCTTATTTCCAAAGGAGGATGCCTGGTGAGCTCGGGCCTTGAGATGAATTCCTACGTATCCTATTTTGAACAAGAATTAGAGATCTCGTAGTTCCTTTGGGGGAGTGTTTGTGAAAATTTTTTAACTATCACATATCTCTAAGACCATTTGAGTCATGATTCGTGTGACAATCAAGAGGATGTGAAAGATTCGATAGTGAAACTTCACACTTTTCCTCCTCCGCTGATGGAAGAGGGCGCGTTGACCATGGAAAAGGGCGAGGCGACGAGCCTTCCATCTATTATATTTACATTGGACATGGGTCCAATGTAAGGAGGAAGGGATGACGGTGAGGGGCTTACACCAGGATGGTTTCCCTTTTAAGATTGGTTGGGGCTTACTCCTAAGTAGGATTCCCATTAGAGTATTGGTTGGGGCTTACGTCTAAGGAGGATGCCCGTTTGGGAATTTTTGGGGGGCTTACTCTTAAGAAGGATTCCCATTTCAGATTGGTTGGGGAATTACTCCTATAGAGGATGACCATTTGAAATTGGTTGGGGCCTAATCATATGTAGGATGCCCATTTGGAGTTGGTTGGGTCATACTCCTAAAGAGGACTCCCATTTGGAATTGGTTGTGGCTTACTCTTAAGGAGGATGCCCATTTGGAATTTTTTGGGGCTTACTCTTAAGGAGGATACCCATTTGAGGTTTAACCTGTCACAGAAGTTAGGTGATGAAGTTTGAGAAGTTTCATGAGGATTGTATCAACTCAAGGTACTCAATGAATCCATAAAGAGAGTCCAAACTCACAACATGTGAAAGGAACAAAGAGGACTAAGTCAACTCAAGGAACTTCATTGAGTGTTATGGATTGTCTAAAATAATGGTATTTGAAGGTTGGATGTTGGGCCACATAAAGGGCGCAATGGAAAATGTCCTCAACCGGATCTGAAAAGTTCGTAGTGCGACTCTCCGCCATGGTGCATCGCGCTGGTGATCCGCCAAGGTATGTCATGTAGGTGCTCTGCCAAGATGTGTTGTGTAGGTGCTTCGCCAAGGTGCGTCACATAGGTTCTCAGCGTAGGTGCTCCACGCAGGTTCTCAGTTCAGGTGCTCTACATAGTTGTGGCATGCAACTCCATGTGTTCTAGACCTTGATGGGTATTTGAACCATGTTTCTCAATTTAATTCTATCTTATCTCGTGTTTTAGAGAGATACCTGAGAAAAATTGGGGGATCTTAGTGAAAGAGCTATGAAATGGGAGCTTTGGGATATCTTCCAACATATTTTTCGTCTTTAAATTGGGAATCCAAGGGTTATATTTATAGGCACATATGGGACCTAGTTGAAGGAATGTTATCTGTGTAGGTCCTCCGCGTAGGTCCATCGCGTAGGTCATCCACGTAGGGGTGTAAAAATTCATTTGTCACGTAGGTCCTCCACGTAGATCCTCTACGTAGGTCCTACGCGTAAGTCTTCTGTGTAGGTCCCTTTATAAAATTTATCCATCTTCAATGTGGCATAACTTTTGATCCATATGTCTATTTGGGTTCTGTGACCAGTCAAATCGAAGGTCTAAAGAGATATACACTTATTGATATCTTAAATAAACTGTGTCTTCTAGAAAAAAACTATATAATTCAATTTAATGTGTCGACACCCTTTCATAATCGATCCTAGAGATCCACTACATACTATTAGAAGGGGGAATCATTCAACTTATTCATCAGGTATGGGGAATTATTTTGGCACATAGAAATCCAGCATGCATCTTCTTTCTTCATGGTGAAAACATCTTCACTCATACTAGACATTTGTTTTTCATGTGAGAATCATATCTTCACTCTACAAAAAAGTTCCTGGAACACATTTCATGGTGTCTACAAATAGAAATCAAGAAATACATAGTTTTGGGGAGTTTTCCCAATGCATCAATCTAACTCTTATGTGGTAATGGGGAATTATTTTATATTATGATCTCACAAGTGATGTGAGTCATATATCAGAGCCTATTATGTTGTTCTAACTCATGTATGTAATAGGGAGGGAAAATTATTTGTGATGTCCAGACAAGGATATAAGATTCAGGCGTCGCTATGTATCTCTTTAGAGTAAGAATCAGTCCATATGCAGTTCTTAAGGTATTCCCCATACAGGTCTGGATCCTGCATAGGGAAAAGGAAATTTTAACTTTTACTAAGGATGGACTTAGGATTTGATATTATGGTGTCACTATGCATCCTGTAGTGGAAGGAATCAATCCACATGTAGTTCTAGACATATTATAGTTTATTGTAATGTGACTAGGACATCAGTCGTGTAGTTTTAATGTTGTGAGATAAGGAATGCATGGGGTATTACAATTTTATGTCATATACCTTGGACCATTTTTTAAGGAAATGATGTGTAATAGGAGGCTCATCAGGCCAGTATGTTCTAACATGTCCCATATGGGAGGGGGGAAAGAAAGTGTAAACCATGATTCTATGGATTTTCATATTGAGAGGAATGATATGGGTAAAAATCCACAGTCATGCGAAGATTGAAGAGGCCTCCCCTAGGGAATAATTTGTACTTGGTTGATAGGCCTTTTGTGGGAAACTTATGCAGATCCAACTGGAACATATTGTGCATAGTCAGACAAAGGTGTCTTTAGGACACTGACCCTCCATTTCTGATGGCTAGAAGAAGGTTTTGGAGATCCAAAATTTGGTGGGGAAAAGAGTATGATAGATGGAAAGACTGTTTTCATGTATGTAATAAACATTCAGACCATGGTTGACCATGGAGTATAAAATTCCCTAAATATATCTAACTCATATGGAGGGGAACATTCTTGTTTCCTTGATGGATCCCTAAAGGAGGAACTCAAACATAAGATATCCTACATGGACCTTTGTTTTTATATAGATTATTGGGGATTTTTTTTACTTGGTAGATAGTACTAGGACTTGAGGTCTAGGAATCACTACATATCTCATCAAAATGATAATCAAGCCATACATAGTTCTTGAGGCACTATGCAGTTTAGTGTTGTGTGGGGAGAACAATAACCATGTAGTTTTATTTTATCTAGTAAGGGCATAGTTTCCCCTAACTTGAAAAACAAATATTGATGATGGACTAAATTTTAGATATATGAGCATCACTATGTATCATATGATGGTAGAAATCAAGTCATACATAGTTATGGGTCTATGTGCAGTTTAACGTCATTCCTTAAGGATGAAGGGGACATGATGTGAAAAAGGAGAAAATTGCTTTTAGATTTGGAATTAGAGATACAGGCATCACTAAGTATCTTGTGTGAGAAGTAGTCAAGCGACACGTAGTTCTAATTGGGAAATTTCTATGTAAGTTTGACCAGTATATAGAGGGAGAATTTCTCAAAATGATAGTTTAATAATTGCAGTTATACATAGAGTTGGATATTTAGGCATCACTGTGTATCTTGTGATTATAGGAATAAATCCACAAAAAGATCTCAAAGTGATTCCCTACACTGATCAGAATCATATATAGAGAGAGGAAAATTTCCTTGAAATGGACCAATAAATAGGACCATGTTTGGAGTCCCCTTCATTGATTTAGTTTGTGTATAGGGGAGGGGTGATTTCTTGTATTTTGTAGCTGAGCCCATAAATAGATATCTAGGTGTCACTACGTATCCTTTAAGGGAAGTATTAAATCCACACATAGTTCTAGGTGAAAATATCCTTGTGTAGGTTTGGCCCATATATAAGGGTGTCTTGTTTTGTTTTACTTTTGATGTGGTTGTCCCATGATGCAAAATCCATGTGTCGCTATGTATCATGTGTGGATAGGAATCATGTTTTTCATTATTCTTGAGGAAATATGTATTTTAACATTATAAAGTATTGAAATTGTATTCCTACCATGAGAATGGGTATTTTGTCAAAAGGATGGTATTAAAATCACCTTATGAGTGGAGGGAAACTAGTGGTTGGGAATAATGGAAGAGATCTAGGAATCACTATGTATCTTGTGATTATAGGAATCAAGCCACATGTAGTTTGGTATGGAGACTCTCTACACAGGTATGTCCTATACAAAGAGGGGGGAATGTTTCCCATTTTTTGTGTCTGGTCCTAGGAAATAGGGTCTAGGCATCACTATATATTCTATTTGGGAAGAAGTCAAGACAAATGTAGTTCCTGATGAATTAATCCCTACCTGGATCAGAATATCACATAGGGACTGGGGAATTTTATCTTTCTCCCACATAATACTAGCTCATGTGTGACGAACCATCGATTAAAAAGATTATTATCAAGTAGTTTAACATTATATGGTGAGGATTGTGATGTCATTTTGTTTATTTTCTTACAATGTGGACAATGGTGTCATGCCTTTTTTATGGTCTTCTGACATAGACCGACTACACAGTTTAACTTCATTTAGCTAGTATAATTTACCATGCAGTTTAATTTCACGAAAACAATATGATCTACCATGAATTTTTATGGTCATATGATTCGGATGATCTACAATTAAGTTTAACATCACACAGTTAGGAAGATCCGCCATAAATTTTAATGTCACATGGTTATAAATATCTACCATGTAGTTTAACTCTATGAGATCAGAATGATCTACCATAAAATTTGACTTCATTCGATTAGGATGATGTATAATGGAGCTTAAATTCATGCGATTAGGATGATGTACCATGCAGTTCAACGTCATGTGATCAGGGTGATGTGCCATTCAATTTAACTTCATGTGATCAGAATGATCTACCATGATGTTTTACTTCATGAGATCAGGATGATATACCATGCGTCTTAACATTATGTGATCAAGATGATGTACTATGTAGTTTAACGTCCGGAGATCATGATGGTCTACCATACAGTTTAACATCATGTGATCAAAATCTTGTACCAAACAATTAAACATCAAGCAATTATAATGATCAACCATTCATTTTAATTTCATGTGATAAAAAATATCTACCATTCCATTTAACCTCAAATGATCAGGATGATCTACCATGTAGTTTAATGTCATATGATCAAGATGATGTACCATGTAGTTTAACATCATATGATAAGGATAATCTACCATGCAGTTTAAAATCATGTGATCAGGATGATCTACCTTGTAGTTTAACATCATGAGATCAGGATGATCAACCATGTAGTTTAATATCATGTGATCTGGAGGATGTATCATGCATTTTGACATCATGTTCTCAGAATGATCTACCATACAGTTGAACAACATGTGTTTGGGTGATTTACTATGCAATTTAACATCATTCAATCAGGGTGATGTACCATGAAATTTAATGTCATGCGATTATAATGATTTACTATATAGTTTAATGTCATGTGATCTGAATGATATACCATGTATTTTAACATCAAGAGATCATGAAGATCTACCATGTCATTTAATGTCATGAAATCAGGATGATGTTCTATGAATTTTAACGTCATACAATTAGGATGATCTACCATGCAGTATAATTGCCAGTGATAAGGATGATCTACCATGCAGTTTAACATCATGAGATCAAGATGATATACCATATAGTTTAACATCGTGATATCAGGAAGATGTACCATGCATTTTAATGTCATTTAATCTGGATGATCTACCATGTTTTTTAAATTCCTGCAATCAAGATGATGTACCATGTAGTTTAACATCATCTTATTAGGGTGATGTACCATGTAGTTTAACATCAAGTGATCAGAGTAATGTACCATGAATTTTAACATCATACGATTAGGACAATGTACCATGCAGTTTAACATCATGCGATCAGGATGATGTACCATGTATTTTATCATCCTGTGATCTGGATGATGTACCATGAAGTTTAACGTCATGCAATCATGAAGATCTACCATGAAATTTAACACCATGTGATGAGGATGATGTACAATGAAATTAAACTTCATGTAATCAAGAAAATGTACCATTTAGTTTAAAATCATGACGTCCAGATGACATACCATGCATTTTAACGTCATCCAATCTGGATGATGTACCATATTTTTTAACATCATTTGACTAGGATGATGTACTATGTGATTAAATGAAAAAATTCTTCAAGAACCTTTCATTAGTGGCAGTTGTGGTAAGTTATTCATCCATTGATATTAGAGAAAAAGATTCATTATAGTAGACCTTATGTATGGAGTAAGGTCCCACCCATTTCTATCACAACATTGGATTTTTCATTCTGGGTATAATCAGATCCATGAGGATGAACACTATCTCTCCCTTGAGGAAATATCGTAGGTAAACCTTATTGATAAAGGATCATGTGATCTGATTTTGGTGTACTTTAAAATGATGAAAGGTGTGTGATATTTCTAATCCAATCCCTCAAATTCATCCAGTAATTTTGGGGATTGTTCGTGCATGGATAACTGATCACAGATATAAACACAAAGCGAGGGAAATTGAAATTCGATGGGAAGGACCACCTTTTCTCATATACTTATGATAATGGGTTGCTTGTTTTCTTATTTGGGTCATGGTTCAATAACCCATAAGGAATGTAGGATCTTTTCCATCTATGGAATTTTATCCATATCTACCATCTTCTAGAGTATATTTGATAGGGCCTTTTTGAAGGTATATATATATTCGTTATCTATTTCATAGTAGCAGGATGAATGATAGGACTTGATGTCATACTTGTGATATAGTTTTTCAAACTATGATGAACACAATTTTTTTTCATCCTTTTATACTATATTAGGGACATCAAATCCAATTATGATGTTGGATTTCATGAAGCTATAAATGATGCATGACCCAACTTATTTGAGGGTTATAACTTCATACCACATGGAAGAGAAGTTAGTTATAGTGAAATGTATTTGAATTTCCTGGTCATAGTGGGAGGATATGGTCCCAAAACATCCATTACCCATACAAAATATGGTCAAAATTACATGTCTCTAAGAAGTAACTCTTGGGTTTAGTAAATGAAATTGTCTTGAACCTTGAAGTAATGAAAATTGTTAATAAATTTTTCACAATCCTATGTTATGGGGACCAGTAGTACCCAAGACATCGTATTTGATGGGATAGAATGAATCCTAATTGGTGAGAACAAAAGGATCCAATGTGTACTCCAATCATGAAATCAAAAGTGTCTTCTCCATCAATTCACCTGATAAGGACCCCATCATGGATCCTCTTTTAGAGGAACTTTTGGGGATTCATGTCATCATAGAGAAAAAAATAATTTCTCTTATTTATATTTTCTCTCTATTAACTCTTTATAGTGAGAGATCTATCTTTTTAAAGTAGTCTTTAATGGGTTTCATCCAATAAGTGGTAGGATCGTACAATTCTATGACATCAATAACTTCATTGATCTCTTCTTTGTAGGCTTCAACAAATGATAAGGCTATCTAATAGTGTGCAGTGTTGATGATTGTTTGATTTTTCTTTGTATTGGCTAGGGTTGTGGCTATATTTCCCAGTGCATCATCTTGGGCATTTTGTGACCATGTGATGTGATTAAAATTTGGTTTCAAGGGGAATTCCATCATTATTCATTAGATATAGATTATTATGGGGATTATCTCTTCTTTTTTGAGGGTATAATACCTGTTGACCAACTTGATGACTAGTTTTAAATATCCCTTTATCTTCATGTGATTTAATTTTACACAAATTCCAGCTCTATCCCTATAATGAGAGCTTGATATTCCTATTCATTGTTCATGAATCCCTCTGAAAGTAGGAAGGAGTAAGTTTTGGACTTCCATTACTGGATAAATGAGTTTGACTCCTAGCCTCACTTTGTTGAGATTTTGGTCTTCTATCCTATTTTCTGTTGGGATTATAGATGCACCATCAAAACATATTTCTCATATTATGGGGACTTTAGGAATAGAGAATACATCTTCATTAGGTAGTTGTTATCCTATGAATTCATTTCTTCACAGGGGTGCCCAGCTTGAAAATACACTACTTCCTTGACTTTGATCACTTTTTGAGGCATGAACTGGATGTAAAACTATTATAGGATGACTTCCCATCGTGATAGACACCCAATCAACATCAGTTGGTTTAGAGAAAAAACAAAAAATATTTTCACAAGATGGCTCTTCTCAATATCGTAATAATCGGTCTTAGCATCGATCAAGGTTCTAATGAGATAATGAAGGATGTTTTCACTAATTATGTTATTCTTTTTAATGTGTAAGGAACCTAGTGATTTCTATAAGATTGTCACATAAAAATAAGTATCCTTCATTTTATGTCCGACCTCAGCACTAGAGGGATCAAGTGATATTTATTGATATTTTTGAATGATTCCTAGTAATAATCAGTCTATTCATATGTAACCTCCTTTTTTATAAACCTAATGTAGGGAAATATTTTTTTGTAAAGGTTATCTATGAGGCACTGGATGTATTCAAAGTTTACTTGAAGTCCTCTCAACTTTTTGAGGTTGATAAGAGGTGATATTTGAAGGATATCCTCTATTTTCTAGGGTTCAACTTTGATTCTATGATGGTGTGTGATGAAGTTGAGAAATTTTCCTAAGGTAATTCTGAAATCACACTTCAATGGTTTCATTTTTAGGCTCTTTTGCTGCAATTTGTTGAAGATTGTTTCAAGATTAGCTAGGTGGTCAGAGCACTGTCGTAATTAAACCACCAGATCATCAATGTAACATTCTATGAACTTCCCTAGAAAGGGTTTAAAGATATGTTGAATGGAAAAAATGTATGTTAAACGGAAATTATTTCCGCCAAAGGCATTAACCAGTAGCAATATACTCCCTATGGGGCCTTGAAGGTGGTGGATTTTTCATATTCCTAGTCCATTTGGATTTAATTGTGTCCTAAAAAGTCATTCATGAAGGAGATATAATTATATATTTATGTCACTTCAATAAGTAGTTCTGTGTTTGGGACTTGGAAGTCACCCATTAGGTAGTTCCAGTGGAGATCCATGAAATAAATGGAGACTATGATTTGTTCATTCTTCTTCTTGACGGTGAGGATATTGGCCAGTCATATGAGATATTAAACCTCCCGAAAAAAGTTTTCTCTGATGATCTTGCCATCTTCAGCCACAATTTTGGAAGCATGTGTCGGGTGAATCCTTCTAGATTCCTGTTTATAGCCTAAGTGGTCCTCTGGTACGCCAAGGTGGTGAGTGGCCACCTTGGGACTGAGGGATGAAATTTCTATGTAGTTCTATGTGAATACCTCATATGCTTCTTTAGGAAGGTGGTATATACCTCTTTCTCTTCAAATGAAATGGGAAAACCATTCAATGTTGGTCATGGGTCTTCTTCTGTACCCATATTTATTTATCTAAGCAAATCGATGGTGGTAGAGAAACCCTCCTCAAATTATTGAGGGGTTTCTATAAGTCTGTCCTCCTCTACTAATTTCTTTTCTTCATCTTCCTCCTATTCCATAAGGGTATCAAGTAGTGGGACAAGTTCTTCAGAGAATGGGGATGAACTGGCATATTGTTTTTTATGATGAAGTGACTTCCTATTATCTAGCTAAAAATATGGTATTTTCATAAAACACTAGGGAGTATGGACAGGTAGATGTAAGAGGAGTATCTTTGTCCACATTGGGTGATGATACAACCTCTTCTACCATAACTAGTGAGTCATAGATTTCCTGGAGCTCTAGATATGGAATGAAAGAATCTTTATCTGTTATTTTACCACTTTCTGGGGAGTCATAAAACATTTCAACACTAATTGACTCAGTGATCATGAATTAAATCATGAATATCACTAAATATGTGTATGAAAATGGAATTGTATTCTTGATATGATTGGTGGGTAACACATATTATTCACAGATCTATTTTAAGAGGTCATTCAGGTCATTTATAAACCATTTGTTTAGTATTTGATTAATTAATGGTATGACGAGAGGATTGATATGTTTTGATACGAATAAGGCCTTCCTAGAAAGACATTTAAGGTCTTGTTCTACTGAACCACCAAGAATTCTGAGTCATCTATGAGTTCTCAAAATTGGGTCTTTAGATTGACTTAACCCAAGGAATTATTCTCACTTTTTTCATAAACCTACAGTGTTATGGTGGAAGGTGATAGGTTATCCTCATTTTAGCATATCCAACAAATTCTTTTTACTCGAATGAGATTAACTATCGATCCATTATTAACAAATACTTTTAGGACATCAACATCATTTATCATGTCAGACACATACCAAGATATGATGTTTCCCTGTTTAAATTTATCTTTATCACGATCTTTGAAGGAGGTAACCACATGAAATTTTGAAGGATCAGTCTCTGTTCAATAAAATATAGAAGGGATGCATCCACTTAAAACTTATGGGGGCATATAAAAACATTTTTGAGTGATTCATTAACATCTTTTTATGAGATTATAAAATCTAGGATTGATATCTTGGCCGATACTGAGGATAAATATTTTAGGATTTCATAATATTTCATTAATAACTTGTTTTTTCCTGGATGTGGATTCTCTTTAATAGGATCCATAGGGGCTGGATCATTTGATTTAGATTGATTGTCCCTCAATATAAGAGATCGAGGTACGTCTATCCTTTGTCGGTTGGGTTAGATAGTTCTTCCTATGCACTAATGGTGAATGGACACATATTTCTCTTTGGATCAATATTTTATAGTGATCAGATCATAGTTACTTTTGGTGGGTACATGGATATTTTCTCTCTTATTGGACCCGCTAAATGGATCTTCCATGAGTTTATACAAAATTAACATTTCAATTTGGGGTTCGAATAGAAGTTTTTCTTCTTCTGTGGGAGTAGCATCCCCAATATCCTCATCTATATTAGACTCTTCCTCTAGTTCCCCAATTTGATGTTAATAAATCAGGTTCATTTCAATACTCATAATTTTATAAAAGATCCATTAAGTTAATTACATTAATTTAACCAAAGATAAACTCCTCATCTAAGGATGACTCTTTCTAGACGACCATTTACAGGGGTGAAATTTGGTTGGGCGGTGCATGTTCTTTCAGATCTGAGAGAATAAAGTCTAAGAGAGTCCAAGATGATATAGGAGTTTGTTCAGGTTCATCCTCTTTTTTCTTTCACTACTCCTTTCTAGCTAGGATAATCCATTAGATGCTGTATTTTTGATATTTTTAGTGCTGATAATGTCATACATGTTGTAGTGGGAATAACTGAGGGCATAGTTGGTTATTTCAACTATGCTTAGAGAGTTACAAGTGTCTTATGTATTGTATTTTAAATATTATAACCATAAAAAGTTGGTTCCCTTTAACTAACAACTTATTTCCAATAACCTCCAACTTTAGGGTAAGTTGTGGAAACAGACACCACTTATTCTAGTGGTCTTCCCAACTTTACATTCTTGGAATCTACCATTTTTTGCATGATATATTTAAAGATGAATCATTCCTGAAATGTGTTATCTAGTATCCAGTGAAAGGGGAAATAATCTAGCTGGTCATCAATACCTACCTATTTGGGCCTCTAGGGCTCTACTATGAGGATAAAATCATTTTCCTTAGAAGCTATAAAACAGCCATAGAATTGATCATCTTGTAAAGTGTAAACATTGTTCCTTTATTCATCGAATAGATTTATCCTAGGTCCCCTATGATCATATTATTGAGGAGGTGGTTTCTATTAATAACCAGGGGTGATTCATGATATGGTGTAGGTTTTGGAGAAAGATAAAGTGTTTAGGTAGGTTTAAGTCTAAGGGATGCTACCTCTGCCTTTCCTACTCTTTTCCCTAGGACATGTATCATTATTTGAGACTTATTATTATTTTTCTATATGGAATCTTTCATTATTTTGGAAATAGAGGATAAATCCTAAAACCCCCTATATATTTCACCAGGATGAGTGGTTTGTATATTTTCATGAAGGTTATCAATGCAGAGAGTGAGCATATACTCATGGGGAAGCAGTCGGTTAATGGAGTAGGTCAGACCTTTCCATCTAGAAATGAAATTCGAAACTCTCTCATTTTCTCATTGTTTTCAATTGGAGAGGTCACTAATTATTTTCGTTTCTAGAATTGATCTGAACTAGAAGAGGGATTTCAAATAGATATACTTCCATCTTGTGATCAATCGAGCGAGCACAGTGGCATACCACATGAAGGCTATCCATTGAAAGGTACACACGAAGCATCTGAGTTTCATTGCTTCTTGTTTCTCAATATTTCCTATCATGGGATCGCAATAGGATTCATAGTGAATCATATTTTGTATTAGGCCACCCAATTCATTGAATATTGGAAGCATAGGACACTCAACATTTGGCGTTTGTGGGGTTTCTTTCACCGAGTTTGGGTAAGGTTCCTGATTTGGTTTCACTGTTTCACGTCGCTCCTCTTGTAATTCTAATCTAGTTTTTAATGACTTGATGGTGTAGATAAGGATTTGATGATTGTTTGGATGAATATAATCTTAGACATGTATAGAAGTAGGTAGGATCTAACATTTTTTTTCTTCCATTATTTAAGGATAATATCTAGATGAGGATATCTTTTTATGATTTTCCTGAACCTATTCTAGTTTTCTCTTTAATTTAAGGATATCAAAATATATGTCCGTGTTCAGGTTCGGGTAAATAGATAGTCTAGGAACTGAGTTGGTTGGATGTCCTGGCCTTGCTTCAGTCCCTATGATAAATAATTTTTGTTGAATTACACCTGTTGAAATTGTAAATTAAGCCTATATCTGGGGAGCATATTCGATAGGAATACTACCTTGTAGAAACTGATAATTGATTCTCCTCTACTCATTCATTTGTTCCTCCTACTATGAAAATCATTCTTCGAGAATATGGATATCATCCTCATTAAGAGGATGTGGTGTGTTCTATGTGAATTTTTTTATTCTTCTCTATTGAATATATTTGATGAGGTGGAAGTACAAGATTTATCAAGGGAGAACCCAAATTTAATGAAATTATCTGGTTCTTTATATGCACACATTCATTCTCAATATAGACTATGTTTTGCATAGATCCATCCTCTCTCTATTGTTATGTATTTCCATCATTTTTAGTGTCATATATAGGATTTAAATCCATGAAATTTACCAACACATAACACATTATGGGAATCATACTAGATTCTGAATGATAAAAGGGTTATTTGCACCCTTTTTCAGAACTCCACCTTATCTACTAGGATCCTATTAGGGATTCATGGTGAAGAGTGATACTAAGGGAATCTCTATGAATTCTGGTCATATTCTTGCCTTTCGGGGAACATCGGTCATGAAATGGGATGAAATGGGAGACATATATACTTATCATCCTCCCTAAATGGGAAAATGCTGATTTATGTTCAGGGGTAGTTTAGGTAAAAATTCCCCAACCCTATGGGATGGGATTGATCTCGTTCTCTTTTTTCTACCTTGGGCTGATTTTTTCGGACTTGGGGGTCATATTGTTTAAAAGAAATGACCCAATACTTGTGGTCTAGGGCTAATCCAGTATGGTGGTGACTAATTCTATTTTCAATACTCTATTTATCTCACACATCCTTATTTGAACATGAGTCAGGTGAAATGTTAGGTCTGTACAAAAACTCCTTTGTTATGAGGACATTAGTATCACTTGATGATTGGATTCCCATAGGTGAGAAGCATACTTAATGTTCTTTGTTTCCTATTTTTGGAGTTTTTAAATTGATTTCAATCATCCATCTTGATTCTTTTGAGTCTTTTTTAAGACTAATTCTTGTATAGTATTCCATCTTTCCTAAGCATTGGTTTCTCTTAAAAGTCTCCTTGTATTGATGAATTTATAGGATTTCATTTTTAGTGAATTATTCTAAATAGGGTGTGAGGTGAAATGAAATGATCCATGTCCCCCCATACCCAAATGTGAACACTAGGTATGGAATTGACTATTACATGACTATGAAAACCATTGAGGCATGTCGATTAAAGATCATTCTGCCAATTATCTGATCATGGTTTCCAGATAGATGGAATGGATTCTAATTTTATTTGATAATAAATCTCTCCCAATATTTTAACATGGTATTCATACCTGATGTATGAAAATAAATTTTCATTGAGGAATCAGAGTGTTTTCCAGAGAATTAGATGGTTATTTTTTCATTCTTCTGAATATTCCTTTTGAATTTCAAGCTGAGAAGTGGATGAGGAAAAATACATAATGGGTATTTCATCACCAGACAATTGTCTTCTCACAAGAAACATATTATTTTGATCTTATTCTAGGAAATATTTTACTTGATATGCATAACATGGGTGCATATTTTCTTTTTTGTCACAAGTAGTGGGGCTATTAGGGGTCTTTTTTGCATTGGAATGGTCTGAGGGTGGCTTGGAGGACCTTGAGAGTCTCTGGTAATAATGTTGTGGGAAGGACCTTCATAAATGATACTATCGATTCCATAATTTGTTAACGGATTAGTAGAATCTTGAGTGAACATTGATATTTTTTTATAGCATCATGAACTCCAGCTTCAAGAAAAGTGCGGTTAAGAGTCTACTCTTAATTTTCTTGTTGCCTTTGCTATGATTTCTTTTTAGGTGCTCTCTTGCGGGTGACTGAGGCTTCCTTTTCTAAGTGATATCCTTCATATATGAGAGCCTATTTTAGTGGATCTCATCGTGATATTGGGATATTCCAGTAAGATTCTAGAATTCTATAAGGGATATATGTCAGCCCTGGAGCGGCCACCGAAGTTGACCGGTATCCCCTATTGGGAAAGGGTATTTTTCCTGATCATGATGTCCATTTATCATTGAATATTTCCAATGATCCTCTTAAATGATAGAAGGTATGAGTTTATGATCATGAATGACCATCCAATTTCATGGATGGGTCATTCAACTTTGGGAAGTGGGGTTTTGGACAAGACTTCTTTCAATTTTCATGAATTTGATACTTATTGTAATGACTATAAGATATTTTCAAGGATTTCTGTCAACCCTCCATCATTAATAATACATGTTGAAAGTTTTCATTGGAGGGAATGGGAATATATTCATATTTTGGTGTCCTAGTAGAAACATGTGTGTGCTTTAGTTCTCCATTTTATTTTAGTAAGTACTGACAGTCCTCCTGTGTGAGAGAAGAGCTAAGAGTCTTCCCCTGATATACAACTAGGATATTCCAGTTGATATCTCCAATTGACACTGAATTTACATGGTGGGCTTGATATGAATGAGCGTAATTTTTTTTCTTCTCATTGGTTTCCACCATATTTGACTGACGGGATTGATATTCATCCACTGGAATTTCCATATGCTTGTTTTTTTTTGTATTTTTCTAACAGACTTCATATGGGTAATAAAGAATGTACATCTACATATAATTTTCCACCATATTAGAATGGAAGGCTTGATGTGAATGAGAGTGAATTTGCATATGCTCATTTCTTGTCATTATATTTAACTAATATGATTCATACTGGTGAGCATGGATTTTCATCTTCTCATATGTTGTCACCGTATTTACATGTGAGAATTATTCAGTAGGGATGAGTCTAATCTCTTGTTCCCGATTGTTTGATCATCACCCTTTGTAGGCCTCCTTGGAGACCAAGGAATTCATGAATTTGGTTGGGGCCCAAGGGGTGGTATCCTTAGCGTGGTGAGGATACTGAGCCACATGACCATGATGACAATGATTACCACCAGGTGACCAAGGGTGGGACCCCTGTGTTGTTGTGACAAATTCATTGGTGACCAATTCCTCAACCTCTCTAAAATAATGGAGGAACTCATTATCAATTTCTAGGGATAGGATCCCTAAATGATTCAATATAGATTCCATGTATGTCTAGTTCTTGAACACCAAACATTTCTAGGCAGATGGCTAGCGGGAATTCATGGATAGGAGGACCTATATAGCTGCCTTCAGGGTGGGGAGAGTACCATTCTAACGATGCTCCTTAATAAATGCATTTTAAACCGAGTATTGAATTCTCTAGGTGGGAAATATAATCCTCTATTTAGATAAGGATACATCCTATATAGTGGTTTATGCATGTGTTTACAAGGACCGGTGAAATTCCATTGGATTGAAGAGAGTTATGGTGAATATTTAATATAATGTATGTGGAGAATACAAAAAAAAATCAAAAAAGTGGTATCTTAAGACCACCTGTGTAATTTATTGTCTTGTTTGTACCTATTCAAATTTGAATGTGAATGGGGCCTGATGAATGGTAATAACAGTACCGTGGTTAAGGTTTCATGTCAGTTTTTCCATTATTTTCTCATTAAAACCACTTGTTCCCAATGATTGATTGGAAGGGGTTGAATAGTGTTCAATCACTGACATCAAGTAACACCATATTTGAACAGCCTCTAACGAGTTTTGTTCATGGTTCCAGAAACACATAATGTCTCTCATATCCATGATGACTCATAGACCTACTTTTCAAAGGCATGTGTTCATTTAGGGACATGTACAATGATACTTAAGAACTCACATTGGTCAAGAGGATGGAAATTTAGGTTCATCACACCCTTTTGGGGGGAACTGTTGCATATTATGAGACAATATTATAGATTTAACATATGTTGGAAATTCCTTTGTCCATTCCCAATTATGTATACATGGGTCACATAGAGTTAACGATAAATTGAGAAGATTTATGGTTTTGTAATCTTCTATATGTATTGGAAGTTCTCCATCAATGGAGGGATCTGTATGTATCTGAGGTTTTCCATCAATTGTACCTTTTTCATACAAGGAAACGAGTTTCTTTAGTATTTCATTGGGATGATGCTGGTTTGACATAATGTAGATTGGATCTCTAGAGTTTACCATCTTCTAGGGGGTAAAAGTGGTCTTGTTGTGGGGATTGAGCCCATAAGATTATATTCTTATATATCCTTATGATAGGAATCAAAACCCACATAGTTTGGTGCCACTTAATATGACACATCCCCTTTTAAGGTCATGTGACAAGGACCAAACGATGAAGTTTAACTTCATGCGGCAGGAAGACCTAGATGAAATGTTCTTTCCCAAGGATTGTTTAAGACTTACAATGAGACATCCTAAGAGACTAGGAAGAGATATGGTATCCCATGTGGATATGATCTTATTAAGAAGGTGTCCAAATAACATTTTGGTGAATTTGTGTAACGACCCAATGTTTTTAATGGAAATTCCCTTCTTATAAATATTCCATAAAATCACATAATAATGAACTACTACGTGATAAGTGACCTTTAAACTTAATTTTGTCACTTCTGTGTTTGGAATTTAAAAAATCCGACATACACAGTTGTGTTCAAGATGTTTTTTGGAGTCTAATAAAATAATAATAATTTTTGGTGAATAGTAACCTACCCTAAGGAATAGTGACATACCCTTATGAATAGTGATATACCCTAATGAATAGTAACCTTACCTATGGTGGTATAAAATAATATTCATATTGGAAGTTCGATTTACCTATAGTTTAAAATGAGTTAATGAATGCTTTAAAACTTGTTTTGATAATAAATTATTATTTTATTAAAATATTAAAATAATCATATTTAGAAAATTATTTTTGAAAAATGGACTTCATTTTTTAATTCTACACGTCGAAAAAGGGTTGGGGTAAATTTTTGGGATTTTCCTGAAATACTTGAAAATCTGATGAATAGTGAAATACCGTAATTTACAAAAAATAAGCTAAATAAGCTAATTATAGAGTCATGGGTGATGTTCTTCTAATGTAATCCCACTTGGATCGGGAATACATTATAAAATTAATATAATTGGTCATGCAAGACTCACTATTTCGTGTCTTGTGGAGAATTAATAAACTAATGAATTTTATATTAAGGAACCCCCTCTCTCCTCCACTATAAATACCCTCTCTCCTTACCTCTTTCCCTCACACCTCTAAAGCCTTGTTCCTAGCCAAATTTCTACCCATATACCCTCCCAATATCCTTCCCCACGTCTAAGGATTGCTGGTGTTTCCAAAAGACCAAAACCAAATCCCCTAAGAGGAGTCTCAAAGAGAGGAGATCAAAGGGTAAGAACCCTCTTTTGTTTTCAAGTGTTTTGTTTTCATTTTCTTTCATTCCTTATACCCTCTTCCCCTTCCCTTATCCAAAAGGAATGAAATCTCAAGAATCTAATATATTCTGGATGCTAACCTTTTCTATGTAAAATTTCAAGCATCATACTACTCCTCCTCTCCCTCTTGTCCTAGAATTAAACATCGTCCGTAATGGGTCAAATTACCGACATCATAGATATTGTGTTTTCAAATTCTTTTATCATTTTTATTCTAGTCATGAAACCATTTAAGTTATGGTTGAACCAGATTATTATATATTTTATATGTCCTATTTAAGGTTATGTAATCCTCATACACTCATCATATAAAACAATAATACAAAACAAGTCATTTATGGGAAAAATTGTTAAAATTAATTAAGGTGTTTATCATTAATGTTTAATGTAAAGGTTCTCTTTTACTCTAATTAACCAAATGAATTTTGTAACCATGTAACCTATTTGATGTCAACTAATGTTATATAACTTCAATTCTGGAAAACCACTTTCATCTTACAATTTATTTGAACCTAAATACAATTGAACCGATCATTAAAACGAATGAAACAAACGGACATGAACAATGAAATTGATCCTTGTAATCAATCAAAATGGGTATAAATGAACATAAAAAGGGTATAATGAATATTTTGATTTTATATAAGTTTCTGGAACTATTGATTAATAAACCTAATTTTACTATTCAGGTCATTAATATCGAGTGGAGACCACCAACGGACCTAAGGTAAGGGATCCTCTCAATTTCACTCTTATTCAGGATTGTTCACTATGATAAGACATGTTGTGTGTAATTATTAATTATGGGGTATGATTTCGAACCTTCCCCATACTTCCCTCTTTATGTATAAGTGATGATAATTCTCTTTCCTCTCTCAATAATCCCCCTCAATTACTCCCGATACCATGCCGGCAATCCGTAAATAATTCTACCCAATCCAATTTTATTTCTTCGGGTTGCCTTATCTACCTTTATACCAAAATGATGTTATCTTATATTTTCTTGTGCATACTCTAAATGTTTAGTAAATGTTCTAAGTCTATTTATCAGGACTCTTTCATCACTTTCTTTCAAGGATATTCATGATTTTAAGTGATTCTCTCCTCATTACTTCCCGATAAGTGAACCGATTTTAAGGGAACTTCCCGAATTCATTCCTATTATCAAGTGTACTCTATCCTCTATTTTAAGTAACATTTTTCCTTATAAAATCAGTATTTTTATTATAAAAACCCTCCTGGTTTACATCTAGTTTTATAAAAATTATTATTTCGCCTTTCGTTTTAAGAGATATTCGATGTTTTCTTAAACCACACTAAAATGTTTTGACTCAAAGATTCCTAAAAACTATTTTTACATGTTATAACATCAGTTTATTATCTCTTGTCATGATTTATACCTTTATACATTATTAATGTCTATTTATGATTTAATTTGTTTCTTTCATGGATGCTTGTATGTTACGCCTCTATTTATTATGCTTCATAACGTGATTGTGTTCCCATTTCTTTCCTTGGGTACTCTTATGTTTATGTATGATTGAGGTTATTTATGTGGAAAGCATGTAAATGAATAAGCTTAGATGGGTGTGCCCAGATAGCACTCCAATGCATTTGGTAAAGTTAATGTCTCATGAGTAGATTATGAGCAAATGGTCCGGGCGGTTAGCCTTGGCTTGTGCTACTATGGGAAACGAGATTGGCGGTTAGCCTTGACTCGTACTAAAGACATGTTTAAAGTTTCTGCCACCTCATTATGAAACTATGCTTATATAATCTCATGTTTATATGATCCCATGATTATTTTATTCCATGTTTTTAGGATCACATGTTTATATGTCATGATTCCATATGTTCCATGCTTCCGATATCATTATGTCAAGCCTCCTAACTCAAGTGATTAAAGTTTCTTCTTATGTTCTTTCCCTTACTGGGATTTTTAGCTCATCCCACTATTCATGTGTTCCCCAGGGTACCCTATCTAGATGTAAGGGATCAAAGGAAGTTAGGAGCTCATTATGAAGATTAAATAAAGAAGCGTTTTTAGCCCATGTTTTATGTTATATGTACCTAGTCTTCCAAGACACTAGACTTAACGATCCTTGGCTTGTACTCTGATGGTGAATTATGTTTAAAATCATGAATTGTTATATGAAAAATGCTAGGGTTTCTATAGTTGGTATCAGAGGATGGTCTAGTTTTTTTGGAGATTAGGAATAGAGAACCTTAGTGAGAACCTTAAGGTTGAGACTAAGTATTAAAAAACAATCCCATATTTTGGTGAGTATTGGTAAGTGGTTTATCAAGAAAATACGTCCCTGTCTGGATACGAGCAAGTAGAGGCGACTCTAGGACAGATGTATCCTAGGGGTAAAACCCAAAAACATCGCTTTGAGCTAGACTCGAATGGGAACTGGTGCACGACAACGGGCCTTACTGCACTCTTGGTTACGACACTCCCGGGGGATATGCTTTGGTATATTCCTGAGCTTAGTACAAACCATTATTAGGGGAAAAATACCATAAGAATATAAGTTAAGAAATAGATTGAGGACAACCTAGATATAAACCTAAGGAATCACAAGTCATGATGTACTTATTCTTTACAAGTTTATCCTTTGATGTTCAAAGTTTCCTTTCTATGCTCAATAGCTAATTATTCAAGAGCTCTAATTATACGTTCTTTTTCTTAGTTAATGGAGGGAAATAGAAGAACACGTTCTAGCAACCAATGTGTTAGGAAATGTGATGATTTCCCTAATGAAATGTCTGATGTGACAGAAGCGGGTGCTCAAAAATTCATGGCAGTACTTGATCAGCTGGATAAAGTTATTAATAACAACTTGAATTAGGTGGAACGTCCTCCTCATCCAAAGAAAGAGAATGTTGCTGTGTAATCCTTCATGCGGAAAAGGCCTCCCATGTTTAGTGGATCTTCGGATCCTCTCCTCGTGGAACAATGGATTAACTCCATTGAAAAGATATTCTCCATCCTCCAGTGCTCGGAAGAAGAGAAGGTGGTACTGGCAGTTTATCATTTTGATGGGGAAGCTGATCAGTGGTGGACACTGATCAAGAATACAAAGTCCCAAGAGAAAATCGATTCCATAGATTGGGAGGAATTCAAGAGGATGTTTTTTAAAAAATATTTTCCTCAAAATCTCCATCTCAAGATGGAAAGAGAGTTCCTCAGACTCAAGAAGAAGGAAGATGACTCCATCGAGGCATATGAATAAAACCTTACAAGGCTTTCAAGGTACACCTCTGGCTTTTTCATGAACACTGAAAGCAAGGTGGATTGCTTCTTTAGAGGACTAAAGTCGAGTCTATGAAAAGCATTGGCGATTCGAGACTTCGACAGTTATGAGGACATTTTCTTTTGTGCCCTCAAGGTGGAAATGGAGATTGGAGACTCTCAGTGGTCTCATGGGCCCAGTGAAAAGAAGAGGAAGATGGAAACAACATGGGTGTTCCATCAAAAAAAATCCCATTATGGAAAGAATCCCAACGTTCCCCTTTTAAAAAATTGTGGGAAAAAGGATCCTGGTAACTTTCTGAAGGGAACCAAGAACTGCTTCAAATGCGGAAAGTTTGGTCATCTGGCAAGAATTGCCGAAGGGGTATGAAAAATCCCGCTAATGTTGAAGAAGAAAGGAAAGTTCTGATCAACACTCAGCCTGTAGTGCAGTGTTATAAATGCAAGGAGCTTGGGAATTATGCGAACAATTTCCCTAAGCTGAGGGTTGTCGGAGGAAATCAGCAAAAACCTCCAAGGCAACAAGGAAGGGATTATGCTATAAATACTACTGACGTGGATCCGGAAAACGATGTGGTGACAGGTACACTTGTTATTCATTGAAGAATAGAAAACGTTCTATTTGATTCTGGTTCTATGCATTCTTTCATATCTTGCAAGTTTAGTAGAACTATTCAAACACCACCTCAAAATTTGGAGGAAACGTAATCTATAAGAACAGCGAATTGGGAAATTATTGCATCCATGGTTTATAACTCCTCCCCGGTTAATGTTTGTGGACTGAACCTCCCAGAAAATATTTTCATACTTCCTTTAGTGTAATTTGACACTATCTTGGGCATGGATTGGCTATCTTTGTACAAGGCCAACATCAACTGCTGGGAAAGGGAGATTACTCTTCACATCCTAAAGCATCCTCCGATTCTTTACAAGTGCAAGGAGGAAGATGAGTCTCTTTTAGAATATTCGTCTCAAGTTTGGATATTTCCTCCTTTTGAGAAATCATATCTAGCTCAAATGATTGAGACAAAGGAGAGAATCATTCTTGAAGACATTCCCATCATGAGGGATTACACTGATGTATTCCCCAAAGAGTTGTCTGGTCTTCCTCCTAACCGAGAGGTTGAGTTCTCAATTGAACGTATCCCTGGATCTCTGCCAATCTCAAAGACACCTTACAGAATGGCCACCGTAGATCTAGAAGAGTTGAAGAAGCAGTTACAGGAGAATATGGAGAAGGGTTTTATACGCCCGAGTGCTTCACCGTTGGGTGCTCTAGTCCTATTCATCAAGAAGAAGGGTGGATCAATGTGCCTTTGCATTGATTATCGTGAGCTCAATAAAATCACTATAAAGAACAAGTATCCCCTTCAACAGATAGATGACTTGTTCGATCAGGTACGTGGGGCCAGTTATTTCTCTAAGGTGGACCTTCGGTCGGGATATCACCAACTAAAGGTGAGGAAGGAAGATATTCCCAAGACTTCCTTTCGAACAAGTTATGGACACTAAGAGTTCATAGTGATGCCCTTCGGACTCACTAATGCTCCAACAATTTTCATGGATTTAATGAATAGAGTCTTTAGAGATTACCTCGACAAATTTTTGGTAGTCTTTATTGATGATATTCTGATATACTCCAAGAGCAAGGAAGAACATGAGGAGCATTTGGAAACTATGTTAAAGAGTTTGAGAAGGGAGAAGTTGTATGAAATGTACAGTCAATGTGAGTTCTGGATGGAGGAAGTATCATTCTTAGGGCATGTTATCACTAGCAAAGGGATATCTGTGGACCCTTCCAAGATAAAGGAAATTTAAGAGTGGCCCAGAACAACTTCTGTAATGGAGATCTGTAGATTTTTGGGTCTAGATGGGTATTATCGACGATTCATGAAAAACTTATCACGATTGTCAAACCCAATGACCAAGCTGACACGGAAGGGAGTAAAGCTTGTCTGGAAACAGGAATGTGAAGACTGTTTCAAGGAGTTGAAAAAGAGGCTTATCATTGCGCCAGTACTCACACTCCCTACCTGTGGGGAACTCTTTGTGGTGTATAGTGATTCTTCTAAGAAGGGCTTAGGCTGTGTGCTGATGTAAAATGATAAAGTGATAGCCTATGCCTTAAGGAAGCTGGAAGTCCATGAGAAAAACTATCCAATTCATGATCTGGAGTTAGAGGTTGTGATCTTTGCCTTGAAAATCTGGCGGCATTATCTCTATGGGGAAAAATGTGAGATATATACTGACCACAAGAGTATAAAGTATATATTCACACAGAAAGAGCTTAATATGTGCCAGCGAAGATGGATAGAGCTCATCAAGGATTACGACTACTCAATCCACTACCATCCTGGTAAGGCAAACAAGGTGGTGGATGCTCTGAGTAGAAAGGATCCAGTATCTTTATCAATGATGAGAACGGAAAAGGATCCGATCTTCTTAGATTTGAAAAGGATGGACATAGGAATCATTAAGGGAGGAACATCATCAATCCTTTATCAAATGATTGTTCAAAAATCCCTCTTGGAGAAAATAAAGGTTGCTTAATGAAAGGATGTGGAAATTCTTAAAAGGGTAGAAGCTGTTAAAAATGGGAAATCCTATGATTTCAAAATTGATGAGGAATGAGTTGTAAGATTTGGGACACGATTTTGTGTACCATCTGATCTAGAGATAAAGAAGGATCTATTGAATGATGCACATAGATTGACCTTCTCTATCCATCCTGGGAGTACCAAAATGTACCGTGATCTCCAAGAACACTTCTGGTGGGATAACATGAAGAGGGAGATTGCGAAATATTAAGCAAGGTTCTTTGTATGTCACCAAGTTAAAGGTGAGCGACAAAAGTCCAAAGGTATGATGCATACTTTGCCTATACCCATGTGGAAATGGGAAAATGTTACTATGGAATTTGTCACAGGTCTCCTGAAGACGTCAAAGGGAAATAATGCGATATGGGTTATGGTTGACCGACTCACCAAGACATCCCATTTCATCGCTATTCGAGAAGATCTCTCGCTTGAACAAATTGCAAAGATATATGTGAAGGAAGTGGTAAGACTGCACAGTGTTCCACTCTCAATTGTCTCTGACCGTGATCCAAGGTTCACATCAAAATTCTGGAAGAGTTTTCAACATGCTTTGGGTACTGAATTAAATTTCTAGCACGACCTATCACCCCCAAACTGATGTCCAGTCTGAAAGAACTATTCAGACGCTTGAAGATATGCTTAGATCTTGCTCTCTAAAATTCAAAGGTAGATGGGATCAGCATCTCCCATTGGTTGAGTTCTCATAAAACAATATCTTCCACTCGAGTATTCAGATGGCTCCATGTGAAGCTCTGTATGGAAAGGGATGTAGAACTCCAACCTGTTGGGATGAAGTTGGAGAAAGAAAGCTACTTGGACCCGATCTTGTTCAAGAGATGACAGAGAAGGTTCAAGTCATCCAGAAACACATAAAATATGCTCAAAGTCAGTAAAAGATCTATGGTGACAACCGTCGAAGGGATTTGGAGTTCGGCATTGGAGATAAAGTCTTCCATCAAATATCTCCATGGAAGAGAGTCATGCGATTCGGGAAGAAAGGGAAGCTAAGCCCAAGGTATATTGGCCCCTTTGAGATCCTTGACCGCATAGGAGCCGTGGCCTATTGGTGTGCACTTACATAGAATATGGCTCGAGTTCATGATGTTTTTCATGTATTACTATTGAGGAAGTACATACCTGATCCCTCACATGTACTAAGCTCAGAGGTGGTGTAACTGGAAGATGATCTCTCCTATGAGGAGCATCCAGTAAAGATTCTGTATCGGAGAGGTAAGGTTCTATGCAACAAGACAACCCATCTTGTCAAAGTGTTGTTGAAGAACCATATGTTTGATAAAGCAACATGGGAATTGGAGGAAGCAACGAAGGAAAAGTACTCGCACCTGTTTTTGGCCTAGAATGTAAAATGAAATTTCGAGGGAGAAATTTCTTAAGGGGGGAAGAATGTAACGACCCAATGTTTTTAATGGAAATTCCATTTTTATAAATATTCCATAAAATCATATAATAATGAACTACTAAGTGATAAGTGATCTTTAAACTTAAGTTTATCGCTTCTGTGTTTTGAATTTTGAAAATCCGACATACACGGTTGTGTTCAAGATTTTTTTTGGAGTCTAATAAAAAAATTAATTTTTGGTTAATAGTAACCTAACCTAATGAATAGTAACATACCCTTTTGAATAGTGATATACCATAATTAATAGTAACCTTACCTATGGTGGTATAAAAATAACATTCATGTTGGAAGTTCGATATACCTATAGTTTAGAATGAGTTAATGAATGCTTTAAAATTGGTTTTGATAATAAATTATTATTTTATTTAAATATTAAAATAATCATACTTAGAAAATTTTTTTTGAAAAAGGAACTTCATTTTTGGATACTACACGTCGAAAAATTGTTGGGGTAAATTTTTTGTATTTTTCTGAAATACTTGAATTTTTGATGAATAGTGAAATATTTTAATTTACAAAAAAAATAAGCTAAATAAGCTAATTATAGAGTCATGGGTGATGTTCTGCTGATGTAAGCCCACTTGGTTCGGGATTAAATTATAAAATTAATATAATTGGTCATGCAAGATTCACTATTCCTTGTCTTGTGGGGAATTAATAAACTAATGAATTTTATATTAAGGAAACCCCTCTCTCCCCCACTATAAATACCCTCTCTCCTTACCTCTTTCCCTGACACCTCTCAACCCTTGTGCCTAGAAAAATTTCTGCCCAAATACCCTCCCAAACTCCTTCCCCACGTACAAGGATTTCTGGTCTTTCCAAAAGACCAAAACCAAAGCCCCTAAAAGGAGTCTCAAAGAGAGGAGATCAAAGGGTAAGAACCCTAATTTGTTTTCAAGTGTTTTGTTTTCGTTTTCTTTCTTTCCTTATACCATCTTCCCCTTACCTTATCCAAAATGCATTAAAGCTACAGAATCTAATATATTCTGTATGCTAACCATGCCTATGGAAAATTTCAAGCATCATACTTCCCCTCCTCTCCCTCTTGTCCTAGAATTAAACATCGTCCGTAATGGGGGAAATTACCGACATCGTGGATATTGTGTTTTCAAATTATTTTATCATTTTGATTATGGTCATGAAACAATTTATGTTATGGTTGAACCAGATTATTATATATTTTATATTCCCTATTTAAGGTTCTGTAATCCTCATACACTCATGATATAAAATAATAATACAAAACAAGTAATTTATGGGGCAAATCGTTAAAATTAATTCAAGTGTTTATCATTAATGTTTAATGTAAAGGTTCTCTTTCACTCTAATTAACCAAATGAATTTTGTAACCATGTAACCTAATGTATGTACACTAATGTTATATAACTTCAATTCTGGACAAACACTTTCATCTAAAAATTTATTTGAACCTAAATACAATTGAACCGATCATTAAAACGAATGAAACAAACGACCCGAACAATGAAATTGAACCTTGTAATCAATCAAAATTGGTATAAATGAACTTAAAAAAGGTACACTGAATCTTTTAATTTTATATAATGTTATGGAAATATTGATTAAAAAACCTAATTTGACTATTCAGGTCATTAATATCAGGTGCAGAACACCAACAGACCTAAGGTAAGGGATCCTCTCAATTTCACTCTTATTCGATATTGTTCACTATGATAAGACATGTTGTGTGTAATTATTAATTATGGGGTATGATTTCTCACCTTCCCCATAATTCCCTATTTATTTATAAGTGATGATAATTTTCTTTCCTCTCTCACTAATCCCCCTCAAGTACTCCTGATACCATGCCGACAATCTGTAAAGAATTCTACCTGATCCTCTTTTATTCCTTCGGGTTGCCTTATCTACCTTTCTACCAAAATTATGTTATCTTATCTTTTCTTGTGAATACTCTAAATGTTTTTTACATGTTTCAAGTCTATTTATGAAGACTCTTTCATCACTTTAGTTTGGGGATATGCATGATTTTAAGTTATTCTCTCCTCATTACTTCCCGATAAGTGAACCCATTTTAAGGGAACTTCCTGAATTATTTCCTATTATCAAGTGTAATCTATCCTCTATTTTAAGTCACGTTTTTCCTTATAAAATCAGTATTTTTATTATGAAAACCCACCAATTTTATTTCTGGTTTTATAAAAATTATTATGTTGCCTTTCGTTTTAAGAGATATTCGATGTTTTCTTAAACCGCACTAAAATGTTTTGACTCAAAGATTCCTAAAAACTATTTTTACATGTTATCACTTCAGTTTATTATCTATTGTCATGATTTATGCATTTATACATTATTAATGTATATTTATGATTTAATTACTTTCTTTCATGGATTCTTGTATGTTACGCCTATTTTTATTATGCTTCATAACGTGATTGTGTGCCCATTTCTTTCCTTGGGTACTCTTATGTCTATGTATGATTGAGGTTATTTATGTGGAAAGCATATACATGAATAATCTTATATGGGTGCGCTTAGATAGCGCTCCAATGCATTGGGTAAAGTTAATCTCTCATGAGAAGATTATGGGAAAACGGTCTGGGTGGTTAGCCTTGGCTTGTGCTACTATACGAAACGAGATTGGCGGTTAGCCTTGAATCGTACTAAAGACATGTTTAAAGTTACAGCCACCTCATTATGAAACTATGCTTATATAATCTCATGCTTATATGATCCCATGATTATTTTATTCCATGTTTCTATGATCCCATGTTTATATGTTATGATTCCCTATGTTCCATGCTTCCAATATCATTATGTCAAGCCTCCTAACTCATGTTCTTAAAGTTTATTCTTATGTTCTTTCCCTTACTAGGCTTTCTAGCTCATCCCTTTGTTCATGTGTTCCCTAGGGTACCCTATCTAGATGTAAGGGATCAAAGGAAGTTAGGAGCTCATTATGAATATTAAATAAAGAAGCGTTTTTTTAGCCCATGTTTTATGTTATATGTACCTAGTCTTCCAAGACACTAGACTTAACGATCTTTGGCTTGTACTCTAATGATGAATTATGTTTAAAATCATGAATTGTTTTGTGAAAAAGACTAGGGTTTCTATAATTTTGGTGTTGGGTTTTGATATCAAGGAGGCATCCTACGTATCCCATTTAGTTGAGAATCAAATTACCATAATTCGGTTTGGTTGGGGATTACACTTATAGAGGATGGCCATAAAGTGATAATTAATTAGGAATATGGGCCTTTAAATGTAGAGGCATGGGTTTAGGGATTATACCCTAAAGGATACCTGATTGAGTGGATTTTGTTAGGGATTACATTCAGGGGATTCCCATTTGAGGTTTGATATGGTTGGGGCTAACACTCAGGGGATGTTCATTTGAGGTTTGATAAGCTTGGGGCTTATACATGGAAGATTAACATTTGAGGAATGGTATGTTTGGGGCTCACAATCATTTTATACCCATTTAAGGTTTTGTATGGTTGGGGATTACACTCAGGGGATGACCATTTGAGGTTTTGGGTTGGGTGGATGTCATTGTAGATACTAAACTCATCCCACATGAGTCATTCTGAGTGTGATAAATAAGACAACATAGTAGATTTGAAGATCTCATGATCCATTCTATCTGCTGGTGGATGAGGGGATAAATCCCAAAGGGAGATTGGGAGGACATTTAATGTGTATGTGTCCTATTTTATTTTGGTAACTGGGATACACACATATGGTGATTTATCTAGCTACGAACTCAGATAAGGTGAAGAGGAGAAATGGTGTTTCCTCTATAATGAAAGTCTAGGGGTCAATCTAGGAAGGATTACCTACTAATCTGGGGGAAGAGGAGAGTGATCATCATCAGCCTTCATCGAATGGAACATACAGTGGTTCCCCTCCATACCTAGAATGAATAGGTTCATGTGGGAGCCTCTGAGGTATGAACCCTCATTACCATGGTAATGGTTATTGGAATACATTTTGATTATCCACCTTGTCACAAAAGATACTAATAAAACTATTCTTACAATGAATATGTAGACTTGAGAGGGAAAGATTATGTGCCCGATGATCTGATCATACATATCAGGTGGATTTGGATGTGTCTTTAGCTTGATATCATTTGACTGGTTCGTGGAGGGCCCAATATAGTGCCCGAAGGTATGATCAAAAGGAGTGATTGGATCTGGAGATCATAATACCCTAGGATACCCTATTCCGCATAGCAGGTTCTTATGAGAGATGGGGTTCCCTCGATGTTTCATGTTGTTATGTGAGTGAGGGTATTTTCCATGTAGCACAGTGCTACATGAACCTAAGGTCTGCCCACGTAGCGTGTTTCTAAGTGGGACTAGGTTCTTCCCACATAGCTATTTTTTTACATAGGTTTAAGCTTCTCTCATGTAGGGTTTTTTTATGTGGGGAAGGGTTCCTCCCTCATAGCGTTTTTATATGCGGCGTTCTAGGCCCCAAAAGGGGTCATTTATGCCTCAAGAATGGGTATCCTCTTAATAGATTTAATTTCACAGTTGGAAAAATGGTTTTTATTTCCTACATAATGTTTTGTGGTGAGTTTACCAACTAGGAATCGATGGATCTATATCAATTCATCATGTAGGCTCCATTTTTTATGTTTCCTCACTTCTCTTCTACTTTGGATCTTCAATCTTACATTTCTTCATCCTATTGTGATCCCTTATTTTGTCCACCCTTAGGGTCCTTCTTTAGAATAACAGAGGGGAATGATACTATCATGGTTGGTTGTCTGCCGTGGGTCGTGAGGCTTTTGTGTGCAAGCCCAAGGAGGACACCCTTGCTCATGAACGATTTTGTTCATGGGAGAAGTCATTCGTAGGGACAGAAATCACCATTTGAACTTGAAAACAACTTTTTTTCATTCACTAGTTTTGGGGGTACTATCCCTTCTCATGAAATATTTATTTTGAAAGGGTTGGTTATTCATAGGGATATAAATCACCTTCTGGCCATGAAAATGATTATGGTTTTTGTTCGCGAACACTAATAGTGCCCTCTCATCCTGTGAATGATTTAGTTAGTGGAGGATGGTCATTCGTGGGTGGTGGAAGACACCATCTAAATGTTAAAATGATCGGGTTTATTATTCACAGGTGTCAATGGGTTCTTCCCATCTTGTGAACTACTTCATTTTTGGTAGGATTTGAAAAGAAAGTGAACGTCATTGGAGTATCTATCTACGAATTGATGGTGTTTCTCAGGATCAATTCGTCATTCACAGCTTTATCTCCTTTGAAAAGTTTTCTATACAGATTCTTCTTCTTGGTTTATATCTCTCATTTTCCAAAATCATGGAACTCCTTCCTTCTTGAATGTGAACTTTTCTGGACCCAACAATGTATAATAACTTTTATGATTTATAGGAAAATTAGGATAAAATTCCTTTTAATTTGAAAAATCATTAAACAAATATTACCAGAAGGATAGAAAATAGGGTATTATTTTGAATAAAAATGAAACGTGAAAAGGAATCATCATAAAGAATAATAGTCACGATCGTGGGAAATTCCACTCAAGCTGTATAAATTAATTAAATATTCATTCCACACTTTTGTAAAAAAGTTAAAATAACCCATTTGGAAAATGTTTAAAAACATATTTTAAAACCATCATAAAGAATTAAAGCATGGCTTAAAATGAAATTTAATATAAATATTATTATATTAATAACATACTTAAAACATACTAAATATCATGGATTTGGTGGAAAATGAATCTAAAAATAAATCTTTAAAACATTTAAAAATAGGATTTATGGTAAAGTCTCCCTTACCTCAATTCTGAATTTTCATGTATGTTCATTATCCTTAAAAATAATAAACTTATATAAATTATTAATAAATAAATAATCCAAGTTTTTTATTCCTTTTATTCCACTTAAATCTATGTTATATGTAATTTCTAGACTGATTATGTTTACTTCAAATGTTTTCATGATGTATGGTTTATATGTCCAAAATGACTTAAGTTGGTAGACTTTGGTAAAATAGAATAGGAGTATATCACTTCTGAAATATAAATAATGTTATAATTTAAATTTAAATTCTTTAATTAAAATTTCATATCCAACTATGTTAGATGGTTATGAAAAATGAGTTACTTTTCAATTTTGTAAGCCAAACATACTCATGAGTAGTGTTTCCATTTTTCAAAGAACATGAGTAAAAGATGGTATGTATCATTTCATAATTCTAGAATTATAATTATATAATAAATATATTATTATTTCTTTAAATAATCCTATATATATAATCAATTTTTAGTCATAGTGGAAAATAAAATACATCATTTTTCGAGGGGTAGTCTGCATGTACACAGAAGCGGTGTTTTCATTTTTCATAGGATGGTAAAGAAAGAAGTAAAATATTTAATTACCATTAAATAATTAAATTAGAATTATATATATCATTTTATTTTATTTTTATCCATATTTATGACCATCTATAAGAGTTGGTGATGAAAAATTAAATACATCATCGCGTGAGGTAGTAGTCTGCACGAGCAACGTTTTTATTTTTCATTAGATGGTTAAGTAGATAAAAAAGGGTTATTTAATAAACATAGTAACATTAAGGTATATAGAAGATAATTATGTTATTATTTAATCATGGTTTAAGAATATTTTAATGAGTTATAAGAAGAAATAAAATGAAAATTCTCTGTTATTAACTATACCTCTTCTTCAGACAACCTCCTTAGGTTTATACATAAATCCTTCTTTGAATCATATTTTAATCCAAAAAGACATTTATGAAATGGGGATAGATTTTATTAATGTATTTGATCAGGTATTTTATATTATAAAAGGATATTTAACTGTGTAGAAGATATGAGACGTGGTGTCCTTTCATAAGTAAGAGAGGGAACACTTGGAATTTTTCAAAAGATTTAAATTTATTAATTCATTTTCATAGAAAAGTGTCAAATTAGGTTATTTTAAGCCTAGGGTGATAAGGGTTGAAATAAATTCATCTAATAGTAATTAAGATGACATTTTGTGGCCTTGTCACTTATTTTTAACCTAGGTAAAACCTATTTACCCTTTTACTATGGTGGCATTTTATTTTCTAAAATTACTGTTCATAATGACAAAAAATGAATTTTCCCTCATTAAAAATATTTGATATAAAAACGAAATATATTGAATCAATTTTATCAAATTAAATTCCTATAATTGGTAAAAATTAATTTTAAATAAGCTCATAAAACTCAATGAAACCTCATTTTAAAAAAATTCATTTTTAAGCATAAAACATAATTTACTTTCATATTACGCCTAGTAAAAACCATCAAATGAATGTTAATTTTTTTAATACATATAATATAAATATAAATATAAAATTCATAAATATATAATAATGTTGTATATTGATATAAAAACACAACTCACTCATAAAATAGTTTCTAGAAGTACAAAATATGTTTTTAAGCTCAAAAATTGAACTTATACAAAAAAAAGTATAATTTTAATTAAAATGTAATTAATTATATTATTTATAATTAAATTAAACTTATTTTAATTTAAGATAAAATTTAATAATAATGGTACTTTTAATTTACTTTATTTACTGAAAATAAATAAAAGTTTTACATGAATTGATGTTATTCACTATTCACTAAAAAATCAGTCTTTTCAGAAAAATCCCAAAATTTCACATTAATATAATATTTAAATAATTATTTAAAATAATTTATTAATTTGATAAAATAAAAATACTAAAATTATTATAAATTAATAATAATTTATTTTCAAAAAATGTAACAAAATCATTTTTGAAGAAAATATTTTTTTGAAGCATAAAATGTCTTTACTAAAAAATTTGTACATATTTATTATAAAAAAAATTAAATTTATATCATATAAAACCATTATAATTTTTTCATGAATTTTTTAGGCCTAATAAACTAGTAAATTTAATGGATAGGTTATAATTGTTACATAATAATATTTTTATAGTATATTGTAAATCACTTAAAGCATAGTGTTATGTATGTTGAGCCCTCTGGAATATTGTTGAATTCGTCCTATGATTGCTGTTTTAATAATCACAGATCATCGTTACTTAATCCGGCTAGATTTCTCATATACATAATCACAATCTCTTAGTGAATCTGTTTTTATTGGTTGGATCATGTTTTTATCTATGCTTGCTATTGATTTACAAGTATTCTGGAAGTCTTCTGGATCAAACAGACACTTTGTGTTCTGTCAAGACAATGGTCGCACTGATCAATATCAAAGGAAAACGGTCACACCGATCCATATCAAAGTAGAACGGTCGCACCAATCCATATCAAAGGACAACGGTCGCACCGATCCATATCAAAAGACAACTGACACACCGATGCTGATCAAATGAGTCACCGATCATGACACACCAATGCTGATCAAATGAGTCACCGATCATGACACACCGATGTTGATCAAATGAGTCACCGATCATGACACACCGATGCTGACCAAATGAGTCACCGATCATGACACACCGATGCTGATCAAATGAGTCACCGATCATGACACACTGATGCTGATCAAATGAGTCACTGATCATGACACACTGATGCTGATCAAATGAGTCACCAATCAGGACACATCGATGCTGATCAAATGAGTCACCGATCATGACACACTGATGCTGATCATCTGAGTCACCGAATATGTCTCACCGATGCTGATCAAATGAGTCACCAATTAGGACACACCGATGTCTAGCCACTGATGCTGATGCTGATGACCTACCGATCACTTGACTCACCAATAGTCATAAACAGCAGTTTGAATTTCTTTATCTTTATTTAATCTAACCAACGGTCATATTAGGAATATTTTAATGCTCTATCATTTATTTAATGAAGGTTGTTGGATGTCAGGGAACCATACCTCGTACCTGCAAAAAGAAATCATTTCTTTTGCTGGAGCTTGTGCTATAAATACAATAAGTCCTTGTTGGTACAAAAACATGACAAGGAATATATGAGTGCAAAGAGTGGTGGATGAGATAGTTGCAGATGACATAGAACATCATACATGCTCAAGCTTACTCAAGAAGAGTTTTGTACATTCACGAGGACATTAAAGAACTTCATCGACTATATTTTTTCACTATCTCTGAACCTGGATGCCAAGCAGACGACACTATTTTTTTCAGACAAAAACTAGAATAGGACTCAGAACCATTTCTGATAAAACTTAAGGAGTACAAAGCTTCAATGCAATCACTAGAGCCATTTCTAAACTCTACATCTCTGCTCTGTGATTCATTATTTTAAATTTCGAGCAGTGTGTGTTATCTTCTGTATTTAACACACACACTGTATCATGTACTTTAACTGGAGGATCTGTAAATCCTCAGCAAACTCTTTACATCTTTCATTTCCCACAGTAATAGTGGTAGAGGTCGTGTGTGACCTGGACAGCTGGTTGCTATTGTTCTGTTTCCCACGAATAACAGTGGTAGAGGTCTTGGACCTGGACAATTGTAATCTGTTGTGAACCCCAATCCAGGGTGTGGATCAAATTTATATAAATTGTTGAGAGGACTATGTCTCGTCTTGAGACTGAACCTCTTGGTTATATCTGTTGTGCTATATCTTTCAATGTTTTTTTCCACTGCTAATTACTTTAAAACCAAAACTGTTTTAAATTCACTTTGATAATTAAACTTGCAAGTATTTATATTAGTTGTAAATCAGTAAGTTAGTTTCAAAAGTTAATCAACTCTTCTGTTTTGATTAACTGGGAAATAATCAATCCCTTGAGAACCCAATAGAACATTTACTTTGATATAAATTCACTACAGTTTAATTCAGTATTTTATTTGGGGGTTTTTAAGACAAAGTTTTTAAAAAATAAATTTTTATTGGAACTCAATTCACCCCACTCTTGAGTATCCACTCTGAAAAACATTTGTTATCAAAGGTTTAAAATATTTTCTAAAGTACTCTGTTTTTCAATTTTTATTTTAGTTGTTTTTTAAAGTTCTTAAAATTTCTATTATTTCTAAATTTTTTTCTATTTAAAATCTTTTCTTTAAGTTAGTTATCATGGATAATAGACTTGAAGGTGTTGCTACCAATAGACCGCCATTTTTCAATGGAAATAACTATGCTCAGTGGAAGATTAAGATGAAAATTCATTTAGAGAGCATGGGTTTTGATATTTGGACTGCTATAGAATCAGAATATAAAATTCCTACCACTGTTAGAACTACTTGGAATGAAGCTACTAAGGCTGCCTACAATAATAATTGCAAAGCTATGAATGCCTTGTACTGTGCTTTAGGATATGAGGAATTTAATAGAATATCTGTCTGTAAAACAGCTTATGAAATTTGGGATACCTTAGCCGTTTCTCATGAAGGAACAACTAATGTTAAGGAAATGAGATTGAATACTTATACTATTAAGTATGATAATTTTAAGATGAATCCTGATGAACCCATTTCTGATATGTATCTCAGGTTTAATGAAATTGTCAACACAATGGATTCTCTGGGAAAGGATGTTCCATCAAAGGAATAAATTATGAGAATTCTAAGATGTCTACCTGAAAGATGGAGAGGAACTTCTATCTCCATTAGAGAATCATGTGATATTGGTGAACTGCCAGTCAAGGAACTAATTGGAAAGTTGATGATGTATGAAGAAGAACTCAAGGTTAGCGAAGAAGAATAAGATGAACATAGAAGAAAGTCTTTTGCTTTCAAATCTTCAACTTCAAAGAACAAGGATAAGGAGAAACTCCAAGCTATAAATGAAAGTTCAAGATGTGAAGACAGTGAATGTGCTTCTGAGAGTGATGCTGAGATGACTCACATTGCCAGAAAGTTTAAGAAGTTCTATAGGAAGAAGAAGTTTTTCAGAAAATCAAATTATAAAGGTAAGTATGACAACAAGGGACATTGGAAAAAGGATTTGAAGAAATCTGAAAAATCAGATGAATTTTTCTACTATGAGTGAAAAAGAAAGGGACACATAAAAGCAGACTGTCCAATCTTAAAGTACAATAAGAGGTATGAATACAAGGACAATAAGTTTAAGAAAGCCATGAAGGCTACTTGGAGTGCTTCTAAGGATAGCTCCACTGAATCTGAAGTTTCTGAAACTGAACACAGAAATAAGGCAAACATGTGTTTTATGACAAACACCTCTGAGGTAACATCTGAAACTTCTGCTTTAAATTCATATTATTCCGAAGATGATTCTGACTCAGAAAACATGTCAAAATATGAACTATTTGAATAATGTGATATGTTAGAAGAAACCAGTAATGAGCTGAAAGACAAATATAAAGGTTTAAAGAAACAGTATGCTTTAACTGTTAAACATAAATCTGATCTTGATATTGAAATCGAAAAGAATGCTAAGTTTCTTAAAGAAACACCGAACTGAAATTATCTAATGAGAAACTCAAGAAAGACTTAGAAAAATTTACCAATGGAAAAGATACTCTTACTCAGATGCTAGGTAAGAAAATAGCACCTAGATACACTACTGGTATAGGATACCAACCTGGACAAAGGAAAATTACCAAAACTAGATTCATTCCTAAATCTGGACAGAATGTAGCTAGTTCTCAAACTTCATATACTTCAACTAGTTATATTCATAGTTACAGATCTAATAAAGTTTACCGTTTAAAATCCTTTGATCTTGAAAATCTTATGAGACCCATTAGATAAATCTGGGTACCTAAAGTTTTATTGGCTAACCTGTCTGGACCCAAGGAGATCTGGGTACCAAAATCATTTCGTATCTAAATCTGTTTTGTAGGGAACCTACTTAAAGATATCTTTTAGAAAGACTTGTTACTTGGACAGTGGATGTTCAAGACATATGTCAGGAGACTTCTCATGCTTTAAAATCTTAGTCAGAATTGATGGAAGGTTTGTCACTTTTGGTGATAACTCAAAAGGAAAAATCATCGACTTAGGCCAAATTGGTAACACTAACTCAATATTGATTTCTAAAGTTTTATTTGTTAAGGTATTGAAATATAATTTTTTAAGTATTTCTCAGTTATGTGATGATGGTTTTTATGTTAAATTTGAAAATGATTCTTGCAATGTTTTTATTTCTAAATTTTTTTTATTATTTTCTGCTTTAAGAAATGAAAATGTTTATGCTATTGATTTAAATTCTTTAGCTAATAAGAATATTACTTGTTTAAATGATTTTCATAAATAGTCTTGGATTTGTCACAGAAGATTAGGACAATGCAATGTACACTCACTTAGAAAACTTGCTAGGAAGAACTTAGTTAGAGACCTACCCAACCATGAATTTCTAGCAGATAAAGTTTGTAATCCCTGTCAAAAGGGAAAGCAACAAAAAGTTTCTTTTAAATCAAAGAAAGAAGTTTCAACTTCTCAACCTCTCGAGTTGGTTCACATGGATTTATTTGGAACTTCTAGAGTTTATAGTTTAAATGGGAAGCACTATGTCTATGTTCTTGTAGATGACTTTTCTAGATATACTTGGGTATATTTTCTAGCTCACAAAATTGAAGCTTGTTCTTGCTTTATAAAATATTCCAAGTCTGTAGAGAACCTTAGTGGACTTAAAATTAAAACCCTGAGAACTGATCATGGTCGTGAGTTTGAAAATCATGAGTTTGAATCTTACTTCTCACACAGTGGCTATATTCACAATTTCTCTACCCCTAGGACACCCCAACAGAATAATGTAGTAGAAAGGAGGAATAGAACCCTGCAAGAAATTGCTAGGACTATGCTTAATGAGTATGACCTACCTGTTTATTTTTGGGCTGAAGCTATCAATACAGCTTGCTATATTATCAATAGAGTCTTGATCAGACATGTTCTTAAGAGGACCACGTATGAGTTTTGGAACCGTAGGAAACCTAAGGTTAACTACTTCAGAGTTTTTGGATGCAAAGTCTTTATTTTTAATACTAAAGACAATCTCGACAAATTTGCATTCAAGAGTGATGAAGGAAGTTTTCTAGGTTACCCTATTTCTAGTATAGCATATAGAATTTTCAATAAGAGAACCAAATGTGTGGAAGAATCTGTTCACATCAAATTTTATGAAACTGATCCACATGAACCTAAGACCTCTCTTGAAAATCTTGAAGATGATCTCTCTATTTTGAACCCTAATGATAAAGACAATGGACCTATAGTTAAAACATCCAGTTCTGGAAATTTTCCAGAAGCTGCTTCTGTTGAACCTCAACCTGTAGATGAATCTGAAATCTCTAGCCCTACCTTTTCTAGACCAACTAGAATTCTAAAGAACCATCCTTTAGATGTTGTTGTAGGTAATTTAGATAGAAGAACACAGACTAGAGCTTCTCTAATAAATCAGGTTGAACATCAAGCTTTTCTTTCACAGTTAGAACCTAAAAATATCAATGATGCTATCAATGATGAATTTTGGGTAATGGCTATGAAAGAAGAACTAAATCAATTTGAAAGAAACAAAGTCTGGAAATTAGTAGAAATACCTAAGGACACTATAACCATAGGCACAAAATGGGTGTTTAGAAACAAAGTTGATGAATCTGGAAACATCATTAGAAACAAAGCTAGGCTAGTTGCACAAGGTTACAATCAAGAAGAAGGAATTGACTATGAGGAAACCTTTGCACCTATAGCTAGATTAGAGGCTATTATGATCTTACTTTACTATGCATCACATCTGAATTTCAAGTTATATCAAATGGATGTAAAAAGTGCTTTTTTAAATGGTTTTATTGTTGAAGATGTTTTTGTAGAACAACCGCCTGGTTTCCCAAATCCTCATTTTTAAAATCATGTTTTTAAACTTTCTAAAGATTTATATGGTTTAAAACAAGCTCCAAGAGCTTGGTATGAAAGACTTTCAAACTTTCTTATTTCAAAAGGCTTTACAAAAGGAATATCTGATCCAACTCTTTTCATAAAAATGATTTCAAAAGATGTGTTAATAGTACAAATTTATGTTGATGATATTATTTTTGGATCTTCTAAAAATTCTTTTTGTACTGATTTTTCAAAGGTTATGCAAAATGAGTTTGAAATGAGCTTAATGGGAGAGCATAAGTATTTTATTGGATTTCAAAACTTTCAAACTAAATATGGTATTATTCTAAATCAAATCAAATATACTAAGGATTTATTAAAACGTTTTAGTTTGGATAGTATTAAAGAAAGTGATATACCTATGAGTACTTCCTGTAAATTGGATGTTGATGAAACTGGAAAACCAGTTGATCAAACCAATTACAGAGGTATGATTGGTAGTTTACTTTATCTTTCTGCTAGTCGACTAGATATTATGTTTAGTGTTTGTATGTGTGCTAGATTTCAAGATAATCCTAAAGAATCACACTTACTGGCTGTTGAAAGGATTTTTAAATATCTTAAGTATACTGTGAATTTAGGTTTGTTTTATCCAAAAGGACAATCATTTGACCTAACTAGTTATTCAGATGCTGACTTTGCTAGATGAAAGTTAGATAGGAAGAGAACATCTGGAACATGTCATTTACTTCGAAAGTCCCTATTATCATTGTGTAGTAAGAAACAGAACTAAGTTGCATTGTCTACTACTGAAGCAGAATATATTGCTGCTGGTAGTTGTTGTGCACATATTCTATGGATGAAACACACTTTACTGGACTATGGATTTTATTTTAAACATGTTTCAATTAACTGTGACAACACTAGTGTGATCAACATATCTAAGAACCCCGTGTCTCACTCTAGGACTAAGCAAATTAATGTCAGACATCACTTTCTAAGAGATCATTATCAGAAAGATGATATTTCCCTAGAATTTATTAGTTCTGAACATCAATTAACTGATATTTTTATGAAGCCTTTATGCTCTGAAAGAATGAATCTTATTAAACAGGATTTGTGTATGATTGATCTGTGAAACTGATCTGCAAAACTGATCTGTGAAACCGATCTGTGAAACTGATCTGTGAAACTGATCTGTGAAACTAATCTGAAAAACTGATCTCTGAAACCAATCTCTAAAACTGATCTCTGAAACTGATCTCTGAAACTGATCTATGAAACTGGTCTGTGAAACTGATCTGTGAAACGGATCTGTGAAACCGATTTGTGAAACCTTGAAACTGATCTGTGAAACTGATCTATGAAACTGATCTGTGAAGCCGATCTGTGAAACTGATCTGTGAAACTGATCTGTGAAGCTGATCTGTGAAACTGATCTATCTTCCAATTACTTTTTATTATGTTGTAATTAATTAATTACTTTTATCTTTATTATGGAAACCCTAAATGATGAAATAAATGATACGCGGCTATTTCTATTCCCCAAACCGTCTACCTTTCATTTTTTTCTCGTTAAGCCTTATTTCCTATCTTCTCCTCTACTTAGAACCTTTGAACTCCTGCATTCCCCAGAATCTTCAAATGGATAAGCAAAAGAGACCAAGCAAAGGATCAAAAAGTCTTGTACCTTCAAAGCGTGCTCGAGGCGAGTCGAGTAGAACCACTCAAAGATCAGAAAATCCGAACCTGGAAACTCGGATTGTTGCTGTAGAAAAGGAAGTCAGTTCCACCTGGCTTTTGACAAGTAAGTCGCTGTTGTTAAAAGTTTTAGAATCGCAAGGATGGAAAGCCTTGTTCTCAGATAACACTTGTGTATACTACCCAAAGCTCGTGCATGAGTTTTATATAAATCTTCAAGTTACTTTAGATGGTGTAGAGGCGGCCATAATGTCTTCTGTAGTAAAAGGAAAGAAAATATCATTTTCATCTAATCAATGGGATGAATGTTTAAATGTACCCCATGAGGGTCAGTATGAGGATTATGCTGGAAACATTCCTCCAACCACTGAATACTTCTCTTATGAGTTAGCTTTAGAGCTTTTGACTGGAAACAGAGAGTCAAGGAGAATCATATCCTCAGAGTTGGATGGTGAATGTAGACTTCTCTTTAAGTTTATTTAGCACCAAATTTTCCCCAGGAAAGAAGATTTTGCTGCTATAAAATACCAGGATGTTTTTCTATTGTTTTTCCTAATGACCCATGAGAAGATCAATTTTTGTAGATATCTAATGGTGCACAGAGCTGGAATGGTGAAACCTTCTAAGAAATCCACTGCCCTGTTTTATTCCAAAGTGATCTCTTCTATGTTAAAGAATCTGGAATGTGTTGATGAAGCTGATGAGATAGCTAAATCTGATAGTGATTTTTGTGTTAACAAATAAATTTGTAAAAGGATGAAAATAAATTGGAACCCATGGAAGAAATGATGGGTTGCTGATGAGGACAAGTTGTATGAATCCTACAATCCCACTGATCATGGAAAGAGGCCGAAGGGTTTGAGAGACCCTGGTTTGAAATCAGATGAGGAGCCAATTTATTCTGATGATGAGGAAGAAGTAGATGTTGAAAGGAATAAGGACACTGAAGAGTCTGGTAAACAGGGGATGAAAGAAGCTGAAATAGAAGAAGGAATTATGTCACCTCCTAATGATAGGATTTATCCTGATACTGTGAGCCCTAAGAGAAGAATAGACTTTGGACCCACCAGTCCACCTTTACCCTTACCTGAATCAGAACCAGTTCTTGGTGATGAAGAAGCTAGTGAAACTGAAGTATCTGACAGTGAAGTTTCTGTGAAGAATGGAAATTGGAATGGAGATGATGATGATGCTGCTGATGATGATGATAATGATGATGATGGTGACAACCGACCAGTGGATGGTCTTGCTGTACCTCCAACAAAAACACATCAAACTGTACCAGAAAAAAATTCCAATGGCAAGATAGATTCTATAGAAATCAGTGGAAAAGCAAGTTATGATAAACCTAAATATACTCTGTGTGCTGCTGTCTGGGATGAATACCCTAGTTTTGCTATTTTGGGTTTAGAGTATTCTGAAGAAGAAGAGGAAGAATCAGAATCTACTGCGGTTATGAAGGAAAGCCAACCAGTTGAGACAAGGTCTACTCATGTTGTTGATGCTGCAGATGTTCATCTACCAAGTTATACTGTCTCTCAGTCTGATTTTGATAAGTTTAAAATTGAGTTGCTTGCTGTTGTGAGAGACACAGTCAGAGAAGAAATTTCAAATGCTATTAGACCAGACCTGGCCAATACTGGTGAGTTTATTGGCAGGCACATAGCCTCTCTAAATCAGATTTTGAAGGATCTACAATCTGACTTAGTTTCTCTATCAAACGAATTTAGATCAAACATCTCTCGTATGATGGAAGTGTTGAGGAATATGATTGAACATCTTAAGAAGTCTGATCTGAGAAAGTTGAGAGCTGAGATAACTCAGATAGTTGCTCAAGCCAGTACAACCAAAGTAACCAAGATCACTACTCGTGAGCTAGAGGCTCTAAGGCAGATTGTGCATGATGAATTGGCCGCCATTAGACAAGTTCATGATTTAGACTCATTGAGGAAGATGAATGAGCACAGTGATCACATTCATAAGATGGTGACAGTATATTCAGAAGATTCCACTAAAGATCAGAGAGAGATCAAGGAAAAGGTTGAAAATTACTTTTCAAAGATTTATACAAAGCATGAGATGACAGTGAATTTCAAATTGTTGGATGATAATCTGAAACTACCTCCAGTCACTCAAGCTTTCAAGACTCAAGTTCATTAGTTGCAAGATTTTACTCCTACCTTGGAATGGTTCATGGAGAATAAGGATGATTTTGAGAAGGCTATGCAGTATGGTGGAGAAGTTATTTCGAATTTCATAAATATTTTGAAGCCTTACCTGAATGCACAATCCACCGCCATTGTGCTTCCTACTACTGACCCTCTCAGTGCCTCTGATGTTGCTCCAAATCAGATCTCCATTGCTCAAGCTATATCTCAACTACGACCAGTTCCTCAGCAATCTTCCCAACCAGCTACTACTGCTCAACAGCAAATCTCTGAGGCATCCTCTCCTCCACCTTCCAGAGTCATCTTACCACCTTTTCAAATTCACCCAGTTAAACCTGCCTCCAAGCCTTCCAACTTACCAACCATTGATCCTTATGAAAAAGGTAAAGCCCCGTTACATCCCAAGAAATAGTTGTTTCTTGTTGTTGATAGGGTGACCAGTGTTCTGTTTGTACTTTTATGTACTTTGCAAAACTTTTTTCTCTCTCTCTATTCTCTATGATGCCTTATTTTAATCTCTTCTTTATATGTTTTCCCAACTTTTTGATTATCCCAAATGGGGAGATTTATATCTATGGGGGAGAAACATACTATGGTAGGGGGAGAAATGTTTACATAAATATAAAAAGGCATAAATTCAGGGGGATATTTATATCTCATTGTGTTTTTCTTCCTTATCACTATTATTGATACTATATTATTTTTATTTATGACTAAGATTTGTGATTATCAAAAAGGGGGAGATTGTTGAGCCCTCTGGAAGATTGTTGAATTCTTCATATGATTGCTGTTTTAATAATCACAAATCATTGTTACTTAATCCGGTTGGATTTCTCATATACATAATCACAATCTCTTAGTGAATCTGTTTTTATTGGTTGGATCATGTTTTTATCTATGCTTGCTATTGATTTACAAGTATTCTAGAAGTATTCTGGATCAAACAGACACTTTGTGTTCTGTCAAGACAACGGTCGCACCGATCCATATCAAAGGGCAACGGTCGCACCGATCCATATCAAAGGACAACGGTCGCACCGATCCATATCAAAAGACAACTGACACACCGATGCTGATCAAATGAGTCACCGATCATGACACACCGATGCTGATCAAATGAGTCACCGATCATGGCACACCGATGCTGATCAATTGATTCACCTATCATGACACACCGATGCTGATCAAATGAGTCACCGATCATGACACACCGATGCTGATCAAATGAGTCACCGATCATGACACAACGATGCTGATCAAATTAGTCACCGATCATGACACAACGATGCTGAACAAATGAGTCACCGATCATGACACACCGATGCTGATCATCTGAGTCACCGAAGATGTCTCACCGATGCTGATCAAATGAGTCACCGATCAGGGCACACCGATGTCTAGCCACCGATGCTGATGCTGATGACCTACAGATCACTTAACTCACCAATAGTCATAAACAGTTGTTTGAATTTCTTTATCTTTATTTAATCTAACCAACGGTCATATTATGAATATTTTAATGCTCTCTCATTTATTTAATGAAGGTTGTTGGACTTCAGGGAACCATACCTCATACATGCCAAAATAAATCATTTCTTTTGCTGGAGCTTGTGCTATAAATACAAGAAGTCCCTGTTGGTTCAAAAACACAACGAGACATATATGAGTGCAAAGAGTGGTGGTTGAGATAGTTGCAGAAGACACAGAACCTCATACACACTCAGGATTACTCAAGAAGAGTTCTGTACATTCACGAGGACATTAAATAACTTCATCGACTACATTTTTTCACTATCTCTGAACATGGATGCCAAGCAGACGAGACTCTGTTTTTTCAGAAAAAAAACAGAAGAGGACTCAGAACCATTTCTGATAAAACTTAAGGAGTCCAAAGCTTCACTGCAATCACTAGAGCCATTTCTAAACTCTACATATATGCTCTCTGATTCATTATTTTACATTTTGAGCAGTGTGTGTTTTCTACTGTATTTAACACACACACTATCTCATGTACTTTAACTGGAGGATCTGTAAATCCTCAGAAAACTCTTTACATCTTTCATTTCCCACAGTAATTGTGGTATAGGTTGTGTGTGACCTGGACAGCTGGTTTCTATTGTTCTATTTCCCACGAATAACAGTGGTAGAGGTCTTGGACCTGGATAGTTGTAAACTGTTGTGAACCCCGATCCAGGGTGTGGATAAAATTTATATAAATTTTTGAGAGGACTAAGTCTTGGCTTGAGACTGAGCCTCTTGGTTATATCTGTAGTGCTATATCATTCAAAGGTTTTTTTCCGCTACTAATTACTTTAAAACAAAAACTGTTTTAAAGTCACTGTGATAATTAAACTCGCAAGTGTTTATATTAGTTGTAAATCAGTAAGTTAGTTTCAAAAGTTAATCTACTCTTCTGTTTTGATTAACTGGGAAATAATCAATCCCTTGAGAACCCAACAAAACCTTTACTTTGATATAAATTCACTATAGTTTAATTCAGTATTTTATTTGGGGGTTTTTAAGACAAAGTTTTTAAAATAGAAATTTTAATTGGAACTCAATTCACCCCCCTATTGAGTATCCACTCCAACCAACAATTTATACCACATAGTAATAAATATATTACATAATAAAAATAAATTCTTAAATATTGGGGTGTTATATTATACCCACCTTAAATAATTTTTCCCTCACAATTTTGTCTCATTCCTAATAAAAAGTGTTTAAAAAAAATTTCCAGGGAGTTGAAGATAAAATATACAAATATTTATGGAAAATACTTTTCAATATTTAAAATAAATACTGTTGAAAACCCACATCATAAAAAGGGTAAAGAAAAAACAAATTTGAAAATATAGAATGTGAAATATAATAGACATCTGTAATAACATGTTACTAGGTTCCATATAATGAGAACATTGGTGGGAAGTGACAAATTTTACCTAGAAAGAATATTCCTCTAAAATATAATGTTATAATTACTTTTATGAGGCAGAGAGACCATCAATTCATCATAAATTATCCTAAAATAAATATATTTTTATTTCAATATCCCTTTCTTATAGTTGAGGGATTATTTTACCCTTAGAATAGAGAACATGGGAAAATATATTTTCTTGATTTATTTCTATTTTATAAGAATAATTTCATAATTTGGGTTTGTTATATAAATTTTCATTTATACCATTTTTATTATTCCAATAAATGAATATTCAAGAGGAAATTTTCATTCATAAGGCAATAAAATTTACTTCTAATGGATCATACTAGCCATAAAATGATAATAGGTCATTCTTCATGTATTTAGACATTAACCAAAACCAAGATAGTCAGTTCGAGGTAATATAATATACAATACAAATAAATACTATAATAATCTTTAAAGAATGAACAAATACTCCCAATGTTAAACTATAAAAATATTTTGGACTAAGTTGGAAACCAAAAAATCAAAGGGACTTGATAAAATATTCTTCCCGGATCAATATAAAATTTATCTCCAAACAACATTACTAACTCACGAAGTCATAACCCCAAACAATTATATGACCTAAACATATAATCTTTAAAATATTATAATATTTTACATAAATCACATAAATCACCATAAATCTAAAAAGTAAATCATATATACTTCCAAAATTTTATTCAACCTTTATTCCTAAAATAAAAAAATATTTTAAAAAACATATTTCTGTTTATCTTAATAATATAATGTTACAAAAATAATAAACTTCATAAAAAATTGCATTAATCAATTATTCACAATATAAATTTTTAATCTCATGGTTATTTACTTGAAAATACATATTATCCAAAAGTTTAATAACCATTGTATCCCAAGTAACCATAATTAACTCAAAATAATTGATTATATTAACTTTAATGGTAATCAATAGCTATCAACTTATATTCATAAAATAGAAAATCATTATTCATAAAATAAGTATTTCATTATAAACCAATCAAAATATTTGTGTTATATATACCTCAAAAATTTATGAAATCTTTATAAATATCTTCTAAAGTACCCCCATCACAAAAAAACCACAAAATGTACTAATTCCTTTAAACTTATAATAATCCTTAAATAAAATTCCACTGAATCATACCTCTTGAAACCCTATATTTAGAAACATTTAATCATTCAATGTTCTATATAATACATTATCCACAACTTTCCATCTTATATCTCTATACATTATTCCTACGATCAAAAATATGAATCACATCTTAAGATTCATCAATATAAATATATTAATGCATCTGAATTTAAGAATAAATAACACATACCTTTTAAATATAGATCACCTTTCATTCTAATCCTAATATCAAAGATGGATGCCCCATAATCTACCAGGATGAGTCCATGAATTTTTATAATTCCTAAAAACATTTTCATGTTACTATACTTCCTTTATCCATGTACAATAATTAAATTTAGATTCAAAAAGATATTGGTATATATTTAAATTTTAGACAATCCCATTTTTTGAATATATAGGTTGAGACATCATCTAGAACTAGTTTCCTTGAATACATTAGGATATGGTTTGACTTTAATTTTTCAAATTAGTTTTGTTGTTTATAAAAATCCATAAAAATAGATAAATATATAAATATATAATCTTATTGGAGTGCACCATCTATTATATCCAATTATAGGTTTGACAATCCTTTTTCTAATTCATCCATTGTAAAAACGTGATAAATTACGTTATGGTATTTTCTAAAAATAGGTATTCTAACATATTTATATTTACAAAACATGGTCAAATTTACCCCAAGTTCTTTAATTATATCAAATAATTTAATAGAATTAAGCCACATTATAATGTTTTTTGTAAGAAATTTGAAACCTATAGAAGGTTTATATATCACAAGATTTTATAATTATTACTACAAGTGAATCCTCTAGAATCTAAAGGAGGTTTGAGTTTAATTTACTTCCATTCATCTTGAATAATATATTTTACCCAGATGAAAGAAATTTGTGAGTTAGATACAATAATTACATTAAGGTAATTAGGTTGAATAACTAAATAAATTCTTGAATATATTATTCTATTACCACTTTAAATATATATAACCTTATGTTTAACCTAGGTTATCCAGGGCCATCATTCAATTATATAACCTTATGTTCAAATAATTTATAATAGTAATATAAAATATGTGAATTATCTGAAGCATATCCCTACTAAATTTCTAGATAGGTTGAGTCCCACTTATTATACATTGGATGATAAATTAGTTAATAACCAATCAATCTCTTTTAGAATTATCCCCCCAAGGTGCATCTGTTCCACATCATCATCCACTTTCTAGTATTCAGATAGGATGTACTTGATAGGAAAACCACAAAATATTTTCATTACCAAAACTTTACAATTTTATTCAATACATAAACATATTAATCCATAATTGGATATGAAAATATAAAACAATCCTCATCTGAATCATCCAAACCTCTAAATTTATCTAAACTATAGCTATGATACCAACTATAAGGACATGATCCTTATTCAACTCATAATTTCATTTGTAAAAAAGAATTCATTTTATGTCATTCCCAAAGTTCCTTTTATTTTTATAGTTTTAGATAAATATGTAAAAAAATATTACGTTAAAACTCATACATTACAAGTGGGATACATCCAATCAGTATCAATTTTTTCAACAATACATTAAATTTAAAATAAAACCCGTTTTCATTTAAAGATAAATCCTCAGGATGTTCAACTTGAATTCATAATTATTCATAATCATCTTTAAAACCTATTAAAATGACTTGAAATCATTTCATAAGAACAAAAATTACATTAACAAAAATATAAAAAGGAAGAAGGAAACCTATTAGACAATTTGAAAACCATGAGATAGTATAATTGAGTTTTTTATTAACATAATAAACATTGAGCTAAAATAATAATTTATTTACACATGAAATTATCTTCACTACAAATATTTCCATAAGACACTTTATAAGGTAGAATAAATGAAAAATCACAATCATGAGGGTTTCTTCGAAAAAATGAGAACCTATGATGAAAAGTTTCTTAAAAACATACATTTTTACCCTAAAATGGAATAATAGTTCCCTTAAACAAAATAACCTTATATTAACTTGTGAAATAAAAATATTCCCATAAAAATCATTATTAATCATGGAAAGTCATATAGGTTCCTTGTGACATCATCATTTCAAATAACCATTAATATAACCCTTAAAAATGGAATAAAAAATGTGGTTAATTGAAAGATAATTCTCTGAAGATCTTAATAATTAATCAATTCATTGGAGAGCTATATTAGTCTCACATTCCATTATAAATAATTTTTATAGTCTATAATATACATAAATCACATAAAATATTACATTTACATTATAAAATGTCATGAACCAAGCTGGGTCGACATCCAACCCAATGCCCGACCCGATCTGGGGCAAGGCCCAAGGAGAAATCCTCATCCCCATGGCCTGTAAAAAGTGTTCGGGTATCAAAAATAATATGGGGGAATGATTTACCTGAAATAATAAATACAAACAACCAACAAGATAAATAAACTAAAATGAATAACATACAACTAAGTTTTCCCTTAAACTAAGATCAAACTTAATGTTTAAAACACAACTCAAAAACCAAAGGGAACTAAAATAAATAAAGACAACCAAAATTCCAACACAAACCTCCAAGTAACATGAGGTAAAATATCCTCAAGCTAGAAACACCAAACTGAACGAGAATACCATCAAAAATATGAACCACCAATGCTAAGCACGATGCCTCAATCTGGAATACATGAAGAACACAGTCTACATACTCCCAAACGTGCATTCAGGGTGTGATCCCAGAGCCTAGTAGGATACCACCAAATAAAAATATTCAATTACACAACATCAAATAGATAATTTCATATGATTATTCAAAATAATACTTTTAAAACACTTTTAAGGATTACCGTTACATGGTAAAAGATAAAAAAATGAACACATGAAGAAAAAAACCATTTTACAAACACTATTTTAATGTGGAAGTGAGAATTTCATAAAGAACACACACACCAAAGTGGTCCTCTATATGCAGATAGAGGGAACCATGTCATGAATAGTATATCACTGTGGGTTAATCTCCTAAGGCAGTTATCATGTGTGGTACCATAGAGATGTCGTACCTTAGTGTAAATGTTTCATAGGAATCACATTGATCTATATTATCATAAAAGACCCACAACCAGGGAAACACATCCATAACCCATTGGTCTCCAATCATCACAAAATTTTAGTTAGTTTTGTAACCTCAATCCTGCTAGACAAAACTGTAATGAACCACTTGTGTATCATCTATTGTACTAGTCCTAATCCACCCACCTAGGTACCTGGGGTTTTCTCTTATTCTCAATCAAGTTCTACATTCACATAATACATCACTTTTACATATCAAAAGTCAAAAAAGGAATTACACACACTATATCCACCACTTGAATACCCATGTATCTTTTTGAAATAAAATGTGCACCAAAGAAACATTCCAAATACATTTGACGTCACTTAATCATTTAAAAAATACCTATTTGGGAACACTCAAAGTATAACATAATCAATTTTATCCAAACCCTTGGTCTAAGCACCTTTTTAATTCCATACATAAATCAATGTTTTTTTCATGGCATGATTACCAATATTTAAACTATTTACAACACATCCCAAAAGTTTACAATAAGGAAAGCACGTGAAAACAATTCAAAAAACGTTCTATACCACTTTCATAATTTAATTAATCACATTAACAACTTATCAAAGATTATTAAATAATAGAAAAGTTATCAAACCATAAATATACCCAATTACATTTAGGAAATCCATTTTAAACCAATTTCTTAATAAATTCTTCTTAAAAAAAGTTTCACAGCACTTGCATAATTAAACAAATATGTTTCACAATTTACAAAAATACTTCCAACACTCAAAACAATGTTTTAGAATTGGAAACCACCAAATTATTTTAGAAACCCCCCCTTTTATACCATACATACATCAAATTCATTTTAAAAATGGTTTTTCACCATTTTTACATTCTATCAAACACATTAAGGGAATGAAAAAAAGTACATCGGTGCAAAAAACGTGGGACATAGCCCATGCTCCTCAGAAATTAATTTTCCAATACCAAAGCACTTTGGACCTTTTCAAAAACCCAATTATCACCCTATAAACAAAGCATAAAAATATTTTCAAAAGGGAACACAATATAATACACTCAAGAATATAACCATTTTCATTAATAAATTTTATTCCAACAGCATGGGAATACTTAAAATTTCATAAACACAGTTCTCTTGAAAATATTAATTAAATAAACCATTTTCAAAAATTATAAAACACCCTAAAAAGCACAACAAGATTTTACCAAATAAGTACACCCATATTCACTTATAAAGAAGCCAATTCCAAACCAATTTCATATCAATTTTTCCTAAAACTACATTTGAACTACCCAAAAAGAGCATGGAATTAACAAGCTATTTAAATTATCAATAAATGATGAGGCACGAAATCACCTACCTTAGGTGAAGAAATTGATGGAAAATATTGTGAAACCACAATTTCACTTCAATCTCACAATCGAAAGGTAAGAAGGAACCCAACAAATGAATTTGAACAAAAAAGGATTCAAGATCGAACCCTAAAATAAACCCCATACCCATTGAACAACCAAAAACTCAAGAAAAAAAGAGAATAGGCTAAATAGAAGTGGGGTTGCATGCGTAGATGGAGGGAGAGGCGCCAGCAGGGGAGCCGAGCAGGGTCAGCCAGTGTGGGGGGTGCGCTGGACTAGGCTGCAGCTAGTAGGGGAGGAGATAGACACTGGCCACATGAGGGAGGCTGGGATGGTTAGTTTCTCTAGAAAAGAGGGGAGGTCGGGCGTTGGTGGAGGACATGCTAGAGAAGACCATGCCAGAGAAGGGGATGGATAGGAAGGCATCATACGAGGGGCTCTAACTAGGTGGGGGTTAAGGGGAAGGTAGGTTAAGGGAGTGGTGCAATGAAAATGGGGGGAGGGTGAAACCCTAACACCAAAATAAAATAAAAAATGAGATAATAATAAGGATAAGAATAAGACTAATAATTATAATGATAATAAGTATAATAATAATAACTTAATTAAATATTAACCATATTAATAACAAGAATAATTTTCTTAAATAATAATACCATTATTATTATTATTATTATTAAAAAAATTCTTAATCCATCTTATTTTACTTATTTTTATTTTTTCATTTTCTTTATTATCTATATCGTTAATTATTTAAGTAATTATAATGTATGGTAATAATAATAATAACCTTAATGATATTAATAATTTTGTAACAAAAAGTCAATAAAAGTTATAATAACTTAATATAATATTAACAATGATAATAATAATTATAATATTAACAATAACTCAATAAAATTTATATTATTAATGTTAATAATAATAATAATAATATCAAACAAAATTTTTATTATTATCCTTAAAATAATTACTTAAATGTTATTAAGAATATTATTTTCATTTTATTTCAATTTTATTATTCATCATATTTTACTTTATCATTATTTCATTTTTCCTTTAAGTTTTAATTTATTTTGAAAATCAGGTAGGTTGCACAGTCTCCAAATTGTGCCCTTCTTGTGTGTCTGGTGCCTCTAAACTGAAAACGTGCATTTTACTCAACAAAGACCAGAAAATGTAATCCTAGAATCACCCAATACCCAACCTGAGCTAGAACCAAAGATAATTTGAAACTCCAGTGTGACAATTCTCCCTACCATAAAGATTTCTATCCCAGGAAATCCATAAACAAGTCTGAACCCCAAAGCAGAAACTGATACCCCTTTAACGTTCAAAGAAGATCCCAATGTAATACAAGCGTAAAGAGGCAAACACACTGTGCTTAGGCAAAGTGAATTAAATGAAACCATCCAGAAACTCATAAAAATATTTTTCTGTTATATGTCTCCTGCCCCAAAGATCTAAAACACCTCCAGTTGATTAATCAAGGAAATGAACTCTCGCACCCACAAAAACTAACGTGACAATCCAAAACACCTCAAGAACTATTAAACAAAAACCAAAACGTTTGATTGGAATGAAAAAACAAGATCAAACCACGTCCAAAGAACACTCCCCACCATTATGAAAGAGGCCAACACTGATTCATTCCAGAGACATTTGAGTGAGACCCACTATAGTTCTCCTCAACGTTAGGACTGATGGAAGATACACAAACTTTGAAAATTTCTCGATGGTAACAAAACACGCCACCACAAGGGGTGGGGAGGGTAGGACCCAACTATCAGGGCGCCAAAATCACATTTAAATACAATCCAACATCTTCACATTCCTAGATGACCACTAATCAAAATTGAGACCGATGTACTGAAATAGGCACCATAAGAGCCATTAACTAGAGGGCTGCACCTGGTGAGGCACAACCACCAGGGTCCTGGGAAGCCGAATGAATATTTAATCACATACCTAAGGGATAACTCATATGTTCAAAGAGGACATACGTGTATATGAGTTCCTCCTACCACTTTCCAACAAAAGGGAACAACTAAAATAGATTAACAATGCCTGAGGTTTAAACCATCGCACCTTAACACACTGAGGATATGAATTAGGTCCAAGCCTTTCAAGACCTAGAGTTTCCTCTAACTATGCCCCAACTTCAGTCTGTAACCGACAGATGGAGATCCAATGATTGAAGCATCTTTTGATTCGTAGTCTGTCTGTAGAAACCCCCAAATGAAACTTCTTCTTTTGGGGCCACACACAGCCACACCGCAACCGGGAAAACACCAAAAGACACAAAAAAACCTGACATCCAACTACTCTCTTATAGAATATCCACTGAAACAGGGGTTTAGATGATGTACATGCATCACCTCTTCACATTAACCAAGAAACTAAAGATGTAAAGATGCACCACAAACACTCCCCTCTAAATAGAAAAACAAGAACTCCCCAAGAGGAGGACACGCTCCTATGAAAAAAGGGATTCTCGAAGGTTTCTATAAAATCCAACCTTTCAATTCATAGAGAACTCACGCTGCAAGATGTCACAAAACATAACCCTCTTGGATGATTAAAGTACTAAAAATCCTTTCAATACACTAGTCAACACAAATAAATCTAATCCGCCTTCACCCTTCTTCTCTTGAATTTCGTTCATTGTTTCCAAGAAGGACCATTAGACACAATAGTGTCAAGATTCATACCTGATGACTCAAACAAATCAAAGAGACCAAAACTCCCTTTAGATCCCCTCACATCTGTTATCCCACTACAAGAGGATCTACTTAAATAAAAAGGAAAAAGGGATAGTATTAGTATTAATAATCAAAAGGGAAGGTCCTTACTTTAATCAACTAGAGGGATGGGCAATGGGGAATTTCTTGTGGTCGTACTTCAATCACATGTTAACTCTTTATTTGGGAATACAATAGCCACGATAGGAAACTGAGGACCCAAAAAAACTAGTCAGTTGATCAAAATTCCATGAGAAAACACTGAATGAATGGGGAACCCATTTCAAAGGTTTCCTAAAACATTTCTTGAGAAATACCACTAAACAACACCTCAATTGAACTTACTAATGAACCAAAAACATGGAACATCATTCAAACAAGAAAAGTTTACAAAACCCAAAACACTATTCTACAAGATTCCTAAACCCTCTTTAGAATCATCCATCTTCTCTTAACCATCGTTCTTATAAATCCACAAATTTCAATTATAAAAACCCAATCTCATTTTACAGAAAAAATATTTTAGGAAAATCCACATTTCTAGGACATTATTTGAAAAAGTTCTAAAACCCCATGTTCCACCACTTTGAAAATCAAATCATTTTCCACATTAAAATCCAGATTTCATAAATTTTCAAACATATGTTCTCAAAATTCTCTTAAAAAACCAAAGGGATGCAATACAATGAAATGGGGAATTAGTGTCAATGGGTGACTTTGACATATGGTTGGTGTCTATATTGCAATCCCTCCATGATCATGAAGGGCTTACTAGGATAATGTCTCAGGTTCCACATTGCTTTCTAGGCCTTGTGATCATGATGATACCACTAACCCCACTCCCTCGTAATTTCCACCAAACAAGATTAACCACAAGGACCAGAGACTCACACAAACCTTAGCTTTCCCTAGTAACTCGAGTCCCACCATGATGTATGCTGGCCAGGCACCTTACTCATATCCAGGTGTCGAGTCATGACACCCTTAACTCTGTTCCACCCCAACTCTTTCCCAAATATCATGACCCAATGGGGAAAACCTTCTTTGATACCATTTTTTCAAGAACCAAGTCGGGTCGCCATTCGACCCGGTGCCCAACCTGGTCTGCAACAAGGCCCAAGGGGCGTTCCTTATCCCCACGAGTTGGCATAAGTTCCCAGGTATCAAAAATAATACGGGGAAACGATTTAACCAAAATAATAAACACAAAATACCAAAGAGATAAATTAACTAAAAATTAAAATATAAAACCAAACATGCCTTTAAACTAAGATCAAATGTAAGGTTTACAACACAACTCAAAAACTGAAGGGAACTATAAAAAAGAAATATACCCAAAACTCAAAAAAAAACCTCCAAGAAAAATGAGGTGAAACATCCTCAAGCTACCATCACCAAATTGCATGAGAATACCATCAATAACCAGAACAACCATTGATAAGCAGGATGCCTTAACCTAGAATACATGAAGAACAATGTTTATATACACCCAAAGGTGTATGTAGGGTGTGATCTAAGAGACTAGTAGGATACCTCCCAATAATAATATTCTATGTCACAATATCAAAGTTATAATTTAATATTATTATTCAAATTCATACTTTTAAAATACTTTTAAGGAAAACATTTACAAGATAAAATTTAAACAATTTACACTTTAAGAAAAAAAAGTTTTACCAAAACAATTTTAAAGTGGATGTGAAAATATCATAAAAAACACACACACACACAAGTGGTCCTATGTATGCCAATGGAGGGAACCACATCATCAATAGTAATGCACTATGGGTGAATACCGTAAGGCAGCTAGCATGTGTGGGACGCTAGAGACATCGTACCTCAGTGTAAACATAGAATAAGAACCACAACGATCTACATTCTCATTCACGAGACACTAGTAGGGAAAAACATCCATAACCTAGTGGTCTACAATCATAAAAAAAGTTTACTTAGTGTTGTAATTTCAATCCTACTAGATGAAACCAGGACAAACCACTAATGTATCATCTAGCATACTAGTCCTAATCTACCCACCAAGGTACCCAGGGTTTTACCTTGTGCTCAATCAAGTTCCACATTCACAACATACATCAATTTTATATATCACAAGTCAATAAAGGAATTACAAACACAAAATCCACCCCTTACACACCCAAGTCTCCCTTTGAAATCAAATAAACACTAAAGAACCTTTTACAATACATTTGTCGTTACTTAATCATTTCGAAAATCCCCATTTGAAAATAGTCAAATAAGAACATAATAAATTTAATCCAAACCCTTTGGACAATCCCCTTTCTGATTCCACATATAAAATAATTTTGTTTTCATGGCATGCTTCCCAAAATTTAAACCATTTGCAACACATCCCAAAAGTTCACAATAAGTAAACCACACAAAATAAATTAAAAAAAGTTCCATACCCATTTAACAATTTAATAAATACCTTTCAAAAATTAGAAAAAATTATTAAATAACAAAACAAGGGATTTCACCATAAATATACCCAATTCCATTTAGGAAATTCATTTTCAATCCACTTAATTAATAAATTATTCATAAAACTAGTTTTTCACCTATTGAATAATTAAAAAAAATATGTTTCACAATTTACAAAAATACTTCCAACACTCACAACATTGTTTTACACTTGTAAACCACTAAATTATTTTATAAAACCACCTTTTTATACTATACATCCATAAAATTCTTTTTAAAAAGGGGTTTTCACCTTATATACATTTTATAGAACACTTTCAAGGCATGAAACAAAAGGACACCAGTTAAAGACACATGGGACATAGCACATGTTTCTTAGAAATTTATCTTTCTATACCAATGCACTTTGGTACTTTTCAAAAACCCAATTTTCACCCTCTTAAAAAAGTATAAAAATCTTTTCAAAAGGAAAAACAATTTAATATACTAAAGAATATAACCATTTCCTTTAATAAATTTTATTCCAACCACATGGGAATACTATCAATTTCAGAAACACGATTCTCCCTACAAAATTAATTAAATAAACCCTTTTCAAAATTTATAAAACACACTAAAAAGTAAAAAAAGATTTAACAGAAAAATTACACCCATATTCTCCTATAAAGAATCAAATTTCAAACCAATTGCATATCAATTTTTCCTAAAACTACATTCAAACTACCCAAACATAGCATAGAACATGTTAAAATAAATTTAACAAACAACTTAAATTATCAAAAAATTCTAAGGCATGGAATCACCAACCTTAGTTGATGAAATTTTCATATAATTTTGTGAAACAACAACCACAACTCAATCGCACCATCGAGAGGCAAGAAGAAACCTTAAATAATAATACAAACCAAAAAGGATTCAATATTGAACCCTAAAATTAACCACATACCCGTTGAAAACCCAAAAACTCAAGAAACATAAGAGAAGAGAATCAACTGAAGGTGGTTGTGTGCGTGAAAGGGGGGAGAGGTGCTGGTGGGGTAGCTGAAGTGGTGTCCGCCAGTGAGGGGGGCGTGCTAGACTAGGTCGCAACCAGTAGGGGGATGCTATGGATGCGATCCATGTAATGGAGGCAGGGCTGGTCGATTTCACTGGAGAAGTGGGGAGGTCAGGAGTAGGTGGAGGACATGCTAGAGACGGACGTTCCAGAGATGGGGTTGGATAGGGAGGCATTGTGCGAGGGGATCTAAATTGGTGGGGGTGTGATGGGGAATGTGTGGGAAGGGAGGGGTGTGCCAAAAAATGGGGGTGAGGGTGAAACCCTAGAACCAAAATAAAATAAAAAATGAGCTAAAAATAAGGATAAGAATAAAACAAATAATGATAATAATAATAATAATAACTTAATAACATATTAACTATATTAATAATATGAATAATATTATTAAATAATATTAACATAATAATTATTATTAAAATAATTCTTAATCCATCTTATTTTACTTATTTTTCTTTTGTGTTTACTTTATTATCTCTCTCGTTAATTAATTAATTAATTATAATTTATGGTAATAATAATAATAACCTTAATGATATTAATAATTTTATAATAAAAATATAATAAAAGTGAAAATAACTTAATATAATATAAACAATGATTATATTAATTATAATATTAATAACAACTCAATAAAATTTATATTCTCAATGCTAATAATAATAATAATAATTTTATCAAATAATAATTTTATTATTATCCTTAAAATAATTCATTAAATTTTATTAAACTTATTATTTTCATTATATTTCCACTTTATTATTAATCCTATTTTACTATATCATTATTTAATTATTAGTTTATGTTATATTTTATTTTGAAACCCGGGTAGGTTGCACAGTATCCAAATTGTGCCATGCCTGTGTGCCTGGTGCCGCTAACCCCAAAACACATGTTTTTCTTAACAAAACTCAACAATTTTAAACCCAGGCTCACCCAAAACTCTAAACGAGCCAGAACCAAATAAAAATTGAAACCAGGGTGTAATTTAAAATATAATAAAATATTCCTTCCAACACATATGAAAATGTAATTTTGTGATTTACATATAAATAAGGATGAAAGTCCTTTTCTTTGAAAGCTATTTCAAAAAAAACATACATGGGTGTGAAATGGTTAATTTCTTTTAAAAATAATTAAAAAAATAATATAAATCATCTTAAAGAATAATGGTCAATATTTTAAGAAATTATACTCATGTTTTATATGCTAAAAAAATTCCTTTAATACTCATATAAAAATGATAAAAATTAATCCGTTTCAAAAATGTTTAAAAGATGTATTTTAAAACCATCATAAATTATTTTAATCATGGTTAAAAATTAATTGGAAAATAAATTTCATTATATCAATATCATATTAAAAATATTCTAAATATAATGAATTTTGTGTAAAATTATATAGAAAATTAATCATTAAAATATTTAAAATGTGAATTAAAGTAAAGGGCCCCTTACCTGGAGTCTGACTTGTCACATACATTATTTATCTTATTGAATAAAAAACATATGTTAATTATTTATTAATTAATAAAATTATTCAAGTTTACTATTCCATTTATTTCACTTAAATCCTTTTTATACTTAATTGATTTAGTTTACTTCAAACATTTTGAGAATGTTAGTTCATAAATCCAAAATGAATTTAGTAAGTTAACATTGATAAACTAGATCATTATTATATCTTATAAATAATCTAAATCATGTAATAATTATAATTATTTATTATTTATTTCTACATTTATTACCATCTTTGTAATACGGTTATGAAAATTTAATTACATTACAATCACAGAGATAGTAGGTCGTATGTGTGCATGAGTAACATTTTCATTATTCAAAGAACACGAGGGAAGGAATTTTAGTATCATTTTTCCTTCTAGATGATTATTATATCATAAATATAATATTAATTTATTAAATCCACCGATATAACAAGACATTTTATTTAGTGATGAAAAAGAAAATACATCAGTTCGTGAGGTGGTAGCATGCACGTACACACAATAGACATTTGTAGTTTCTGTTGGGTTGTATAAAAATAAGTATAATATATATTTACATTTTATAATTATATTTATATCATAAATATCATATTATTTCATTTGGATCCATCATTATGACCATTCATTATATTCGGTGATGAAAAATGAAATACATCGTCTTGTGAGACAGTAGTCTTCATGTACACATAAGTGAAATTTTTATTTTTAATTAGATGGTTAGGTAGATAAAAAGGGTTATAAGATAATAATAATAAAATTAAACTATATTTAATATACTTATGTTATTATTACATAATTTTTTAATAATATTTCAATGATTTAGACGAAGAAATAAAACAAAAACACTCAGTTAAGAACTATATATCTACATCGAAATACCGCCTTAGGTTTAAAACTAAATACTTCTTAAGAATGTATTCTGATCAAACTAGGATCTATACGACATTGTAGGGATGTTAATAATGGATTAATTGAATTATTTTCTTATATAAGAGGCCCAGGAAGTGTGGATAGGATAGGATAAGGGTTCCATTATAAAATTGTGGGAGAGGACACACTAAAATATTTTTTAAGGATTTAAATATTATTAAGTCATTTTCAAGGAAAAGTGTCCCATAAAGAAAAAAATAAATAATAATATAATAATGGTAAAAATTAATTCATAAAATAATAATTAATATGAAATTTGGCGGCCTTATCATTTTTTTAAACTAGGTTAACCTGATTAGCCCTTTTACCATTGGGGCACATTTTTTTTACCAAAAGTTGTATTCATAACGAAAAAAATGAAACTTTTCTCAATAATAAATTTGAAAATTCAGATTAAAAATAATAAATCAATTTAATTAAATTAAATTTCGATAAGTTGATGAAATTAATTTAAAATTACTGTGAAAAATGCAATGAAAACCTGTTTTTAGAAAAGCACATTTTTATGCATAAACCCAAATTTAATTTCATTCCTTTATTAGTAAAATCCATAAAAAATGTTAAACTATATTTTAAATATATAATGTATAAATTTAGTTAAAACATTAATAAATAGATATTAATATAATGTATTTATATAAAAGAATATTTTCCCAAATAAAAATAGTCTTTAGATTTTTTTTAAATCCTAAAAATGAACTTATACAAAAATCAAGAATAATAATGATTTATTTGTAATAAATAATATTATTTATAATTAAAAGAGTTTTATGTTAATTTATGAACGAATTTAATGCATATTTTTTCTTTATAATTAAATTATTTAAATAAATTAAATGACAATTATACAAAAAATGATCTTTTTCACTATTCACTAATAATTCAATCTTTTCATAAAATTTAAAAAATACACCCAAAGATAGTATTTTCGTGTTGATTTAAAAATTGATATTGATTTCCTCAAATAAAATTTATAAAAAATTTGTAAATTAATTATTATTTCTTCAAAAAATGCAATAAAAACCATTTTTTCAGAAAATAGTTTTTTGAAACATAAAATGAATTTACTAAAAATGTGTGCTTATTTATTATGCATAAATAATTTCATATGAATTATCTAAAAAAATTATAGATATTATACATAGTTTTTTATTAAAAATCATACCCATCAATTTAACATCTAGGTTATGATGGTCAAATTAAAATATTTTTATAGTATATCGCAAATAGCTTAAGGCTCTCACTAAAGAATAAATTACATAAAGAAAATAAACTATAAAATCTTGTGTTTTTAAATTCTATTTATACTTCAAAAAAAATTAGGCATATCTTATCTCAATATCTTAGTAAATCAACAACCATTCAATATTTTATAGAAATTTTTGCATGTTGAACCATATCACTGATCTACTATCTGATAAACTTATCCCATGAATTTGATCTGGTGAATTAAAAGTTATTATTTTTTGTTTTTTCCTTCTCACCACATACATATCCTAGTAATTATATACTTTATTTGTTTTTATTCATCAAACGACTATATAAGTAAGTGTATTAGAGATTTCTTATTTGAACTAGCCTTCTTATTTTTCCTTTATCATTTTTTCTTCAATACCTACAAGATATTCTTCTATGGATAGGGTCAAAACCTTCTTATTCTTCTTCAAGAGTTATTATTAGTTCTCCTAACTCTCTTTTGTAATCAACGCACCGCAACATAAACTCTACCTACTCTATTTTATTTTTCTATTTAGGATACACTGTTTATAGTTCTTTTATCCTCTCAAATCATTAAGGAACTTCAACATTACCCTTTGTATTTTCAATCAATACTAATTTACCCTTAAATTCAAAAAAAATATTATCCCTATTATTGATAATAAATTAAGAAGGATAAAAGTTCTTATACCCCTTATTAGCACTATAATACATTATTAAATTTATTTTTCTCCATATTAATGATATCAAAAACTATATGGGAAGGTCTTATCATGAAATAGTAAAATATTTTCCCCTTCAGTTTGTCCTCTTTCCTTGTTACCCCCACATACTTGATATATTCTATCAATTCCAAGAGCGGAGGGTTATACCATATTTTATTTTAGCAACGTCCCATCAATTGACCAAATCTATGTCAACCTAGTCCAACCTAGTGTATAAAAAAGAGTGCTTAATTTAGACATTAATGATTATAATAACTCACATCATTATCCTCCATGATCTTCTTCTAAATTGGTTTCACATTGTACTTTCACCATGTTTTCCTTTATTATATATGAACCACGATCTCAAGAAGTATTACAAAAATACCCCTTTTTTATTTTTTTTTTATTTTTAACTGTCTTTATCTTAAATATATATATATATATATATATATATTAAAATATGTTTTAGTGGGATTGATTTATTCTTTTATCTTAAAAACTTTCTTCATCAATCACATTTAAACATTCCTTCATTTCTATAATAAAAATAAACCAATAGTACTTGAAACATAGATCTTCTCATTAAATACTTTAGAGTTTAATAAATATTGAATAGCTTCCACATTGGACCTATAATATTTATCTGGAATCACAACACACTTATTAAATCATCCATTAAAAATATCAAAGTCTTTTGTTATATTTATGTCCACTGATGTTCTGCAAAAGTATTTTGTAATTTATTTATTTTGAAAATATAATTCATGATAACAAATGTAAACTCTATTTAATTACTCAAATTTTATTTTTATTTCCAATAATATTATTATTAACTTCTTAATATCTCAATCATATATCACTATTAATTTTTTTAGGCTTAAAATAATTAATATTAGCACTTGAATCATCTTATTTGATCTTAGATTTCAATTAAAAAAATATATTATGAAAAACTCTCATATTAAAATATCATTATATGTAGAAAATTAATATCCACCATAAATATTATTCAAATTATACTTGAATCATTTCAAAACATTACATCATGATGTTTTGATCATTGAATAATGGATTGGGTACTTGTCACGAACCAGCCTCGATGCCCTGGTAACCCAATAACCGAGCTAGACCAGATATAGCCCATAGGGCATTCCTGATCCCCATGGATTGGCGACTACCACCTGGTATCATACAATATGCAAGTGGGAATGATTGTTCCATTAACAAAGAGGATGTAAAAGAAGCAAGATGATGTGCATATAAAAAAATACTCCACTGGGAATAAAGTAAAATAATACAATAAGGTGTAAACAATCAAAAATTACTAAAATCCAAGTACTAAAATAGGTAAAACACAACCCAGGTCCCTAAGGACACAACTCACAAAGATAATGGTTTAGTAGCTGGATCCACCTCTAAGTGATGCTTTCCCTTTGCTTGAACATCGAAGAAACTAATCTACAAACACACAATTTCACAAGTAGGGTGTGAGAAAAAAACCCATTATGTTATCACCATGGATTCCAAAATAGATTCCAATAATTTATTATAAAAAGGAATGATTTCAATTTTTAATGATAACAAGGTTTGGCGTTTTAATGAATAATTAAACAAATCATGCTATACAGTTCAAATGATGAAAAAATACTTTAAGAAAAAGCATTACAAATGATATAATATTTCTAAAATAATGGCTTAAATAAAATATTTACACTAAATATTTTATTTAAATTGAGTAGGCATGTAAATAAGTTCAAAAGCATTGACATTCAATTATATCTCAAATATAAATAACAAGGGAGAAACATGGTCATCTGCCAAATAAGTACGATAGTATTTCCGGCAATAGGACTCTGCACTCTCTAAGTTATCTTGATAATATGTGTACATGGACATTGATTAGAGAGGACTTGTCAACATTTATTAAGGGATATGACCAATTACATGTATCATTTAGAATGTTGTAGTAATCGTAGAGTGTGTCCAAATAACTCACAATATACCTATGGCTTGCATGTGCTCTTATACAATACATGATGGAAATTTTTTTAAGAATTATTAAAATAATTAAATCCCACACTTTGATTTAATTTCCAATTTATCATTTAAAATCCAAATAGGTTTTAATCAAAAAAATCCTTTTTAACAGGATAAAACCATAGGATTTCTATCAAAACATTTTTTAGCCATTTTTACTAGTTTGAAATCCATTCAATACCAATTACATCATTTCAAAATTAATTTCTACAATTAAATTATATAATTTAATAGAAATAAATTCCATAAAATCCACAATTTCAATTAAATAATTCAAATTAACAAATTTCCATAAATAGACCCCAATTCAATGGAATTGGGGGTTTTCCAAATCTCATGCCAAAACTATTTCAAATCTGTCAATTTTCGGGAATAGGATATTATTACATAAAATGAAATCTAGTTTAAGTAACTTAATTTAAATCAAATATTGAAATAAATCAAGTAATTAATGGTTAATCAATTTGGGTAATCGAGACAGAACCGCCTACCTCAAGATCATCGTTGTCAATGACAATGATAAACCACCCTATGTGGTTCAATACACCTCCTCACAACATTATTATCATATGTTTCGGCACAACAATGGTTTAAATTCATCAAGGATTCCTAGAACCAATAAAAAAAAATTGTTTCAAAAGGAAATAAAATATCACATGTGATGATACATTCGCTATCTTGGAAAATTTTCAAATTATTGATTAAAATATTATGTTCAATAACATTTTCTCTTTCCTAGATAATATCTTGATTATCATTTTATGCCAATTCATGTGTTTGAAATTATCCTTCTACATTTCATGCAATTACACATTGATAATTTTATATTTAATAAAATTATCCTCAATTTCCAAAGTAATTATCAAAAATATATATCTAACTATATATATTTATATAAATATATATAAATCATTTCATAATCAAAATAAATAACATGATATAATTTTTATAAATTATCCCAAGTATGTTTATCAATATACATATATATATTGATAATTCATTATCTTTTGATAATCTAAATAATTATCGTTTGATAATTTTAAATAATTATCCATTCAATATTTATATTGATAATTATTTTGGATAAAACATTTCATTGTCCTTTGATAATTCAAACCAATTATTTTATGATAATTTTATAAATTATAGCTCGATAAAACAAAGTGATAATCCTATGATAAAACCATTTAACAATTATTCTCAGTAATTTAATTAAAATTATTATTTGATAAGATGTTGCAATAATAATTTGATAATTCTTAATAATTATATTTGGATAAATTTATTTAAAAAGAACCAATTGAAATGTGGAAAATAAGATTGAATAATACACTACTTCCTTTAAAACAAAAATATGATTTGGTTCTTTTCGTCGAGACGAATCCAATGACCTCGATGGTGTGTAATTCCAATCAATAATGTAGAAGTTATAGAATAGAGAGAATTGGAACAAATAATAAAATATTATAAAAATAAATAAATATAAATTGAAACAATAACCTAGGTGGAGGTTCATGCATTTCATCACCCATGGAATGAATAATGCCATCACACCGTCACACCTAGATGCATAACGGGACCAGCTGAGAGTTGATCGATCACGTCCAAGGATGTTTTTGGGTTAATCAAACTCAAGGGAATCAACCATCATTAAAAATAATCATTTGGATATTTAAAAGCCTTAAAAGCATAGAAATTTAAAACCATATTTAAAACACTAAAATTAATCCGTGATTCAACCAAAAATCCTTTACAGAGCCATTGATTTTCATTTATTAAGACGTTCCTAAATTAAACATGGTTTAAAAGATGACAAATTGGACATTTTAAAAACTCCAATGGTTAAAAAATTGTGTTCTTCCATCTTTAGAAGATCACTGAAAAGTAAATCCATTTTTTTATAATTAATTTAATAATTAAATCATTAAATAAATTAATTTAAACAGAAGTGATACCAAACACTTGTTTCTCATGAAAGTTATACCTCGTTTAGTCTAAACACCCCATTTCAGACATAATGGTGGTCTCGGTTTTTACAAATGATGAATCATTTGGGAGATATTGATGATTTATTAATTAAAAATAGATTAGATAATTAATTTCAATAAAAATGGTTTTTATCATGATTGATCCATCCAAATGTCTGACGTCTACAAATTTTATACCCTATCTAGGTAAACACCACATTCCTAACCTATCAGAGGTCTCATATTTTCTATATGATGCACCTTTTGTGAGATATTTAATTATTTTTTAATAAAATAATATATCAAATATAATTTAATAACTTTAAATCAAGATAGAGGCATCCAAAAGTCTGCAGATTTCAAATTTTATACCCCTCCTAGGGTAAAACCAGCATTCCAGACCCAAGAGTGGTCTCTAATTTCACATACAATGCACTATTTTGGATTTATTCAATTATTTTGAACAAAAAGTGAAAGCTTAATATATTATATTTAATATTTATATTCCGTCTTCATGGAGACTTTTCAAGATTGGGATCTCACACTAACTTAGTGTCAAACTCCAAAAATACTCAATTGAATATTACAAGATGTTAACTGGAATTTAAAGTATTTAACACATTTATCAAAAAATTTATAATCAAAAATTATTTTCTTTTCCACTTATGATATTAATAATTTAACCAGATGGGGTTTGGGAATACCCTAAAATAGTAATGTGATGTTATAGTCTACCCACCATAGGATCTTTTTATCCCCAAAAATCCTGTAAATAATCCTCCGCAATAAAAAATGAGGTCATTGCTCTCTCATAAATGAATCCCTCTCCCACATCTCATGAGAATCAGAACCACATTTTCAGAGAACAAAGGTCATAGGTATCTTCCTCCCATGAAGTACCTTTGTCTCAAAATCAATTATCTTAACTAGAAACTCTATCAAGGATAAATCAGGTTCAATCTCAAGATCACTCTAGCTCAAAACATGAGATGGATCAGAGAGATACTTTCAAAGTTGTGACACGTAAAACACATTATGTATCAATTTCAACTACGATGGTATTTCTAAATTAACCTATGATCCCAGTTCCTTCTGAAGACCTCTCTAAAAGTGAGAAGTAAGTCGAGTATCCTTATTAGAGACAATAAAAGATGGAACTCCATGAAAACAAAAGATCTCTTTCACATAGATACTTCCAAACTCCTTATCTTTTCCTGTATCTCGAATGGGTATAAAGTAATCTGACTTTATCAGCCCTTCGATCACAACCCATATGGCATTGTTCTTCCTCTGGGTACAAGAAAACCAAACCGCAAAGTCCATAGAGATTTTATCCCACTTCCAGGTAGGGATTGGATGTTTTTGAAGCAAACCAAAAGGTTTCTAGTACTAGACATTCATTTTTTAGAACATATAGCAACGTGAAACAAACTCATCAATACCCCTCTCCCCTCATAACTAGCCATCATAACTACCACCTCATGCCGTAGAACATCTTTTTGGTTCTTAGGTGCACAATCCATTGGGAATTATGTAAATCCTCCATTACAGCCTTCCTTTTCGCTAACAATACAACATAACAGTTCCAATAACACAAAATAATCTCTTTAAATAATGACCACCGGTCATCGATCTCCCCACAATAAATAGAGTCACTAATGATATTAAATTCATCATCAAGATGTTGTTCCTATATAGTCATCTTGATAAGAGCTCATTTCAATTAAACGTTGGCTAAATAAAGTTCAGAACCTTTCAACCGATCAAACAGATCTTCAATTAGTGGAAACTGGTATTTTTTCATTATCATAACCCAATTGATATTTTTCTAATCAACACATAAGTAAAGAGAGTGATCATATTTCATGGAGAAGATAATTGTCTCTACCCAAGGTGACACACTCAAGTGTATAAATCCTTTATCAACAAGATCATCCAACTAGGACTTCAATTTTTTTTAGTTCAGCTAGAACCATTCAGAAAGAGGGAATATAAACTGGTTGAGTATCATACATTAAGTCAATAGAAAAATCAACCTTTCTTACCCATTCCAAAGTAGAGAAGTCAAAATAAAACATACTGGTAAACTCAATGATGACTATATGTAGATCACCACTCATTGAATCTTGCTCCAGACCAATAGGAAACACTTATATCAATTTCTTAAACTCCAGATAAGAAGGTTCGGCTCTGCTTGACCTTGGGTCCCATTCTCCTTGAAATACAAGAGATACACAATTGGATTTATTAAGGTAGACCCATATAAGATAATAATAAATTTGGGTTTTATTAGAAATTATCCAATACATCCTGAATATGAATTCAAGAGATTCCATGTCAAGTAAAAGAAAACTCCAATAAATATCAACATCTGATAGAGAGAAGACACAAGCGGGACTATAGAGACATTTCTCTCTCTTCGTACCAATGGTTTTAGTAATATCCATTTCATAAGATAAAATATCTATTGAAAGATTAAGAATATTAATGATATAGGTTGAAATAAATGAACGAGATGCACCATTATCAAACAGACCAGTCACTAAAGATGAAGCTATATTAATGGTACCTCTAATGGTCACTGAACCCATATTAGCTTCCTCTAAAGACACTTCCACTATGGGAAGAATCTTCATTTCCGATGCCTGTGGGTGGAACCCTTTTGCATGTGAATTATTTTATTTACCCATAGTTTTTTTATGTTCTGAAAATCTTGTGCTACTGTGATAAGTGGAAAACTAGTGGTAGAACATCTACAAGTGCCCTAAATGTCTGTTGGAGCCATAGTTTTGTAGTCCTGCTCAACCTTGAAAAACCCCACAACCATGGACAACACCATTGAATCTAGATAGAACTAGTCAGTGAAATGAATATTTAATTCCATCCACTCTAATCTATCATATTTCGTTTTCATCACCATCATTTCAAATCATCTACTTTTTGGTCCCTCAAGCATGAACGTGACACACGTCACCTTGATCTCGTATGGTGTCTCCAAGAACACCAACAGATGTTCTATACTACCCAATCATTCCTCATCATTTTGAGGAATTGTGGAGACTTTGAAATTAGGTGGTTACTTGAGAATGAACTCTTGATAATTATTTCAAAGAACATCCCCCTGAGGATCCACAACTGGAGCATGAATGGCGGCTATTGGGGGTGCCTGCCCCAAATCTTGGAAAGTATGCTCAATCACCTCAACTAGATTTAGATGAACAATATGATTTTATAACTAAGTTTCAGCATAATCCTACCCCTAGATCAAATTCACACATCTTCTTGAAGGAATGATGTTACACAACATCAATATACAACATTGAAGACATTAGGTATTTCTCAAACATAGCAATGAGAGAAATTAATCCCAATACAAAGAACAAGAATGATTTGGATTTCACTTTATCCAAATAAAAATAGGGAAAATACTAGAACTAACCCATAAGAAGTCTTTCCCTAACCACCTCTGGTGACTTATTGTTTATTGCATTGAGATCTGGACAGGAACTCAATCGCAACTACCTCCTATGTCCTGATAAGATTTCAGAAATTCATACTGACGTCAGGAAAAAAGCTAAACCTCCTCCGAAACCATTTTGTCTGGAAGTAGCCTAGCACCCTGGTAACCAAATAACTAAGCCAGACGTGACATAGCCTAAAGGGAGTTCGTGATCCCCAAGGGTTGATGACTATCACCTACCATCATACAACATGGAGAACACAACCCAAAAAGTAGGGTGTGAGCTAGAAATCCCATTAGGGTCTCACCAAGGCTTTCATAACAGATTCCAACAATTATTCAAGAAATGGAATGATTTCAATTTTTAAAGAGAAATAGGATTTAAATTTTAAAGAATAATTTAACAGATCATGCTATACAATTCCAATGATTGAAACAAAAGTTAAATAAAGGCTTTACAAAGTATGGAATATTCTTAAAACAATTGAGTAAATAAAAGAGTTAAATACAAAATTTTATGTAAATTCAGCAGGCACATAAATAAGTTCAAAAGTATTGAGAAAAATTATATATCAAATATAAATTATAGGTGAGTAACATGGTCATATTCTAAATAGGTACAATAGTATTTCTGGCTATAGGACTCCAAACTCTTTAAATGATCTCAAAAAAATGTGTCCTGATACATCCATAGGACACTAGTAAAATAGGACTTGTCACCATCACCTAAGGCATGTGCCCTGCTGCATGTATGGTTTAGAACACTGTAGTAATCATAGATTGTTTCCAAATAACTCAAAATTTACCTAAGGCTTTCATGTGCTCTTACACAATCAATTATGGTCAATTTTTTTTAAGACTTCTTAAAATAATTAAATCCCACACTTCCACTTAAATGCCAATTTTCCATTTAAAACCAAAAATAGTTTTTTATCAAAAATATTCCTCTTTAAAAAGATAAAACCATTGAGTTTCTACCAAAACATTTTAAAGCAATTTTCACCCGTTTGAAATCCATTCAAAACCAAGTGCATCATTTTACAATTCATTTCCACAATTAAATTCAACAGTTTAATTGAAATCATTTCTATAAAATGCATAATTTAAATTAAGAAATTTAAATTAACAAATTTCCATAAACACACCCCGATTCAAGGGAATTGGGGGTTGTCCAAATCTCATGACAAAAACATTTCAAATGTATCAATTCATTAGAATCATATTTTGTTACCTCCATTAAAAGAGAGTTTAAGACACTAAATTTTGGTCATCTGTTGAAATAAATCAAGCAATTCAGGGTTAATCAATTTGGATAATCAGGACGTAACCACCTACCTCAAGGTCCTTAATGTCAGTGGTAAGGATAAACCACCTTCTGTGGTTCTATACACCTCCTCACATCCTTAATATCGTAAGCGTTGACACACCAATGGTCGATGTTAGTCAAGTGTTCCTCGAACCAATATGAGTTATTTTATTTCAAAATAAAATAAAGTATCGCATGCAATGATACATTCTCCCTCTTGGAAAATTTTCAAATTATGGATTAAAATATTACGTGTGATAACAATTTCTCATTCTTGGATAATATATGTATTATCATTTTATATCAACGCATGTGTTTGAAATTATCCATCAATAGTTTATGCAATAACACATTGACAATTTTATATTTAATAAAATTATCCTTGACATACAAAGTAATTATAAAAAGTATATATCTAACTATATATATATATATAAATCTTTTGTTAATGAAAATAAATAAGATTATATAATTTTAATAAATTATCCCAAATGTGTTTATATATATTTATATATTGATAATTTATTATCTTTGTATAATCTAAATAATTATCATTTGATAATTTTAAACAATTATCCATTCAATAGTTTTCTTGATAATTATTTTGGATAAAATGTGTCATTGTCCTTTGATAATTCAAACCAGTTATTTCATGACCATTTTATAAATTATATCTTAAAAAACAAAGTGATTATCCTTTGATAAAACTGTTCAAGAATTATCCCCAATAATTTCATTAAAATTATTATTTGATAATTTGTTTCAATTATCATTCGATAATTCTTAATAATTATATTTTGATAATTTTTTTTAAAAATAACCCTTAAATTTTTTGAAAATCATATTGAATAATACACTACTTCCTTCAAAATAAAAATATGATTTCTGTCCTTCTCATCGAGACGAGTACAATTACATTGACGGTGCGTATTTCCAATCAATAAAATATAAGCTATAGAAGAGAGAAGATTGAAACAAATAATATAATATAATAAAAATAAATCAAATCAAAAACCTAGGTGGAGGTTCATCCAGCACATCCCCCATGGGATGAGGAAGAATGCCATGTCGTCGCACTTTGAAGTGCAATAGGACCAACTAAGAGTTGATTGATCATTACAAGGATGTTTCAGGGTTACTCCAACTCAACGAAATCGAACAATAGTAAAAATAATCGTTTGGAGCCCCAAAAGTGCAGTAATTTAAACCACTCAAATCAATTCATGATTTAAACGAAAATCCATTATAGAGTCACTGATTTTAATTTATTAATATATTTCTAAATAAAATGTTGTGTAAATGGAGGTATATCGGATGTCTTGAAACCTCCCATGTTTCAAAAATGGTGTTTTCTCCTTTTCAGAAGATGCTTGAATAGTATATCCGTTTTTATAATTAATTTAATAATTAAATTAATTAATTAATTAATTTAAAGACCAGAGAGACCAAAAACCTGTTTCTTGTGAAAGTTATACCCCATTCAGAGTATAAACTGCATTCCAGACACAACGGTGTTCTCATATTTCTCAAACAATGAAACATTTGAGAGATATTAATGATTTATTAATTAAAAAATGGATTAAATAATTAATTTAAATAAAAATGGTTTTTATCGCGAGTGATCCGTCCAAATTTCTAAGGTCTACAAATGTTATACCCCACCTTGGGTAAAAACCTCATTTCAGACCAATCGGTGGTCTCATATTTCCCACAGGATGCACCGTTTGGAAGATATTTAATTACTTTTAATAAAATAATATATTAAATATTATTAATAACTTTATCCCAAGAGTGAGGCATCCAAACATCTGGTGAATTTGAATATTATACCCCTCCTGGGGTAAACCCCTCATTCTGGACCCAACCGTGGTCTCAGATTTCCAATACGATGCACTGTTTGGGTGTTATTTAACTATTTTGAATAAAAATTTCATTCTTAATATATTATATTTAATATTTATATTCAGTCATTACCAAGACTTTTTGGGATTGGAATCTCACACTAACTCAGTGTCAAAATCCAAAAATATTCAACTGAACATTCCAAGATGGTAACTGGCATTTAAGGTCTTTAACACATTTATCAAAATTTTGTTGATAAATAATTTTTTTATTTTCCATTTAAGATATTAATAATTTAACACAATAGGGTTTAGGAATTCCCAACAGTAATGGGATGTTATAGTAAAAACATAAATCATCTCAAATTTGGTATATTTAATTATGGAATTTATCAGTTTTCATGAGGGGTCTTTAGGAATAACTAGCACTAACCATACAATGAAAATGTCTAAACCATAAGATGACATTTGTAAACTTTATGAGGACATTTCACAACCATACACTCAGAATTTACCAAACATAAGAGGATAGACTCACCCATAACAATACATGTGTAAACCTTATATGGACATGTCATATCCTAATGCCCTAGTTTTCCCAATTTTAAGATGTTTTTGTTTAAACATTATGACCTCTGGTTGTCGTAGCCTATCAGGATTTGATCTGAACCATAATACCATATTTATAAACCATGTGTATTGTATATATCAACCATAAATGGTACCGAATAACCATAAAATAATTCTAGGAATTATCCAAATTAAAACCTTCATACAAGTGATTTCATCACTAAATTTATATTTCTACAACAACAAATCATCAAGATGTGTTTTTCCACTCTTCAGTTAGTTTCTATATCTATTTTACAAAATACTAAATATCTCCACTATTTATCACCTAAAATTTCTCATAAATTGTTTTATAAATCACTTCTCCTCCTTTTTTACTTATCTTTGACTTGAGGACCATCTCTACACTCATCAAATATAAGGGCATCTCATATAGTTGTCATTTCATCTAAATTTAATTTCCAACATAAGAAATGATCTTTATTTTCATGTTCAATTAAAGATAATTTCCTTTTAACACACATTGACTTTTTTCATATTGATAAAAATAGAACCCCGGCTTCTAAAATCCATTGGGAACTTCATTCCCCCCCCCCCTTTAAATTTTTTTAATTCAAATTTACCCATAATTTTAATGGACATCTTATACCCTCATTGACAATAAATGTAATCAGTGGAAATATTTTCTATCTATAATTGACACTATATGGTAGGATTAAAATTATGCTTTCCCCCTTAATGATATCAATAATTATTATATAATTTCTTGTCACCCCATCATGACATTCTCTCCTCATTTGTTAGTCCAATTTAAAAATTAACTACCTTTTATATGATATTCTATCAATTTTATAAGAGATATGACATACCATATTTTCTCTTAGAAATGTTATACAAATTAAAAAACTCTAATTATACTTGGGATAAACTAGTGAAAGAAAAAGAGTGATCATTTTATAAATAAAAGTTGAATGTAAATCACCTTGAGACTATATATGATCTTCTTTATCAATAGTTCAAATGATTTTGTCTTCATATTTTCCATTTTTATAACACTATCCCATGGATTATTACAAAAAATATACCTATTTTATTTTTCTCATTTTATTATTAACTTTTATAAGATAAATATGTGTTTTAAAAAAAATTATAGTTGGATCATGTTATTTTCTTTATCTTGAAATCCTTCTACAGTAGACACACTTAAAGAATCATTAATTTTTTTATTGAAAATATAGCATCAACACATGTGGATTGGATATTCTCATTACCTACATATTGGATTCAATAAAAATAATACAATTTTAAGAATGGTCATATAATATTCAACTTGTATATTCACACATATCTCAACTACTTCAGTAATAATAAATACGTATTTTGTGATATTAATTTCCACTATTGTTTATAAAAATAATCATTTTAATTATTTCTTCATAATAAGGAATTATGGAAACTCTATTTTATATTTAATTAACCCCCCAATTTTGATATTATTTTCTACAATCAAGAAGGCCATCTTCTCAAAATCTTAGGCCTGAATCATAAAAAATTATATGATGTTTAGAACACTAATTATTAATCCTTACATTATCTCATTTATTTTTATACTTTTATCACAAAAGTAAAGGTTTGTATAATATCATTTAAAAAACATAGAATATATTAAACAATGATATTATCCATCAATATTTTTTTATAATTTATAACTAAAAATTTATAATGTTTTGAGCATTAAATAATGGCTTGGGAATGATCCAAAATCATTTCCACTTTATAATATCCATTTTCTTATGATCATAGTTTTCTTAAGGATGGATACTTATGAATAACTAGCAGAAACAATGTGGTGTATGTGTGTCTTCCATAAAATGGAATGTATGAACCATACAAGGACATGTCTCAACCATACATTATAGTTGTCCCAACCTTATGTGAACATACTCAACCATATGAAGACATGTAAAAAAAGTATGAGGACATGTATGAACCTTATGCCCTAGTTGTTCTAATCATATGATGTGACTTTTTGAACTTGTCACCATCTGGTTTTCCCAATCATACGAGGTATCTGATTAAACCTTAAAACTATCTATATCAAGCTTACACAATTTATGGATCAACATTAAATGGTATAAAATGAAAATATAAGAATTAAAATACTTTTCTAAATTCCAACCCTTATCCAAATGATGTTTTCAATAAATTCAATATTCACTAGTAGTATCACACCATGATGGAATATTCTACTTATCATCTAGATTCACTCTTTTATATATCCTAAATCTTCACATATATCTAGAATCTCAACTTTCTTATAAATTTATTTAAATATCACTTCTCCGCATTCAATACATGTCTTTTACTTGTGGATTAGCACTCAAACATTAAATATCAAAGTTTCTCATATATTATTTGACTCTTCCAAATTATTTTTCCAAAAAAAATAAGGGAACTTTAATCACATGTTTATTAGAATCCACTTTTAATTCTTCCACACACACTTTCATTCCTTCATATTAAAAAAAATAGAATCTCATATTCTCAAAACATTGGGTCACCTAAAATTCTTCTAAAACCATTCAAAATTTATATATTTTTTATTTAATTTTCTTATTTTGGGAATATAAATGTTCTCACATCATTTTGAAGAATTTCATGTCACCTTATGATTATGATTGATATATATTTTCTATTCTACGTGGAATGCATGATAATGAGAATATTATAATGTTATGGGTGGTCCTAAAATTATATATCCCTCTAATTAATTAGGTAATGTGATATATCTCCTTAGATTATGTATTTCATGTGTCAAAATAATCTTGTTCTATTAACCTTTTATGAATTGATGATTTTTACACATATGTTATGCATGAAAATAATGTTAGATTTTATCATGATTTATGTAATGTTATGATATTTCATTATTATGCATATTTTTATTCCATGTCTCTTTAAAATGATTCACTTCTGTTTAAAATGATGATCACTTTCTTATTATATAATGATGATGATTCTTTTCACCATTGTACTATTTTGATTCATGTATTATGTTCCTTTCCTATCATTCCTCTCCATAGAAGTAATATAGATCACCATTTCTTAGATTTATGAACTCAGTATATTATATATACTTTAGAGAATATGAAAGGTAATAGGAGTACCATTCTAAAAAAATTAAATAAAGCGAAAAAATTTATTTATGGTTATATTTCATGAACTTAATTTTCCCAATATATTAATCCTCTCAATTCTATATTATATTATTATTATGTTATTTATTATAAAAACTACATAACAATCAGGTTTGAATTATGTGGTTCATTATATCCCCAATGTATAGTTCTATGATTCCATGGTCGTTGATGGTCATGCCTTGGAAAAAATCATGACGATCCTTTTACTAAGAACATAATGGGATTTTCTTTGAGAAAAATTATTTTATAATGAAATTTGTTTTGTTCTAAATACCCTCCCATGATAAGGGGGTTTATATTTACATAAGGGGTAGCTTAAGTTTTACCCATTTATGTGGTTTTTGGGTCACCTTACAACTAGTTGGTGTATTTTGGTGTCCTCAAGGGGAATTGGTTTTCCACCATGTGTGGTAGTTCCATGGATATGGGAAGATGTTATAGGGGTTGTGAGAGTGTGACCCAACATTTTATTATGTTAAATTGTTGTTGGAAGTCATACACATCTGATAATAAATTATGATAATGTGTTTTTATGTTTTTTATTATTTCATGATACGGTAAATGTTATGGTATACTATAGATTAGTCTTTGATATTACAATGAATGGTCATGATTCCTATGAACATGGATCTATATAGATGTGGGAAACCTTTATGATTTTTAATTATTTAATTAAATTTATGGATATATATGTCTATAGGTTGAAATAGTTATAGGCATTGGTTAACATCCCCATTTATCTTTAAATCATTATAAGAATAGATTAAGTTAACCATGGGTTTATATCAATATATATATATATAGTCCACTATCTCATTTCTATTTGTATTATTTTGAGTAGGGATCAAGAAGCCTATGGGAAGAGATTTGTATTGATATATGTAACCTACCTATTTTTCTTTTTTATATTTAGACCAGTGGTAAAGATACCATTGTGGTTTAGATCATTATAGGCATGGGAATGTACTACCGTACCAGACAAGTGATATTATCACAATTTGTTCTGATATATTCTAGCACAAGTTGAGTCAGGTATGACCACTTCATGACGGACTTGTTTATAAAACAAGGGTTTAATATTTAGTATTTTTATTTTTATTATTTATTATAATTAGAATATCACTATGTGCATATAGTTTTATATTATAGATTTGTTTACTGACATAGCTGGCAGTGTCCTACTAAGTTTCAATCATGCCATGCTTAGGAATCTCATTCTGTGTAAAAACACTATTGTCATAAAATAAGTAAGTAAAAGGGGCATTCTACAGATGGATGAGATCGTGGTCCATGGTCAGGGCTTAGAGATGAGACCAATAGGGGAATTAGATCCAGTTTTGGAGTTGCCTTTGGTATATTTTTTATTTTTGACAAATGTTCTAGATAATCACCCCATGGGTGATATTGTGAATTTATGTATGACTAGTGTCATAATACATTAGTTCATTTTGATATAGCATGTGGAATATTATTTTATCATTGTTATATCATAACTTTAGTGTCTATTTATTTTATTATGTTGTAATGACTATTTTTATTATTATTAAATTCATAGTTACTTATTTTTATCTATATCATAGGGTATAGTTTACCCATGATCACCTATAATCCTTATCTTCTAGTAGATTGCCTCTGGGATATGGGGAGTTGTTCATAATTTCATATGGTGTGATTTTTTTGGCCACTTTTCAGTGGAACATGGATAAGGAATTTAAAAAATGGCTTTAAAGAATTATTTTTATTATTCTTACTATTTGGCTATGGTGGTTGGTGTTATGATGTTTTATGAACATAAGATGAACCTTATTCCTTAGAGTTTCTAACCCATTTATAGGTATAGTTCATGTTATCAAGGGAGGGTATATTGTTCCAATTTTTTATTATGAATTTAGATTTAAATGAAATAGGATATTTGAAATATGGTTTATTAATTTACCCTTGGATTTGGGAAGAAACATGCATGCATTATTTTGTTATATTTAGCACGTAGGACATACATGAAAACATAGTGATTACTTGTGTTTGAAAACATGTTTTTGATATAGGATATAGTTATTTACAGCATCAAATAGAACTTATATAGTGTTTTAAAAAATAAATTATTTAGATAATTCTACATGACTAGACATATGTTCTGATATTTGTTTTTATTATCTATTTATTGGTTATGTTGATTATCTATATGTTTTTGACCCTTATATGTGGGTAACTGGGGATGGTGATATCACATGTGTTATTAGAGACATATATGTTAGAGTATTTATCTACAGAGTAGTAGAGTTTAATGATTATTACTTGTGATGTCAATAGATTAGATAAAATTTTGTTCTGAGTCATGCATTTCTCATTATAGTGATATGCCACCATGGCTATAAATCATTGAGTGTCAGGTGGGCGGTGATGAGTATACCCCACATGTTATTGATACAAAATACCTTGTTAAATTTCGTTCATAAATTTTATTAATAGATACTACTTTAGGATATTCGGTTTATGGGACCTATAGCTCTATGATTGGCACCTTCCATGTCAAATCAGACTATAGATTTCTAGCTATTGTGTCCACCTGTATTTATTAGAGAGGGTAAATCGTATATTATTTTTTCTATATTTAATCTTTATATAATATCTTTAACTATATTGAGAAACCATCAAAATTAACTGTAAATATTGCAACATATTTTATATGAGGCCTTGTGAATCACTAGTGGGATGTCATAGTCTATAAAGATCGATATAAGTGGACTTAATAGAGGAATTTCTGGATTATATCTTTGATATTTTCATTCATGAGATGATGAGGGATGATTGGACCTAGGTGTTTATTTATATTATTTAGGGGATCAAGTTTGTTATGGAATGTGTTATTTGTTTTATAGAACAAATTCAATTTTATCAGATGTTGGAAGGTGATTAGATTACCTGGATTCTCACTTTTTTGGATGGATTTTGTAATCCAATATAGGTTTAGGTGAAAATTTTCTTCCCAACAACATTCATTATGGTGGTGAACCATTCCCTAATATCTGAAAGGAACCTAGTGTAAAGTGTTATTTCAGTGAATTATATTTCATATTCTTGATATAAGAGTGCATTATCTAGATATTATATGATAACTCTTGCTGGAGCAGTGTAACGAATTCTTGTCAAGGTCATCACAATTCTTCTTTCCTATGAGGAGGAATCCTATTATATGATATAAATATGATAGATTGGGGAATACCTAAATTCTATTTAGGATAAAACTTATGTATTTTCATTGAATTTGGTAGATGGTTTCTAAGTAGCACGTTTTTAGAGATTTCCTCAATCAACTAGTATGCATGGAGTTATTGAGGTTCAAGGATTGTATAAAGAACCAATACACATAACAACTAAATGAGTCACCCAAGTGATCCCTAGAAAATTCCCTAGGTGAATTATGAATGTTTATAGGTTTAAAACTAGAGAATGGGCCTTAGGAATACTTGATAGGGAAAATTTCTCTCAATATCTCAAGTGATTGGGTCTGGAACTAGAACCTGACATGACCTCTCCTTAACTTGGTGATTCATTCTCCCAAATATAAAAGAACTAAAATAAACACAAATAAACCATAAATAATAAAAAACAAATCTCCAAAAAATAAATAACAAATCTATAAAAATATAATAAAAAATACTGTAAGAATATAGAAATAAAAAAAACTTATTACCACATCATGAATAAAATGAGGAACAAGATTAGTTTCAAAAAACCATAGTTTCATGTGATCCAATAAAAATAGAGTGCACAATATATGGGAAAACCATAAATTAGTTTTAAAATTTTTACCTCATTAATCCACATTAATTTATTCATTTATTTAGTTTTTGTATTTTTCTAGAGATTCAGGCAAAGTCAGTTGTAATTTTTAGGTTTTGGGGATTTTTGTTAAGGGTTAAGAATCATCCAGTATGGTTAGTGGAAATTATGTTGTGATCATCTCAGTGGGCCTATAACCATAATAGAGCCATTTTTCATAGTTTGCTGATAGTTTTTCTGGTTGTGTGGCCCAACCATGTGGTACCATATTACTTTATAGTGTGGGGTATATAGTTAGTGCATATTTTGGTAAATCATGTGGCCAAATTGTGCGTAGTCCCTAGAAACATTAAAACTGTGTTTTACAAATTTTTCCATCAATAATTAAAACCATAAAGGTATTATTTTATACCCATTTCATGTTTCCCCTCCTTGTGATTCTCCCTTGTAAATTCTACCTTCCTCTACCCTAATTCCCTTAGTCTTTACTCTTGATTACAAGTTATATCTTCAGGGTATGCCCTCCAATATTCTCATACATCCCTCTTTATCTTGTTTCCTCTTCATTAATTACTTAGTGTCATTTCTTCCAAAATCTGGGGAGGAATGTTGATCTAATGTGCTTTGGTTCTTGATATTATAGTGTGTGGATCATGTCTCATGTATTTTTATTCTCATTTTGAAAGGTTTCATTAAACTATTACATGGTTTGATGTAACTTTTTACGTGCCTTTTATTTTTATTCACACTCCATGGATTTTTATTATTTCAAAATTGGTTTCCCATTAAATTATAATTTTCTTGATACTTTTGATTATTCTTATAAAGTTATTTCTAATGTATAATATGCCATAAATTGTTTTCAAAGGATATCGGTGTATACAATCTTTTGATAAAAATATTCAAAGTGTTTTAAGTGGGATTCGATTATATAAATTGATGAAATGGGATTGATAAGGATTTTGAATGATTTTATTATAATATTTAAGTATTATTTAAACTTCTTTCTCAATTATGGTGTAAATTTTATGGTTTTCCATGTTAATCCATTTTGTTATGATAAATAGATTGAATTGTGTTTCTCATTGGCCAGTTTGGTGATTCTTATGAACACACACATATATATATATATATATATGTATATAAAAATTTGGTCAAGAAACTACATATACATGTGTGGGTGTGTGTGTGTACATATATAGGTTTATAGATATATATATATATATATTCATAGGAATCCTTCTTTAATATGTGAGATTTCTAAAATTTCTTTGGTTTTCAACACGAACATAAAATGGATTTACAAATGTGTATATCTATATTGGGACTTATATAACTATTAGGAATTTTATAAATATCTATAAAATTGATTTTATTTCAAAATTAATTTCAAAGGATTTTAATAATATTTTTCTATGTTAAATGCTTGAGTCTTGGTTGTCACATTGAAATTTTTTCTGTAAAATTATGCACCATGATAAAATACATATTGCTTATAGAGGGACTTCACATGCATGGTTATAGGGAATTGATATGATGATTGTATTTTTACTATGAAAATTCTTGATAGATATGTTTAAATTGATGGATACCCCATCTGACATCATTATTATTGTCATAGGATCCTAAGATTCAGAGCAAGGTATGACATACAACTACTCTATTATCTCAATTAGATAGACTAGATCCCCCATGGGGATATTTGTACAAAGGTTAAAGGATATTACCAATGGTGAGGCTAGTTGAGAGTATATTGTTGGTTATTGACATAGGTATGTATTCATAGGCCAAGAGATGGTTCCAAACAAATTATATCTATGATCACCTAATTAGATTTTTAGGAATTACCCATGATTATCTACTCTTTATGTTTTCCTAGTTATCTTATTTAGATATTCCACTACTTCCATGCTTTATGTTTTTACTAATATTTATCCCACTAGTTTCAATTTGATATTATATTCCTGCCTATTTTATTTTATCTCATTAATTTTGTTCCTTGGTGTGAGTTGAGTGTTTCTTTAAAAAATGTGTTTTCATAGGTGTATTTAAATAGATATTTTTTTTGGAATGTTTTAAATTATTCTATTAAATAGGTTGAGTTTTTAAATGTTTTTTTGAAATTATTTTGAATAGTTTTTTTATATAATAATAAAATGTATCATTTATCTATATTTCAACCTACCATTAATGGTATCTTTTAGAAAAAATAATTTGTAGAATTTTTGGTTATTACCTGTTGATATTTGTGGTCCTCACACCATACTTGCTTCAATTTGAGTTTGAAGACTAGTGATTGTTTTAAAAAAATAAGGTAACATTTTATAATCTATCACATACCAAGTTATCTTTATGGATTTATGGTGACCAAGAGGTCACTTGGAGATTGTGTTGGATTCTAATAGTTTTTTTAGTTTTTTTTGTTAGTTGTATCAGTCCAGTTTGCCTTATTTTTTATGAGTTTTATATTAATACCACTATCTTGAGCTTTATTTTTTTATTTTTTTATGTTCAGTTTATTATGTAATCTATATATATTGTATTGCTCTATTTTTTTGTATATATTTGTTTACTTGGAATTAGTTTCCAACATATACATGGGTTTCACTGGAATTTCTGAAATAATTTTTCTTATTTTAAATGTTAATTAAATGATAAAAATATTCTCCATTTATTTCTTGAGATTCCTTCGATGCTTGTTGATGACATGAGGGGGTCCGGAATGGCACTCAGGTATGTTATAGGCTAACTCAAGAATTTTTTGGATGGATAATAAGGGTATGTTCATCAAAAAAAATTATCAAAGACTCGGTTTCGTAGAGATATATGTTCTTAAATAACTTTATATTCTTTGGTATTTTTGGTAGATTAGTGATTACATCCATCGAAACTCAAGATGTAGGGGAAACAAGAGTGTTGCAAACTCTTAATCATCTTGAGCATTGAGTATCGATGGGTTTTTGGGAATTCAATCTTGATTTTTTATCTTTATTTATTTTTTTATAAAGTATTTTCCCTCATGTTGATGGTATTTGATATTATATTTTGGTTGTATGGGTTTTTTGGAGGTTTTCTAGGTTTTAGAGGGGAACAAGAAGAGGGAATCAGAGGATAATTGTTACCTCTCAAAATTTTTATAATTATTCAGAGAGAATGTGGTTGTTTCTTTTACCATATAGTGTAATTTAACATGGTGGTTGAATAGTTTTCCAAATCGTGCAGCCAAAATTTTAACTTCCACTAACCTCCCCTGAAATATTATGTTGAACCCCTTTTGATCCAATTCCTCTTTACTAATGTTTTTATGTTATTAGGGTGACTAAAAAATGTATTTTAATGGTAATTATGGAAATTTAGTTTGTTTTAAAATGATTTTGAATATAAATATTGGGTTTTAAAGGTGGAAGTCGTGTTGAAGATTTTAAAAGAGGTTTTTATTGAAATGAAATTATATGAGTTAGAGTTCGAGGGCCCATGAAAATATTAAATGATTGACTTGTGTTGTTCTAAAATATATTTATATGGTAAATAAATGTTTTATATTTAATTATTTAATTTTAATTGTTTTTGAAGTAAAATTAAAAATATTACAATTTGAAATGTGAAGTTTCAAATGGTTTAAAAAGGGTATATTTTTTAATCATTATTATTGATTTTTGGTTGAATATATTTTGGATGTTTTTATTAGATTGAGATATGTTTCTATATGGATATGATTCATGATCAAATTATTGTTTATTGTTTCATATGTCTTTTTAATTAGATAATTTCACCTAGAATAGTTATGAAATTTCATAGAAATTTGAGAAAATCTTTGTCAATTGAAGACACCACCCAAGCTTGTGATGGAGTAGAAGAGCAGGTTTCCTATCAAGTTATATCTATATTTTTTGAGTTATATGGGTCTATTAGAATATATGGAGCGACTTTATATTGTTGAGTAAGTTTTTCAATCTTTGGGAACTCATGTTGCTATAAGGGGGAGAGTTTTCTTGGGTCTTTTTAAAGGGTCAAGATTAGATCAGTGGATGATCATCATCCTAGCGTAGTTGCAAGTTATTATTACATTGTAATTCTTTAATTCCATAATAACTCATGTGTTTTTTTTCTAAGGAGTTAAAAATGGAAGAATTAGTGGAACTTGTGGGTATCCAATAGGGTCAATGAATGGTGAAGTAGTGCATCGACCTTTTTAATGAGAATGTTCTATTTTAGTCTAATATCATTTCATGTGATTCCTTATAGTCTCATATATGTATATAGTAAATTCATTTGGATTATAATTCCCAAGTTCTTTATTATTTTCTTGTAATATTTAAATACCTTGGGATTAATTCTATCTATAAAATTTGGTTTTAGGAGGGAAACCCAAGATGAGTGGTAGCCCTATCTCATTTTGAGTTGGTGATGGTTCCCCAACCATTTATGAGTATAGATTGAAGGAGGGTTTTTTGGCAGAGTCCTCTCCTCTAGATGTTGCTTCCTTAAAGTAGAATCATTCCATTGTGTACTTCTACCACAATTTGTTTATCCACTCTAATCCCATCTTCCTTAGATATTCAAAATACTTTTCATTACAATGGTCAATTTGGACACATTCATAAGTTTTGTATGAATAAGAATTTCATAAGGATGAATACTCATAAACCTCAAGATCACGATAGTTGTCCAGAAAGAATTTGAGATATCTCCCTTGTTATTTTTTGTTTTTATTAATTCATCTTTTTTTAACTCTATTTATGTTCCTTATCTTGTTTTTTAGGAATCCTATAGTTCAATGTTCATTTGGAGAGTGGTATATTATATTTCAGGAATTTATGAATATTTCATTTTTCATTTTCATTCCTTGAGTCTCTTATTTTAATATCTAGAGTGTCTCTTTTTGTTGTTTTGTTTGATAAACCATGTTTGTAAATTCTGAAATTATTGGGAGACCAAATTTAGGCTTCCACCTCTGAAAAAATTAGTCATTTCAGTCATGTGTGAGTGAGTTTAGAGATAGATTATTTTTCATTTCTTTGAAAATTGATGTCATTATATGGGAAGAATGCATTATGGTAGGGATTTTGTCAAACTATAAAATCAATAATCATGGTTATTTTATTATTTTATTTTATATAGTATTGTCCTTAAGTTTTGATCCAAGTCAATAGAAATGTTTTACTTAATATTATTGTGTATGGAACATGGTTATCTGGAACATTCAGTGGAAAACACACAACAACAATGTGAGTGGCACTCTTACCTTGATATATTTTTTTGGAATTTTTGTCTTAAATTTTTTATAACCATGCAGTCCTTGTTTCTCAATAAATATGTTCACACTATTAGAACACAATTTTGAAAACCATATGACCAAATGCTATACTATACCAAAAATATTTAATAACGGTGTTTTTTAAATAATATTCCTCCCAATAGAAAATGTAATGGGGGCATTTCTACCCTATTTTATGTGTAACCTCATAGTGAGAACCCTTATAGATTCTCTCTCTATCTCCCCTGATTCCCTTAGTAATTATTCATGATTTTGACCTACATCTTCATGTTATGGCCTCTATTATTCTTCTCCTTCCATATTTCTCTTATTTAATCTTATTTTATTTTCTGTATTCTTTTTAAAAAACCCTAGAAAATGATTTAATCTTAATTTGCTTCAGTTATTGATGTTAGGGTGTGTGGACAATGTATCAAGTATTTTTCTTCTTATTTCTTAAGTTTTTACTACATCAACACATGTTTTGAGGTATGTGGTACTATTCCATTACTTTTTATTCACATTGTGGGTTCATGTTCTATATAAATTTATGTCCACTAAAATTATATCTTACTTTGTGCTTTTCAATATTTCTATAAAGTCATTTCTAGGGGATCATATCACATCAATTTTCTTTAAATGATATCAACATATGTCGTGTGTCTAATAAAATTTCTACAAGGTTTTTATGGGGGTTTTGATTATATTAATTGATAATGTAATATTTTTAAGGATTAAATATTATATTATTATGTTATTTAAGTATTTTTTAAATTAGTTTGTCAATTATTATGTAATTTTAATGGATTTACTTTTTCACCCTTTTGGTTTTGACAAATGGAATGAATTGTGATTCACATTGGCCACCTTAGTGATTTCAATAAACATGGGTATGTAAATATATATATATATATGGTGAAGCACTTACATATTTATGAAAATGAGTATATATATAGTTTTATTGATATATATATATATATATTCATAAGAAGACTTAATTAAATCAGGTAATTTCTAAAATGTCGTTGGTTTTCAAATGACACTCAAAATGAATGTTCAAATGTGACTTCCTAAAATGGGACACAAGGCCTCGTTTGGAATTTTTGAAATAGTTTTAAAATGAGTTTATTTTAAAAAAACCAATGGATTATGGATGATGCTACTAATTTAAAATCCATGGGGCTCATTTAGCACATTGAAGTGTTTTCTCTAAAAGTATTCACCCCTATAATAACCATATAGATTATGAAGGGACTCCACATTCATGGGTGTAAGGAGATGAGATGAGCACTATATTTGGATTGTGTGGATTCCTAGTGGATATATTTTCTATGAAGGATACCCCATCTCCCACTAATACAATTTTCATGGGATATTATGTTTTTTAGTGATGGACAAGAGATAAATAATATATTGACCGGATTAGATAGACTGGATCCCCTTTTGGGATGGATGTACATAGTCCACTAATGAGTGAGATTGGTGAGGCTAGTTGAGAGTAGTCAATTGGTTATTGACCAATGGATGCATCAGTAGGCTTCAATATGGTTCCAACATCAATTATTATTTATTTTTTTCATAAAAGAAATATTTCTTTTTACTGAATTTTAAACTATAATTTGTGACATTTTTTATAAAATAGAATGCTTGGACTCTAGTGCTTTTATACTCATCTTTGTTGGAATCACACCATACTTTTTCCACATAAAATCAGTAAAACCATGTTTGAATTTAATGTTTATGTATCATTTTGGGATCAATCATAATGTGGTTTTTTATTATGGATGGAAGATGAATAAGAGGTCCCATTGAGATTGTTTCAATTTCTTAGATTTTTAGTATCAATTTTGTTAGTTGTATCAGTTGAGTCAACCTTTTTTTTAGACCTTGTAATTGTACCACCATTGTTCTATTTATTATAATAATATGTTTATGTTTATTTGATTATATGTTCTAGTTATACTCTATAGAATTTTTATTATTTTTATGTATGTTTATGTTTCTTGACTTAGTGTGGATGTACAATGTTTGGATGGGTCCTGATAAAATTTCTTGAAGAATTTTACTATTGTAAAATCATTATTTTCTAGGAAAAATAATCCCTATATATTTCTTATGATGACTTTGACTCTTACAATCATCATAGGGGTATTGATAATTCCCCAAATCTATGTCATAGACTAGTTTAGTCATCCATTGGATGGATAAAATAGGTTGGTTCATGATCAGAGTAACCAAGTATCATTAAGTCCAAAGGTGAGATGGTCTAAGACCTTATCAAAAAGGGATAAAATGTTGGACTATGTTGCATCTATGACCCAAGAAACACGACTAGCCTACACCAATCCAAGAATAAGGGTCACACCCCACTAGACCTAACTCATATATTGGTTACACTATTAGTGTGAAACTAATTATAGTATCACAAATATAAACATCTTTCTTAGTTCCTAGTGAACCCATGAAGTCAAATGATAATAGGTGAGAAATCAGGAATGTTATATGATCAATATGAAATAAGAAACATATATCTCACCTCACCTCCAATTCAATATCTAGAAAAAAACTCCCACATGTCATAGATATCTCAATAATACAAAATTTTCCATGTGTGGTTACAATTCATATAAACATGGGCTTTAAGATAGTCTCATAAAAATGACATACAAACTGATAAGCTATTTACAAGTAATAAAATATAATTCACTAAAATAGAATCAGAATTGAAATTCATTTCTATTCCATCGAAACTTCTTTTCAAATTAATTGTTAAAAAAATAAACCCATTTCAAGTTACTTTAAATCACTTTTTTTTAAAAACCATTAAAAATATATAAAAAGATAAAAACATTATCCCCTATTTAAAAAAATCCATGAAAATCACCCTTCCAAAAGGGAGTAAACCAAACATGATCAAGTACCCTTAAAAAATATATAATTTTCATTTGAGATAATTCATTGAGTAATTTTCACAAACAATTGGTGCTCAAATTACCTTTCTAAAATCAACAATTTCATATAACACCCTACTAAACTAAGTTAAAATATGTTAAAAACATTTATAAAATCCATTTGACTATCACATATTATTATATAATAATAAATAAAACATTTATAAATAGAAAGAATCAAATAAAATTCCAAATTAAGGAAACACACAAAAATACCTACATCAGTTCATTGATGATCAAGCTTGAATTCATTTCCATCGATGGTACATACTCAAAAACGTAAGGGGAGACCCTTAGGAAGACATAAAACCCAAAAATACAAATTTAAAACCAACTAAAACCCTAATATCATCCTAATAACTTTTTAGGGAACATAATATAATGTAGAAAAAAATGGTTTATAGGGGATGAGAGAAGTAACATAGAGAAGATAAATGGAATAGTAGTATTTTCATTGAAGGAATCCATTCAAAATTAAAGCATAATGACATTGATTTAAGATAGAAGTAAGGTATATCTCCCCCTCATGTTTGTGTGATTAGGAAGAAACAAAATTTGGAGGGGGGTGGGGGTAATTCATTAAAAGGCGATAAAGGATGAATATGATATTCTTATTTTTATTAAACTGATAAGCTTATATAGTTAGTTTATATTCTATGAAAGACCTTGGACTAAGAGTGAAAAATAGATATTTTAAGATACAATACACTTTCCATGATATCCATTTGGTTTTTTCTAATAATGAGAAAACATTGAGCTATACAATTAACAAAAAAGGGTAACACTATGTGGTTTCGACAGTCCATATGATACATGTGTAGACTAATAGTTCATTTTCAAAAAATAACTAAGAAGGTCATATGTAATGGTAAAAAAACATTTTATCCTAAATTATTTACCTTAAACCATGTGCCAGACATATTATATATAATATTCATACACCTGATTTATACTAATAGTTTGGTGACTATAAAAAACAGTGATCAGAAAAAAATTCTAAATATATATATTTATAACATAAGAATTAAAAATTGAATAAATATTTACAAAAATAATTAATATAATAAAAACTATCAAGACATAGGTTGTTAAAAACTTCCTATTATTCCACTTTCTACCACTAGAATGTCTCAAAAAAATATGTGTTACTATAAGAATTATAATAAACCAAATATTAATTTTTATTAATAAAAGAACTCATGTTTTAGAATGAATATTTTGTAATGTTATACAAAAAAATAACATATATGGGATTTATCATTTAGTTACATATTAATATTTACTGTAAAATCTAGAAATAATGTAGTAAAATAAATTAAAAGGAATAATGAACACACTAATGTAAACTCTATAGGCTTAAAATATCCCATGAAAATTGTTCATGTTGTAAAAACAATAAAAAATAGAAGCATTAGGAATATGATTGGAATTATCAATGAAGGTGTAGAATATTCATTGTGCATGATAAAGTATGATAATGGTGGAATATATATATATATATATATATATATATATATAGTGTATGATGTGAAACATGACCATTAGGATATGACTGTTACTTAATCATTGCACAATGTGACCTTTGGTCAGTATGAACATTAGTCAACATGACCATTGGGAATTATGATCATTGGGTACTATAACCATTGGGAATTATGAATGTTGGAATTAGTTTACATAATTGGTAATAGAGATACATAATTGATTTAGAATAGAAAAATGATGACCTCAACCAGAAAGAGCATTCCTTTAAACCCAATTTATCATAACATGGGAGGGAGTGAGTGTTTTTGGGGTTAACCCTTGACCAATATGAAGTATATCTTTAACAATTAAGGGTTTTTTAGAATAAAATACAAGATATGTTTATGTTAGTGGAGGTCACTTCTAGATAAATGATAATTGAGCCACCCGATGAATGTACCAACATCGCTCACCTTACCATTAGGGAGTAAATTAGTGTCATAAGGGGTTATGTATCTAGTGTTTAGTATTATAAGGGTGTAATTTTCATTTTAGAAATGAAATAGTGGTTTCATAAATCCCATAATCATTATTTTCTATTTAATTAAATAAACTAGAATATAGAATAAATATTAAAAATAGGTTTATACACACCAATAAAACATAATAATTTTTTTCAAAAATATACAATTTAATTTAAAAGACATTTTTATGATAAGTTAAATAATTTTAAATAAAATTTATTTTCCTGAAATGGTCTTATAGGGAAATATTTACACAAATATAAATGGTAATATAATTTTATAATTTCCTAGATAATTTTTATAGTGGTCTGAAAATTTGTTATGTCATAAAAACAATATTTTTCAATGAATAGGTTTTTTATTTAAAAAATTAAATTTCCCTTATTTAGTGAATATTTTTGATAGAATGAATGTAATTTAGAAATTATAACATTCAAATTATCCAAAGATAATTTTTTTCATAATTTTTTGATATAGGGCAATTTTAGGGTAAAAACTAAAATACGATATAAATATATGATAATTATTATGACATCATAATGACATAAAAGTGTTTTAATAAATACCATAATGGATTTATCAGATAGAAATATATTTTATCATTAAAATAATATGTTTTAATGTGATGTTATTAATTTTATAAATCTATAAAAATACTTCCATAATATAAATGATATTTTAGGAATTTTATAATAATTATTTCTAATCATTTCTCACTTCTCCATCATGAATGATATTATTTTAAGTATTTTTGTTATTAAAATAATAAAATATTTAAATACAATCCTCTATGTAAAATAAAATTGGAATAAACCATGGTATTTCTATTGTGTTTTCATTGTTTATTAACTAGATATCCAGACCCTATGTTTGAAAATTAATAAACAATCCCCCCTCTTTTATTATAAAACCCCACACATTCCACCATTACTCACCCATCCCAAACTATTTAAAATTATTTTCTTATCAATTTCCTCTCTAGAATCATTTTAAGGATCTTTTAAGGTTCCATGAATCTTTTCCCATGCTTTATGAAGCACTTCTCAAACCAATGGGTTCTCTCCCTATTATTTTCAATTCATGAACTTTATTATAAGACCTTTTATATATAAATGATTATGATTTCATATAGTTATAGCCATTATTTACTACCAAAATGAGATACTAAATTTATATCTTATTAATTCCTTCTATGAACTTTTATGTACACCTGTTATGCTTCCAAAATTGTCCTTTGATTTTCAATGCCATGTTTTTGTGAATACTCAACCTTATTTTCATTCAATGGTAATAATATAGATATAAATGTTCCATTTTATTATGTAATTCGAAATATGGAACAAAAATTCATTTCAATGGTAATAACATATTTATTATAACTTTGTGAATAACCATAGAAATATATTATATGAAACCTTGGTGAAAAAACATGGTGATATTCTAATGAATGTATCATTTTTATATCATACCCAATATTACATGTTATGCCTCAGGTACTTATGATCATGATCTTATGTTATACCTCATGTACTTATGATTATTATATATTTCCCCTCATGAATTATTTATGGTCACAAACATCATATTCCATTTGTTATCCCTTACTGGGATTTATACTCACACTTTTCTATTGATGTATGTCCCTAGGAAAGTATATATAGTAAATTGAATTGGAATGTTAACAAAATATTATTTCAAGATTATTAAATAATATTTATGAACTTCATGTATTATGTTAATGGATTAAAATATTCTAAACCTAAAGATATCTTGTGTATTTTTCTTATTGAATTTTTTTAATGGATTATGATAAAAGTCAAGTATGAAAAAAAGGTGGGTCACTATAGTTAGTATTAGACTATTTATTTAATTATTTATTGAAAATATGACTAGATAACCTTTGTAATAACCCTATGGGTAAGTCTAAATATATTAAAACCACCTAAATATTTTAATAGTATATAGTATTTGGTTTCCAATCAATTATATCATGATCTAGATACTAACAATTGGATGCGGTTGTTGCATAAATTCACCTAGGATTAATCTCCCTAAAAAGGTCTTTTTACCATTAACTTGATCTTCACTCGGTTCATGAAGAGTATCCCTATGATTATTTACCAAGATAGACACTCCTGATGTATATGAATTGGTAAATCACATATTTCAAATGAAACAATATGAAGGTTTTATAGATGATGTATTTTATTTTATAATTTAGGATTGAATTATAAGATCTTTGATGCATGATATTAAAAAATATTAGGATTAACCATTCCCATTTGAACTATTATAATATGATTTAAAATACTATAAATTTTCTCAGTAATGTTTTTTCATTACGAAATATGGTGGGAAGTAGAAGGAACTGAATTTGAAAACATCATGGGGATTCTAAATTTGGTTATAAGTAATTAACTAAACAACATGGAGTATCTGACTTTACTAATTAACAACTATAATTTTACTCTTCTATAAATCATCAACCCCCTATTTTTATTGGAACAGATGATATTTTAATCACATAATAATGGATCAATATTGTGGAAATGAAATTTTTTATTCACTATTATTGTGATCAAGATATAGTTACATTAGAAGTATACCTATAGGAAGTATAATTCAATTAGTGTTGTGAATTGATTAAGAACACAAATCAAAAATACAAAGTTGAATCCATGGAGTGGGACAACATCAAAAAGGTATTTTTCAGTAGTTATTTTCAACATACCTTATAAACCATAATGGAGAGGGAATTCATTAAGCTTGAGAAAAAGGACCACAAATAGTTGTAAAGTTATGAGATGAACATTAAATGTATTGAGTGATATAAATCATTATTTTTCTTGTATTCTGATGTGATGATTGACCAATTCTTTGATGGGATAAGACCACATCAGTGGAAGGAACATAAAATTCAAGACTTTGGGTGAGATAAGGATATATTGTGGTGTAATATCAATGTGGAAGTAAATTTTGGAGATACAAAATTATATCATGAAATAAATGATAATAAATAAGGATAAATAAAAATGTTGCGAATATTTTTTATAATGAAAGAGAGAGGAATAAATAATAATTTTCATTATTCAATAAGTGTTAGAAAAATCATTCAAGGAATTCCTTAAAAGGATTTGGAAACTATAAATATTATGGAAATGATATACATATAGATTTAAACTATTATAAAAATTTAAAACATAAACATACAAATGAAAATTATGAATGGAATATTATGAAAGCACAACCTGCTGTGTAATTATTCATCTATAGTAATTACAAAAATTTTAAAAATAAAAAACCAAATCCAAATATAATGGTTAGAAACTTACATTAAGACTATTTATGGATCGGGGATCAAGATTTTTCTTTTTAAATCTCCATGGATCAAGTCAAGGATTTGAATTAAGTAGTGTAAAGTACACCATCATGCACTCAAACCTAGAAAGAACATTATTTGATTTTGTTTCTACACATTCCTATTTTTAATTTAATTTTTAAAAGAAGAAAAAATAAACCATGTACATATTGTGGTAGATTTTTAAGGTAATATTACAAGAGAAGCTTTTAAATAATAAAGGATATACAAGGATTCCTTGATAACTTTGATGATTTCAATCTCTCCTAAAACATGATGGTCATTCCAATGGTAGAATTTTACATAATACAAAGGATTTATTTGATGTTAAAATATAATGCCAATATCATCTTTATAAGTAATGACATTTTATTTCTCTTAAAGGTAAAACCCATTTTCATTTTTAGATGAGAGATATCCCATCCTAATTTATGTCAAGAACCACCTCTTGTTACCTCGTTTGTTGAAATAGTTGATGAATAATGGGAAGAAATGGAAAGTATTAAGTAAAGAGATATAACTATTTCTATAAAAATAAATTGATATATTTGTTGATAAATTACATAGGCCTTACCTAGATATAGAGGTATATTTATCAATTAAACTCATATCTAGTTTAAAACAAATATCAAAGACCCCATATTTAATTTCATATGAGGGAATTGAAGAAGAATTTTTAAGACCTTTTGGTGAAGGTCTTATTTTTCTGAGTGTGTCTCCCTAGGGAAAACCTATTATGTTTTTAATGAAGAAATATAGGAAAATTACATTATGCAATTATTAAAGAGAACATAATGGGATCATAGTAAAAAATATATCTTATTACAATGATTGAGTATTAATTCAACCAACTTTATGAGGCTCAATTTTTCTCTACGATTGACTTAAAATTAGGGTATCATTCTTTAATGGTAATGAAAAAAGATATTGTTAGCACTAAATTCCTAATAAGATATAAACATTATGAGTTTTTTCTAAATACCATTAGATTTACTAATTATAATAGTATATTTATGGATTTTAGGAATATAGTCTTTAGGGACTACCATGATAAATTTTTAGTGGTCCTAATTGAAAATATTATAATATGTTACAAATTTCATGAGGAGTGAGAGGATCATATAAGGGTTATATTAAAAAACTAAATAAAGAAGATATTTTTGATAAATTCAGTAAAAATTAGTTCAGATTTCTAAAAGTATCATTATTGGGACACATTTGGACTAGTGAAAGATAATTGGTTGATCCAAAAAAGACAATGTCCATAAAGTAATGGACTCAACCAATAATATTAATTTATATTTTCAGTTTCATTAGTCTAACATGATAATATATAAGGTTTGTGAAAAAAATCACATTATAATCAACGAACCATGTTAAATTGAAAAGGAGTTAACTTTATCTATAAAAAAGAGCATGAAGAATGTTTTCAGGAACTAAATAAGAGGTTGGGGAGTGCACCTGTACTAACATTAAACTCTAATGGGGTATAATTTTTCATTTATCAAGAAACATTATTAAAGGGACCTTGATGTGTCCCCATGTACAATTACAAGTTTATTTCCTATATATATTGATAAATAAATCCTCATGAATTAAATTATCTTACCCATGATTTTGATTGTGTTGTTGTTATCCTTGTATTAAATAAACAGAGGAACTATATTTATGGGGAGAAGTGTGATATATAAACCTATGACTATAGTATAATATTTATATTCACATAAAAATAAATAAACATGTGACAAAGGCGACAGTAAAATCTTATTAAGACAACCAAGGAAAACATTCCATATGGGCAATCATTGAAATATTAACAATTAAAAATCATTTCATTACAATAAGATTGGATTTATCCCTTCAGTTCCTTAATTGTATGTATATTACATAAGTTATCAGACTACATGGGGTTCCACTATCAATTGTTTCAAAATTTGATCCATGATTTATTTATATGTTATGGTGGAACCTCCAAAAGTCCATGAAAACTAAAGTAATCATTATCACAGCCTATCACACAAAAACTTATGGGAAGACTAAGAAATATTTTCAAACATTAGAATATATGTTGAGGGCTATCTCACATGATTTTCAGGGGAGATGGAATCAACATCGTCCATATATTGAATTATCTGATAATAATAATTTCAATTAGAGTATTCAAATAGATCCTCATGAATAACTCTATGGGAAGAGGTAATAGCCCCAAAATATTGTGATGATGTTGGAGATGAATTTTTTTTGAGAATATACATTATGAAAGACACTATGGAGAAGTTACAACTAATATTCAAACATATAAAGGCTACTCAAAGTCGACCAATGAGTTATGATGAAAATAGATAGTGGGACTTATAACTTCATTATAAAGACCATAAATTTCTAAAAATATCATCATATAAAGGAATTATAATATTTAGAATTAAATTGAAATTGATTCAATGTATCATTAGATCATTTGACATTCTAGAGTGTGTTGGAATATTTTCCTATAATTTATCATCATATATAAATATTTCCAAGGTTTATGTCACCTTCCATGTGTCCATGTTAATAAATTATATTTGAGGGACAATGTATATAATAAGCACACATTATGTTGAATTGGAATCTGACCTATCATATTAAGAAGAACCAATACAAATTCTTGATTAAATTGAATATGTATTGTGGAATAAGGCAACCAGACTAATGAAATTATTTTTGAGAAATCACAATATCAAGGAACCAACTTGATAAAGAGATGAATAAATTAATGAGAAATAATACCATTATTTTAATTAAGGATACAAATTTTGATGGTGAAGTTCCTTGGGGAGATTGTGAGGACCCAAAAAGTTATTTTTTATTAATAATAGAAATAATGTTTCACAATGAAAATTTTATTATTTTTTGAAATAAAATAATAGATAAGTACTTTTTCATTTCAGTATATATTAATATTAACTATAACATATAGAAATAAAATTTTTAGATAAATGAAAAATAATAATACACACACTAATACTACATCCTATGCTCAAATTATCCCATGAAGATCACCCCTACAATTAAAATAGTAAAAATAAATAAAAGTGTTTGTAATATGATTGAAATTATCAAGGGAAGTATGGAAACATCATGGTGAGTGATGATATATGATAATTGTTGAGTTATATATATAATAGATACTGGGAAATATGTTCATCAATTTCTGACCATTAACTGACCATTGGTCAATTTGACTATTGGTCAGCATGACTGTTGGTCAATATGAATGTTGGAAAATATGATTGTTGGTTAATATGACTGTTGGTTATTATGATGGTTAAAAATTGTGATCATTTGAATTGGTTTATATAATGGGTAATGATGGGTTATAATTGATAAATAAGGGATAAAATATGGAATCAACAAGTAGGATCATGCCTTTTGAATCCAATTTATCAAAAAATTGGATGGGGGTATCATTAATATGGGTTTTCTTTGACCAATCCCAAGAAATGATCAACATATAAGGCTCAGAAGGAATCAAATTTGGGATAATTATAAGATATTGGAGATCAACAATATATCAATTTTAACTAAGGTACCCATGGAAGTACCACCATCAAATGTCATACACTTATGGAATTTGTTATCATAAAAAGGGGTTATGTATATAGACCTTAGTTTTATAAGGTTATAACTTTCTTTATCGAAATTATAATTGGTTTATTTTAATCCAATTTTAATTATTTTTAATTTAATAAAATACATAATAATATAATATGAATATGATTTATATTTTTTTAGGTTAAATTAAAAAACATTATTTTTTTCAAAAATATATAATTTCAAATTAAATACAACTTTGTGATCGTATAAAAATTTTTAAGTAAAATTTATGTTCATAAAAGTGCATTGTAAAGCACTATTTACTAGAATATAATTGATAATGTGAGTTTATAATATCAGGTATAGTTTTTATAAGGTCTTGAAAGTTGATTATGCCATAAAAATATTATTTTATAATAAATATGTATTTAATTTTAAAAACTAAAATTTTCATATTTAGGTACTATCATGATAAAGTGATTTCAATTTTTGAAATTATCTCCTCAAAATTATCCAATGATTAATTTTTTATAATTTCCTTAAATAGTTGAATTTTTGTATAAAAAGTAAAATAATGTATAAATATATGATAGGTATTATAGATTAATATTGTCATAAATGTGATTTAATAAATGATTTAATGTATTTATAAACAAAAAATGTGTTGTCTGGCTAAAATAATCTATTCCAGTCAGATAAGATTTGTCTCAAAAACCAATAAAGAAACTTCCAAAACCTGAAGGATATTTTTATAGTTAAAAAAATATTTAAAAACATTAATCACTTAAACATGATTAATGATATTAATTTAATGATTTCATTTGTTAAACTAACAAAATATTAAAAATAAATCCTCTTTGGAAAATACCCGTGGAAAAAACCAAGGGAAGGACAATGGTTCATAATTTTATTTTTATTAACTAGTTGTTTGGCGCCTAAGTTTGGAAATTAATTACCCCCCCCCCACTTTTTCTGTAAAACCATACCCAAACCCCCTATTAATATCCACTCTTAGTCAATTTAGCATTAATTCCCCTTCACTTTCTATCTGTAGTGTTTTTATAAGGAGCTATTAATGTTCTAAGAAGGTCATCCTAGGATTTAAGAAGAAACCACTCAAGGTAATGGATTCTCTCTACACTATTTTTAATTCAAGGAATTATTTTGTTATAATCCTTTTAATTTTCAAACTACTGTGTTTCCATATGTTCATAGTCATCACTTACTGGCCCAAAAATTGGTTAGTATCATCCTCTCTCATTAAACTATTCCATGAACTTTTATCTACACACGTTATACTATCGAAATTATTCGTTTATTTTTTATTCTATATTTTTCTGAATACTCATCCCTATTTTTATTAAAGTGTATACATATATATATATATATATATATATTCTTTATTAATTGGGTACTTCCATATATGAAACCCGCATTCCCTTCTCAGGTTTTTAAAAGAATTGAATGTCTATGGATTTAATTTGAATCATGCTCATTATTTCCCATGGATTGAAGAAATTCATTCTTATAATAACTAATATTTGTGTCACACATGAATTTAAAAATATGAAGGTTGTTACCTAACAGTTCTCAAATCCATTGGATTAATAATTTTTCTCTCAAGATAACATTTTTATAATGCTGTGGTGAATCAACATGGTAATATTTTTTATGAAACCTTGGTGATGAACCTTAGTGATATGTTTATGAATGTATCATTTTTATGTTGTAGACACATTTTAATTGTATGTAACCTGTACTAATATTCATGTTCTTATGTTATTCCCCATGTATTTATTTTCATGTTCTAATGTTATGCCTTATGAATTACCCATGGTTATGAACTAAATATTTCCTTTTTTATCCCTTACTAAGATTTATACTCCACATTTTATATTTATTTATATCCTAATGAAATAATATATAATGAAGTGAACTTGAATGGAAATAAAAGATACTTTCAAGATGGTTAAATTATGTTAATGTACTTCAGTTATTTTTCTCCTAGTTTTTGAGACACTAAACCTTAAAATCCCAAGTTTAATTTACATATTGAATTATTATATAATGGAATTATGTTAATATTCATGTACAAATTTTTTTCTTAATATTAATGGACTTAACAACACCTCATGAAATAGTTGAATTGAATGGATATAGGATATAAGATAGTCATAATGAAGGAAACCATCCAATGCAACTACACTCTCTAATATTAATGGGTAAAATCCAAAAAACATCTGAGATAAGTATCCAAGAACATGATTACACAATTAGAAAGTGAGATTATAAGAGGATAAAATATTAATAAATGGTCTCCCACCATATATAAATTCTCTAAAATCTGTGATAAGAAGATAACACACCACATAACCAAATCATAAACTATGAGAGTCCATCTCCAATAATTTCTTTAAGAATAACCCAAGAATTCAAACCAATACCTAATCCAATGACTGATGAGATACTGAATTATAAACTCTAAAAGAACACACAACCCAAGGAGAACTCATCCTTAGAAAAAAAACAAAACAAATTTAAACATGGATATCAACCACATAAATCAATAAAAAAACATCATATCACACTTTTATAAGAAAAAAAGGTCTCTAGACCTTAGATCACAAAACTCAATGACTAAACTAGGACATATATCCTATAACACCATCTTATAAAGAACCCCAGAAAACAAAACCAACACCCTTGATTTATCAATAGCCCAGTAGAAATCATCACCATAGTATCCTAAGAACCAACCCAAGGTTACCCATGGTTAACCCATATTATATTAAATCTCAAAAAAAACACAACATAAGTTCACACGAAGAGAAAATAAAAACCAATAATAAAGGCCCAAACACATCTATAGACCATTCCCATCATCAAAGGGAAATTCAAAATTTCTCAATATGTACTTGGTCGAAATTATAAAAGATACACAGAATCCCCCAAGAGACACCTAAAAGTATTACCACTAAAGATCCAAACTAATTCAAACTCATAAAGAGAAAACGTTATTCCATCATAACCACCTCTAACACTTCATCAAAACCTATATCACCTCAGAGAGAAGGAGAAATATAATTTAAGAAGTCATATATCACAATATAAGTACCAAATGAACAACTACACATGGATTATGGGTAGTTTCACAGAATATGGAAATATAAACTCCATATATTAGAAGAGACTATATAAGAAACATAACTATCCTTTTTCAAGGTATTTCTAAGAGTTAGATAAAAACTAGCATAAATATGAGATTAATGGATTATTCCCCAAAATAAAATCAAATGATTTCATAACTAAAGGAAAAAACCAGAATCTCATATTTTCTAAAAAAACATTACAAAAATTCATGTTTTCAATAACCTTCAACATCCAACTTTCTATAAAATAACCCTTTAAAAAAGACCCTATTTAAAAAAACATTTTATCTCATTTCAAATTTTTTAAAAAGTCCAAATTTTCAAAACCAAAAATAGTTATGAATACTCATCATAAACTAAATATTTTTATAAATATTAATTTTACCACCACAAAACTATCTAAAAAGTAACTACATTTTTTTAAAACCACCCCATGAAATTCTCATTCTACTCCTTAAATACTTTTATATTTTAGTTTTGCAATAAAAAACCTTTGAAAACACTGTTAATAATAATCCTTAAAGAATTCTATAAGGTCTAATACTTTCTATACAAAATTTAAAAAACCCTTTTCCTAACCATAGAATATTTTTCAAAAACATAAAACAATACTCCCATGAGACAAAACGAATATAACACTATGAGAACCAATAAAAAACCCTTATAAAATGATACATAATGAAACTTATTCATTATAACCGAAATTATAAACAAACTTATAATACATAAATCTAAACATAATGGATTAAAAAAAATATCTAAACCTAAATCATAAATCAAACCAAATTATATCACATTAATTCACCAAAATACTCCCTTAATTAACATAACACAAATAATATATTATATTGGGATCACTTCATAAAGAGAAGAAGGTAAAATAATGCTTCTATAGTACAAAAAAAATTGTACATGGTTTAGACATATAGGCTATTAAAATGGGCCTTCACTACAAAACATACTCTCTAATGGTTACAAAACCATTTTATGTGGACTCTATATAGTTTACTAGACTGTGTGGTCTAACTATGAAACTTTATTTTGTTATATAATTCCACCTAAAAACTAATTATGACCCTTAAGGTCACCCAAAAACTCAATGAGTATCAAAATTTCATGAAGATATATCAAAATACTTAAATTTCATTTAAAAATGAACTCAAAATCAACAATTAAATCCCAAAAAACAATGTAAATTTAATGATTAATAAATAATAAACTTGTGAGGATCTCCCCTACACTTTACTCTCATGTTCAGATGGTATTCCTAGCCTTCAAACTACCCTTAACCTGACACCTAATCTAACCTATGACATATTGATCCATGTTTATTATCACTTGGGTTATAAACTAGTTCCAAGGTATCAAAACATGATCATTGGGAATGATTTCACCCTCAGAATATAAAAAAACACAAAATCCATTGAGCATATTCCATGACCACTATGAGGGTTGGATGTCCAATCCAACAAATAAACCAATCAAAAAAATAATTTAATTGATCGGATTATAGCTTATTGTGAATGATAAAAATTACATACACCCAAAAATATATTGATAAAAATCATGATATAATAAAAATAGTTATCGCATAAATAAGAGAAATATGACCTAGGTTTTCAAGGATGGTACATAAGCATCCAAAAATAAAATGAAATCAAAACTAAAACCACTACCATCCATATCCAGGTGACTCTAGGTAACTCTCCACATCCTAATAAAAGCGTCATGAACACCCAATTTTAATGAAAAAATGATAATAATCTTAAAAAAGTCATAAAATGTGTATAAACTAAATGGTCTTTTAGGGAATGAGAAAAACAAAGAATAATAGGATTTAAAAAAGTGATTATAAAATTCCTCAGAAAATAAATTCCATTTAACCATTTATAATTTAAAATAGAAATTATTTTTTTAATTTTTTGATATATATATATATATAACCAATATCTCATTTGTAATTGATAATTAAATTTACATTTCTTTTCCCTAAATGATAAAAATAAAATGGAAAGCATTTCCTCAGCTTATGCCTCGTTTATTTGAAACACTCTTTTAAAATACACTATAAAAACCACTTTAAATTGACTAACCTAAAGTATATTTTGAAAAAAATTAATAAAACACTAAATTTAAGAATAATGAAATATATTTTATGGGAACCAAGCCATGAATTTGATTTGGAAAATGATTATAAACAAAAAACCACAGTGTTAAAGGTTTCAATAGAACTAGGTAAAACTATATTGGGAGATCCCTAATGGATTCATCTTATATCATGGGAAAATAATAGGTCCTAAGGTGAGATATTCATATAGAATACCAAATGAGGATCAACTTCTAGTTTGTATAATTTATGAAAAAATCCACCATACAAGCCTGCACCTAGCTTAGAATCCAGGCCACTCCCCTTTGGCCCTAACACATAAGTAGGGGAAAATAGAAGTGTGAAAATATATATCATATCATAAATAATAATCTATTTATTTGATGATGTCTCATTCACTCACACCATGAAAACTAATAAACAATTTAAAAGTATCAAAAAATCCTTAACTAATACATGCTCATAATATGGATTTATTTATAGTGTTTTAAAATCTCATTTCTAGAGATTTATGAAATAAAAACAACCCATTGAGATTTTAATCAAATCCCTTCTTTAAAAAACCATTTAAATCAATTAAAAAGGGAAAGGCTTTTCCCTTTTTTTTAAAAATTCTCATGAAAATAATACTTTTCCAAGGGAATGAACCAAAAAGGGTAAATTAGCCTTCAAAAACATCATTTCAATTTTAAATAATTCCTTTAATCATTTTCATAAAAAACATGGTAATCAAATTCCATTATTTAAATTCATAAACATATATAACACCCCTTTGTGTGAAGTGAAAATCAATCCCAAAAAAATTAAAATACCATTTTACCATCATATATAGGAATAAAATGAAAAAAACCCCTTAAAAACCATAAGATTAGATGACATGAAAAATTAAGGAAATAATAAAATAACACCTACTTTGGTTCAATGATGATCAATCCAGAAGTCATCACATTCAATGATGGATGCTAAAATAAAAAAGGAGTGGTCTATAGAAATTCCTACACACCCAAAATATTTATTTTACCTAAATAAACCCTAATATCATCATAATAAACCCTCAGGGTTCACAGTAGGGATAGTAACCATAAGAAATGGTTGTAGGGGGAAGAGATAAGAGAAATTGAGAAGAAGAATGGATGTGTATGATTTATCTTGAATAAACCCACTAAAAATAAAAGTATATGGGTTTGTATTCAAGAGATTTCGTAGTTATATCTTCTTATCATGTGTGGGAGACTTAGATGAAACAAAATAGAGAGGGATAAGAGGAAATTGGGTAAAAATATGTAGTTGTATAATAATAAAATCAAATTTTTGGAAAACTAAGTTTCTTGCATGGTTACGAAACCTGGTATGTCAAAACATTTCACAACCATGAAAAAAATCTTTGTTAAGTTTCAAAAAAACCTTAACGTTATCAAAAGGTTTGTTCGAATTTTTTATAACTTGTACACTACAATACCCACACAAAAGGGAAACCATATATAGATTCACCTAGTCATGCTCTAACTATATAGTCTAATTGTGAACATTTATGAATGAACTAAAAAGGACCAATATATGGGTAACACATGTGGTTCATACTAAACCATGTTCCCCAAACCATGAACCTCAAAAGTCTCACTGAAGGATCATCTACACAGTTTCTACAAACCGTGTGCAACGGTGCTCAAACACATTTTCCCAAAAATTAAAAAATAAAACCCTAAAGTTATAAAAATTTTAAATAATTAAAAACCAATTAATATAATAATAACTATAGTGACATGGGGTTTTACTATAAGAACCAAGGTAATTATAGAGTAAATCATTTTTACATTCATGAAATTTATTTTTATATTAACTATAAAAATATTAATTTTTAAATCAAATAGGAAATAGTTTTATTAAATTATTTTCTTATATGGTTTTATTTAAAAGTTAAAATTTTACATTATATAATTGAAATTTGAAAAAATAAAATTAAATCATCATGTAGATATTATCTTAAGATGGTGTTTTTATGATTTTCTGAAATATTTTGATTTTTTAGTGAATAATGAAAGATGTTGATTTTATTATTGAGAACTGTATTTATTTTCAAGTATATCCAAATTCAAAAATTATTTTTAATGAGTCATAAAATTTCATTGGTTCATTTTTTTTTCAAAAAATACAATTTTTTTAAATGAATTTTATACTTGAATTTTTTATTAAAACATTTGTTCATTAAAAATAGGATTTTTAAAAACTATTTTTGTCTGGTTTTAGCAGTTTAATTTTAAATTAAATTCTAGAAAATTTGATAATTTAGTATTTAAAATTTGATTTCAAAATTCAAATTATTGATTCTAAATTTTCTAAATATTTCGCATTTATTTATAGTCAAAATGAATAGTAACCGTAATAATTTTTTGTATTATTGTAAAGGGTGAATCGGGTAATTATGGGTTAAAAATAATATGATTAGAACTATAAAATGACCTAAAAATTTGTCTTATATTTTATTTTATGGTTATAACTCTTCCATACTGAAAAAAAATTCATTTATATTTCATTTTTCCATTTGGGAGTGACTTTGACCCTTATAATATTTTATATAAATAAAAGCCAACAATTTCAAACACTTGTTTTTAATAAATATAAAAGTTTTAACATAGGGATAAAAAAATGATATGTTTAGTTATAAATATAAATATAAATTATAAATTATTTATATTTTTCATGATATTTTTTTAAAAAAATTAGTGGATAAATAATTAGCTTTAATTTTACACAATGCTAATGTGGTAATTATTCAATCAAAGAGAAAATCAAGTAAATAATATTAAAAATATTTAAATTAATATATTTTTTAAAAATTAAATTTACTCATGAATTTTCAAGATAAAAATAAAATTTTAGAGATGTAATAAAATATTTATTTCTAATTTCAGCTGTTTTCTTGATGTTATTAAAGTCAAAGTAATAAATAGTTCTAGAAATTGACTTTAATGATATTTTTTAAAAAATTGTATTTTATTTAATGATATAAAGAATTATAAAAATGTTATATTCATAAAATTAATTATCATAGGGTTTATAATATCTATCATGATCCATTTATGGGCTATTTTTTTATTTTAAGAAAATATCTTTCCACTTAGTGTGTAAAAATCATTGTAGTCACGATAAGTGTGAAAGGGGTTAATAAGGGATCAAAAGAAATGGTAAGGGTACTAACACAGTCAAATATTGTATAATTTATATTTTAAATGATAATTTTGACCCATCCCCGTACTAACTTTAAAATAAATCATTTTTATCCAATTGTAATTAAAAATTAATTTATATTAATTTAATATTTTGATATATTCCAAGAGTGCCCATAAACTCTATTTTATAAGGGAAATAGTTCTTCTCATTCCACCACACCTAAAAACCATCTTTTCATTCAATATGTTACAAAAAATATTCCTTAAATCCAACCACACATCTTGGAGGCTTCAGTTTGATCAGAAAACCAACATAGAAAAGCTTTTGGTGCAAACCATAAGAAATTCTCTGAAGAAGATGTATTGTTCTTAATTGAGTTTTTTTATTTTATCAATTCTTAAAACTCATTAAAATACTATTTATCCATAATAAAATGATTAAACAAATATATTTCATATACTTAGTTATTTTATATTAATTTATCAACCTATATTCATCACCACTTCCATCAAATGGGAAACGAAACCATCATTCATGTGCGCGGTAGACTATCGCCTCGTGAACTGATGTAATTCATTTTCCATCGCCAACACTCACTAATGGTTATAATGATATAATTAATGTATATATATATATATATTCATGATATATTTATCATTATGAGAATATAATATACCATTTATTTTCTTTCCATTCCATTCACTAAAAATGATAATGTCATTTGTGCGTAAGTATGGACAACCTCATTCACAAAACGATGTGAATAATTTTCATCACCACATCACATGGATGATATATATAAGTATATTTAAACAATTAATATTATATTTATTATTTTATAATTATTCTAGAAATATTAGAAAATACTTACCTTATTTACATAATGATCATCGAAAAATGGAAACATTACTCATGCGTACGTACGGTCTAACATCTCTATTATTGTAGCATAGTTAATTTTTCATAAAAATATTTAATGGTTGGATTTAAATGTATAATTTATGAGTAATAATTATAATTATTTCATGATTATTATTCAACGTATAGTGGGTTAATTCCCTCTATAGTGACCCAGTATTTTTATATATGGATATTACATCTTTTTATATGAATATTCAATACATTACAAAAACACACACTTGTGGACTATAATAGTTTAGTTTCTTTTGGAGCATTGAAAACAATATTCAAAATTCATAAAATATATTATATGACTCCCATAAATATCTTTCCTTTTATTTCTCTTCAAAAACATACCCTACATAAACTTTTCATCGTAATTGTATTTCTCAAATACCTTCGTACATGTTCAAACACCCTCTTATTAGAGTATCCTCATCACGGTTGCACAAAAATCCTTACTATGATGAATTCTGATCCAAACAAAGGCTTCTAAAATGAGATGATGTAATTTGGTAAGTGATTTCGGTAGGGATTGGATAAACTGAACTGGTTTGAAGGTGTCAAGAGAATAGGAGAAGGGTGTCCTTTTATAAGTGGGGGAGAGGATAGACATGGAATTTTTGAAAATAATTGAGTGACTCCATCTTTTTAACATTCCAAAAGAGTCCAAAATAGAACTTTCACAAATCTAAAATTTTTATCATTGAAATATGTCCATAATATAGTTTTTATTGAAGTGGTTAGTTCATTTTATCCATTATCTTTCTAGTTTAACCCTTAGTAAACCCATTTTTACCATAACCATGGTAATAACTTTTTACTATTTTCACTATTCATTTTGGTCAAAAATTAAGCTGACCTTATTAGATAATATAAATTATAATTATTCCAAATATGGAATCCATTTTTTCAAATTCCATTCTACAAGATTGCGACCTTTTTATTTATGTCTCAAGATTGTTTTCGAGTACTCTTTTATAATTATTTTAATATACCATGGTTTTATTTTTATAATGTGTAGTTTCAAATGAAATTGGTGAAATTTGGAATCCCATAGGGATATTCATGTCACGACCCATACTCGGGGCCCGTGCCGTGACTACCCCAAGCCCGCCTTCCATAGGCAAGGGGCTGGCGACTAGCACCAAGGCGTAAATCCCAACAAAAAGGGAAGGCATTGCCTTTGAAAAGTAAACAAGCACCAAAGAGTAAGCAAGCGGAAAAGTAAACACTAAGTAAAAACTATACAAGTTGTGCTGAAAGTAAAAGGGGCCGGAAATACTAGCCCAACAGTAATGTACAACTGAAAGGAAAAACAACAACTGAAAGGGAAAACTACAGCGTCTAGCCGTCCTCTGGAAATCCCACCTGAAGGGTGGGTACAGATAGCCTCCACTGCTCCTCGGGTACACCCGACCGCTCTGAGTACGTCCCGCCCAGTGGTCCACCTCCAGGTACCGTCCTGCTCCGCACGCCTCCACCACGATCAGCGTTGTCCGTCGTCTGCAACCAACACAATGTAGTGCGGGCATAGCCCGTGCAGGGGTGAGTATAAGCTACTCAGTAGGGACCCCGAGACCCCAGAAGGTCTCCTGAAATCCACAAAGGATAATCCACAAAGGAAAGATACAATCACGAAGTAACATCTGACACGACTTAGGTATATGCCCATACATATACCTAAGTCATCAATTCCCGTTTGGCTCCAACGTCTGAGCCCAAGCATAACCCAGTCCACACAGGAAAGCAAACGTATACTCACACAGGATAAAACAACACAATCCACAAAGGAGAGTAAACAGTAAATCCACACAGGATAGCTCAACACCATCCACAAAGGAGAGTAAACAGTAAATCCACACAGGATAGCTCAACACAATCCACAAAGGAGAGAAACACAAGATTCAGCTCACACAGGTATACTTCTTCAGATGACGATAAAGATGATCACTGATCCATCTAAGTCGTCGGACCCACGAATGATCGATAGGTAACTAACCCCCACAATGACCCACACAGGATCGGGCCCACATAGGACCTGTAGGCGCTAGCTCACACAGAACCGCTGAGCGCGGACCCACACAGGATATGACCCACACAGGATCGGGCCCACATAGGACCGGGCCCACACAGGACCTATAGCACTGATCCACGGAGGATCGCTGAGTGTAGTAGTCGTCGCAGTCCACTGAGGATTCTCTGCACAGTTGTCGTCGCAGTCCATTGAGGATCTCTGCACGGTCATCGTTGGAGTCCACGGAGGATCTTTCCATAGTCGTCGCCACAGTCCACTGAGGATCTCTGCACGGTCGTCGTCGGAGTCCACGGAGGATCTCTGCACAGTCGTCACTGTCGAAGTAGCAGTCGCAGCCAGCTCTAGGGTTCCCGCACACAGCAAGCTCGTACGGAGGGTCCTCTCCACGAGCCGAGAGGCTGATACATCAACTGACACAAAGTCCGAAGTTGATGTATCCAAAAGTTCTGTATCGCTAATAGGAACTCAACGTCGCAGACGGCGCGTCGATCGGACGCCCGGTCTGAGAGTTATTTGCTTTTTCGTCCCAGGGGCCCGGTTGGTTTTTAAGGAAAAACCAACCCGACCGTACTCCACCTGCGTCCAAACCTCGGGCGGAGTATGACAAAAGATCTGTCTCACAAAGAGGAACTCAACAAAGATGACGACACGTCAATCGGACGTTCGTAGCTCAAGATATGAGCGTTTCCGCTCCAAGGGCCCGGTTGGTTTCGTGTACGAACCAACCCGGCCGAACACAAAGTATTCCGAAACCTTGAGTGCGATATACTTAAACGACCGTCTCGATCCAAGGATTGTGTTGCTGCTGACGGCGAGTCGTTTGGAGGCCCGTAGCTCAAGTTACGGGCGTTTGAGCGAAAACATCCGAAGACGGGGGGTACGGGATCGGGCCGACCCGACCCGGTCTGACCCGGTCCGGTCCGGCAAGGGCGCGGCCCGGCCGGTCGGACCGGCCTGGCCCGGTTCGGCCGAGCGGCCGAACGACCGAGGCGCGCGGGGCACCGCCCCCGCGGCCTGGGGGTGCCGCGGCCCCCCGCATGGGGCAGCGATGTGTCATGGACGCGGCTTCAGCCGCGTCCGAGGGCACCGGACCCGCGCGGCCGCGGGTCCGCGGGTGCCGCCGTCGCCGCAGCTTCAGCCGGGGCGCCTTCGCTCCCGGCTGCCGGCGCCACCGTGCCGGTGACCCGCGCCGCCGACGAGTTCCGCGGGCCACCGGGATCGCTCTGGTGGTCCGATTCTCTTCCCGTCTACGTAATTGCTCCTCCCGGGACTCATTCTTCACTGCGGGATCATCAAACATCCGTTGCGGCACGTTCCGTCATTGCCCACCAAATCCGCATAAAATGAAGAATGGCAGAGGGTCGTCGGGTCGTGTTCGTTTGGCCCGCACCCTCCGCGTTAGAGATAAAAAACCGGGAGAATTTTGTTCAACACATGAACCGATAATTTAAAATAAAATTGTTCATTAGAAACCAATTCTTTAATTTTTTAAAGAACGTTCACAGGAATAATTAAAAAGGGGTAATTTTTAAAATAAATCCCTACCTCGTTGGTCATCGTGCGCGGGCGTTCTTCGCGGAAAAGCTCGTCGCGGAAGAGGGGGATCGTTGCGTCGTCGCGGGAAGGCGTCGCGTCTTCGTGGAATCCGGCGTTGAGTCGGCGAGCTCAACGGACCAAGAACAACAGATTTAAATTATAAATAATTAAATCTGTGTTTCGTTTAAAACCAAAAAGAACCTTTAGAGGAAACCCGAAATCACTCACCTCAAATGGTTGGTGATCGGAGATCGGGGCGGGTAAGAACGTCTCGGATGGGAGCGTCGTCGATTTCCGGGTTCGGCGTTCTTCGCATTCTTCACGTTCTTCGCAAGGGAGAAGAAGATACGAGGGTCCTCTCAAATCTTCTCAATGCGCAAATAACCAGAGGTCATGCGTTGGCCTTATTTTATTATTACGCCAACGAATTTGAAAACTGGTTAAGAAACGACTTAATTAATTCGTTGAATTAATTCAACGAATGAAACAGCCCATTTAATTCACGAAATAAACCGCCCAATTAAATGGTCTGTTAAGATTTTAAGAAATGCGTCAGTTGACTTTCATAAAGACGGGTTTTCGCGGGTGTGTTTCTTAGCGGAAAGAAACGGCAGGGCTCGTGTGGGCCCCACCTCACAAATATCCTACCAAGGGGGTAGGATATTTCTGGATATCATCCTATCCGGTTTAACTCAGTTCAAGCCGCCTTTAAGTGGCTTCAAGTGGCTTCTAAGTGGCTTAAGTGAAATAAAATAAAGTTGTCCCAAAATTATTTTATTTCTTAACTTTAAGACCGAAAATTAAAAACCACACCTGAGAAAACGCAACTCCAGAAGAGGCATTTCTAAGAGAATACCGGCGCTGCGATTTCATCGGTGCCCTCAGAATTCAATTCCGGACACCGGTTCAAAAGGTAGAAAAACCCGCTCGTCTGTTCACTGAACGTACCCGATCCAAACTTCGGAAAATGATTCCGGGCACACCGGGCCTTGGAATCAGGTGCCGTCAGAGACTGCCCTCTCGAAAAATTCCAAAGAAAATTAAGAAAAAAATTTACTTGAAATTTACGGGTCTTTACATTACTCCCACCTCAGGACTTTACTTCCCCGTAAAGATACATCAAAAACTAGGGAAACAAATGTGGGTACTGAGCACGCATCTGAGCCGCCCGCTCCCAAGTGCTCTCCTGGAGGTTCCTGTGCTGCCATCTGATGCGCACAAGAGGAATCGATCGCCCATGTAGGACTAGCTTCTGTCGATCCTCTATCTCCACTAGGACCTCCGCAAAAGTCGCCCCATCATCCACGTCTAGCTCCTCATAGTCAATGATGTGCGTCAGGTCGTGCACGTATCTCCTCAGCTGGGATACGTGGAAGACGTCGTGCACCCGATGCAACTGAGGTGGTAGAGCCAGGCGATAAGCCACCTCGCCAATCCTGCTGAGGACCTGGAAAGGCCTGATGAAGTGTGGAGACAACTTGCCGCCTCAGACAAATCTCCGCAAACCACGTCGAGGTGAGACACGCAAGAAGACGTGGTCACCATCCTCGAACACTAGTGGCCTCCGCCTCCTGTCAGCATATGACTTCTGTCGGCTCTGTGCTATCCTCATCCGCTCCTGGATGACCTGGACCTTCTCTGTCGTGGCCCGGACCATCTCTGGTCCCACAAGTGCTGACTCTCCAGGGTCTGTCCAGCACAAAGGAGATCTGCAGGGCCTGCCGTACAACGCCTCATAGGGTGCCATCCCGATGGTGGAGTGGTAGCTATTGTTGTACGCGAACTCCACCAAGGGTAGGTGGTCCTCCCAGCTGTGACCAAAGTCAAGGACACATGCAAGGAACATGTCCTCGAGAGTCTGAATGGTCCTCTCCGTCTGACCATCCGTCTGAGGCTGAAAGGCGGTGCTCAGACGTAGCCGCGTCCCGAACGCCTCCTGCAACCCCTTCCAAAGTCGGGAAGTAAAGCGAGCGTCCCGATCGGAGACGATAGTCAATGGCACACCGTGAAGCCGTACAATCTCCTGAACGTAGAGACGTCCCAAGCTCTCCACTGAGCCCTGCTCTCGGATGGGTAATAAGTGTGGCGACTTGGTGAGTCGGTCAACAATCACCCAAATGGAGTCGTGACCTCTGGAAGTGCGTGGAAGTCCAGTCACGAAGTCCATAGATATTCCATCCCACTTCAACTCTGGGACCTCCAAAGGCTGTACCAAGCCTACTGGTACCTGGTTCTCTGCCTTCACCTGCTGGCAGGTGAGGCACCGTGAAACGAACTCTGCCACAACCTTCTTCATGCCCGGCCACCAGTGCTGACGTCTAAGATCCCGGTACATCTTCGCTACTCCAGGATGTACCGCCAAAGGAGAAGTGTGGAACTCTCTCAGCACCTCCTCTTGTAAAGCTACTGGTACCATGGTACGTCCTCTGAAAAGCACATCGTGCTCTGCTCAAAGGGAGAAACCATCAGGTTCCTGTCCTGAGGATATCTGTGCACGCCGTGTCTCACAGTCAACGTCCCCACGCTGTGCCTCTCTGACCCGCTATAGAAGTGGAGGAGAGACTGTGAGAGACTGAAGGAAGGCTGCTCCGTCTCTATCCATGAAGGATATCTTCAAGGCGGCTAGCTGCTATGTCGCCTCCTCAAGTAGCTGGATGCCCATCCTCCTGCTGAGGGCATCGGTTACCACGTTCCCCTTCCCAGGAGTATAGACTATCTCAAAGTCATAGTCCTGGAGGAACTCGAGGCATCGCCGCTGTCTCAGGTTCAGGTCCTTCTGAGAGATGATGTACTTGAGACTCTGGTGGTCAGAAAATACTATGAAGCGCTTGCCCATCAGATAGTGCCGCCATGTCTTCAAGGCGAAGACCACTGCTGCCAACTCCAAGTCATGGGCAGCGTAGTTTTCTCATACGGCCTCAACTGACGTGATCCGTAGGAAATCACGGCCCGCTCCTGCATCAGGACACACCCGAGTCTGATCCCTGATGCATCGCAGTAGACTACGTATCCAACTCCCTCCTCAGGCAACCTCAAGATAGGTGTGCTGGTCAACCTCTGCCTCAGCTCCGGGAAGCTCTGCTGACATCTGTCTAACCACACGAAGGGTTTCCCCTTCTTCATCAACGCTGAGAGTGGGTCCGCAACTCTGGAGAAGTCCGGCACAAATCTCCGATAGTATCCGGCTAGGCACAAGAAACTCTGAACCTCTGTCACGCTCTTGGGTTTCTCCCAAGCTAGCACTGCCTCGATCTTCGCGGGATCCACTGCAACTCTCACCTCAGAAATGACATGCCCCAAGAAGTGGACCTCACATAACTAGAACTGACACTTCGAGAGCTTTCCATAAAGCTGGTGCTCTCGGAGTGTGTCTAGTACAACACGAAAGTGGTAGGTGTGCTCCTCCTCCGTGGTCGAGTACAACAAGATTTCATCGATGAAGACTACGACAAATCGATCGAGTTATGGCTGGAAGATCCTGTTTATGAGGCTCATGAACACTGATGGAGCGTTGGTCATGCCAAAAGGCATAACCAAGAACTCATAGTGGCCATACTGACACCTAAAGGCCGTCTTCTGCACATCCTCGTCTCGAACTCTGAGCTGATGATAGCCTGACCTGAGGTCTATCTTCTAGAACCACCGTGCTCCCTTGAGCTGATCGAAGAGGTCATCAATCTTGGGTAGCGGATACTTGTTCCTCACTGTCACCTGGTTCAGGCGACGATAATCGACACACAGTCGCAAGCTCCCGTCCGACTTCTTGGCGAACAATATTGGGGAAGCCCAGGGTGAAACACTGGGTCAGATGAACCCCTTGCCCTGCAAGTCCTCCAACTATACCCGCAGCTCTCAAAGCTCAGTGGGGGACATCCGATATGCTGGAGTGGATATCGGGGTTGTCCCGGGGTACAGGTCAATATAAAATTCTACCTCTCTGCGAGGAGGTAGTCCAGGAACGTCGTTGGGAAAGACGTCCGCGTACTGATCCACCACTGCAGGAAAACTGGGACTCCGCACGTCAACTGCTCCCAGGATGAGGCTAGCCAACTGATGAGTGATGGGCTGACCTCTCCTCTGCGTGAGTCCATCCTGTGCTGCTAAGGCTCCCTTCTCGCTGGTGAAGGTGAACCTGCTCCCGTCGGTGCGCACACATCGCACTTTGTGCCTAAAGCAGTCAATCTAAGCATGGACCGTTGATAACCAATCAATGCCCAAGATGACGTCGTAAGGCCTCGACGCCACTACAAGAAGATCCCAGCCGAAGCTCTCACCTCCTAGAGTAAGCTCACATTGCCGGCACCAGTGCGTAATCGTCGAGTCTGCTTCCGTAGGAGTCTCTAGCTATAAGGATCGAGCCAACGACTCCGTCGGAATCTCCAAGCTCCGAACAAGGGCAGTGGCTATGAAAGAGTGACTCACTCCTGTGTCTATCAGAATTGCAGCAAGGGTGGAATAGACACAGATCGTACCTCGAATCATATATGGCGCGCCGTGGTCGTAGGCCTCTGCTGCCTAGAACTGAGCCTGTCTCTGCCCGCCAGCTCCCTGCGGTCGGGGCGGGCCTCCTGGTGGTGGTGGTGGCAGAGCCTCAAAGTGTCGCCCACCACCTGCTGCTCGGCCAGCTCCTCTGCCTTGTCTGTCTCCTCCCTGCGGACCACAACGGTCGACCCTCTGCCTCTACCTGGGTGGTCCATCCACCGTCTGCTGCTCCTCGGTACGACGGGTCAGGCAGTCACGAGCCATGTGGCCCTGCCCGCCGCACTCGTAGCACTGTCTGCCTCTCGGAAGGCTGGGTCCGCGTTGTGTGCCCCGAACTGCTGAGCCAGTGTCCCGAGGTCATCTGCCAGAAGGCCTGGTCTGCCTGGAACCCTGATTCATCCGTCGGCTACCTGCTGCCGAAGACTCCTCTATCTGCCTCCCTGCGGTAGGTCTCGCTGTGGACTCAGCCAGGAATCTCTCGATCAGAAGGGCTCGCTCTAGCACTCATGCCTGGGTCGGGATGCTGAGGGAGATCAGCGATGGCCTGATCTCGTGTCTCAATCCCTGCTCGAAGGTCCGGGCCCGGAAGAAGGGGTCCCGTACCATGTCGGTCGAGTAGCGAGATAGGTCGGTGAACCTCGTCGCGTACTGGGCGACCGTCAAGCTGCCCTGCCGCAGCTGAAGAAGCTCCTGGATGCGCACCGCACGGAGGGTGGTCGGGACGAACTCTGAGCGTAAGAGGCTCTCGAAGTCCGTCCAGATGAGGGAGGCCTCATCGTGTGCCTGGAGCATCAGGCTCCACCATCGCCCTGCTACTGCGTGCAGTAGGCTCGCTGCGAGGATCACCATGAGGTCTGCTGGTGTCCTCACTAGCCTGAAAACTCGGACGACCGCCTCCAGCCATTCCTCGGCTGCCTGGGGGTCCGACTCCCCACGGAACCTGGGTGGTCGCTAGCGCTGTAACTCGTGCAGAGCTCCGAGGCGTCATGCGTCGTCAGCTTCCAGTGCTGGAAGCAACGGGGGCTCGGCGGGTAAAGGTACCGCCGGTGCCTCTGCTGTCAACGGGCCCTGTACCGAGGCCTCGTCGCTTGGCAGGCTGTCGTCACGCTCTACTCTAGGAACCCTAGACGGCTGCTGTTGTCGTGCCATCCTAAAAAGGAAAGAAGAATTCCACAGTCAGAACAGTATACCTGGTGAGCTGACACAAGTAATCACAGAGAAAACTTGAAACACACATGCAATCAATGTTTTCATGCATTAAGTCGGAAATCAAAAGTCAGGGTCCTGGTGTATGCATACGTCGGCCGCCGCACCAACACTGGACTCCCTGGACTGATAACCACACTTAATACGCTAAACACTATTGATCCACATAGAAGAACGATCAGAGTCTGCGGTAGAACCGACCACCTCTGATACCAATTTGTCACGACCCGTCCTCGGGGCCCGTGCTGTGACTACCCCAAGCCCGCCTTCCATAGGCCAGGGGCTGGCGACTAGCACCAAGGCGTAAATCCCAACAAAAAGGGAAGGCATTTCCTTTGAAAATTAAACAAGCACCACAGAGTAAGCAAGCGGAAAAGTAAACACTAAGTAAAAACTGTACAAGCTGTGCTGAAAGTAAAAGGGGCCGGAAATACAAGCCCAACAGTAAAGTAGAACTGAAAGGAAAAACAGCAACTGAGAGGGAAAACTGCAGCATCGAGCCGTCCTCTGGAAATCCCATCTGAAGGGTGGGTACAGATAGCCTCCACTGCTCCTCGGGTCCACCCGACCGCTCCGAGTACGTCCCGCCCAGTGGTCGACCTCCAGGCACCGTCCTGCTCTGCACGCCTCCACCACGATCAGCGCTGTTCGTCGTCTGCAACCAACACAATGTAGTGCGGGCATAACCCGTGCTGGGGTGAGTATAAGCTACTCAGTAGGGACCCCGAGACCCCCGAAGGTCTCCCGAAATCCACAAAGGATAATCCACAAAGGAAAGATACAATCACGAAGTAACATCTGACACGGCTTAGGTATATGACCATACATATACCTAAGTCATCAATTCCCGTTTGGCTCCAACATCTGAGCCCAAGCATAACACAGTCCACACAGGAAAGCAAACGTATACCCACACAGGATAGAACAACACAATCCACAAAGGAGAGTAAACAGTAAATCCACACAGGATAGCTTAACACCATCCACAAAGGAGATTAATAGTAAATCCACACAGGATAGCTCAACACAATCCACAAAGGAGAGAAACACAAGATTTAGCTCACACAGGTATACTTCTTCGGATGACGATAAAGATGATCACTGATCCATCTAAGTCGTCGGACCCACGAAGGATCGATAGGTAACTAACCCCCGCAATGACCCACACAGGATCGGGCCCACACAGGACCTGTAGGCGCTGGCTCACACAGAACCACTGAGCGCGGACCCACACAGGATCAGACCCACACAGGATTGGGCCCACACAGGACCGGGCCCACACAGGACCTGTAGCACTGATCCACAGAGGATCGTTGAGTGCAGTAGTCGTCGCAGTCCACTGAGGATTCTATGCACAGTTGTCGTCGCAGTCCACTGAGGATCTCTGCACGGTCGTCGTCGGAGTCCACGGAGGATCTCTGCACAGTCGTCGCCGCAGTCCACTGAGGAACTCTGCACGGTCGTCCTCGGAGTCCACGGAGGATCTCTGCACAGTCGTCGTTGTCGAAGTAGCAGTCGCAGCCAGCTCTAGGGTTCCCGCACACAGCAAGCTCGTACGGAGGGTCCGCTCCACGAGCCGAGAGGCTGATACATCAACTGACACAAATTCCGAAGTTGATGCATCCAAAAGTTCCGTATCGCTAACAGGAACTCAACGTCGTAGACGGCGCGTCGATCGGATGCCCGGTCTGAGAGTTATTGGCTTTTTCGTCCCAGGGGCCCGGTTGGGTTTTAAGGCAAAACCAACCCGACCGTACTCCACCTGTGTCCAAACCTTGGGCGAAGTATGCCAAAATATCCGTCTCACAAAGAGGAACTCAACAAAGCTGATGGCACGTCAATCAGACGTCCGTAGCTCAAGATATGAGTGTTTCCGCTCCGAGGGCCCGGTTGGTTTCGTGTACGAACCAACCCAGCCGAACTCAAAGTATTCTGAAACCTTGAGTGCGATATACTGAAACGACCGTCTCGATCCAAGGATCGTGTTTCCACTGACCGCGAGTCTTTTTGAGGCCCGTAGCTCAAGTTACGGGCGTTTGAGCGAAAATGTCCGAAGAAGGGGCGTACGGGCCCGGGCCGACCCCCCCCCCCCCCCCTCGGGAGTCGGCCGCACCGGGTCGACCTGACCCGGTCCGACCCAGTCCGGTCCGGCCAGGGCGCGGCCCGGCCGGTCGGACCGGCCTGGCCCGGTTCGGCCGAGCGACCGAACGGCCGAGGCGCGCGGGGCGCCGCCCCCGCGGCCTGGGGGTGCCGCGGCCCCCCGCGTGGGGCCGCGCTGTGTCATGGACGCTGCTTCAGCCGCGTCCGAGGGCACTGGACCCGCGCGGCCGCAGGTCCGTAGGTGCCGCCGCCGCCACAGCGGCGAGTTCCGCGGGCCACCGGGATCGCTCTGGTGGTCCGATTCTCTTCCCGTCTGTGCCATTGATCCTCTTGAGACTCGTTCTTCACTGCGGGATCGTCAAACATCTGTTGTGGCACGTTCTGTCGTCGCCCGCCAAATCCGCACAAAATGAAGAACGACGGAGGGTCGTCGGGCTGTGTTCGTTTGGCCCGCACCCTCCGCGTTAGAGATAAACAACCGGAAGAATTTTGTTCAACACATAAACCGACAATTTAAAATAAAAATGTTCATTTGAAACCGGTTCTTTAATTTTTTAAAGAACGTTCACGGGAATAATTAAAAAGGGGTAATTCCCAAAATAAATCCCTACCTCGTTGGTCGTCGTGCACGGGCGTTCTTCGTGGAAAAGCTCATCGCGGATAAGGGGGGTCGTCATGTCGTCGTGTGAAGGCGTCACGTCGTCGCAGAATCCGGCGTTGAGTCGGCGAGCTCAACGGACCAAGAACAACAGATTTAAATTATAAATAATTAAATATGTGTTTCGTTTAAAACCAAAAAGAGCCTTTAGAGGAAACCCAAAATCACTCACCTCAAATGGTTGGTGATCGGAGATCGGGGCGGGGAAGAACGTCTCGGATGGGAGCGTCGTCGATTTCCGGGTTCGGCGTTCTTCACGTTCTTCGCGTTCTTCGCGTTCTTCGCATTCTTCGCAACGGAGAAGAAGATACGAGGGTCCTCTCAAATCTTCTCAATGCGCAAATAACCAGAGGTCGTGCGTTGGCCTTATTTTATTATTACGCCAACGAATTTGAAAACTGGTTAAGAAACGACTTAATTAATTCGTTGAATTAATTCATCGAAAGAAACAGCCCATTTAATTCATGAAATAAACCGCCCAATTAAATGGTCTGTTAAGATTTTAAGAAACGCGTCAGTTGACTTTCATAAAGACGGGTTTTCGCGGGTGCGTTTCGTAGCGGAAAGAAACCGCGGGGCTCGTGCGGGCCCCACCTCACAAATATCCTACCAAGGGGGTAGGATATTTTTGGATAGCATCCTATCCGGTTTAACTCAGTTCAAGCCGCCTTTAAGTGGCTTCAAGTGGCTTCAAGTGGCTTAAGTGAAATAAAATAAAGTTGTCGCAAAATTATTTTATTTCTTAACTTTAAGCACGAAAATTAAAAACCACACCTGAGAAAACGCAACTCCGGAAGAGGTGTTTCTAAGAGAATACTGGCGCTGCCATTTCATCGGTGCCCTCAGAATTCGATTCTGGGCACCGGTTCAAAAGTTAGAAAAACTCGCTCATCCGTTCACTGAACGTACCCGAGCCAAACTTCGGAAAATGATTCCGGGCACACCGGGCCTCGGAATCAGGTGCCGTCAGAGACTGCGCTCTTGAAAATTTCCAAAGAAAATTAAGAAAAAAATTTCCTTGAAATTTACGGGTCTTTACAGTTCATGGTTGGAAAATGATTAGGGAAACCATGTGGCTTTCCCTAGGAAACCATGTACCCTATTTTGGTGAGACATGAGGTGGAACACTATTGGTGCATGGTCTAGCCAAACCGTCAAACCATCCACCCAAACCATGAAAACAGAGATATTTGGGGTTTCATTATTGGTTCTTGGTTTGTCAAACCATGTTAAACTTAGGAGAAACCATGCAACCCCTAAGATGAGGTGCTCAGTTATGGTGCACAATTTGTCAAACCATGCACTGCTTCCTAGGAAACCATGCGCACAAGTTTTTAATTACTCATTTTTCTTAAAATATCCTAACACCTTGGTTTTATTCCATAATCAACCCTATTTGAACCTAAACCAATTCCTTTAAATTTTGAAGCTCTCATGAGGGTTCTAGGGCTCCTTAAACATTATTCTTCTTGAAAAGAAGATCTGATTGAAGAATCGTCTCTTATCTATTATGTGGTGTCTTCCCTGATTGGTTATCTTTATCTCCTATATATCTTTCTAAATTAAGTGGAATTATTTAATCCCAATTGGTGATGGTTTATTCTATCTTTTCATGGATCAAATTTCATTTTATTTTTGTCTTAGGTTTTGGTTCTAGATCTTCTTTTTCATTTTGATCTTGATAATTCCTCTTCAATTTTTGGATTTTTATTTGGTGCTCATATTTAAATGACCTTGAGGTAGGTGGTATAATTTTCAATTCTCATAGTATTTATTATAATTGTGTGTATTTATTTTTCAGATTTCAATTTCCATGATGTGAAATTTCATTTTTAGAATTGATTTAATCAATCAATTAACAGGTTTATGAAATTTTTCAATTGATGGGATTGTGATGTTGCTTAATTAATGCGATTGTGAAATTGGTTGATTAATATGATAAATGAATTGATTTATAATGGGAATTATGGTATTTTTTCTTAACTATGAAGGGTTAATGGTTTGTATGATTAAATGAGGATAAATGGTTTATTGTTGAATTGTTCATATTATTCCATGTGATTGAAGTGAAGAACCACGACTATTTTGATAATAGGGTCAATGATGATTAACCTTGATAAATGTGATATATGTCATATATTATAATGTTTTATAAAGAGTTTAATGATTATTAACCATTTTTTTCATATATTGTGATATATGTGATAATGAGTGTAGGATAAGGGATGATTATCCAAATACCCCTATGTGATTACGAGTGTGGGATGGGGACAGATTCTCCAAATACCCATATGTGATAACAATGAGTTGTGGGATAGGTAATAATGCTCCAAATTCTAATGGGGTTCTAGACAAGACATTCTTGGACCAATTCATTGGCATTATACTAGAGTCCCAAGTACCCTTGATAAGAAATTGAAATTAAATGATTGATGAAATCCCCTGATAAAATGAATTGGGGTTCCTAATTACATATGGTTTAAACCTAGACATGGTTCTAAGTAGGTATTTTTGGTTTGGGTGTCATAATATAATTGAGTAATGATGTGGTTACTTGAATAATTACTTTCGAATATGAAAATTATATACTTATATTTTGTACATTATTCCATATACAACTGCATGCACTATTATAGAATGGATATTGTTTTAGATGCCATTTGTGTTGGCCTATTGAGTTATACTCAAAACCTAATCAGAATCCTAGTCGATACCTGAGTGGAAATAGTTTTTATAGGATATGATATAGTTAAGAGCCCTATGACAGATTAATATTTTGGGGTGGATCGTGGATAAGGTAATTGGACTCGATTTCATGAACATCTTTGGAGTTGTTACTAAATTTATTTTTGGGTTTTCATTTGAAACTGGACACATATTTGGTACGGAATATCAACTATTTTGGTCTATATATTTTTTACCTATTTTGTAATATCATGTAAACTGGTTTGTTTTGGCTATGGTATTATTCTGGTTATTGTTTTTTACTATTTGGATATTGTTTATTTTTTACCACTTTTGTGCTACTTTGATAAAGAGGGCATAGTAACCCCCACAATATAAATATTAGAATATTGCTACTAGTCTGTAGCCTCTGTCATACAGGGAGGTTCACTTGATTTTATGTGACCACCCAGCTTAGGGAACAAATGTGTGGAACTAGGGTTGGGACGTTACAAAGTGGTATCAATGAGAGTTTACTTTTATTTTGTTTTGCCATACTATTTGAGAAAGGTTGACAGGAGACTATGATGAGATGGTCCTTGGTCGTGATCTCATGCATGGGAGTAGGTATCCCACGTACATGGGAAAACCCATGTACGTAGGGTGGGATCAATGCTCTTGATGTTCGCTTTTACGTTTGGATGTTATTTTACCTTTAGTGATGCACTTGGTGTGTGATATTATTTTTTTCTGAGATTGTACTCATGGATCAGTATGGAATGAGAGTTGAGTATACATGCATCATTTTAGGCACTTAGTATTTATTTTGACATGCATTATTTTAGTCACACATGTAAAAGATGGTTTTTGGTGAGTTGTTTGAATGAAAATATCTTTTTTTCTTGTATATTTAATTTCAAAATGTGCAAAATAAGAATTTGAAAATTGAAAATGATGTTAAATGTGTCGAATTAAATAGAATAAATGGGTTTCAAATGGGAAATTTGTGTAATGAAATTTTTATACCCTATGTGTTCTATGACCCATGTGAGAGATGGTTGAGGGAAGTCACAGTGCCTCTGTTTAGACCATGTGGTAGGGTGTAGGTGATGTATTTTTATGGATTTATGTGAATCTATATTATGTAAATGTGATAATATTATGGTATGTGTCTTATGATATTTATTTTTCACTGTAGATATATCCCTCCATGATGATGATTTTTGATAGGACAACCGTAGGATATGGCTAGAATTAATCCTTCTGTAGTAGAGCCTGAGGCTATAATAGTTTTGGGTGAGGGAGTTAGAGAAACGTTCTTTGAGAACATTTATTTCTTTATGAAGTTTATGGAATGAAACCAAGGGAATTTTGTGAAATGTATGTCTAACTTGACAAGGGAGTTCTAGTTGCAACACCCTATAACATTCACCAGAGAGGTTGGACCTAAGACTATTGATTTCTAGATTGAGTCTACCCAGATAATCTTTGATGACTTGGATAATCCTACTAAGAAGATAGTCAGACTGGATGCTTATATTTTATGTGTTCAAGTGGAAAATTGGTGTTACCTCCACACATGGAATGGATATATGTAGAATATGGAGTGGACGGAATTTTATGATATGTTCTTGGAATATTTTTACCCTAGGATGCTCAGGTAGTATAGTAAAATAGATTTTTAAGGTTGAGAAAAGGAATTATGTCAGTGATGGAATATGATGGTCGCTTTACTGATTTGTGTTGCTTCACTCTAGCATTGGTATGAGATGACATAACTGCTGAAAAATTATTTTTGGACATGTTTAATTTGATATAAATTCCTAAGATAAAATTTGTAGGATGAATAAATAATCTAAGGTGGTGAATCAGGTTCTCATATATGAGGGGAACCTAGAGGAGACTTCCAGTGGAGGATAGGTGGTTTCATTTGAAAGATCATAATGTGTGTTTTCAAAGGGTAGGAATCATCGATATGATAATTTAAACAATATAATTAGGAATTATAGTTTCTAGAAGGAAGGATAAGTTACATATGACATAACACAAGTGATCTTCCACCATTGCGATAGGTTGGGTCACCTTCGTAGATAGTTCCTCAAACCTTAGTTGGAGTTTCAATCTTACCGAAGGATGTGAAATCTAAAATGGTTCTTTAGGAAACCATGTAAGTTGGGTAATGATGAAGGATCTTGGAAAAACCATAGTGATGGAAGGGGTTCTTCTACCCCAGATCATTTTTCATGTTGGAGATCTAAAGATTGTGGTAGTCTAGGTATTAGATGTGGTACTTTACGGAAAGAGAATCCATATCACCGAAGTGGGTCATCTCAGGGGACTCAAACTATAGTACATGGTAGAGGGGAAGGACAACTGCATGCAGTTAAACCTAAACTTGCGGATTGCAATGATGGGCCACTGAATGTTAGATGTAGTATTCTTGTATCTTCTATAATTTCCATTGCAATAATTTATATTGGATCATCTCATTCTTGCATATCTTCAAAACTTGTAAATGGATTAAGCCCGATGGTGGAGTTTCTGAGAAATATTATGATGATCGATACACCATTGGGAGTACAATCAAGTGACATCTTTTTATTTCCAAGGGGTTTCCTCTCGAGGTTGGGTAGTATCATTTATATTGGGATATTTACATACTTGACATGTTTAGATTTGAATTGATTTTGGCTATGGACTAGTTGGTAGCATACCAAGCCCACATTTATTGTTACCATAAGAGAGTATCATTTATGTATCTTTAGGGTGAAATTTATGTACATCATGGAGAGTGGTATATTTAGTAAGGTTTTGTAGGGCTAGCACATCACCAGCTGGGAAATCTCACTACTCAAGTTGCAACCCATTTGTTGAATGATGGGGGTATGAATTCAGATTCCATTACACCTATAGTAATTTTGTTCCAGGATGTGTTTCCTATATAATTATTATCATAACCCATCCCAGGGGGACCCACACCATGACTACCCCAATCCTTTCTCTGATAGGCTAGGTTTTTGAGACTAGCATTGGGTATATATATCCCACAAATGGGAGGCACTAGCCTAAGTACCTTCACAAACACACACACATCTCCAAACCCAAAATGTTGAAATGAAAAAAACACTAAGTAAAAAATGAAATCATACACTAAGATTCCAACTATAGAGTTTGACAGTAGTAAAATAGAAAGTAAATAGGGCCAGAATACAAGCGCACCAAAAGAAATAGTATATAAAAGTTAATTCACAAGTTCTTAAAACTCATCCCCAAAAAACCCTACATGAAGGGTGGGTGTAAGAAAACTCTTTGAATCCATATAAGAACACCACTTCTATCTGATCTCTCTAAGAACCACCTTGTCCCGATCCACCTAGGACTCCATCAAAACTTCGATCATCTACACAAGACATGACATGTGCATGAAAGGCTTGTGCATGGGTGAGTAAAATAGTTCTAAGTAGGACACCTTGAAACCACAAAGAAAATACTACAAGTGAATAGTATAGTTAACTAAACACAAGTATGTATGTGTAACACATATACCAAGGATATATGGGTATAAACATAAACATTCACAAGGTAAAGAGGTAAACCAAAACCAATCACTGCCATAGGATTATGCTCAAGGTTTAATTTTTTAGGGAGAACTCACTCCTCAGTCCATGATATCATCGAAGACTCTCACGATGACATCCCACTAATTTGGGCCCCACCCAAAAAGAAATACACTGGTGAAAGATCAAAATATACAGAGAGGGGATCCATCCCAAATAATAACAACAATCCAATATTTATTAACTTGCAAAATAGGGGATCCTTCTTAGAGTATACCAACAACCCTATCGATGTGAATCGTAATATAGGGGGTCCTTCTCAGATTGTACCAAAAACCCTATTGATAAAAACCAATATATAGAGGAATAATTACCTATTCTCTTAGGTCATGTCAATTCCCACAATACTTCATCAAGGGTGATAGAGGATATCTCCATGCCCAAGTATTGATACCATAACTCTATCTGGGACTAAACCTCTAGAGGGGACTACTATTAAATGATGTGGACGTAATATAGTAATGAAACCTAAATGAAATAAATAAGGTAAACTATCCACATATACTAATCTAAGATAAAAATACACTAGGAAATCTCAGAAGGACCTCCTTGTTTCAAGAGTCCCTATGCCGCAGATGGCTCATCAAACAGATATTCCGTTTGAAAGTTTCGACCATTTTAATGAAAACGTATGACTTGGGTATGGTCTGGGTCTGACCCAGCCCATTGGCCCTAGCCTCCTAGGCCAATTGAACGGACCATTCTTTCCAGCCTGTCTCACTACATGTCATTTGTCCCCCTTCTCTCGCACACAACTGACCCATCTGTGTGCTTCTAGTCAACATGGCTCCACTGCAGTCAGTGTGGATGGCCACCAAGTCCATCAGCCTCCCCTATGACCTCCACTACCACAGGACCCACATAGACCCTAGTTGCATATACCATCTACCCTATGTAACTACTCCAACCATGGTCTCCCATGCGGTCCAGCCAGGGCCCATGCCTCATGCTCCACCATCGGTCGCCCTGCCGGTGGCCCGCACACCTTGTGCTCTGCCTATGGCTCTACCTGAACCGGCCCCCACTAGGCCACATGCTGGATCCACCTTCAGTTTCCCTTCCGATGGCCCACTATCCACTTTTTTCTCCACCTAAACTGGCTGGAGCCTCTGCTCCGGTCACCAACATGCACCACTTCCACAAGCCTCTTCTTATCCAATTTGCATCGCATCATTGTTGTCGGACCTCCATGGTGTTGTTGCGGTGTCTGATCCCCAGTCTCAGATCATTGTTCCACTAATTAAAGGTTAAATGATACTCAATTCATATTTTATAAAGAAAGAATAAAATGAGAAATATTTGGGGGAGAGACAATAAATCACATGAAAACCTAAATAATGGATCTTGGCCTTTATTCATGTCATCATTGATTCATTTTTGTTACCAGAATCACGAAGAACAAAGCAACACACACATCTTTCTCCCTATTAAATCACCTAAAGTATAAAACCATCCTGCAATTGACCAAACTTTAGATCAACCTATTCTTAGGTTGGTCGACCTTCATCGTTGAAATTAAGCACAAGTAATGAATCACAAAGAAACAAAACCCTACTTTGAATTTGGATTGATAGTTGAAGAAGGGAGAAGCTATATCGTCATCGTTCGTCGATCCATTGAATGTGAGGTTTGTCAATATTGATTAATCAATCTATCAAAGTTCATTGGAGGGAATACCTTATCCTCAAATCATACTATTTACAGGGTTATATTATAACCCTATATTTCTAATAATAGGTAACATTTAAAATATAACTAACGCGGAATCAAAATAAAATATTTTTATCAAATATTTTAATGATATTTATGTCCAAAATTAAACATTCACTATCAACCTACAACAATCGATGTTATTACCCACCTAATATAATGTTTCTACTACAATACAACAGTTCCTTCGATCTGGTAAATAGTTTAGAAGTTATTATATTTTTAAAGAAAAACCACCCGCGGGATTTATTAAAAACATAACTCATTTTCAATGAATTGTTCCTGGAACAATGGTCCTCAGAATCACATGTCGTCTCATATCTTGAACTTTTAATTTTCTAAATTAATTTATAAAAAAATTGAGAAATTTTGAGTCATTACATTCTCCCCACCTTAGGGTTTTACGTCCCCGAAAGCCATAATAAGGGCTAATCAACAAAAAGATGAGGGTGTTGAGTATGAATCTGATCCTCTGGCTCCCAAATACTCTCCTGGAAATTATTGTGCTACCACTGAACATTCACCAATGAAAAAATAACACCCATGAAAGATCCTCTACTATCGATCCTCGATCTCCACTAGGTACTCCACAAAATTCACACATCATCAATGTCCTGCTTTCCCCATTCGATGACATGGTATATATCAAGAACGTACCTCCTCAGATATGACACATGAAAGATATCATGCACCCAATGAAAATTTGAGGGTAGAGCTATGAGGTATTCCACCTCTCCAACTCTACACAAAATCTGAAAAGGTCTGATGTATCTTGAAGATAACTTGTAATCTCGACCAAATATCTGCAATCCCATTCGAGGTGAGACCTAAAGGAACATATGGTCTCCCTCCATGAACTCCAGAGGACTCCATATCCTATTATCATATAAATTCTTTTGGATCTGTGCAGTCTTCATCCACTCTGGGATGATCTGCACCTTTTCAGTTGTAGCTTGCACAAACTCCAGGCCCATAAGTGTTGACTCTTCTGGGTCTGTCCAAAAATGTGGTAACCTACATGGTAACCCATACAAGGCCTCAAATGGTTCCATACTAATGGTGGAGTGGTATCTATATTTTTAGGAAAACTCCACCAGTGGTAGGTCATCCTATGAGTTATGACCGAAGTCCAAGATGCAGGCCCACAACAAATCTTCTAGAACCTGAATGGTCTTATCCTTCTGTCCATCCTATTGGATATGGAACATCGTGGTCAAGAATAACTGAGTCCTAAACACCTCCTTCAAATTCCTTCGACAATCGGGATGTGAAATGAGTATCATGATCAGAAACGATAGTCGATGGAACTCCATTAATCCAAACTATCTCAAGAACATAGAGGCCTTCCAAGCTCTCAATTGAACTCTACTCTTAAATAGGTAAGAAGTAGGTCAACATGGTGAGTTATTCAATGATCACCCAGATGGTATCATGTACCCTAGACATTCATGGAAAACCCATCATGAAGTCTATAGATATCCCATACCCCTTTCACTCTGGTACCTCAAGGGGTTAGGTTAACCCTACTAGAACTTGTTGCTCAGCCTTCACTTGTTGACAAGTGAGGCATCGAGAAATGAACTCTCCCATTGCCTTCTTCATCCCTATCCATAAGAACAGATGTCGGATATCATGATATATATTCTCCATGACCAGATGTACAACAAAAGGGGATTTATGGAACTCCCTCATAACCTCCTCATGAAACGCCACTATTACAACTGTGAGCCCTCTGAAAATAATGATGTGCTCTCCACCTATCGAATATCCATCAGGTGAAGTCCCTATACACAACTAAGCATGTCAGGTCCCACAATTGATATCTCCAAGTTGTTCCTCCTTAACTCAATGTAAGTATTGAGGGGTGACAACTATATCCATGAGGTAAGCTCTTCCATCTCCATCCACAAAAGATATCTTTAATGCGGCCAACTGTTCTGACTCATCTCTCAACAAATATAAGCTGGATCTCATGCTGAGAGCATCCTCCAACATGTTACCCTTACTAAGATTATATACAATCTCAAATTCATAGTCTCGGAGGATTTCTAGTCATCTCCACTATCTCAAGTTGAGGTCCTTCTGAGATGAGATATACTTGAGACTCTTGTTGTCAGAGTATATGATAAACCGCTCACCCATCAGGTAGTGTATACACATCTTCAATGTGAAGACTACAACCGTTATCTCAAGATCATGGGACGTGTAGTTCTCATCTTTCTATCTCCACTGGTGCGAACCATAAGAAATCACCACTTTCCCCTCCATAAGGACACAACCAAGCCCAATCCCCGATGCATTATAGAACATGATGTACTCGATTACCTCCTCTGATAATCCCAAGATGTGATCACTCTTCAACATCTGCCTTAGATCCTAAAATCATTGTTGAAACTTCTCTATCCACATGAAAGGCTACCCCTTCTTTGTCAAATCCATAAAGGGTGAAGCTAATTTGGAAACTTTTTATACAAACCTCTGATAGTTACCAGCCAAACCCAAGAAACTCTACACCTTGGTAACACTATTGGGTGTCTCCCACTAAATCATCACCTCAATGTTCTCTAGATCCACTAGAACTCAAGACTCTAAAATGACATGTCCCAAAAGGTGGACCTCTTGAATCTATAATTGAAACATTTAGAGCTTCCAATAAATTTGTTTCTCTAAATGTGTGTCCAGGACTATCCTCAAGTGTATCACGTGCTCTTCATCAAACACAGAGTACACTAGGATGTCATCAATGAAGACCACCGTGAACCGATCTATGTAAGGTTGGATGGTACTGTTCATGAGTCCCATGAACACTAATGAGGAATTATTCATGCCAAATGACATCACCAAGTACTTTTAGTGGTCATACAGTTATCTAAAAGTTGTATTTGATACATCCTCATCCTGTACATGAAGCTGATGATAGCCAGATCTGAGGTCAATCATCAAGAACCACCTCTATCCCTTCAACTAATCAAAGAGGTCATTGATCCTCAGTAGTGGATACTTTTTCTTCACATTAACCTAATTCATGTGCTAAAATTATACACATAACCTCATGCTTCTATTTTCCATATTGGAAAACAAAACCAGGGCTGGCTAGGGTGAAACACTAGGTCTCACGAAACCCTTCTTCTCTATGTCCTTCAACTATATCCTCAACTCCTGAAGCACTATGGGAGACATTTGATATGAAGGCGTAGATATTTCGGTTTTCTTAGGTTATATATCAATGAAAAATTCTACCTCCATAGGGGAGGTAATCCAAGGACATCCTCAGGAAATACATCCTCATAATCTTCCACTACCGCACAAAACAGAGGACTCCTATCATCTACTTCATCGAGGGTGAGGCTAGCCAATGGATGAGTAATCAGCTACACCCTCCTCGAAGTGTGTCTATCCTATGCTGCATGTGTTTATTTTTCACCAAAAAAAAAGAAAAACAGGTCCCATCACCATGGACACACCGCAATATGCTCCTAAAACTGTAACACCCCAGGTAAATAAACAATATGACATTTTTATATTTATCCCTATTTGTGAAAAAAATATTAATATTACTTTAAAGGGAACGCTATGCTTGATGGTGTACCCAACACGCAACAACGAGTTTCTTGGGAATCTTACATTGCACTCTAATAATAAAATAATATTATTTTAAATGGTAGTTAACGCCTAGCCATTGTAATGGAGGGAAAGAACGGAACTAACTAAAAAATGATTATGTATGTTTGTCAAATATTTTTACTCTTTACAATAAATGTTAGAGGATTGAAAATTCGAATGAATCCAATTTTTAAGCATAAACATTCTAATATTCTTTAAAAGGTCGATTAACCGCCTTTTGATGAAGAACCTCTTTTAAATCCAATTTTTGACAATTTTATGTGTTATATTTGACAAAATAAAATTCTTCTTTAGAATCGGGACATCAAAATTTACATTGTTCAAATTTTTGGTATTTTTCCGATAAAGTTCATTTTTAAATGAATAGTGAAAAATGTTGTATTTTAATTCAAAACCTCTTTTTAATCTAATTTATTTATATAATTTGATTATCTTTTGAATTGGTTTTAAAGTTCAATTAGAAAATATTTTTACCATTTAATCCAATAGTGGTCATTGAAATTAATTTCAGTTTGAAATTGGACTTAAACTAGAGTCAATCATTTGATACTTATTGTTTCTTAAAAACACGCTATTCGTTTTGACAATATGAATTAATTATTAAATTAATTAATTCAACTTATATGTTTTGAATTTTTTAAAATAGACTTCATTTTTGAATTCGTAATATCAAATATAGCTTAGGGTGAATTTTTGGTATTTTTCTGGAAAACTTCAATTTCTGATGAATAGTGAAACCACTAAGTGGTAGTTAAAGAAACTGTTTTTTCATTTAAATGAAACTTTGCCACCTCTGTGTTTTGAATTTCAAAAATCCGACATACATGGTTGTCGTTAAGAAGTAAAATGTGGTTCAATGGAATTAAAATATATTTTTTGGTGAATAGTAACTTTTAAGTTTTTAATCGCGATTAGAGGTAATTAGTGTAGTTTAAGGTAAAAATAATGTTTTAATAATATGAAATGACCTAGACGCATGTCCTACCCTCATTGGATGAGTCATGGCCAACCAATAAAATCCATGGGTCAACTTGGGGACCCCATGGAGCCACTTTGGTTGGAAAATGACATAAATACCCTTTTATTTAATGTTAAAGTAAAAATGAATCAAACATGAGAAGTTTTACTAAAATAATTTTTACATGGTGTTATAAAAGTCAGATGTTGGACTATAAATATTCATTGGAAATCGAAAAAGATTTCCTACATCATAGTATTTTTTTTATAATTTTTAGACATTAAATAAATTAAATTATTTATGACATCATGATGATGCAGCGATGACCTCATTATTTAACGATTGAAATAAAATGGAAAGATAATGTAAAATATAATCCCTACACATGTCCAAAACCTATTCAAAGGGGGTATTTTGAACCCTTATCACCTTATCCTAGAAACACATAAATGTAGGACCATTAAAATCTGAAACGCATTCTAAAATAAAGTAACATTTCTTTACTTTCCAAGAGTGCCCCTCCTCTCCTCTTATAAAAGGCCCCCACCTCTACCTCCTTACCCACACTTCCAAAGCCTTTGGCTCGGCCAAAACCTACCCATTTTGTCTCTCCACATCCCTCTATAACTCCTTGAAGCCTCACTTTGTGCAGAAGTCTTACCAAGAAATTCTTTTGATCTCAAACCAAAGGGAGTTACCCGATTATTAGGTAATGTCTTCACTTGTGTCCTTTTGTTTTATTTTGATTCTCCAACCCCCTAAACTATTTTTATTCGTTTATTTTTTAACAAATACAGTATCTTAAATATAATAGGATGTTGTTATAATATGTATTCGAGATACAATTACACACACCTACATCTAATGGTTAAAGAACATAATGTTTCTGAGGATGGAGAATTTCTGCCTCACAAAACGATGATTGTTCAAAATTATTCTAACACCTTCAAAGGTGGCCATTAAGATGACAATATATTTATATATGATATATAATATGTTTATGTTTTACTTAAGATTATGTACTTTTCATTTATGGCATACCTTTATGGTTTCCATTATGGGTCAACGTGATATCTTCATTTAAGGAAGTGCGAACTACCGCCCCCTCAAAGTGATTTGACTCGTTAATACCATATGTGGTACATATAAAGGATATATTTAATGATATTATATATGATACCATAATTTAATTAAAATACTATTATGTATCATTATGGTTTAATTACATTAAATATTAAATAGAAATGGAAGTAGCGTTCATGCGTACGTACGGCTTACCGTCTCCATGAACGGTACATTTCATTTCATATCTCAAAATGTTAGGTACTATTATAAGTACATATATATAATGGATATATATGTAATATATTACATCTAAATTATGGATATCATTCTGGAATTATAACATCTATATATCTCATTTTGTTTTAATTCCATTAATATGAGAAAAAAATGAAAGTAGTGTTCATGCGTACGTATGGCCTACCGTCTCCATGAATGGTGCTTTTAATTTTTTAACTCCAAATGATATTGAATAGTATAAAATGAATATATACTGGATATATATGATATTTAAAACATCAATACTATTCTGTATATGATGTACCTATAACTACAAGGAAAATTATTTTCCAACAAGTTCAATTTTTGACTCATGTACCAAACATCGACAAAAATGTCTGATATGAACTCATATTATTAACCAATTTTTATAAAATTAAAATATGTTATATGAACTGAATAATAATCTTTATAGTAGGTCCTTAAGCAATTATAAATTGACCAAAGTTTATTATTCATGAATATAAAGAAACGAACAAGACAAGTTGGACTTGAGGTAAGGGATCATACTCCTCTCTTTCTTTTTAAGTACACTCTTTTATGTAATTCCTTTTAAGATCATATTTATTATGATTGGGATGTTATTTTTTATTACCCCTACTGTACTTTTTATGTTCATATGTTGAGATACCCTATTTTATCTCATCAATCCATTTTGGAAGTTTTGAGTGGCGCTGTTAGGCTGCCAAATTTTCGTAAGAGATCTAACCTCTTTTTTTATGTACTCTCATTTATGTCACTTCTTTTAAGCTCATCTTTGTTATTATGGGGGATGTTATTTTATATTCATATTTCTGTAAATTTTATTTTAATATGATGAGATACTCTATTTGATCTCATCAATCCATTTTGGAAGTTTTAAGTGGCGCCGTTAGGCTGCCGAGTTTTGGTATGAGATTTTTCATCTCACTTTTATCCCCGTGAGATTTATGCAACATTTTCCACCATTTCCTTTGAGTGGTGTATGTACTTCCCATTATTATACTCTTTGTGTAAAATAATTTCATTTATGGGTACTTACATATTCATTTTATGACCCTTCTTCAATGGGGTGTACGTTTCGAAAGTTACCCAAGTCGGTAAGGGAACCTTTCACCCTCCTCTTTTTAAAAGATGTCTTTTGTTATGTCTTTTAATTCACATAATATTATGTTGGGATATGTTCTTTTATATCCTTATTAATGTAAATTTTATGTCCAAGTGATGAGATACCCTTTTTATCTCTCATCAACTCATTTTCTGAGTTTTGAAGTGACAGAGTTAGGTTGTCGAATTTTTGTAAGGGAACTTCTTAACCCACTTTCAATTCTTTGGGTTAAACCACTAATTCTTGATTTTATTATACCATGATTATGTGCGGAATATCTATTTTTTAGTTTCCAAAAACATTTGTGTGGATATACTATTTCTACACATAATCATCTCATTGATAAATTCTTATGTCATTTAGACGGACTTGTATCAGAAATCATAACTCAATCTCATTTCATTGAGTTAAATATCTATGTCATTGGTTTTGTTTTTCCATGATTATGTGTGAATTACCTCTGATTGTTTTACACTTAATATCCACTTATATTTTGTGTATTCGTATTTTTCACACATAATCATGTAATTGATTTATCCTTAATCTAAGGATACTGACTTTGTAAGGGACTTCGTCTCAATCTCCTTTCATTGAGGCATATTTGGTTTTACACACAACATTCTTTTATACGGTGTATAAACCCATTTTACTTTTAATTTTATTTAAAAGGAATCTTTTTATACGAAGCGTTTTACTAAATGACAAAAAGGAATGTTTCTTTTAACGTACTCGGTGACAACGAAATTTTCCGCCGCCGTGAGTATTATTTGGTCTTTGGCTTCCTCAACAAGCCGTAATATTTTTTTAAAATGAAATAAATACCATATACTCTTTTATGTATGTTGGTATTGAAAATGGTTTTTATAAAGGATTTTTTATATTGATATATTTAAGTGATATATTGTGATTGAAATGTGGAAATGTTTTCTTTCCATTATATTTGTTTAATGTCTTATGATTTTATAATGGTACTTGAACATTATGACGGGTGGTGCCGTGAATACCAGGACAGGTGGTTACGTTATGACCTCCAATGCATTGGGTATGGAAGTTGGATGTATGGCTATTCCATTAAGTATGTGTGGAAGTCGGTCGTATGGCTATTCCATTAAGTATGTGTGGAAGTCGACCGTATGGTTATTCCATTTAAGTATGTTTATGTCCCAAGTTACCTTTTTATGTTATGTGTTCTTTATATGGGTTTTATGGTAATCTTTTGGTTATAAAAGGGTAAGTAATGATATTTAATTCATTGAAGAGTTTTTTTTAATACTTCGAAATAGTGAAAGGTAATACTTTGATAAAGTATGCATGGTTTACTTGTTTCTTTGAAAAACTAACAGTTTTCATTCTTTGTGTATCCCTTACTGAGCTTTTTATGCTCATCCCAAGTTTTTGAAATATTTTTTCACAGGACTTAACACGGAATAGGGTCAAGTATGGGATCAAGGGAAAGTCATGCTACCTAAAACATGGAACTAGACATGTTTCTTTTTAAGAGTTTTTATTTTATGGAAACTTAGTAGAAGTATCTACTTTGTAATCTTTTGATATGTAATAGTTATGACCTAATTCTCTAAAACTCTAAACCTGAAAAGATCCTCAATGTGAATTATTCATTTAATTCAATAATAAGTAAGGTTTAAGGCTGGGGCCTTATAGTTGGTATCAAAGGTCGGTTTAGATAACTTTAGAGGTTAGGGTATCCTCTAAGCATATGTGACATTACCATATTGGTTAGGATTTCAGAAAGAGTCCTAGTTTTAGATAAAGTGAATGAGTAAGTATATATTAGTGTTTATCTTCCTCATTAGTACATGATGGTTTTGTTGATATACTCACACTGACCTTTTTGTTTTTAGTAAATGGATGGATCTAGCAGGCACCAAAGTGACAACAGGTTTGAAGGAAACTGTGGTGGTTCTCTGATTAAGATACTAGATAAAATGGGGGATTCAATGAGGAAAATCGTGGTTGTTCTAAACCAACTATCAAGGAGTCATGATCAACCACTTGAACCTTGGTATGATCTGTAATGCATCATGTATGAGATGACCAATCGATGTTGAAGTTCAGGTAATAATTATAAAGGTAACCATTAGAGATTGTATGATCCTTACTTTTGAGGTAATTATGGGTTATTATATGTTATGATGGAAAATGAAAGGCATGAGATAAAATTGAGGTTAAAATATGTTATGATCATTTTTGAATATTTTATCTCATTTTGGGGAATGTTTTAAGAATTATATAGTTTTGGAAAAAGGACAACACGCAGACCGTGTGACAACCCGTCGCGTCGGACAAAGCTGCGGGAATCGAACCCACAACCAAAGTGGGACTGGTATTTATCGCCTACCACTGGACTACGTGAAGTCCTTGGTTAGTTTGACTAATTATTTTTAGTTAGATTATTTTTGGAATCAAGAGTAAGTTTATTTTGGGTTATCTATGGAAATGATTAACCTATCATCGAGGATATGTGATTAGGTTAATTACTTTTCAATATGAGAATTTAAGAATAACTGATGTTATTTGGAGATAAAAGTTAATTTGTACATTGGAAGACTATGTGACTAAATCCTTCAAATATTTGGGTTTCAATCTTAGTTTGGTTTAATTTGAAGAATTTTATGGACAAATTGTTTATCAAATAGTCCTCGTTGAACTTTGGGTTTTGTTGGACAAATTTTGGAGATTAAGAATAGATTTTCTTTTTATAAAGGGTTATCTTTTTCTGGATTATCTGATCTTGTACTAACCATTTTGGTTTTGGTTTTGGTTAAAGTCTAAAGACATGGAAAGCATATAGTTATCTTTTGTGGATTAGGTGATTCTCAGGAAGTTGATTATAGTACTCTTAATGCGAACAAGTCTTCCTAAAAACTCATCTTTTGGAGAAAATATGAGTTTGATTAAGGAATCTAGTAAATTTTGAAAGTCTACGTGACAAGTAAATATGTTTCCTTATGTTTTAGTTAAGCTAAAAAATAAATTCCTCAACGAAAAGTAACTAAAAAAAATGTTGTCCATTAACTTTTCCTACTGAGGAATCCAGTACCGTTTAACCCATCACAAGTTTGCGATTTTCTTATGGTTAACTTTCTCCTAGACATGTTTACTATCACTCTCCATCAGAACATGACCCTTTGTTTTTTTCCTCCATGTCCATATTTTCATACATGGAATCCTAGTATGGGTTAACTCGGGTGACCTTTTTACTTCCCTTTCTTTCTTTTAAAGTGATAGTTTAATTTACTCCTTTTCCGATGTGGGACTTACAATGGATTTTTCAAGCCCAATTTTGAAATTGCGAGGACGCAATTCCCAAAAGGGGGGAAGGATGTAACACCCCAGGTAAATAAAGAATATGAAATTTTTATATTTATCACTATTTGTGAAAACAATATTACTATTACTTTAAAGGGAATGCTATGCTCGATGGCGTACCCAATACGCGACAACGAGTTCCTTTGAAATCTTACATTGCACTCTAATAATAATATAATGTTATTTTAAATGGTAGTTAACGCCTAGACATTGTAATGGAGGGAAAGAACGGCACTAACTAAAAAATGATTATGTATGTTTGTCAAATATTTTTACTCTTTACAATAAATGATAGAGGATTAAAAATGCGAATGAATCCAATTTTTAAGCATAAACATTCTAATATTCTTTAAAAGGTCGATTAACCGCCTTTTGATGGAGAACCTCTTTTAAATCCAATTTTTGACAATTTTATGTGTTATATTTGACAAAATAAAATTCTTCTTTAGAATCGGGACATCAAAATTTACATTGTGTAAATTTTTGGTATTTTTCCGATAAAGTTCATATTTCAATGAATAGTGAAAATGTTGTATTTTAATTCAAAACCTCTTTTTAATCTAATTTATTTATATGATTAGATTATCTTTTGAATTGGTTTTGAAGTTCAATTAGAATATATTTTTATCATTTAATCTAATAGTGGTCGTTGGAATTAATTTCATCTTGAAATTGGACTTCAACTAGAGTCAATCTTTTGATACTTATTGTTTCTTAAAAACACGCAATTTTTTTGACAGCGGGAATTAATTATTAAATTAATTAATTCAACTTATATGTTTTGAATTTTGTAAAATAGACTTCATTTTTTAATTCGTATTATCAAATATAGCTTAGGGTGAATTTTTGGTATTTTTCTGGAAAACTTCAATTTTGATGAATAGAGAAACCACTAAGTGGTAGTTAAAGAAACTGATTTTTCGTTTAAATGAAACTTTGCCACATCTGTGTTCTGAATTTCAAAAATCCGACATACATGGTTTTCATTAAGAAGTAAAATGTGGTTCAATGGAATTAAAATATTTTTTTGGCGAATAGTAACTTTTAAGTTTTTAATCGCGATTAGAGGTAATTAGTGTAGTTTAAGGTAAAAATAATGTTTTAATAATATGAAATGACCTAGACACATGTCCTAACCTCATTGGATGAGTCATGGCCGACCACGAAAATCCATGGGTCAACTTGGGGACCCCATGGAGCCACTATGGTTGGAAAATGACATAAATACCTTTTTATTTAATGTTAAAGTAAAAATGACACAAACATGAGATGTTTTACTAAAACCATTTTTACATGGGGTTATACAAGTCCGATTTTTGACTATAAATAGTAATTGGAAATCTAAAAAGATTTCCTACATCATAGTATTTTTTTTATAATTTTTAGACATTAAATAAATTAAATTATTTATGACATCATGATGATGCAGCGATGACCTCATTATTTAACGATTTAAATAAAATGGAAAGATAATGTAAAATCTAAGACCTACACATGTCCAAAACCTATTGGATGGGGGGATTTCGAACACTTATCACCTTAGCCTCGAAAAAAATCAATGTGGGACCATTAAAATCCCAAACGCATTCTAAAATAAAGTAACACTTCTTTACTTTCCAAGAGTGCCCCTCCTCTCCTCTTATAAAAGGCCCCCACCTCTACCTCCTTACCCACACTTCCAAAGCCTGTGTCTCGAAAACACCCTACCCATTTTGCCTCTACACATCCCTCTCTAACACATTGAAGCATCACATTGGGAAGAAGTCTTCCCAAGAAAGCCTTTGAGCTCAAACCAAAGGGAGTTACCCGATTTTAAGGTAATGTCTTCACTTGTGTCCTTTTGTTTTATTTTGATTCTCCAACCCCCTAAAATCATTTTATTAATTTATTTTGTAACAAATCAAGTATCTTCAATATACTATGATGTTTTTATAACAATGATTCGATCTACACTTACACACACCTACATATAATGGTTAAAGAACATACTATTTCTGTGGATGGAAAATTTCTGCCTCACGAAACGATGATTGTTCAACATTCTTCTAACACCTTCAAAGGTGGACATTAAGATGACAATATATTTATATATGATATATAATATTTTTATGTTTTACTTAAGATTCTGTATTTTTCATTTATTCCATACCTTTATGGTTTCCATTATGGATCAACGCGATATCTTCATTTAAGGAAGTGCGGAGTACCGCCCACTCAAAGTGATTTGATTCGTTAATACCATATGTGGTACGTATAAAGGATATATTTAATTATATTATATATGATACCATACTGGAATTAAAATACTATTATGTATCATTATGTTTTAATTCCATTATATATGAAATAGAAATGGAAGTAGTGTTCATGCATACGTACGGCTTACCGTCTCCATGAACGGTACATTTCATTTCTTATCTCAAAATGGTAGGTACTATTATAAGTACATATATATAATGGATATAAATTTAATATATTACATCTAAATTATGGATATAATTCTGTAATTATAACATATATATATATATATATATCTCATTTTGTTTTAATTCCATTAATATGACAAAAAAATGAAAGTAGCGTTCATGCGTACGTACGGCCAACCGTCTCCATGAACGGTGCTTTTAATTTTTTAACTCCAAATGCTATTGAATAGTATAAAATGAATATATACTTGATATATATGATATTTAAAACATCAATACTATTCTGGATATGATGTACTTATAACTACATGGAAAATTATTTTCCAACAAGTCCAATTTTTGACTCATGTAACAAACATCGACAAAAACGTCTGATATGTACTCATATTATTAACCAATTATTATAACATTAAAATATGTGATATGAACTGAATAATAATCTTTATAGGAGGTCCTTAAGAAATTATAAATTGACCAAAGTTTATTATTCAGGAATATAAAGAAACGAACAAGACAAGTTGGACTTGAGGTAAGGGATCCTACTCCTCTCTTTCTTTTTAAGTACACTCTTTTATGTCATTCCTTTTAAGATCATCTTTATTATGATTGGGATGTTATTTTATATTACCCCTACTGTATGTTTTATGTTCATATGGTGAGAGACCCTATTTTCTCTCATCAATCCATTTTGGAAGTTTTGAGTGGCGCCGTTAGGCTGCCGAATTTTCGTAAGAGATCTAACCTCTCTTTTTTTATGTACTCTAATTTATGTCACTTCTTTTAAGCTCCTCTTTGTTATTATGGGGGATGTTATTTTATATTCATCTTGATGTAAATTTTATTTTAATATGATGAGATACTCTATTTGATCTCATCAATCCATTTTTGGAAGTTTTAAGTGGCGTCGTTAGGCTGCCGACTTTTCGTGTGGGATTTTTCATCTCACTTTTATCCCTGCGAGATTTATGCTACATTTTCCACCATTTCCTTTGAGTGGTGTATGTACTTACCATTATTATAATCTTTATGTAATATAATTTCGTTTATCGGTACTTACATATTCATTTTATGACCCTTCTTCAATGGGGTGTACGTTTAAAATGTTACCAAAGTCAGTAAGGGAACCTTTCACCCTCCTCTTTTTAAAAGACTTATTTTGTTATGTCTTTTAATTCACATACTATTATGTTGGGATATGTTCTTATATATCCTTATTAATGTAAATTTATGTACAAGTGATGAGATACCCTTTTTATCTCTCATCAAATCATTTTATGAGTTTTGAAGTGACGTCGTTAGGTTGTCGAATTTCTATAAGGGAACTTCTTAACCAACTTTCAATTCTTTGGGTTAAACCACTAATTCTTGATTTTATTATGCCAATATTATTTGTGGAATCTCTATGTTGTAGTTTCCACAAACCATTATGTGGATATACTATTTCTACACATAATCATCTCATTGATAAATTCTTATGTCATTTAGATGGACTTGTATCGGAAATCATAACTCAATCTCATTTCATTGAGTTAAATATCTATGTCATTGGTTTTGTTTTTCCATGATTATGTGTGAATGACCTCTGATTGTTTTACACTTAATATCCAATTATATTTTGTGTATTCGTATTTTTCACACATAATCATGTAATTGATTTATCCTTAATCTAAGGATACCGACTTTGTAAGGGACATTGTCTCAATCTCCTTTCATTGAGGCATATTTTGTTTTACACACAACTTTCTTTTATACGGTGTATAAACCCCTTTGACTTTTAATTTTATTCAAAAGGAATATTTTTATACGAAGCATTTTACTAAATGACAAAAAGGAATGTTTCTTTTAACGTACGCGATGACGACGACCTTTTCCGCCGCTGTGAGTATTATTTGGTCTTTGGCTTCCTCAACAAGCCGTAATGTTTTTTTAAAATGAAATAAATACCATATACTATTTTATGTATGTTGGTATTGAAAATGGTTTTTATAAAAGATTTGTTATGTCGATATATTTAAGTTATATATTGTGATCGAAATGTGGAAATGTTTTCTTTCCATTATATTTGTTTAATGTCTTATGATTTTATAATGGTACTTGGACATTATGACGGGTGGTGACGTGAATACCCGGATGGGTGGTTACATTATAACCTCCAATGCATTGGGTATAGAATTTGGTCGTATGGCTATTCCATTAAGTATGTGTAGAAGTCGACCGTATGGCTATTCCATTAAGTATGTGTGGAAGTCGACCGTATGGTTATTCCATTTAAGTATGTTTATATACCAAGTTACCTTTTTATGTTATGTGTTCTTTATATGGGTTTTATGGTAATCTTTTGGTTACAAAAGGGTAAGTAATGATATTTTATTCATTTAAGATTTTTTTACTACTTCGAAAAGGTGAAAGGTATTACTTTGATAAAGTATGAATGGTTTACTTGTTGCTTTGAAAAACTAATAGTTTTCATTATTTGTGTATCACTTATTGAGATTTTTATGCTCATCCCAAGTTTTTGAAATACTTATTCACAGGACTTAAGGTGGAATAGGGTCAAGGATGGGATCAAGGGAAAGTCATGCTACCTAAAACATGGAACTAGATATGTTTCTTTTTAAGAGTTTTTATTTTATGGACACTTAGTAGAAGTGTCTACTTTGTAATCTTTTGAGATGTAATAGTTATGACCTAATTCTCTAAAACTCTAAACCTGAAAAGATCCTCAATGTGAATTATTCATTTAATTCAATAATAAGTAAGGTTTAAGGCTGGGGCCCTATAAAAATAGTCAATTTGATAATAGACTATAGATAACATGTCCATACCTAGAATGATGTCGTAAGGATGCAATGCTGCTACAAAGAGATCCCACCTGAAATTATCACCTCCAAGATTAATCTCACACTATCGAAACCATTATGTGATCATCGAATCCCCTCCCATAAGAGTCTCTAAATGTAAGGTTCGATTCAATGGATCAAATGGAATCTCTGAGCCCTGAATAAGATCTGTGGAATGAAAATAATGGCTTTCACCCATGTATTTCAAAACTATATCTATGGTGGGAAATACACGATCATACATCTAATAATCCCTAGAGAACTGTGGTCATAATCCTCCATCGCATGCAGCTATTCTCATCCCTATCCAAAAGATCCCTAAGCCTGGTGTATACCATTTGGGGTGGTGGGGGTAACACGTCGAACCTCTTACCACCTCTTACTTCTCTACCTCCTCCTCTTCTACATCTTCCTTCCTACCCATTTCTCTTCCTATACCTAGATGTTCCCTCAACTATCCCACGATCATTCATACATCGATTCAAGAAATCTCGATCCATATGACCCTGACTTATGCATGCGTAACACCACCTATCTCTGGGGTGAATTGACCCACACTAGGAGCCTTGCACCATTGACCTAGTATCCTGGGGTCATCTCCTGAAGTGAATGACCTTCTTGGGTCCCTAAAACTACCATCGGATACCTAATATAGAAGTATCAACTAGTAGAGATCTCTCCAGTAAACCCTAGATGGTTTTCTGCATGGAGGTATCCTGAAAGGAAACAAGATGTACCACAAAAAATATGGTATACCTGGTGAGCTGACTCAAGAAGGACATGAGAATGCACTCAAAATACTATATGACGCATGTAACATTTATTTCCATGTAACCAGTGTTTTTATGTAACAATTTGAAAATTAGGTGTCCAGAGTCCTGGTGTATGGATATGTCAGCCACCACACTAACATTTGATTCCCTGGCCAGAAATCTAAACTCGAGACACTCGACATTGTTGCCCTAAATCAACCTCACATACTCCTAGTCCTGAAGTAGAACCGAACATCCTTTGATATCACTCTATAATGACACTTCCCAAAGGTCCCCTGACTGTGTTTACCCTAATCCCACCTCCGATAATCCATGGGCTCGTGACTAGCACCGAGTAGGAATATCCCAAAAATGGGAGGAATTTTCCAATGTAATTTTACACATGAACACATTTCCAAGACCATTATGATGAAATATAAAAACACTAAGTGTACAATGAATGAATACACTATGATACCAACCATAGAATATGACAATAGGATACTATAAATTAAACATGGAAGAATACAAGACCTCTAAAAGAAAGTGTCTATAAAAGTGAATGCACAATTTCCTAAAACTCATCTGTAAAAAACCATACCTGAAGGGTAGGTGTAGGAATCTTTTCTAAATCTGTAGAAGCACACCACATTAATCTAATCTCTCTAATATCTACCTACTCCAGGTCCACCTAAGAATCCATCCAATCATCGATCTTCTACATAATACATGACAAATGAAGGAAAATCCCATGCAGTGGTGAGTAAAATAGTACTCAGTAGGACGTCCCGAAACCACAAAAGAAAACCACAAAGGAAATACTACAAGTGAATAGTACAGTCATCTCAACATAGGTATATGTATGTGACACATATACCAAGGATATCCAGGTATACTCATAACCAGTGACAAGGTAAACAAGTAAATCACAACAAATCACCACCACAGAATGCTAGTTGAGGCATGCTCATTCTGAGAGAACTCACTCCTTGGGCCATGATAAATCGGACTCTCACAAAGAGAACCTTCTAATTTGGACCCACATAAAGAGAACTATTCTGGTCATATATCATAATATATACAGTAGGGATCCTTCCTTTATAATACCAACAACCCAATATTTATTAACCAACAATGAAGTGGATACTTATTAGATAATACCAATAACCCTACTAATGTGGCTTCTAGCATAGGGGATCCTTCTCAAAAAAGACCAACAACCCTATCGATATAGCCTACAAGATGAACGAATGATGCCCTTGGATCAGAGGTCACGTCATTTCCTATAAAACTCCATTAAGATTGATAGAGGATCACTCTATCCTAATGGATGGAAACTATAACTCAATCTGGGACTCGAACTCTAGAGGGGGAAACTATCCAATGATGTGGACGTAAAACCATAAATAATCCTAGAGAAAATAAAAAATGAAAACTCTCCACTTATACTGGTCCATGATAAAAGCCCACCAATCCAACATCAAAGTAACACCTCATCTTAATGGTCCTTAGGCTATAGACTTCACAACAAATAGAAATTCTATTTGAAAGTTATGTCCATTTGAGTGAAAAGGTCCAACCTGGGTCTAGCCTGTGTCTTACCCGACCACCCTTCCAACCTGACCCTATTTGATTGACCTGACCTAGCTCGACCCTGCTGACCTGACCCATCCCACTTTACCTGGACTGCTGGGATATTTTCCCTAGCACACCGGGTAACTGGAGTATCCTGATCCATCCAACCCGGCCCACTGTATGCAGGCTGAATCCCTTCTCCCGCACACGGCCAACCCAACCACATGCTCCCGGTCCAAATGATATTGTCATGGTAAACATGGATGTCCACTACATCTAATGGCCTCCCTTGGCATCCTCCATCTCTACGAGACCCATGTGGACCTTGGACTCATATTCCATCTCTCCCATACCACCACTCTGGCCATGGGCTCCCACACGGTCCTGCCTGGAACACTGCCTTGTTGGTGGCCCGCTATCCACCTTGCACTCCACATGAACCTGTTGGAGAAACTTCTCCAGTCACTACCATTCACCACCACATTGTGCCACCGTAAGTCACTGCCTTGGATGATTTGAACTGTGTTTTCACCATCGTACCTCTGTTGTCTTGTTATGGTGTCAGATCCCCAGTATTAAATCATTGTGCCAGGAATTGAAGACACAACGATCCTCGATTCATATTTCATGAAGAATGAGGACTGTGAGAAAGATTTGGGGGAGATAGAATAAAGAACATGAACACCCAAAAAAGGATCTTGTCTTTTTTTCGTGTCAGCCTTGATTCATTCTTTTGATAAAGATCACGATTAATGATGCAACACACGTATCTATTTCCCAATTAAATCCTCGCAATCATAAAAGCATTCCAAAAGAGACCGAACTATGGATCAACATGTTTGTGGTTTTGTCCACATTCATCATTGAAATTAATAACAATGAATGAATAAAAATGAAACAACACCCAACCTAGAATTTGGTTCGGTTGTTGATGAAGGGTGAAGTTGTGTTGTTTTTGTTCATCAATCCTTAGAATTAGATGTTCGTCAATCGTGATTCGTAAATCCATTGATGTTTGATGGAGGGAACTCCTTATCCTTTCCTTATAGAATTTATGAGGTTATGTTGTAACCCAGTATTCCTATAAATAGTAAACATTTAAAATATAACTAATTCTGCATCAAAATAAAATATTTTTAATAAATATTTTAATGAAATTTACATCAAAAAGCTGACTTTTAGGGTTGACCCACACTGGTCAATATTTGGGCTCGTATAATGTAAATTTGATGTTCCAAACTCAATGGTGAGCTCAAATTTATGATCTAGTCACCCTTTTAGATGATTTTATAGTTTTAAAGAAAAACTACCCACTCACTTTATTAAAAACATAACTCATTTTCAATGAATTGTTTCCAAAACTTCGGGCCTCAGAATCCCATGCTGTCTTAGAGAAAGGTCTCAGAATTATCCCAATTAATTTATAAAAATAAAACCAGATAAAATATGAGTCATTAAACTTATCAAGGATTCCACCTAAGATGGGTGTGGAGTTTACAGTTGATCTAATGCCTAGATATGACCCCATTTCAATTCTTCCTTATCGAATGGCACAAAACAAGCTTTAAGAGATCAAGACTCAACTAAAACAGTTTATGGATGAGGGATTTATCCATCTGAGTATATTTCTTTGGGGTTATCTAGTTTGGTTTTCTAATATGTATCATGAAACTTTTCTCTTATCTTTGGATTACTAGAAGTTGAACCAGATATGTGTGAAGAACCTGTATACTCATCCATGTATCGAAGATCTCTTTGACTAGTTGAGAGAATCTTGTGTGTTATCAAAGGTTGAATTGAGATCAAGCTATCATATGTTCAGAGTTAGAAATTTTTAATTACAATGGATAGCTTTCAGAAGAAGGTACAACCTTTATGAGTTCATCGTGATACTGTTTGGGCTGATGAACTCTCTTGAAATTTTTAGGTCCTTAATCAACTAAATCATCCTCCTATACCTAGATTAATTTATGGCTGTTTTTATTGATAACATCTTGGTGTACTCTAAGACTCATGATGATCATGACCAACCTATTAACATCATATTGAGTAATCTGATAGTGCATCGTCTATACTCTAAGCTATCTAAATTTAAATTTCGGATCAACATAGTAAATTTCCTGGGTCACATCATCTTGGAGGAAGGTGTGTTACTGAACCCATAAAAGGTGAAAAAGTGGTTTCCTGGGAGTATCCCAAGAATTTTTTGATATATGTAGCTTTATGGGTATTGGAGGATATTACTGGATGTCCATCTATGAATTTTTAAACTTAGAAGTACCACTTTTGGGATTTAGTAAGAAATAAGGTAAGTTTGAATAGTCTAGATCATGTGATAAAGCTTTACAAGAGTTAAAGAAGTGGTTGAATAACATACCAATCTTGGTCCTAACCAAGATAGGTGAGGAGTATAATGTGTTCTTTGATGCCTCTAATATATGAATTGAAGCAATATTGATGTACGGAGATTGATTTGTGGCCTAAGGGTCTGAGAATTTGAGGCCACATGAATGGAACTACTAATCACACGACCTCAATTTCGCTAAATTGTTTTATGATTTGAGGTGTTTGTGATATTATCTATTAGGAGAAAAGTTTACATCGTATATCGATCATAAAAGATAAATGAATATCTCCTTTCAGTGTTATTTGAATCTCTGACAATGGATATGGGTTCAATATATGTGGTTGTTTTATTTTGACCTAGCATATATACTCAGTAAGGGAAACAATGTTATTGACACTTTAACCAAAAATACACCAAAACATTAGTTCCAAAGTGTAGTTCCAAGTGGAATATGATCACCAAACTGGCTGAAATGAATGTTGTGGTTTGGGAGGATATGGACTAGATGACCCTCGTATCTGTATCAGTGTAATACACTCTCTTGGGCTAGAGCAGGGAAAGGTAGTTTGAGGATCCAGAGTGTTTGGCCTTATAGGAAATCCTTTAAGGTAGGGAGTTACCTTTCGATTGAACTATAAATGAGGATGGGATCATCAATGTTTAGGTACATTTATTGTGCCTATGTGTATGTGTGGGGAGTTGATATTTGAGTTTAATTCCTTGAAGTGGGTGGTGTATCCTAGTTTGACTAAAATTTATTGTTACTAGCATTAACAGTATTGGTGGTCATGAATGAAATAGGATATTACAAATTTTTCAACACGATGTTATATCTATCAACATGTGAAGGAAAAAAATCAATGACCTAGTGGTTTAATACAGTTTTTATCCATTCCAAAATGGAAGTGGGATGACATTACTGAGGATTTCGTGGTGGGTATCATGAGGTAACATAGAAAGAATGATTATATTTTGATGGTTGCGGAACTATCAATGAATGTAGCACATTTATTTCCTATTTTTGAGACTTTATTAGTGGACAAGTTAGGGGGGTTTATGTTTGAGAAATATTCCATTTTCACTAATTTTCATGGAGTATCGTTTTAGACCTTGACTCATGTTTAACTTCACAATTCTAGAAAGGCTTTCATAAGGAGCTTGGTACATTGGTATTTCAAAGTATGGATTTCCACCAACAGACAGATAGGATATTTGAGCATACTATACTGGTTGTTGAGGATATGTTATGGGCATTAGTTCTTGACTTTTATGGGTATTGGGAGAAGCACTTGATGCTTATTGAGTATTTCTATAACAATAGCTATCAAGTGACTATCCAGATGGAACTCTTAGTGGCACTTTATAGTAGGCCATGCATAACTCATGTATCATGGACGGTGGTAGGTGAGTCAGAGTTGTTGGGATGAAGTCTTATATAGGAGACATCAGAGAAGTTCTGGTTGATTTTGAAAACGTATGGATATAGCACAGTGTATGAATAAGTTTTATGCTAATAGACATTGAAAACCCCTTTAGTTTATAATGGGTGATCTTGTATTTATTTGGGTGTCACCGAGATTACGTCACCATATTATTTGGTGATAGGGCATGTTGGAACCTAGGTTTTTCTAATATTTTGAGTTTGTGGAGAGAATTGAACCAGTGGCATACCGATTGGATCTTCCATAGAGGTATAGTGTGATGTGTGACATTTTTCATGTGTCACAACTTCAGTAGTATCAACCAAACTAATATCATGTGATCGAAGTTTAAGATGTTGTGATTGAGATCAATATGTCCTTTAAGGATCATCTATTTCATGTTATGTATCATAGTGAGGAAGGGTTGTAGGGAAATACTATGTTGATAGTCCGTGTAATGTGGAAACATGGACATGTTCTAGGGGAAAAATCAGAGAGAGAAGAACATATGAAGGCTCAATGGGAGGGTTTTTACATCATAATCTTGGATATTATTGGGAGTATAGCTTTAGGATGAGATATTATAATGTGGGGATATTATAATATCCCAACCTTTTTTGAGATTTCTCATGCTCTTTTTCAGGTACTCTTTTAGCCTTTTTTGGTATAATTTGGTTGGATTTTTACTTTGGGTTGTTTCGAGTAAAATATGGGGATGTTTGGAATCCCATTGGGCTATGCACGGTAGGAACATAGTTAGGGAAAACCACATGTCTTTCCCCATGAAACTATGTGCCCTATTTTGGTGAGACCAGAGGTGGTATTCGGTTGGTGCACAATTTTTCCAAACCACGCGGACACCCTCAAAAACCATACACCCTAAGAAAGTGTGGGTTTTCATGGTTGGATCACGGTTTTTCAAACTGTCTTCCACTTAATAGAAGCAGTGTGACCATTAAGCTGAGTCACATGTTTATGGTGCACATTTTTGGCAAACCGTTCCCACCCTTCCTTGGAAATTGTGTGCACATGTTTTTAATTATCCTAAAATTTATTCAAAATAAAAAAAACCCTATTTTTATTACCTAATACACCATGATCGAACCTAAACTAATTCCTCTAAATTTTAAAGTTCCCGATAGGGTTTTAAGGCTCTTCAAACTCTATTCTTTATTAATTGAAACTACAATTGAAGAATCATCTCTTCTCTGACATGTGATTTCTTCCCCTATTGGTTCTATTTCCCTTTCATCTCTCTTTCTAGATGAAGAAGAATTATTTATTCTCCATTGGATATGGTTTAGATATAGGTTTTTGTTTTACTAGGTCAATTTTATTTTTGATCTTATATTTTGGTTCTATATCTTCCATGTCATTATGATCTTGATCATTCCACTTCAATTTGGGTATTTTGGTTTTGCAAATCTCCATTATTGATCTTGAGGTTGGTGGCCTGATTTTCAATTCCCATATCCTTTGTTATAATTTCTTGTATGTATTTATGAAATTGAAATTTTGACATTTGGAATTTCATTTTTTGAATTGTATTAATCAATCAATTAATGGGTTTATGAAATTGGTCAATTAATAAGATTATGATAATTGTCAATTAATGGGATTGTGAATTTGGTTGATTAATGTGATAAAAAATTGAGTGATAATGGGAATTATGGGATTGTTGGCTTAAACAAGAAGGCTTAATGGTTTATATAATCAAATGATGATAAATGGTTTAATGGTGAATTGTTCATATTATTCCATGTGATTAAAATGAATAAAAATGATTTTTTGATAAGAGGGTTAATGATGACTAATATTATTTAATGTGATATATGTTATATATATAAATTTTTGGTAAAGAGGTTAACAATAATTAACATTTTTATATATTGTGATATATATGATAATGAGCGTGCGACAAGGAATAATGATCAAAATACCAATATTTTATTACGAGTGTGGGATAGGGATAGATGGTCCAAATACCCATATGTGATAACAATTAGCTCTAGGATAGGGACTGATGCTCCAAATACCTATGGGGTTCTAGACAAGGCGTTTTACCACCATGAAATTGGAATTAGACTGTATTTCTAAGTATCCTTGATATAAAATTTTAATTAAATGATTGATGAATACCCATGATATAATAATTTATGATTCCCTATGACATATGGTTCTGACTCTAGCATGGACTGAAGTAGGTATTTTTGGTTTAGGTTCCATCATAAACCTAGGTAATGATGATTTTAATTAAAGAATAAATTTTTATTTCGAAACATGTTTAATTATCTTCAGTAATTTATTCCTTATACAACTTCATACACTATTATAGACTCTATATTGTTTCATACGCCATTGGAGGTGGCCTATAGAGTTGTACTCATACCCTAATCAGGCTACCTGATTGGTACCCGAATAGACATCAGGTTTATTGGACAACATAAGGGGAAATACAAATGTTATATGTCTATGTTGGGTCGGAGCATGGATGAGGGAACTATACTCAATGTAGGGACCAGCATGGGAGTTTTTAGTGTCTATTTTTTTGGTTTTTCATTTGACTATGGAAACATATTTGGATTGGAATATCTATGGTTTTGGTCATGATAATGATTACCTATTTTGGAATATCATGTGATTATGTTTTGTTTTGGTTATTGTATTGTTCTGGTTATTTTTTATTACCATTTGGATATTGTTTATTTGTTTCCTTTCTTGTGTCTCTTTGATAAAGAGGGTATATTCTACCTTTTATATAAATATTAGACCCTCACTTCTATTCGACAGCATGGAGCATATGGGGATGTGTTCCTCAGGTCATGTGACTAATCAAAATGGGGAACCATTCTGTAAAACCCCATTTTGGGATGTTACACATTCAATAAAGTGAAAACTTTTATCATTAAATTAATCTCACATACATGGTGAAAAAGAGGGGTTTTAAATACAAAATGTTAAAAAGTTTACAATTTTTTTATATCCAATTTCAATATTTAATTGATTAAAATGAAATAAATTAGATTAAGAAAAAAATAATTAAAGTAATATTGCATAAATAAAATTAAAAGAATATTCTATCTTTATAAATAATTTAAATATAAATGTAGTTTTTAGTTAAAATTCATCATTTACATTATTTATAAAAAACATAAACTTCTAAGAAAATTCCCAAAAAAACACCCGATTATAATTTCCACATGATGATTTCAAAAATTAATTTTATTTTAACAAATAATTTTTCTAAAAGAGTAAAAAATTTCAATCTACATCTAACCCTATAGATGTGATGAAAAAATGGGTTTCCGAGAAGTGTATTTTTCAAGTAAAAGATAATTTTATATTAACACTATGTCTAATCATAATACCTATTTGAATGTAAATTTAAATTTATTTATATATAAAATATATATTTTATTGAATTAATTTCCCACTAGGTATTATTTTAGTTAATTAAAATGGAGAAAAATTATGCACTTTACAAAAGTTTTAAAAAAACAATATTTAAACCCAAAAATAAACTTATACTGAAATACAATATAAATTTGATTCTTAAGTAAATAAGTGAATTAAATATATGTAATTAACAAATATGATAATTTGAAACATAATTTATTAATTTATTAAAAATAAATGATAGTTTTAAAAATGTTCACATTTTACACTATTCACTGAAAAATAAATATTTTCCATTAAGTCCCAAAATTTCACTAGATGTTAATTTAGATATTATCATTTCAAAAATTAGTTTCATTTTAAAAAGTAAATTTTCTAATATCTAGATAAAATAATTATAGTATTATCTCATAAAAATCAATGTAATTTATTTTTTAAGAAAACATATTTTTGATTAATATAATTACTTTACTAAAAATTGATTTTTTTTGAGATAAGTGAGCTCATAGGCTCTTACTATAATGTCAACAGAAAGTTACAGCTGCTGAAATGAAATTTTTTTACATTTTTCTTTTTTCCGAATTGATAATTTGTGTTAAAAATGACATCGATATCCTCAGAAATGATGGTAATATAATGAAATTTAATTTCATGAAATTTATACTTTTTTGAATTCATTCCATTTCATAAACACAATCACACCCCATTGGTTATTCCTAGATTAATTTCCACTTCGTCTCTTACTCCAAGAATTTAAGGTGAATTTTTAATTCCTAAAACACTAATTGATCATAAGATCCATAAAATATGATAGTCCATTACTTATTTATCAAGTTGTAACAAAAAATGGTTAGGGAAGGTTGCCCTATATTAATAAATCTTCATATGTTCAAATAATTCATTATTCTCTAAAACCTAATCCAAAGTTAAACTTTAACCATTTCATAAATGGTTATCCTTATGAACCATAACAAAATATTATAATCCAAAAAATTTTAAATAATGTCACTAGATTTTAAAAATGAACCTTTAATAATCCCCCATGCCAATATGAAGTAGATTTTAATTGTCACATGCCAAACATGTGAATACATTCATCTCTTAAAACTAAAATTACCATAAAACGTTATTGAAAAAAAACATTATTCTTCATTCCTTAAATATAAAAATAATTATTAGATATATTCCTTAAATCCAAAAATGTGGTAAACTCCATTGATGATAGCATTGAACAATTTTTTAACAAGACATTAACCAGTTCTAATGTAAACCTTACAATCCAATTGACATTATCCAAATCAATCACCTCTTTATCCAACATCATTATCCCAATATCCGAAACACATTAAGGGTTATATTTAGAATATCACCTCACCATTAAATCACTTTTATAGTATATCAACATAATTCAAAATATTATTTCAAATCCTTAATGAAAAAATTATACTGAAAAATATTTTTATATTTCGTGATTAATATAACATAATATTTAAATTCCAATAGAAAAATACTCCATTCATTCCACTTCCTTTTCAAACCATTTACTAGGATTTATCATCTCATTCCTTAATATATTTTTCTTATCTTTTGTAATTTTTAGTCTATTTATTTTCAACAATATAATCATCACTCATACAAACTTTTGGTTTTCTTCATGATATTTCTACTTAGGAAATTGATTGACATAATTCCTATACATTCAACATTTAAAACATTCAACAGTCGATAATATATTAGGGATACCATTATTCTCATACATTTTTTTAACCAAAATTTTTATTTTATATTTGTAGTTACTTTCTTTGAGTCATTAATTTCCACATTCAAAAAATATTACCATTTCTCTAATACATGCACTTAGGTGTATCTTCTCACTTTCTTGGAACATAAGAAATAAAATATTCTTTCTTCCATGGTATCCACTACCCAAATTCTTAGTGAACTCTTTCCTCCTCTTCTCCGGTGAATCTGAGAGTTGGTTAAGGTACACATTGTTAATCATGTTATGTGAAAACTGATTAGGCATAATCATATCATCCTTAACTCCAATAATAATAATCCCATTTGGATTCTAATTAGAAAATTTTCCATCATAATAAAAGGTAACCCGGTTCTTTATGGTTCCCTCTATTGGATAAAACCCAAAAACATAGTGTAAGAAACAATAATCATTCTAATATACCACATGATCATGATGAATAAATTATAGAGTGTATAAATCATGAAAATTATATTTAATATATGAAACCTTAGGTTTTTCCTAGTTCATTCATAATAATTTCAATTTAAATGCTTCATTATGGTTTGTAAAGAGTTTGTAAATTTATAAAGCATGTTCCCTAGGAGTTTCAAACTAGGTGTGCAGTAAGGCCCATTCTCGTGCACTTGGTGATGATTGAGTCTGGATGAATGTTACATTTTCATATTTATTACCCCTATGTACCTCAACACCAAATACACATCCACTTATAGTGTTCATACGTGGATGTAATTTCGTGGAAAAAAATCACTTAATCCATTACCAAAATTCTAGTACATTTTCATATACTTTAACTCATCCATACACTTAACCTTAGTCAAAATTTTATCCTTAGAAATATCCCTATGGATATCACTAAAGTTTTATCACTATAGTCTTAAAATTTTAACTAAATCATTCTTTTTATACCAACTATAATGTACTAGGGTTTTCATACATGGATATTATATCTTTTAGATGAATATTAAATACATTACATAAACACATGCCTAAGGACCATAATAGTTTAGTGCCTTTGGATATATGAACACGATATTATTAATTCATGAAATATATTAAATTTCTCCCATAAAGAATTTATTTTTTATTACTCTTCCTAAACATACCCTATATAAACATTTCTTCATAATTGTATGTCTCCACTTCCTTCATACACATTCAAACCTCCTCTTCTTTAGGTATCCTTCTTAGGTATGCTCCTGAATCTTTACTAGGTAGGATTAATATCCAAAATAATGATTCTAGGATTATATGAGGGAACCTTGGAAGTTATTTTGGTGGATATTGGATTTTATTTTCAAGGTGTCAAGTGAAGAAGAGAATGGTGAACTTCTTTAAGGGGGGACGCACTAGACATTGTGAAAAGAATTGAGTGCTCCCACATTTTCACATTCCATAAGGCCCCAATAGAGACAATTATTGAAACTAAAAGGTGTAATGGTATAAATTTTTCCATAAAATGGTTTTTAGACAAGTTTTTACATCATTTAAACTATTATATTTCTAGTTTCATCCCTAATAAACCCATTTTTTCCTTAACTGCGGTAATTAATTTTTACTGTTTTCACTATTCAATTTGGTCCTAAATTAATTTAAAAATATTATATAATATAAATTATTATTATTATTTTAGATATGGAATATATTTTTATAAATTTCATCCACATAAATGAAAATTTTTAATTTAAAAATAATCCCGCAGGCGTGGTGAGAAAGAAATTTTTTAAAGAGAAAATGTGCAAACGTTTATGAAGTTTTTATATCCAATTTCAAAAAGAAATATATTCCAATGAAATAAATTGTATTAATAGATATATAATTTAATGAATATTACTTAAAATTCAATTTGAAATATAATATAACTTTATAAATAATTTAAACCAAAAGGTGGTTTTCAATTAAAATTCTGTATTTTTCACTAATCATCAAAAATATAAGCTTCTCATAAAATTATAAATAATTCAACCTAATATAATTTTTCACATAATGATTTAAAAAATAAATTTTATTTTATCAAATTCATTTTCTTAATTTTTCTAATTGAATTTAAAAAAACCCACATATGTGATGAAAAAGCGGGTTTAGATAAATGTATTTTTTAATAATAATATAATTTTATATTAACTCTACGTCTAATGAAAATAATTATATGGGTATAATTTAACATTTATTTATATATAATATATAAATTTAATATAAAACATTCCTCATTAGGTATTAATTTAATTAATTAGAAACTGAAACAATTTGCACTTTAAAATAGTTTTTAGAAAAAAATCATTTTTTAAACCCAAAAAATAAACTTATACTAAAATTAAATATTATTTGACTAAAAAGTAATTAAGTGAATTAATTATAAATAAATAGTACTTATTATACTCTAGATAATAATTAATTAATTTATTTACAAGAAATGATTGTTTTAATAAACTCGGTATTTACCACTATTCATTAAAAAATCAATATTTTCCATAAAGTCCTAAAATTTTAGTATAAGTTAATTTTTATATGATGATTTCAAAAATGATGTTAATTTTACCAAATAATTTTCATAAAATATATATATATTAATTATAATAATTTTTCATAAAAAAATATTAATCATTTTGGAAGAAAACATATATTTAGTGAATATAATTACTTTAATAAAAATAGATTTATTATTTACTAAGATTTCATAAACCAATTTAAATTTAGTAGGAAATGCATATTTCATAATTTAGTTAAAAATATTCATGACTACCTATTTAATGGCTAGGCTATAATGTTAATTTTTAAGATAATATTATTTCATGGTTCATTGAAGCTTGGTATTGTGTGTCATGCGCACTATCGAAGAAACTCATTTTTTTTGTTTAACACAAGCTATCTAAAAGTTTAAATTAATTTGAAAAAAATATTTCATAAAATAATGAGATTTTATAACCCCTTTGACCATATTCTACCTACCGAATCCATTATTTACGTATGATCTTAATTTCATCAAAATGTCTAACATGAACATAAATTATTTAGAAATTGTATATAACATTGTGATAAGTTAAATAGAGGGAATAATAAACATTAAAAATGTTTTTAATAAATTAATTAATTAACAAAAGTTTATTATTTTGGAAGATAAATAACATTCATGACAAATCAAACTCATGGTAGGGGCACCTTTACTTAAAACCTCATTTTAAATGTTATAATGATTTATTTTCAAAATATTTCACTTCCATGTCTATGTTTTTAAAATTACTTTATCAATGCATTTATATAGAAATAAAATAATTCTAAAAGGAATTTTATGCCACATTCATTAAAATGTTTTTAAAATGTAATGTTTTTTATAAATTTTTTGACTTCTTTATAAAAGAAAAAAGGAAATTTCTATTTTTACTTATATAGTGACAATAACTATTCCCATAGACATAATTATTATTTGAAGTGTGGATTACTATAAAATATTTCATTTTTTATTCATAGAAAACCCAACTTTCCATTTTATTTTGGATATTTATGTTTTAAAAAACAGGTTTTAAAAGGAAAGGGTATTTCAAAATCCAAAAGTGTTTTTTCACACGGGTTTAAAAGAGTTTTCAAGGGTTTTATTCATGATATGGACCTTCAATATTATTTATGAAGGGTAGAACCCCATTATATATCATGGTCAAGCCCAATATAACTTATATTATGGGTGTTTCTATATAGCATTAGGTTACCCTGTTATATCTTATACGATGTGTTCTCCATAAGAGTACCCTAATGAATTGGGTAATAATTATATTATCTGAAAAATGATATTGGATTTGGGTTTTATTGTTATTCAAATTATATGATTTTTTAAGGGTACTAAGATAATGATTTCATAAGTAACCTACATGAATTTTCTATGATTTCTAATGTGTTTTCATGGGAATAGTTTAATTTCAAAAGGTAAGATAATGACCTTTTTAATGGAAAATGATTCTCTTTTTGGATAAAAGGTTCAATTTTATAAAAATGGGTTTCCTTACTTTTTAATGTTTTCCATTGGACTAACAAATTTCCTATTTATAAACCTTAATAATATTTTTATGATCATTACATTTTTTAAAACACTTTTCACTAGGATTTTAAGGATGATTTGGGATAAATATGAGGTTAATATCAAATTTGTGAAGATAAAAAACATGTTTCTTTTTTAAAGTTTTGATTGATGAGAGAAATGTGTACTATGTACAAGTGACCACTTTATAATATTGGGATATTTATGTAATAGTTATGACCTAAATCATTGAAACACTTAAAATAAATGATCCTTTAGAATGTAATAAAGTGAATCCGGCTTTAAATTCATTAGAATATGTAATGTTTAAGGAGTGTTATTTACAATTACAAAATAGAATACCCTTAAAATTTAGTACAATAACCCCTTGGATTCCATATCAAAATGTGATAAATAAAAAATGGAATAAATGATGAATATATCCATGAAAGATCGATGAAATCACTTGCATGGTTATTTATTTGTGAAAAATTATCCAAAATTAGTGGGATATGAGATGGAATGGAGAATTTATTAGGGGCAGGCCGGAAGGTTTTGAAAATGAGGTAAAAATAGTGATTAATGGAATTAATATGAAAATGGGTAGTTTAGTAAGTACATAAATTTAATATATTGTATTTGGGATAACCATGGCATGTCCCACAACCACCCTAGAATGGTACCCCTTAAATCACAACCAAAATAGTTACAATGGGAGAAATACGTCATTTTTGTCACTAGTAATTTCATACATGAGTTCCACTCAACCACCAAGATATTCTCCATGATGTAGATCTACATATATTCTCGTCTAAAAGGTCATCCCATGTAGGTCGTGCATTATAGGAGGTCATTTTTTCTCCCAAGGTGTCTCATGATTCCCTAGATCACAACCACAACCTAGGGACCATAAAAATGAGTATTGTTTTCTTTTTAAAATAACTCCATGCCATGGTGGATCCTAGTAAATTAAATTGAACCCTATATGTTATATAGATTTCAATCTGAAACCACATGACACAAAATTTTATTAACAAAAATCCACAAAGTAGAGATTAAAATTAAATAATTGTAAATAGAAAATTCTATACCTGAAAATGAAAAAAAGGTATGAAAATTTCCCCCACCATGTCACTTATTAAACCAAAAAGTTATCTTCAAAAAGATAGATAAATAATGTGGTCACACTACTCTTCCTTTATAAATGAATCCCATTTCCACATCTTGTGAGAATCACTCTCATGTTTCTACAAAACCCAAACCAATGAGATATATTTCCAATGAATCACTTTCCTATGGGAGGCTATATTATAATATTGATACTCAGTCATAGAAATATCAATCTCTAGCTCGATATCTTTCCTACTAAGCACAAGTTAGGGGTCTATATTATACTTATTTAATTTAGATATGTGGAACAAATAATGGATCAATGTTTATTTAGAAGGAAATTATATCAAAAAAGAAAATTTTATAATCCTATCAATTATCTCAATGGGTACCATATACCTTGGAGAAAAATTTCACATTATTACCATGTTGATGGTGAACCAACATGGAAATACATTTATGAAAACTCATCCACCATCTCAAAATTCTGAATAACGATTATAATTATCACCACCACATAATAGTTTGATTCTTCACCATCGTCACTTTTACAATGCTTGGCCTCACTAAGGAAGCCTCACCCACTTTAGTCTAGAATATGGGAGTTTGGTATGGCTTCCCATACAGACCCTTAAACTGGTCCATCCTGACCAGTGATTGGAAACAATTATTATAGGGGAACTCAGCCAGTCACAAATGGTTATCCCATGATACTCTGAATTCTATGATTCCTGAATTAAGAAAATCCTTTAAAATTTGGACCACTCTATATGTTTGTACATCAATATGTATACGATATCTCATTATTAGTTATACTTGTAATCAAATTTCTTCTTGGAGGCCTTTCCAAAACTGAGTGGTAAATCATGGGTCTCTATCTGAGATGATAACAAAGGGAACTCAATAAAATCCTATTACTTATTGAAATTACAATCCACTAAACCATTCCACCATAGTGGTAACTGTAATTGAAATGGAATGAGTTAATTTGGTCTGTCAATAAATGATGAACCAAATAGTTTTTCAACCATATGTTATATGATTTAATTCAATGATAATGTCCATGGATATGTCATCCTGCTTTATGGTTATAATATGGTGATTCTATAGAAGACTATAAAAAAATTTATTCTAAACATTAATCTATTGTCATGTATAAAATCATGACACGCGGTCCACTACATCTCATCTCATACTAGGCCACAAGTATTGACACATTATATTATAATACATTTTAGTGGGTCCTGGGTGGATAACCCAATAATAATGATGAAAATCCTGGACCACAGTGTTCATCATTGATAAATTTTCAACATAATAGTTCCAAAAGTATAATATTACCTTGATATATAGAGACCACAAACTAGTATCCTCCCTACCATATGCAATTTTCCCAATTTGTTAACACTCATCATATTTATATTCTTCTTAGAGAATAACCATAAAAAAAGACGGCTGCAATTGAACACTAGAAAGAAACACATGATCTATCCCATATTTTACCTCTAAATTCATCTGGACTAAAAAATAATTAAATTTCATTTTTCATGGGACTCTTTAAAAATATGAGAAGGAAATTTTAATCTAATATAATTGGTAACCACATTACCTTTTTTTCATTTAGGCGATGTTAATGAAAAATTATTGAATATACTCATCCTATTGCTTCTACTTAAGTTTAATATAGTACTAAGAAAATGTATGGATTAAAAAATTTGATCAGAATAGACCATGAAAGTTTTCCAAAAGAGTTAGTGTCTGAAACACTTTAGAGTATACACAACCACAATGATTTAAGGTCATGTGTTAAGAAGATCTTCTCATTTGAATTAATCTGATGAGAATCGTAAGTTATCATGTTATTATCCTGCATGAGGACACAAACCAAACTCATACTTGATGGAACAAAATCAATAACATAGACCTAAAAAGACTCTAGAAAGATCAGAATATAACATAATGTTGTCCATAAGTTTAACTCATTAAAGGATTCCCCACATTTTGTGCTCAAAAATAATATCATATCTATTAGGGAAAGAGAAGTCATGGGTGATTCAAACCTGAATAAATATTTCATAACCCATTGGTAATACCCTACTAGACATAACAAGTTCTTGATCATGTATTCATTTCATTTTTTATACAAGAGTTAATAGCGTTTACCTTCATAGAATCAACTATAATACCATTTTATAACACTACATGCCCTAATAATTTAACTTTTGGCATCTAGAAGCTGCACTAATATAATGTATCATTGTAGAGATGATTACTCATTGTCCCTAAAAAATTTATTAAATAATTTAAATACTTCTCATAGGTCCGTTGGTATACCAAAATATCATATATAAATACAATATTAATGGAATCAAAGTATCATTGGAATATATAGTTCCTCATCACAATAAATATTGTTGGAGCATTTTTTAACCCAAAAAGATTCACAAGTTACATGAAATGACCATACATACTCTGGAAGGTATTCATGGGAACATAAAATTCCTTAAACCTAAGTTAATGTTACCCCAATTATAATTCAATCATTAAGAACCACCATTCCAATTTTAACTGACCAAAGAGCCCATTAATACATGTCAATGGATATTTATTATTAATGGCCACCAAATTTTTCTTCTAATAATCAAAACATAAGTAAATTGTCTCATCCTCTTTATTATAAAATATTACCAGATAAATGAAAGGAGAAATTCTAGGGAAGATTAATATTTTATATTCTATATCTTCTAGCTGATTCTTCAACTCTTTCAATTATATAAGTGGAATAAGATAAGTTGGAAATTAAAAAATTTGAGCTTTCCAAACTATATTGATAGAAAAATCCAGTTCCCTGTATAGTGTTAAACCTAATAATTCATTTTTAAAAACCTCCTAAAACTCTATTATTATAAAAATAATATTGATTCTGAAATTACCTTCATCAACCACAACCACAAATAATGTTAACTAACATTACAAATTGACCACTTCTAGAAGGGGCAGTCATTCCTAACATGATCATAGATCCTAATCCCCTTGAAACACTTGATATTACCTATTGAGGGTGTTGAATTTCACCCTCTATTGATAATATTAGACATGATACTTGAAGGTGAACATCTAATTCAATCCAATTATGTGATCTATAAGATCCATCTCAAGGATTAGGAAGTCCCTTTAAAGTGCCATTTCTAATATGGAAAAAATGCAGGAAAGGAATTATAATCCTTTCTATTTATTATTCCATATAGGCATCGATATCTCTATAACACATGTCATAATATATTATCTAAGTCTTAATTATTCCATGACATAGAAAGAAATTCATGAGTGATAAGTGCTGATATCAAATAAAGTAATCGCCTTAGATGATATATTAAGAATGATACCTCTCAATATCATCATCCCTTTCTCTAAATCTATGGGAGAAGGGTCCACCGAATGAAACTTCCTAAACTTAGTATAGTTAGGGTTCTTATTCTTTCTCAGGGATCACCCATTAATTGAATCTACCTATTAGATAAACTATTTCAACCTCCATACTCTTGAGATCTGGGTCCTACCACCATTGAGTCATCAGACTACATAGTAAATCCCATAGGTCCCAAAGATCCTACATCACTTTGAGAAAAGGGGTAAATTTTTCCAAATATCATCAAATAGACAAAACTCTCATAAAAATGGTATGGCTTTATGGAGGCTTGGATCAAAGACCTCATATGCTCCAAACTATTCTACATTCTATAAATAGGATTATCCACCACTTGAATCCATTGATACCAATAATATAGAAGGGTTTCTAGAGCCACTACTATTCCCTATTTTCAGTTCATCAAGAATACACTTCTTTTCAAAAACACCACTACCACTCCCACCAAACACAGGTGGCACACCAGTCATCACTGGAATCCCACCCTTGTCAATATCCTCAATTAGGTACTAATCCACAAAAAAACCATAAGTAAATAGATTTAAAAGATATAACTAAGATCAGATTCTTGAAAAATGTACCTTTTTAAATATCTGATATTTCTATTTTTCATTAGATGTCATCTCTAGTGAAAAATTTAATAAGCTCAAAGAATATTTGGTCATACTTTATAACTATCATACCACATTATTGAATGGAGAAAAAGTATTTGGACTAAGACAATGAATTTTTTTTAATTAAACCTTTTGGGTACATATTACATTGAAATCCATCCATTATAGGTTCTCATGCTACCTAGACTAAATAACTAACTCCCAATATATCCTTATAGGGAATTAAATCATGAATTCATCATAATTTACCTTAATAGAGTCATGTGTCTTGAGGTACTTAGTGATCCTCTATATATTCTCCATAAAATCCTCTCTTTATTGAGGATAATTTCTTTCTAAAAAATAGGGAGGCTTACCATGATGTAATTCAGAATATCTATCGTTATCTAAGATTAATACTTATTCTTTATCATGATATGGATTGGTTTCCTCTCCCTGGTTCATTTCTTGGACCATTCAAACCACCAATTCTATTAGATTCTCATCCATCAAGGGATTCAACCATGGAACATTTACACTTATACCTCCAAAGAATTCATAAGTATCATGACATGAAAATTTAAGAAATATCCAAGTATGTCCTAAAAAATAATCTCAACAAACCATACCCTTTTATAAAACATTACTTATCTGCATGATCTACATCACACGAACCATACCCAAAAACACAGTTTAATCAAATCAAAAATCCAAATCACATTTCCAACATCTCTAGGTAAATCATGGTCATGTACTAAATGTTTTGGAAGGATAATTCTTTATACCTCTTACCCGATACCCATCAATACTATCATTTGTATACCTAAATACACATATAACATAGACCAAAACACGGATTTGATCTTATTTGTTCATTAACTATGAAAATCCAAAAAATAATAGGGCATCCAAGATATCTTATGGAAATTACTAAAGGTAATTTTGAATCCCTAGAGTATATAAAATAGTTCCTAGGAATTGGGACCACTTATTGGAAATTGTTTCACCCAGTAAATTCAATACAAAAGTGTGAACCTAAAACCCAAAATGACCTCTCCATAACATAGTGATTCATTACTTCAGATATTATAGAACTAAAAAACACACATCAACATATAGTAAAATAAATAGATTTGCAAACATTACATAAAACCAGAAAGAAAAATATGAATATAAATGAAAAAAATTAGTCCAAAGTATTTATAAAAAATTTACTAGATGAGTAACTGATTAGATGATACAATATATGTCTACTAGATAACCCAGGAATATAAAAATGTCGATACCCATCTCTATTTGGCTTAATGGTCAAATTCGTACTGTGTCATCAACTAAAACTTGAGCTCTGTTAACCAAAATACATATCACCCCCATGTAGCACCCTTTCTTTACCTATATATTTCAAAATAAAGTTATACATACACATATTGATTTTATTTATGGTGTGAGGAAAACTATACCAGTATGGTCCCACAAAGTGTTTCATAAGAAACCATTTTTAGATGAATATAATCACGAAATATTGAAAATAAAATAAATGAAAACATTAATTTATTCATTTAAAACAAAATAAGATAAATGTAATTAAAAATCTAGTTAAAAGAATTAATAAAATGTAAAAAAATATGATCAAGATTCATGGGAGTTCCCAAAGGTAACTATGGCCATAGACTCCCATGAATCCTTATGTCATCTTGTGATATATCAGTCATAAATCAATCACATGTGAAAACTAATAGGGATATAATTTATTGGCTTAATGGAATGGTGTCACCCATACCACCACACCACATTTGACTAACCTCTAAGAAGTGAATGTATTATATTAATAGTGTGTTGACACCTATATAACATCACCATGACCTTTTTATCTACGTTTAATATGTTTAGTTACTTTAGTGTAGTCTAAGGGAAACATGATTCTAGTATACCTACCAAGATACATAGGTTCCCACATTCCATCCCCCTTCCAAGGTGTCACAATAACATTATTTAATCCAATTTTCATTAAAAGGGGACCCTTTATCAAGTTCATAATAAGAACCTGTAATTTTTTTTCATTTTAAAACACCACTTTCATTTCCAATGATAAAGAGAAAAATTTTATAAAAATTCTACAACATATAGTTACAATTTATAAATTTAAAAATATGATTTAAATAGTTGTAAATACTATATAAAATCAAAAAAGAATGAAATATTTATAAGTAAATGTAAACATATGAAACCTCCTATATTAATCATTTGGAAAAATAATAATTTAGTGGAATCTACTACAAATATAGAGGAGAGAAGTTTTTGAAGTAAGTGGATTACCCAAACAATAAAAAATACACCATTAAAATTTTTTAATGTAAAAAATAAAAGTATATGACTAAAGGGGGAATAAACCATGGACTAAATGATGAAACAATCCATATAAGATGTAATTAAACAGTTATATAATGATTTTCATATGAAAAATCCACAAAAATCATGGAGAGATGAGAGGGAAATGATAGATCATTTAAAATAAGGTTAGGAGGGTTTAAAAATGACATAAAAGTGGCAAGGAATGAATTAAATATTATAAGTGTAGTCTAGTAATTTAACAAATTTAAAATTTTGTAGGATGTCTCACCACGACATTACCCACATCCACCATGGTCTGGGGCCGCTTGAATCCAAACTGAAAGAGAAACTAGGGGAGCACCATAGCATGGTGATAACTCAATGCTTCAGATAGGATATCCCATCACCCACAATGTCATTCTCAATGACATGGAGTTTCTCATGGTTTACTCAAAAATTCTAGTACATGTGTTTCATAGTGTGAATGAGGTTTTTTTGTTCCCCATGTTCTTTAGATATCCCCTGGTAACTATCATGGTGTGGCCACCTAAAATAATAATATTTTTTTCACATTTAAAATCCCACTAAATTTTTCTAGATCCTAGGATACAATGTGTTTCACTTAATGTTATAGATTTTATAACCCTAAACTATAGAAATACCAATTTTTCCAAAAAAAATAACAATGTATAATAATAAAATTGGAAAGTCGTAAAATTAAATTCGATTTCTAAAAATAAAATCGGGTGTGATAGTTCTAGATTAGTACTTGGTGTCTTATCATAGATTTTTAGTTTGAGTTCCTTAGTTTTATCATATTGTTTAGTTAGGAGTGGTTATTATGTCTTATAGAGGTTATACAGTACTGTTCCTTAAGGTAATGAATAATCAAGAATCTGTTAAATAGTCATGGGGATAGGCTATATTCATATTTTTTATTTGATCCCTATAGTCCATGTGGAGGGGCCATTATAGTTGGAAGATAAATTTAAGTGTCATCCTATAATAAATATATTTTATTTTATATGATATTATTAGATTCATTTATATCTTCCAAAATTATAAAATTTCTTATGATGGTTATGGAGTAGCTATATGGGATAATGATTATTAATAATTCTCTTAGGGATGAAATCATATAGTACTTATGGTGTACATAATTCACTATCATGGCCCCTATGTATATCATTTTATAATATTTATTTTTATTTTAGATGTTCAATTTTGATATGATCTTAGTGATGGATTGATTGAATCATTATCGAGTTAACATTGACTTCTATTATAGAGAGGTATCATTTGCATCAGCTAGAGGTGATCATTATACATTCATTGTAGAGATGGATTTTTATGTAAGATATTAAAGACCTTAACATCATCATTTAGTCATAATTATAGCCTAGTTTTAAGACTATTTATAAAATATGTTTAGGAGTTAAAAATTTCTATTTTCCTCCTATTATTGGATTATTTTAGGACATCATTCAATAGGTCTTATTAGGGATACCTCAAGAGATAGAGAGGTTATTTTTTTATTAATTATGATGCTATGAATTAATCCCATATGAATTTTTCTATAAATTATGTCTCTTACAGTGCTTATAAAAGTAATGTTTTAGCTTAAGGGTGTTTAGGTGAAGGGATTTATTTACCTAAGAATGTCACCTATGGTTATCTCAATTTATTCCATAAAAATAATGATGATTCAAGGTGATTATTTATATATTAATATAATTTAATCTAAATTATGGGGAGGAACATGCATCCTCTTTCTCATATACAATTCATGATCAATTTGGTGATGAGATCCAAGTTACTCTACAATAAATAATTGAGGTTGGGATATAATATGATTTGGATAATACATATTGAAATTTCTCATACTAATTTCAAGAACATGTATGAATTTTATGGTTTTCTTGTGATGTTTTTTGGTTTGATGAACACACCGGAAGTGTTCATGGCCTTGAAAAATATGTTCTTTTATCCATACTGAGATTTTTTATGGACATTTTTTATCACATCCTAGAATTCTCCCAGATTTGGGAGGATCATCCTATTTATATTTGGTAGAACTGATGATAGACCTAAAAAATATGTGGTGAAGTTTGAGAGGTATGATCCTTTCAAAAATATCATTCTGGGTGATGAAGGGAAATTTTACATCCATGTTGATCATAACATTTCCTTAGCTGGGTAAAGATTATACCCTATATTGTCATGAATTAATGTTTATTATTGTATTAATGAAGATTATATATGGTCAAGTAGTCACTTATGGGTCTATAAAGTAGAGAAAAAGTATGTTTAACTACCTAAAGCATAATTTATATATATAATTTAGAGTAAATGTGTCGACGTATTACTGTTATCACCTATTGGCTGATAGGTTCGTGGTGTATGCTAACCATAAGATCCTTAAAATGATATCAACCCAATATGAAATTATACTTCATAATATAATTTGGGATGAGTACTAAAAGACATATAACTTCAAGATGATGTGCACCCCTAGGAAATGAAAATGTTATAGAAAATGCGCTGAGTATGAGGAATTGGGATTATGTGGTTTAATAAGTTATAATAATGTGGGAGATGATGAACCTATTTTCTAAGATTCTTCTTTATGTTTAGGAGTATTATGATGGAGCTACCCTTGTAGAATTGACTATAACATCCTCACAAAATGATAGAGTAAAGATGATATAATTTTGTTGGCCGAGACTATAAGTTTATAAAAGAATCTATATACAGTGAGGTTTCTTCACTAGATTAGTCCCATGATAATAATGGGATATTCTATATATGAGTTCAATATGTGGTACCTATGAATAAGTTAAAGGATATAGTAAGTGATTCACATGTCTCAATGTTGGATGTTGAACTTGGTATTACCAAGTTTTTCACAACACCCATAGAAAATATTATTGGCATAGTGTAATGAATAATATAACTATTTTCATTTCACGATGCTAACCTATAATATGGTGAAGGCTGAGCTCTAAATACATGAAGATATTCAATAACTATTACCCATTCCTAATTGAAACCAGGATGATTTAATGATATTTCTTGTGATAGGGATTCCCAAATCTACTATATATAGTAATGCATTATGTGTAATTATAGGTTGACTAACAAATAAAACAAATTTAATACTAATCAAGGAGACTTAATATGTTAATTATCTATGTTAGTTATATGTGTGAGAGATATTATTGCAAAAATATTGTCCAATGAGTATCATATTTTATCAATATGACTAATTTACATCTTTATTTTGGTAAGTTCTACACAAATCATTACATACTTAGGTGTCATTGAGTACAACATACCATCCTCAGACCTATGTGTAGTCTAAGAATAGTATCTAGATTTTGGAGGACATACTATGATCATGATTCAGTGATTTAAATGGTATTTTTGGGATTTTTATGAAATTATTTTAGTTTTCTTATAATAATAGTTATCAAGTATCAATTTATTTAACACCCTTCAAGTCCACATATTGATGGTCATTCTAATCACCCTTGTATGGGATAGGGTCAGTGGTCCATCATTTAGCCTAGTAATATTCATGAGATGTTTGAGAACATCTTATTGATTTATAAAACAATTAATGTGATAATTCTCATATGTAGATTAGTGATTCCATCATATCATGTTTCAGGTAGGTTATGATGTTTTTAAGGATGTTTCCTTAATTATGACACTACTATATAAATATATAGGGTAAGTGGGTGCCTATATATGTGGGGTTATTTGGGGTTTTAAAGAGGAACTCTATTTTAATTTATTTATTAATACTTACTCATATATTTCATGTGATCCATGATGAATTCCATGTATCCTAACTTTGGAGATACCACCCCAACCCTTCTCAGATTATCTTTATCGACAATATAATGTTATAGGTTGATATATTGTTGGAATAATAAAAATTTCATAATATATAACCAAGACATAAGACCTTTAATGAGAATATATTGACCCTATTAAAAATTCATTGGTAGTATAAGAATACACTTTATAAGAATTTTTATAGAGAAGTCGATATGTGATTATAGTTTCTAGAACTTTTTTTAGTAGCCCTTAGAGACATAACTTGAGGATGAGATATTATATAGTTTATAGGTTATAATAGCCTAAATATTAAAAGGTATACATTGATCATATTTTTACCAAAATAATGTAATATGATGTATTTTGGCTATTAGTGGTGTTAGTGGTTGATGGGGGACAGTTTTTTAGGTGATAGACACGATATAGAGAGTATGTCATTGGTAGCAGAATGTATCAAGTTCCAAGATCAAGTGTATAGGGTAACTAGTGGTTATAGGTTGGAAGGGGGATCATCTGGAGGGATAGTGGCCACTTTATGTTCTTATTATAGGTACTCATTTCGTACTGGTCACTCTTTGACAAGCGATGAAGTACTCGGTGGCCCCCCTTTTAGGTTAATTATTTAATTGTTTAAAATTTTTATAACATGTGGATCCCCTAATTTTTCCTCTATCCACATGAACATATCCCCCTTCTGCCTAATTCATTTATCTTTCAAGATTTAAATATCTTTCATTTCTTCTTGAAATCACATGTCATTTTCCCTAGATGATATCTACAGTTAATTTTATCTACACCCAACTATCTATTCTTTATTTTTTTATTCTTTTATAACTCCTTATTAGATATTATTAATTGAGGGTTTTTTCTTATTTATTAAAATCCACAGATAGAATTTGATTAATCTAAGTATTTTAATGTGTTTCCACCAATTAAGTGGAGTTGGGTGGTGCCAAAACCTTTATATTACATTTTTAAATGTTTCATGTGACACGTTGTATATAATCATAGTGAATGTGTGTGGTGAACCCAAAAATAGTTATAATTATTTCCCTTGAACACATATGTGTTTGGTAAGAATTATTAAGGTTTTTTGTCTTCATATGTGTATATGACATTGATACCCTAGTTTATGATATCTATGTTTAAAGTGTGATATCTCTTCTACTTACAACCCAAATGAGTATTTCTTGAGTTATATAATGATATAGTGGACATTTTTAGGTGTCAAATTTCATCCCTCGGTATGGAGATATTAATTTACATGATATGAAACTCAAGTCTTGTATAGTGACATGGTTTCTGGTTTATCCTATTTCTAGTCAGCTTGATCTGCTGTGATTGGGATTTGTGCATTACACATCTTGAATTTTATGGTTCTAGGTGGTAGTTCCATGAATAATGTGAAGTTTAGATAGGTTTTTTTTCTGAATTATAACCAACCTTATATTAATCCGATTTTTTTAAATGTTATTCCCATTTTATAATACAATGTGATGATATAATGTTATGTTATTTATTATATAATCATATGGTTAATGTTATGGGATTACATGCCCTAGTCATTGATATTGAAATCAAATAATTGAGATTTCTATAGTCTAACATTGTGTTAGGCATAGTGCACTATTCCCATTTGTATTTGTATCATCTTGAGAAAAATTGATATCCCTATAGGCTAATATTATTATATGTATGAGTTACCTTTACCGTACATTTTTTATATCATTATAAATAGGGATGGAGGTTCCCATGGGATGAGGTATTTAAGGACATGGATCACCCTTCCATTTATATTTATACTATTTTAGTTGGTATATATATTCTTATTGTATGAGATCTATGTAGACATGGTCTTTAAATTCATTTATCTTATCATTTTTTAGAGTAGTGGTAAGGATTCCCTTTTGGATAGTTCATTACAAGAGTGGGAATGCACTATCCCATTGGCCATATGATATTATGATGATATGTTTGGACATATTCCAATTTAGGTTGAGGTAGATATATTTTACCCTAGGTTTCTTGTTTATCACTAAACTATGTGACAATTATTATTTTTATTTTCATTTATTATTTTTTTCTTATCACTGTTTTCATGTTCTTATATATTCTAGAATTTTTTAGGGTAACCATTGGTTGTTGCATAATAAGTTTTATTCATATCCTATATGACATCATATGATCATGTGTACATTTTTTGGTTTTTGAGACATGTATATGAAAGGGAACTAATGTTAATTGATGAGCTTGAGATAAATGATCAGAGCTATGAGGTGGGACTGAGTGAAAACTTGTGTTATATTTTGTACTCAACTTTAATATTTTTTTGTGTAGGTTATTTTTTATATGTTCATCCCATAGGTTTTACATTTTATTATGTATCAATTGAATTAAATTAAAAATTTCCTTTTAATATAACACGTTTCATGTTCCTTCATCATGGTTATTTTATAGCTATCATATCAATATACATTATTATATTATTATATAATTTATCATTATTGGTTTTGTTTTTATTTATGGTTACCTATATTGGATGGTATAATCTACCCATGATCACCTATAGTCCATCAATTCTAGGTTACAACTTCTGGAATATGGATAGGTGTAGTGAAGGTCATGTGGCACCACTAGTTTGACCATTGTTCACATGAACCGGTATAGGGATATTATAATTGAGGTGTGTGGTAGGGTAACATGTTTTTTTTATAAAAATATGATTATTTATTTGGTACATAATTCATTTATTTTATTTTTTGGTTTATATAGAATACAATTAAAATCATTATTTTTATATGTTTTGGGTATGAATTATTATATAATCTTGTTCTATATTTCATATTGGTTTTCTGGTTAGGTGCTTTGTTTGAAGTTGTGTACTGGTTCCCTTCAGTCCATAAAGTGTGTTATTTTAAAAATTAAAAAAAATTATCTGGATTTTTATTTCAAATTTTATTTTTCTGTTTTATATATTAATTTATGTGATAACAAGTTGTGAAACCATGTACCAGACTATATTTTTTTTATTTTCATAAATTATGGATAATTCATTCTAAAATTTTGATATAAATATATTTTAAACTATTAATTATAGAAAATTGTTTGAATTTTTATTCCATGATGTGTATTATATGTCAATGGTAGTCGTTAGACTCTAATGATCTAAAGGGAATCAAATATATTAGTGGCTATTGATATCAAAAACATTTAATTTTAAGGGTAACATTATAAATCCTTTTCGAATAGTTTGTTTTGGAGAAATAGTAGAGTTTATAGAAAGTGAACTGATGAAAAACTTGATATATAGTTTTATTTAGAATTTGTTATGTATGGAAATAGTTATAACCAATGTTTTTAGTGTATCTTGGATTGGTTTAATATGCACATTAGATATGACTAAATAGTAGGTTCTGGAAATACATTATATGAAATGCAAAAGCTAAAGTCTTGAGTAGTGGTCTATGTAAATGGGGAAACTTATGTAGTGGAATCATGTATCATATAGAGGCCCAAAGGGAATTTAAAAATGTGGGGATTTTTTATTTGAATCATTTTTCTTAGATAGAAAAAATAATTGAAAGTATTCATTGGTTTAAAAATGGACTAATTTTAATAAACTATATAGTGTGATGATATACTAAAATTATTAGTAAATAATTACTGATTGAAATAATATAATGAAAATTCCTTTAATAAATTTTTAAAATAAAATATGTGTTTTTTAAGTTAGATATTGAAATTTATGAATATTAATTCAACTGATTTAAAAATTATTATATCACAAAACAATTGAAAGCAATGATTTTTCGGATTTTAAAAATATATTTTAATTGAATTTATTTTTAATATATTAAAGAAAATTTTATGTTTTCTCAAATGGTAGGTGATTTGACCTTAAAATATGGTGATATTCAATAGGAAAATAAAATTTATTTGAGTACTATATAAATTTGGTTAATATTTTTTAAAAAATTAATTTCATTGAATATAATTTAAATATGTTGTTATGAATTAGACTAGAAATTTTAAAAAAATTACTAAAGACAATTAAACCAAATTAATTTACAAATTGGGATTTATGGGAATTTATTTATAAATTTAAAAAGGTAAATTTAAATAAAATTAATTATTTATAAGTTGTGGAAATTTTTTTAATTAAATTCGTGAAAAATTAAAATTTTTTAATGCGAGTTTTATGGAATTATTTAATTTTTTATGAAATAATTTGAAAGAATAAATTGAAATTTTAATAGAGTTTGATATAATTTGATATCTTACTATAAGTAAAGAAACAAATGTTTTTAAAATGTTGATTGGAATTGAAAAATTATTGTTTTTAGCATGATATATATTTGAATTTAAGGGTATATAATTTTTTTAACAGTTATGTTAATTTGAGTTCATTACTTGAATTGGTACGCGTATTATGATTCTTTTTTGATGTCATTGAACCTTTAATAGGAGGTGATTTTCATATATCATCCCATATAAATGTGTTATTAAAACAATGATTTAATTTATGAGTTAATTTTAATTATGAATTAAAAATTATGAGAAACGGTTTTAAATATAACAATTATGTTATGATATGATTATGATTATATATCAATGAATTATAATTTATAGTAATATAATTTGATTTTCTGTTTTGTGTTGGTTTCCTGAAATGATATTTGAAATCCGCAATTGATTAAGATCACTATATTTACTATTAGATATTTAAAACATGATTTACGTTGAGTTGATCCATTAAAATAGAATAGAATTTTTAGTTGATTTATTTTAAAAATAAAAACATTGTGAGTTGATATAACTTGACATCAATAACTATAATAAATATAGAAATTTGATATTATGAGGTTATTTTGTATATATTTCATTTTTTAGGAAAATTAAATGGGTAGGGCCATTAGTATGTAAGACATTGAGTTAAAGAGTTGAAATTGTCTAAAATACATGTTTAAAATTTAAAAGTTGAATGTATCAATGGTATAAATAATTTTAAAAAATTTTATTTATTATAGATATTTATGTGATATAAGATAAAATGAGAAATTTCATTGCATATTATGAAATCTATAGTTATGTTACATATTGAAATAGATTTCAACATTTTGGATTTCAAGGATTTATGAATTGAAGGTGGAAGTGATCATGGTGTAGATATATGCAGATCTAGGAATGTACTTATTAGGAAAGAAACATAATTAAATACTTATGATTGTGAAGAAATGCATAGTAAAATGTGTAAATATATTGATATTTTTCTATCACAATAGATAGGAATGGTATGGTACCCAATGAGTGGTGATTGATAGATATCTTAATAGAATTGAGAGTTTTCAAGAATAGTAAGACTATGAGTAAATTTTATATAACCTTATGGTGGGTAACGTCATAAAGAAAACTATTTAGGTACAAGGGATTCCATGTGAGACTAAAATATCAATATAGTTTGGGTAGTTCACCTATAAGTGAGTTGATTTACCTAAAAATTTAAAGATATGGGATTTAGGGGGAACATTGAAATGAATTTAAATGTATGTAAATACTTTTATAGTAAACTATGTTTGATCTTATAGGATAAAATCATTTATAAATTGATAGAGTGGTTGGATTAGTTTTCTTTATGTTAACTTCTAATGATTAAAAGGTATATGGTGGAGTGGTTGTAATAGTTAGAAATGTTATAAAATATATAAATTGAACTTATAGTTTTAAATAACTAATTAATAACATATAAATGTAAGTATATTTAATTTTTTTTTAAAGATGTGGAAAATTAAAAATTGATTTTAGTTATATATTTTGATTTTTAATTCAAATAAACTATAGGAAATTTATAATTATGATAGAGAAAGTTATATGACTGGTGTAATATATTATTATTTATGTTTGGATGTGTTAATAACATTTTATAGAAATTAACGAACATGGTAAATTGTTTAGAGTATTCATAATACGATTTAGAAGTTTATTTATATAGAAAAGAGGATAATTGAAAAATTAGATGTCATGCATCTGACCATTAAGGGTTTGATAGTCCACATCCAAAGGTCATGTGGGGGAATCAGTTGATTAGTAAGACCACCACTCTTACTAGAGTTATGATAGTAGTACACTAAATGATTTATGGTTTCACTAGAGGTTGGATGGTTCCCTCCATAACTATAGTGGAACCTTAGGAAAAAATAATTTTTTTGGTTATTTATTTTTCATTGCGTGTCTAACCTTAAAACAATTAAGGGTCCCTTAGGAGAGTTCTTCAAATTATCTATATTTCCCTCTCCTTCCATAATTTTCCATTATTCTTCCCCAATAAGTATAGGATTCTTGGTGGGATTTATTTTCCTTGTTCCAAATTAACATGTTATATTTCTACTCATCTTTATCTCTTCTTTATTCATATCTATGTGTGGTTATTTTGATAATGATTTACAAGGATATCAAGACATGGTTTCATTGGTGGATTATGAATCTCTATTAAAACATTGGGTTTTTTATATAGAGGTTTCATAAGGTAAAATAATTCCATCCATATATCATTCCAGTTTTTTTAATAGGATGTTTTCCTTAATGGTCAAATGTATTATGATTTTTTGAAGGCGGGTATGTCTTTTGGTAAATAATACATCCTTAATTTCATACTTGTATATAATTTATAATTTTATTAAATATCTTCCTTACCTAAAAAATATAAAACTATAGCATAGTGGATAGTCTAGTATTTTTTACATATATATTAATCAACAAATGAAATTCCTAAGCCCGCCTACACTAGTTTAGGGAATGGTCACTAGAACTGAGGTATCCATACACAATGGAAGGAATTTCCTTTAAAGATAAATTATCACAATATAATAATGAAAATACATCCATAATAAAAAAAATAAAACTATCTTGAATTCATATTTTTATGAACACCATATAACACTTTAATAAGTACAAGATATCACCCATAAAACATATAAAGTAAAAATAACTAAAATGAAAAATGAATACAAAAGAATGCTCAAAACTAGTGATACCATGTTTATTCTCAAAATTTTCTACCACTAAGATACTATTACCTTAAAAATTTACTATACTAAACCTATATATTTTTGTGATTAAAAAGTTAAAAAATAAGTGTGTATATAGGATTAAGTAAAAATACTTATTATAGTCATCCCAAGTAGTGACTTAACCCCTATGTAAACTAAAAAACTAATTGCATGATGATGATATAATGTGAAAACCATACTAAAAACCGATATTTATTAAATTTAACATCTTTATTTGTGATTAGAATCTTATTTAAGCTACCCATAGACCAGAACACTCACACTTACTAAATTATATATATATATATATATATCATACTATATAATAATTAGAATATAATCCCCCTCACATACTATGTCCTTCCAGAGGACACCCAAATTCCCAAATCATAGCTTTTCTCCCACCCAACTCATAGTTACATAGGGAGATGTAACTAGTCATAACTCTCTATCTACCCAAATATAATTTAATAAATGTTATAACATACTCACCAAATTTATTTATGGATGTCACGTAACATGATTTAATCACAAGGCTTTCCTTCTAGCTTCATCTCTTGAAATGGGATAATTATTATAATGTCAAATAATATAACATTTTAATATGAAATATTATATACCAGAACTCTAATATTTTCAAGATGAACCTCAAACAGTATCCTGATAGAGAAGAAACTCTCTGACCAGCCAACCTTTAACCTAGTATAGTTAGTGATAACTATAATTATTCACAAAAATAAAAATCATTAAAAGGGTCACCTCATATGAATTATTTTTAGAAGCATAAAATATATCGATCGTTGAATAAATAAAATAACATTTTTATATAAACATGAATATCTCAAATGATAATAAAATTTCTAAATAAAATACAACCACCCTTAAATTCATTGGACTATATCTCATTAAAGTAAATTTTTATGAAATTGATTCATATGAATGGACCACATTATATACCCACATAAAAACACAACATCCAAACTCGATCCACCTAAAACTATATCATATGTCAACACATAATCTATAATATAATAAATCATCTTAATAAACTTTTAAATTCCATTTAATTATAACTTTATGTCTTCATCATCACCATGAAAAAGTCCACATCATCAATATTAGAGGTCCACACCATCCTCACAATAAATAAAACTCAAAAACATTAAAACTCGAAAACATCACTATTAAAATTATATATAAATTTCATAACTATTCTACAATACCATTATATGTGTTCTACAAAAAGTTGAGAAATTTGTATATCAAACATGTATACAAGCCCTGTTAAAAGTAAAATTATCAAATTGAATCACAAAAATAAAACAATAATTCCAAAATAAGGTTTTATTAGGTATGGGAGATGAAAATTATTATAAAATAATTTCAATATCCAATTATATGATAGCACACACCAGGAATTCTATTTCCTACTTATATAGTCAAGTGTGACACATGGTACCCCCACAAACCCTTAATTTGTTCTCTATATGTGTTTCTATATGAGACCATCCCTAGATATCAAATCCATGTGATTTTAGTTTTTTATGACTATTATGACATTGAAATATCTTTTTGAGTTATTCCACATAGCCCATATGATATACAAGATCAAAAAAGTTCATATCTTTTGTTTTATACAAAATGAAAGGGATGTGTAACAAGTAACACCCTGCCCCTACCTCATTGGCTTGACGAGGCGGTGAGGGTTACCTGACCTTAACCAATGTTCCCAAGGTTCCAAAGGATGGAAATAAATGTCGAGGGCTTCAAGAACAAATTGGGGAATGATTTTCCCTTAAGAAAAAACCAACCAAACCATCCACTAACAGCCACTATATGATGCATGTCAATAAAACATTCAAGCATGTATTCCCAAAAGACAACCAAGTTGTTCCACAATAAAACCCAAAACCAATACAATCCAACACGATATCAGAGTACTATGCGGAATACTAAACAATATACCCAAAGTAAACCAAGACACACTCCACGACTCTACCCCAAGCTCCATGCTCCAAGCACCACCACTTCTCCCAAACGTCACCATGAACCACTAGTAATGAGATGCCTTACCTTTACCTGTGTCTCGGAATACGACATCTGCAAAAGCACCAAAGTGCCAAAGTAAGGGGTGAGTACTAATACTCAGTAGGATTTCCCCAAATGACTTCCCTACAAATGCCACTAGGATAAAATCATTATCACATTTATATAAAACATTTTTTATAAAGCAAGACCAAGATACTAATTGTTTATAAGAAAAACATGTCATAAGCCAAACATGACCCACAAGGAAGCCAAATCAACCATGCCATGAAAGGAAGACAATTCAACCATTCCCCAAGTTGATTACCATTTTCATATTTCACTCACAAGACCCATCTACACACATCACCAACAAAGAACCCAACAAATCACAGTGGCACTTCTCGTCCAACCCATTCGTTTCTAATCCACCCAAGTGGTACTTTGCACCCACTTTCTATTGATGGTGGCCCTTCCATCCACTATCCATTAATTACCAATCCACTCATGTGGAACTTACAACCCACTTTCTATTGATGTTGGCCCTTTTGTCCACTATCCATCCCCTTTTTATAGTGTCACTTCCTCGTCCACTCCACACAAACAACACAAGCCATAACACTCAATCAACCAACAAGCACAAAGCACCAAGGCCAAAACAATATGCAATTTCACATTTCCAACACATGTTAATCCACTTATATAAATCGCCCATTTATTGAAATCAGTAATTTATCATTTTCCATGACAAAACCCCAATTCAATTAAACAACCTCTTTATTAAAAACAATTTTCATAAACAATTTTCTTAACCCAAGCCAAGAAAAAACTTTAAAATCTACATTTTAAAGTTTAACAATAAGAACATTCAACTTTAAGACCCCTTTTCCCCCCAAAAATCCCCAAAACATGATGAAAGGGATTTATAACCAATTTCACAGATCAAAATCAAAATTTATTTCAAGCTAAACAAATTAATTGTAACTAAAACCACTAGTTATAACCAAGTAGAGTCGAGATAGAAGCCACCTACCTCTTAGGGTTTGGAGAAATCGGCCCTTCACCCAAACACCCTCCAAACCGGGTGAACCCCTACTCAAAACCACCCCAAAAACTCTTCCCTAACATCAACAAGCTCAACATTTAACACCAAAATGAAACACAACCCTAGATCTACATGAAACCATTTTAGATCTAGGAAACTAAGAGAGGGAGAGGGATAACCCTAACCAAAACCTCAAAGAATCAAAAGAGGGACTTACCTTAGGAGAACCGCCTTCAATTAACCAAGAAACCCCTTTGAATCACTTCGAAAATGAGTGGGAGAGCACCTTCAACCTTTGAGAAACCAACATCTCGAGTGAGCATTGAGTGGTAGATGATTGGGAGTGAAATTGGCCAAACCCAAAGGATCCCGAACTTAAAAACCCTTCCTTTAAGTGGTCGCATGGTTAGTTTGCATGGTTTGAAAACCCGTGAACTAACCATGCACATGCCACTATATCGAGAGGAGTGGTCCGCATGGTTTTCTCGCATGGTTTGGAAAACCGTGTGCAGGCCGTGTGAAGACTACTGCCTCCCAATGCACGGTTTCCTGGAGAACCCGCACAGTTTCCCCTAACTGTGCTCAAACCGTGCTCCCTAAGAAAAGCCTCCAAAATTATTCAAAATCATTCCAAACTCTCCCAACCTCTTCCCAACTCATTCCATGAACATTAAACACGTAAAAAGGAATAAATAAAGGACAAATACCTAAAACCAAGGGTGCTACATTCTCCCCATCATTGGACATTCCATCCTCAGAAAGTAGTGAAACCAACCTTTTCCGAAAGAGCTCAGTCCATTGCTCGACCATCACTTTCTCCAGCTCCCAAGTCCTCTCGGATCTGTCCATGCTGCCACAAAACTTGAACTAGACTGATTCTTTTACCACGAAAGACTTTATCTTGCATATCCACAACCCGCACTGGCATGTGCACCAATAAAGAATCCGGCTCTAGCTCAACACGATCCCATCGAATAACATGGACCAGATCCTGATGATACTTTTTCAACTGTGACACATAAAACACATTGTGCAACGCACTGAAGCTAGGTAGCAATGCCAAACAATAATACACATCACCAACCCGCTCAAGAATCTCAAAAGGTCCAATATACCTCAGAGATAACTTTTCCTGCTTTCCAAACCGATGATGTCCCAACCTAGGAGAGATCCTCAAGAAAACATGATCACTCACCTCGAACGACAACGTTCGTCGACAATGATTCACATAAGATTTCTGACGACTCTGAGTCATCTCCATTCTCTTCCTGATTAACTTGATATTCTCCATAGCCTCCTAGATACGGCTCTGTCCAACCATCGAGGACTCACCTGTTTCCACCCAGTAATGTGGAGAACGACACGGCCACCCATACAATGCTTCAAACGGAGCCATATGTATAGATTTATGATAATTTTTATTTTATGAGAACTCAACCAATGAAAATTTCTCCTCCCATGATCCACCAAAAGCCATGACACAAGCCTGAAACATATCCTCCAAATTTTGTATCGTCCTCTCGGATTGACCATCCGTTTGAGGGTGATACGTTGTGCTCATAGTCAACTGTGTCCCAAGGTATTTCTGCAAGGAATTCAAGAAACGAGATGTAAACCTTGGATCTCTAGTGGATACGATCGAAACTGGAACACCATGCCTGTTTACCACCTCCTGGATATAAATTTTGGACAGATCTTCTATAGTATGAGATTCGTGAATTGGAATGAAATGGAACGACTTCATTAGCTGATCCACTATCACCCAAATGGCATCATGATTTCTAACTGTTCTTGGGAGACCTGTGAAAAAATCCATCTCTATTTTCACCTACTTCCAAACAGAGATTGGTAAAGACTCTGACATTCCTGCTAGCCTCTAATGCTCTGCCATAACCTGCTGGAAAGTTAAGAATCTCCAAACAAAATCAGCCACTCTTTTTTTTCATACCAGCCCACCAGAACTGCACTTTTAACGCTTTATACATTTTCTAAATTTTAGGATTAATAGCCCACCTAGAATGATGATACGCCCTGAGAATATCCTCCTGAAAAGCAGCTGGTACAACCATCTGATTCTGAAAACACAAAACTGAATCTCCATTCAGTTTCCAACCCTCATTGGTCTCCCCACCATTGAGTTTTGACCTCATGGTCACACACTCAGAATTAGATATCTGTGACACTTTAACCTGGACAACCAAGTTAGGAATCAAAAAAACTGGAAAGAAGACCGCTCTATCAACCTGGTCCTCAAATTCCAACCGCATGATAGCTATAACTGACATCAACTACAACTGGTCCAATGCCTTACCCGGTGTGTACATCATGTCAAAAGAAAATATCTGGAGATATTCCATCCATCTCCATTGCCTAAATTCCAAATACCTTTGTGAGAAAATGTGCTTCAAGATATTATAATCTGTATATACCGTGAATTTCTCATCGAAGAGATAATGACGCCACACTTTCAAAGCATGGACCACTACTGCCAATTCCAAATCATTAGTTGGGTAGTTCTTCTCATGAACCCTCAATTGTTGTGAGCCATACGCAACCACATTATTCCATGGCATGAGAATGCACCCCAACCCTGATCCCGATGCATCACAATACACCACGTACCCTTTTCCTAGTTCTGGAAAGCCCAAGATTGGTGCTGATGTAAGGTGTCCTTTTAGATCTTTGAAACACTACTGACACTATTCGTTCCACAAGAATGGAATATTCTTTCTTATCAAAGCTATCATTAGTGAAATCAAATGTTAAAAATCATGATCAAAACGCCGATAATACCCAGTTAGACCGAGGAAACTCAATACCTCAAACACATTCTTTAGTGGTTGCCACAAGATAACAGCCTCTATCTTTTCTAAATCCACTAAAACACCCCTTTCAGAAATCACATGGCCATGAAACTAGACTTTCTATATCTAAAAGTAACACTTTGATAATTTGGAATACAACCGATGATCCCTCAAGATCCCCAAAACTATATACAAGTACTGCTTATGGTCCACCCTTGTCTTTGAATACACCAGAATATCATCTACAAAAACCACCACAAATGAAAACATATATCTCTGAAATATCAGATTCATCAATTCTATTAACACCATTGGTGCATTAGTTAGACCAAAGGGCATAACCACATATTCATAATGTCCATATCTACTTATAAAAGTTGTTTTAGGAATGGCATCCTTCCTCACCCGCAATTGATGATATCCCGACCTCAGGTCGATCTTGGAGAACCATTGGGATCCCCTAAACTGGTTGAACAAATCATCAATTCGTGGAAGTGTATATTTGTTCTTTATCATAACTTGGTTAAGTCTACAATAGTCAACATAGATCCACAAAGTTCAATACACCTTTTTCACAAAAAACACTGGTGTTTCCCATGGAGATGTGCTAGGCCAGATAAACCCTTTATTTTCTAACTCTTCCAATTGAAATTTAAATTCCCGAAATTCAGTAGGTTCCATTTGGTAAGATGGAAGTGAGATAGGACTAGTCCCCGGAAGAAGATCAATCATAAACTATACTTATCTTACTATAGGAAACCCAAATAATTCTTCGGGAAAAACATCCATGAACTGATCCACCACTGCCAGAATAACACTCTGCTCAACACCATCAACCGATTCCAATGACAACACCACCATCTGATAAGATAAGGTTCCCACTGCTTGTGACAAAAAACCTATTGTACCCAACCTTTCATACCTCTCTCCTTTGAAGAGATGTCTAACACCATCATGTGCCGTAAAAGCCAATGTTTGCGCATTATAGTCGATGTGGGCCTTAAAAGCCACCAGCCAATCCATTCCCAGGATTAGATCGTACACATCTATCTCAAGCACTGAGAAGTCCCACATCAACTCAACCCCATATAGCAGTACACCACATGCTCAACACAGGAAGGCTCGACACTCTTTTTCACCTAGAGGAGTTAGAATTTTGAGAACCATATGCATCATTTCTACTGTTAAACCCAAAAAATCAATGATTCGAGAAGAAATAAAACAATGAAAAGCAACCATATCAAAAAACACTTGCATCAATGTGGAATTTAAAAGAATAGTATCTCGCATTGTGGATGGTCCTGACTGATCATCCACCACAACCTGCTCGGCTCCAAACAACGCCTTGGTTGACACACTCTTCTCTTTATTTCCCTGCTGAGGAGTTGTGGTGTTCTGAGAATCACCATGACTGAATTTTATCATCTGATGATGGGTATGCTGTTGTCCCCGTCCTGTTGAGGCATAAGACCCCTACAACCCCTGAGGAGTGTCACAGACACCCGACCATGGAGCATTTCGAAAATAACGTTGCAGATGCCCCATATGCTTACAATTATGACATGATTGAGGTTGTTCCATAAAATCCCGCTTGATGAGACTCATAGAACCACACGGAAAACATCTTAGTTTGCTCTGAGGCTTCGGAGGAAGATTTACCAATCATGTCGTCAGGATATGTTCCATACTCCCACCCTGGGAATAAGTGTCCCTCCTCTACTTGAACCCAACATTAGAGTTATAACCATTCCCCATGGGTACCACCATGCTTCCTCTGCCCAGAGATCCCAAAAGATCCCGCTTAGCCACCGATGCTCGATTCACACTTCCCACAGCTTGGAAAGCTTTCACTATGTTGTGGACTAACTGCTAGTTCACCTGGGGCTCAGGGGAAACCACGTTCTCATCGACCACTTCTGGTTGGTCTCTACAATGCCTACCTGGGGCCATTTCTATAAACAGAAAACAAACAACCAAGATTCTCACTTCCATAAACATCAATAATTCCTATTTCAAATCGCATTACACAACACTATCACAAAGAGGCTTTCCACCTTTCCACATTTTCCATTTTTTTCCATTTTTGAAAATCAAACCATTTTCAAAATACCAAATTTATTCAATTTACAATTTTGCACATTTGAAAAACCATTTCTCAATTCATCCCATAAATCATTATGTGCAATGAAATATGCATTCTAGAGGTAAGTCATTTCTACCATAAATTTCATGCACATCTAATTGGCTACACCCACGACAATGAGATTGTCAATGCCTATAAGTGTCTCCAAAACCCTTATGTATCCAACTACCTGGTAACTTGAAGTTCAGCATAAATGGGTTATCTATGTCCTTTTATGCTATACATTCCATGTTATGAAAATCCGACACCATGATACCATCCCGACTCAAGGAATATGCCAAGAACGAATGTCAACACCAAGACCAATGATCAACACCAAGGATCGAACAACTTCTCTCACTTGAAATCTAAAGACCAAACAAACTGAAACCACTTTTAACACCCTGCCCTTACCTCATTGGCTTGAGGAGGCAGTGAGGGTTACCTGGCCTTAAGCGACGTTCCCAAGGTGCCAAAGGCTGGAAATAAATGCCGAGGGATTCATGAAAAATTTTGGGAACGATTTTCCCTTAAGAAAAACCCAACCAAACCATCCACTAACAACCACTATATGATGCATGTCAATAAAACATTCAATCATGTATTCCCAAAATACAACCAATTTGTTCCACAATATAACCCAAAACCAATACAATCTAACACGATATCAGAGTACTATATGGAATACTAAACAATAGACCCAGAGTAAACCAAGACACACTCCACGACTCCACCCCAAGCTCCATGATCCAAGCACCACCACATCTCCCAAACATCACCACTAATGACTATAAATAAGATTCATTACCTTTACATGTGTCTCGGAATATGACATATGGAAAATCACCAAAGTTCCAAAGCAGGGGGTGAGTGCTAAAACTTAGTAGGGTTTCCCCAAATGACTTCCCTACACACGCTTAAACTATTAGCACGTTTATATAAAACATTTTATATAAAGAAAGACCAAGCTACCAATTGTTTATAAGAAAAACATGACATAAGCCAAACATGCCATAAGCCAAACATGCCCCACAAGGAATCCAAATCAACCATTCCATGTAAGGTATCCAATTCAACAATGCCACAAGACGATTACCATTTTAATATTTCACTCACAAGACCCATCTAAAAACATCACCAACAAAGCACACAACAAATCATGGTGGCACTTCCCGTCCAACCCATTCGTTTCCACTCCACTGAAGTGGTACTTCCTGCCCACTTGCTATTGATGGTGTCCCTTTCGTCCACTATTCATTAATTACCAATCCACTCAAGTGGTACTTCCTGCCCACTTGATATTGATGGTGGCCCTTCCATCCACTATCCATCCCATTTTTATAGTGGCACTTCCTCGTCCACTCCACAAAACCAACACAATCCATAACACTCAATCAAACAACAAGCACAAAGCACCAAGGCCACAACAAATGCAATTGCCCATTTCCAACACATGTTAATTCACTTCAATAAATTGCCCATTTATTGATATCACACATTTATCATTTTCCATTCCAAAACCCCGATTCAATAAAACAACCTCTTTATTGAAAACCATTTTCATAAAACATTTCCTTATCCGAAGACAAGTTCAAACTTTAAAATCAACATTTTAAAGTTTCATAGTAAGAACATTAAACCGTAAGACCCATTTTTCCCTAATATCCAAAAAACATGACCAAATAGATTTCTAACCAATTTTACACATCAAAATAACAATTTATTTCTATCAAAACAAATTAATTGTAACCAAAACCACTAGTTCTAACCAAGTGGAGTTGAGAGAGAAGCCACCTGCCTCTTAGGGTTTGGTGAAATCGACCCTTCTCCCAAAATCCCTCCAAACTAGGTGAACGGCTTCTCGAAACCACCTAAAAAACCCTTACCTAACATCAAAAAGCTCAACCTTTAACACACAAAGGAAACACAAAACTAGATATACATGCAACCCTTGTAGATCTAGGAAACTAAGAGAGGGAGATGGATAACCCTAACCGAAACCTCAAAGAATTAAAATAGGGAATTGCCCGAGGAGAACTACCTTTAATCCACCAAGAAACCCCTTTGAATCACTTCTAGAATGAGTGGGAGAGAACCTTTCAACCTCTGAGAACCCAAAATATTAAGTGATTCTCGAGTGGGATAAGATTGGGAGTGAAATAGGCCAAACCCGATGGAGCCTAAACTTAAAAACCATTCCATTAAGTGGTCACACGGTTAGTCTACACGGTTTGAAAAACTGTGCACTAACTGTGCACATGCCACTGTCTCGAGAGGAGGGGTCCAAACGGTTTCCTCGCATGGTTTGGAAAACCGTGCATAGGCCATGCGAAGCCTACTACCTCCCCCTACACGGTTTCCTGGATAACTCGCACGGTTTCCCCTAACCATGCTCAAACTGTGCCCCCTAAGAAAATCCTTCAAACTTATTAAAAACCATTCCAAGCACTCCCAACCTCTTCCTAACTAATTCCATGCACTTTAAACGCATAAAAATTCATAAATAAAGGCTACATATCTCAAACTAGGGGTGCTACATAACCATTTCCCCATTTTCTAATCAAAGGAACAAATAGTTCTAACTCTTCCATCACCATCCATTGATATATCATAATGCCACTCATTTTTGTTACCAACCCTGAAAAATACATGAAGTATCCAAGAAAAATGGAAGAGAAATTATTTGATGCCTTTTTATAAAAATTATATCAAACATGAAAAAAATCTCAAAATACTTAATAGGATCATCACATGTAAACTTTAAATAATTACTTCTAAAATTAAATACCTAGATTATTTGATGTCCTAATTTGATTTCCACTCTTAACATACATCACTGACCTAATCATAGTCCATTGTTCCAATGTCATTGCTTCAATAATACAAATTATAATTCCATTAAAGATATATACACATGCTCGATAGATATCTAAATGATGATAGTGATTTCTTAGATGATAGTGTGAGGGAACCCAGTTCTTTTCGCCATTTACTCTTGGTCATACAATGATATCTATTACTTTATCTCCATTGGAACTTGTGAGTATGGAGTGATCTCTCTAGCTATATCTCTATGTATTGATAAAAGAACTAGAGAAAATGGATTCACATGTCAAAGAAAATGAACTAATTTAGTTCTTTTTTACTTAATTCAACAATTAAAATAAATTCATTTAATTCGTTTGTTTTAATTTAACACTAATAAAAATAATTTGAACTCTCACATAAAATAATAATAATATAATAATTATTTTGGTGACATGAAATATTATAATATAATTACATAAACAATTATTAATTTATTTATATAAAGGATATTGAAATATATTTATTTTACCATTAACTCATTATGAATCCTTCTATAAATTTGTCAAACATTGAATATTGAATTTCTTTATTTGATAAAAAATATTTATATTCACTTTCCTTTTAAGAAAATATTAATTATATTTTTTCAATTTATATTATAAATAAATAATAAATTATTATAATTATTTTTATTATATATAAATAATATATATAATTCAAATCATTTATTCTTGTTTTAAAGAATCATGTGTCTGAATTCTAGATCAATATAACATGAATAAATATTATTTTTTAAACATAAAATGATATTTTTTAAGACATTAGATTCACATGAATCTAACAAGATTCTCCATACACATAGAATGCGACCCTCTAGGTTCTTTTCTTAGAGGAAGTAAGTCTAATACATATACCAAGAGTAGTATCCAGCAACACATCCGGCCACTAACAAATAAAAGATGATTCATCACACTTATGACCTTCAATTATTTCTAATGTTCCATATTATAACTTTACCAACCGATATGTCTTTATATATGATGTATAAACATTTCATCATTTTATATGTTTAACCAATATTTAATTAATATTTTTAATATCACCATTACTATGGGATTTATTAAGAACCTTTAATTACATCAAAGAGATAGAGATATATTTTTTAATTATGTTGGAAGGGAAAAATCCTCTCTTGAAAATTTTATTAATATAATAATACTTAGGATGTGTAGAAGTTATATTACCTTGTTGCAAGAATATATTGTCATCATTTTCATCAATTCTTCATTGTTTATGATTCAAGGTATTCATTAATTGAGATTATAAGTCTATATACTAATATAAATTATCCCACATATGAATTACAATAACACATATAATACAAGAAATTATTATTAGTGGGTCTCACCTCATAATTTCCCTTCTTGGATATAACAAAGTGTGAACCTCATGGGATTACATCTCAATGATTATGATCCCCCAATATGATTCATAAAATGTACAGATGTGACCATCTCAATATTACATTACATAATGAAAATATTTAATTATTATTCATTCTCATGATATTTTAGGTTTATATATTTTGATAATTAGTAAAAAAACATTAACTAAAAAAACTAATGTCTTTTTCAACTAATGGAAACCTTCCAACTATATAAGAAAATGTTTAATCCATAATACGTTTGCAGAATCTTGAAAATAAATTCCCCACACCACATACTCATCTAGAAACATCATACATATTACATTTCATTATAAATTTGGGAAATGGAAATATATGAAATGGTTTAGATCATATTCACAAAATGGGTAAAGATAAGTGATAATATTCAGAGATCGCATGTGAGTATAAGATGACCATATATGAATAATTAGGATACACAATAATGTGATATCAAACAAAGAATGGATCATAAATCATGGAATAAGTCATTCCATAACATAATATAGTGAAACATTTTAGGAAACATCAATAAATATGAACTATAACATAGTGTGAAAGGAAAAGAAATATAGAAAGTTTTCATGGTCATAATCAGGGGAAAACATTGCGAAAATTCCATGTTTTTTCACACTTTAAGTTGTGAAATAATCTATATATTTACAAACATTAATTTTTTATCAAATTCATGTATTTTAACCCATTAATTTGGTAAAAAATCCCATTATTTGCAAACTTCATTATCTCATGAGATATAAAATCTTAACTGAAGAATTATAGGGAGATATAGGACCCCACCCATCACCATCCTAATATAACTATCCCACTTGAACTCAATCATTCTTAAAATCTATTGATGTACACCAAATATGAATTGACAAATCATAAAGGAATAAATACTTGAATATGTGTATTATTTTCCCCTCCAAAAGCAAAGGAATATGAGGATGGTTGAAGACCCACAGATCACATGATTTTCTGAGCGAATCATGATTGCAGGACCATTTCAAGGTCACGTGAATAATCCATGCATGGCGTATAACCCGGGGAAAGTTTCGTGGATCCCCCTTCAACAAACGTGACTTCTCTTTTGAAGGCCCTCCAAACAATCGAGTGAACGCCGCCAGGCTGTATAGGTTTTCACTGGAAAGTTCCTAAAAAACCACCCAAAATACTTAAAAATAAATAGGGGTGAGATTCAAAGATAAAGATCCCTAGTGGTTGCAAAGATCATGTTCCAAATCATCATTCGGAAGAATAAAATCCCTTGATGATATTCAAGACAATTGGAAAGACCTATGAGCCTTTGACACATAAAAAAAGAGATAAAGTGGAGTAGGAAAGAGGGGTTTTTAGTTACTAAGAGACATGTGATGCATATCCCGAGTGATCTACAAGACATTGTGAGATCTCAGTGTCACCTCATGGAAGCTCTCTAGCATGTAAGCCACGCCGCATGGAAGTTTTCAAGAGTGTCCATACAACTCTCTGACGCTCTAAGGATAGACAGATAGACATGTCGACTACATGCTTGGAAACTCTCCACATGACCAATATTGGTCAGGCGATACATCATCAAGAAATTGAGTAAAAATCATATATTTTACCCATGAAAAATTGCATGATTCCTAAACCTTGTAAGATAAAAGGGGGTATGAAAAGGGAGGATGTGAGAGGAGTTCATGATCTCTAAAAGACATGCGGTGTACCCCTAACCACCGGCATGACACCACGATCCCCCAGCAACATTCCCACCTCACCTCACCAAATCCCTTTGACTTGTCATCCTCGTCTCTAGGACTTTTCCATGAAATGCTCATGAAACCCAAGACTGGTCAAGCGACACATCGCCAAAAAACAGAATAAATTCCCTTAATAATACTTGTGAAATACCTCACGACTACCAAACATAGTCACATAAAACAAATGGGGTTAAAATAGAGGAGTTGAGAGGTACTCATTGTCATTAAAAGTCAAGGGACGCACCCATCACATCGGCAACACTATCCCATGAGACCCCAATAAAAGTCACTTGAGGTCTAGCAACTATCTTCCAACAGGCACCCAGATCTTGCAAGGACCCTTAGACCTATTTATGTGATAACATAGAGGTCCTTCAATATGGTATCATGATCAAACAAGTCTTCAATAATCTAAAAATAATCCGATAAAGGATGCTTTGATGGAGAAGACTCATGATCGCTGAAAATCAAGTGACACACTCGAAGCAATCTGCGATAGAGACTCACAAAACAGTGTGGTTCCAGGCACCTTTGTTGGATCCTACCTAGACATATTCCAGATACACCACACAAATAGCTGAGTATCTATGGGTAAAATTCCAATAAACTCCCCACCCCAAAATGAATATTGGGTTGGATTCTTGACAAGTATTACACAAACTAGACAACCAGACTTTGCAGGATTTAGATCTCGGCTTCTACGGATTTCTTCAAGTGATCATACAACCGTCCAATATTCTATTAGGTAATATACCAGTGGAAATCCAAAGTAGTCTTGTGCTACGCATAAATAACTTCATGTGATCATTCATATATCATGCGAAGGGCCTCTAGTGGGTTATGCAAAGGACTTCCCACAAGCACACTGGATCATGCACGATTCAAGACAACTGAAACAGAACAAAAACAGGTATTTTAAATACAAGGGTAAGAACCAAGATCAATTTTAGAATACTTAAGTGAAAGGCATGATCTCTTCCCCCTATGTGCTTCACATGTGTCATCCAAAGACACATAATAATATGAGGACACACCACCCAGATCTCACAAAACTACTTCAGTATGCCTTGTGGGACATGCAAAAAACTCCATACATGATAGGAAGATTCACATGACTATCCTACAGACACCAATTTGATATTTAGGACCCCCTAGGTCCATCACCCAAGAGTTCCGACAACCGTCGGATACATCTCTTAACTCATATAATAGTGTCTGATCATGTTAGATGAGTCTCACGAAAGAATTAGTACATGATAGTCAAGCCCTCATCAAACACTCTGGGAAAATTAGCTAGGACTTGTGGCACCCTCTAGATGTGTTGTCCAGGTTTTGTGATATAATCTAGAGATGTAATCCAAGATACATGACACCTATCAGAAGATTACGAAATGACTCTCGTGACACCCCCCATACATTTTAAGCAAGTTCATGTGATGAAAACTAGGACATGCCAACCAGTTCATGTGACACCCTCTGGAAAAGAATTCCATGTCATCAGGGTATCCCAAGACTTGATAATGTGTTCCATCATCGGTTTGTAATCCATGAACAATATGGTATCCACATTGTGTAATCCCTGAAAAATAAAAACTCTGAGAACTCTAATTCCTACCACAACCGGGATACATAAGACACCTTCCTCGGTCCTGATCTCTATGCCTAACACTCCATGGACTATCCCAATACACAGGTCCCATATCCATATGCCATGAGGGTGATCATCTACTCCCCCTTGTTTCTCACACCAAAAATATGTCACGTGAGCTTAGGGGGATGCAACAAACACCTCATTACTCATCACAAATCTCCATGATCTAGGGAATCCTCTATGTGTAAGTCACAACATAAAGTCGAACTATGATGACTCTGATTCCTTCCATAACCAGGATATGTAGGAAGTCTCCCTAAGATGTGAGATCAAATATATTGAATCTCATTACCCAAAAATGATTCCTCCCACATTATGTTAAATAGAATGGGTCAAATGAACTATGTGGTTTTTGATTCCGGCAATAACCAGGATACATAGGATGCCTTATACTAGCTCAATCCAATCCTCGAAATATTTAATGCCTCCTCATATGGGAGAAAATCCTGAAATACTTAGTTATATGACTTCATCATATAATAATATGCATGTTGTCGAAGAGTGATGAAGAACCTCATATACAAATATATGGACTCACCCAAGAGAACCATGTCTTGTGCATATAAAAGAGAATTAACCTTTAGTTGTTTTTTAGGGTAACTGGCCCTGTATTGGGATTATGAAGAGATTCACAAACAAATCTTAAATTCATAAGAGATTCTCGATGTATGAAATAATCCCCCCCCCCTGCCAAGGGTCTGATGAGCATGACCTCCCATCCTCCCAACCAATGCAATTCTCCACGAGTCACTATGCCTAAAAACCTAGATGACTACCAGACATTGGAAAGCAGGAACGTACCTAGATATAGATAATGTAACTGTTGGGAGTTTCTAAGGAAGATGAAACAAATGGTGGACCTAATGCACATGATTGAGTGAGTCCATAAAATAACCCACAATCAAACCATCAATAGAAATATCATTCCATTTTCCCTATCCAAAACCTAATGAAACAAAAATGGTGAACATGATGTGAATCTCTCTTATTAAAAATGATTATGTTATAATCTATCAAGCCATTTTTCTTACCCCCTATATGAAAGCATCACTGAAAGGCTTGACATGAACCTACACTTTTTTTCAAACTATATATACAAACAGAGTGGTAAGAACAATATAAAATGGGACTCTTGTAATTCCATTCTCGCACTGACAGCTCCACACAGGCAGAATAGCTAGAAAAAGAATACAAGACAATTCTGTTAACGATTCATATCTGATTGATCATTTTCATTCCTATGATATATCACTGATTTTTTTCCTTATTCCTTGTTGTCTACAATTGTAGAAACTACTCTCATCGATAGACTCCCAACCTGAGATAATGTCTTCATCTTATATCACATGTTCTGGTACATAATCCATTATTTCGACCCCCATCGGTCATAATGAAATCTTTCATACCAAATGGTTTCAACAAAAGGTAGATAATTTGATGATTTTAGAGTACCAATGACATGGTATGATATCTACTATGGAATCTTCCCTTGATATACTTCAAGAATGACAATCGGGGAGCCCTTATCTCCTAGAAAAGGCTTATTCGAAGCTAATAGCCCCCATCTCTTTGACCAACCACTTTGGAAGAATATCCTCAGATCATGAAAATCTCCAACTTCAATATCTGATGAAGGTGGACCAGGATGCCCAATATGACTCCCTTATGGTTCAAGTGCCTCCAAGGAGGGAACCTCCTAACCGTTGTCACCATCATCATTCCACTGGTACCCATCAATCGCTAACTTGGGGTATCATCCAACACATAACTTCCTCTGATTCCCATGCATGGGATACATGGAAAACTCATTAGAGGAGGAGGGAATGGGAAATTCAGGAGAGGGATCATACTACCACTCCTTCCGACAAAGCATGTCAACATAATCTGGTAGGAACCAGCAAGAAGGATCATATCCCTACTCACTTAGAGAATTTTCATCGGCATATTCCCAAAATAAGAATGGGGAGGCTCATACTTCTACCCTCATGATCGAAGTCCATTTTCATATTCCTATGGAATAAGGAGGACAAAATTGGGAATATATCCCTTCTTAAATTGAATATATCAATCAACAAATAATGGAGGCATAAAATTTGTAGGCTTATATCCCATCACACACTTTTCTAAAATGTCAATATATTTTTGAAATAGCTGAAGAGCTCCACCAGTATATTCTGACACTGTTACAGATAAAGGGATAGGCATAAACTCCTATCCTTACAAATAGGACAACCCAACACTCTAATCATCACGATCAAGTGGTTGTACCAGATCAACAGCATATTATTTCTCTTATCCGGTAGTATTATCAGTATATTATGATGAAGGATGAGGTATAATACTAGGATCATACTGCCATTCCAACTAGTTCCCACCATGTGAGAGAGAAACATGCCCCGAGATAGTGGTACATGCCTGTCGAAAAAGTACAATGGCATACTCTGAAATCCCAGGATCGGGTACATATCCTCATCCCGAATGAGTCTAACCAAGTGAGAATGGAAAAAACCTTGGTACAATATCATATTTCCATCGGTGAATATACTTGGAATATTCATGTAGATAATGGAAGTCAGGCACATATCCCTACTTCCTCCAATGAACAACTATACTAGCATCATTCCAAGGAAGTACAAGAGGAGGCTCATATTCCTTCTCCCATTCGAGAGATCTATTAGTATATTAAAATGAGGAATGAATATTCATACCAGGATCATACTCTAGTTCTAACTAGGTCTCACTAGATGACAGTGGAATAGGCCTCATGTCGGGCTTATACTCCTTTCATGAAAGACCAATGGAATATCCCAAAGGCTCAAGATCAGGCTCACACTCCCGTCTAGACTGTGGATCACCAAGTGATAATGGCACATGAATCAGGTCATGCTCATATCCCTTTCAAAAATGAGACATCTTATCGGTATATTCCAATAGGTTCTCAGTAGTGGTATCATACTCCCAAAACACATGATGGTTATATACAAGTTCTAACAACCGTCATAGAGAAGGCTCATATCCCTACAGGATCACAAAATGTAGGTCGGCATATTCTGACCATGACACATAAAAAGGACCATATTCCTAATCTTCTAAATTTCAGTAGAGTTGAGGTTGTTCGAGATATATTCTCAATACAAAAAGGGTCAGTCAAATCTTCTATCAAAGCAGAAGTGGAAGACGTTCATTTCTATGGCAGCCCTCTTCTTGGATGTGTGGAGATGGATCGTAGGGACTCTACTCCTAATATGCACGGTGGTTAACCTACCCATGGATAAATCTCATAGGGGTAAGTAAATCCTTCCTTTGTCCAACCATCTCCATATATAGAGGTGAATCAAACCCCGACACCTTTATACATAGAGGTTCTCGAAACACCAGGTCTGACTGTATATAGTTCCCCATCAACTTCCAGCAACACTCTACTCCCATCAGCATGCCACCATTAGAGACATATTCTATGGTATGAATGGATGAAGGTGTGTAAGTATGATGTGGAGGAGCCCAAAATCTATATAGGGAGATATTTATCTAGAAACAACATCACTATCATGTTCTTTCCCCTTGCTACTTCCAGCTATGGGATCCTAGACAGGGTAGAAAAGGAGTGCATTCCTTATTTATGCCAAAATATGTGGGAAAGTCATCAGTGAGTAAAATATATATATATATCCCTTATTTAGGATATGAGTTTCCCCTTCAAAAAATTAGGATACTCTATTTTCATCTTGAACTATCTATTATCTCCATGGAACAGGATCCAAAACTGGAAAAGCACAGTGAAAATATGCAACATGCTTACCACCATTGCATCGTGATGCTTTGACAACCTATCTCTGAATCCAAATAATGCATCTACATTCGAGGATGGGGATAGTCTAGATAATTACACTTTGTCTCTCCCCTGGAACAACATATCTCTTTATATATGGAATCTTGCAAAGCAATAGCCTATAGTGAAATCAAGGGACCCGGTAATGCTCGGTTTAGTTGGTCCTTGCAACATAATTACCCCCACTTAAACAGTGCCTAGACACTACATACAAGGAGGATGGATAGCCAACAGGATCCCTTACTGGGCCCCTAAAGATAATATGAGAACATCCTGGACACAGAAATAAAAGTTTTGATCATGAAGATAACTTCTTGTAGGGAGTAACTCTGATCATGGGTTTCCATTGCACCCTGTTCCCACATGATCATAGATACCCCACATCAAAGAGACCATAGTATTATCTTTCACAGTATCTATCCAGGAGCATACTTGTCCCCCTAGGACTTGATAATATCTACTGCTACATCCACCCTCAGGTTGTCAATTCCTTAGAGGATTCAAGATATACCCTCCGAAGCTGCAGGTGAATCCCATCCCATAGGGATGGGGGAATTTATATCTCAATCACTATTTACATATTCATTTTCCCCTATGCAGACACTGGAAACTTCAACAGTTATTTTGGATCATCCCCACCCCACTGGTATAGGGGAATTTATATCTTTGTATCCATCCCGAAAACTATCATCTTCCAAACTGGAGTCACTAGATCATCTACAATAGGACCAATTGATGCCAATTAAATCCCCAAATGACCCCACCTCATAGGTATGGGGCCATTTTCATCATCATAAACACCATATAGAGAATCAGTGTTCTCTAGGTTGGGGGGAAGAAATCAATGGTCGGCATCCCACCTATTCCTTCTACCATGAGACAAACCTCTGTTGGTCGGGGCTTCCTCAGAAATCAATACCAGAAACTCCCTCAATGTCACTGTTCATAAACCAAGATGAGAGGAACATACAGAGAATGAAATCATACCCCTATGGGGTAATAAGACAAAATGGACCAATAAGGACAAGGGTTCGAATATAGACGCTGATGGAAGCTATGCCAAATCAATATGTTGTGTGGAAAGTAATGGAATGACCATCATTGCCTGATATTACACTTTGAATGTCATCACTGTTAACATGGAAGACATTAATCAAGATGCAGATGCAAAAGTATACAACATTGAAAATATACCCTAGGTGGAGCGTGATATGGATGCACCAAATGAGGTTACACACACCTCAAATCAAATAAGGCTTCAAAATGTGGCACCACCGAATAATGAGTTACCACCTCCTCAATAGGATACTAGAAAAGATATAGGGAAAGACATGACTTATCTTAGTTTTCGTCCATGGAAGAACATTTTTCAGAATGTGAATGTGAAATATGATCTCTCTAATAACTCAATGAGGATCTACTCAGGGGAAATATTCCCATTGGGTGTCGTCTCCCACTAGAGGAGAATATTCTCCCTCCCATTTCTAATTTACCAGTAAGAGAAATATATGAATATTAGGTTGGATCTAAATCTAGAAACCCAATATACATAAATGAGGAATCCAGAAATGATCGGGACTTCCCTCCATTGTAGAAATAGCCTCTCCCTCGTCAGGGTAATCTTTCAGTCATAGGTCAAATCAAGGATAGTTGGGAGATGAAAGTGGGACCACCTCATCGGCCGCCACTCACTCCCTGGGGATGGGAGGTGGCTCAAATAGTAATGTTCCTAGAGCTACTTACCTCCATTTAATCTGTAGCTAATCAGATAGAGTCCATGGAAGGATGACGTGAACCTGTGTGTATTGAAAGGAAGACATATCCCAAGTGGGTGGATGATACTCCACCTCTACCCAATGTTGGAAACACTAACTTTTCTAACTTTTTATGTGATAGACACCATGAGCAGCATCTCACAGACTTCGTGTCCCGATGTGGCCTAATGATGGTCCTTAAGATCACCAAGACGCAAAAAAGTGAATAAGATTTGTATACACTCTAACAGGGCCAACCATTATTTGGTATAACAGTCTACTAGTGGGATCCGTTACAGGATGAGAAGAATTTTTCACCAGTTCATTTATCAGTTTAGTTTTACAATGAGGAAGATAATGATAATCTATATAATTAAATAAAAGGAGTGCGAGAATGAGATGGTGTCTGACTTCAAGGAAAGGTGGAAGGGTTTGACATATTCACTCAGCATCCCTCTCTCACAAGAGAAACTACCAGAAATATATGCTAAAAATATTGGGGATGATTTGTAGATTACCTTGATCCCAATATAGTATCTAGGTGGATTCATAAAGTTAACTGAAGCAGCACAATGTCTTGAAGAGGCTATTCAGCGAACCCAATCCATGTCTCAACTCATTCCCATAGTACAGGGGGAAAATCCAGGCTGATTTTAATCTGTATCTGTCACTCTCAAGCCCATTGTGGTGCCCATCCACGCACCTAGTAATGCTCTGAACCTCCGAGATCTTCCTACTAAGTTACAGAAACAACAAAATCACCGAAGACCAGAAGTATAATGAAATTAGGGTCGCTTGGGATGTTAGGAATGAATAAAAAATATGATTATTCCAAAATGAACAAGTCCCTGGTTATTTCGTGGTAGACATGGATAATAACCTTCGCATGCTTCCACAATATAAGAGGCTAGATGGAGTCAACCTCACTGCCCATCCCAACTACTTCCCTTTTCACAGATTTTTGGGTAATAATATTCAAAATTGCTTCATCTTCAAGGACGTACATCAAGGAATGGTTGAATCTAGACACATAAAACTTAAAAAATCCCTAGAGCAGGTGGCTTTCATAACCATTGATCGTTCAGAAGAAGATGAAGGGTGACATAAAATTCATTCCAAGAGAGTGAAATTTTTTGACAACTGGGTGACTTAGAAAATATTTTATCGAGCACATGGTGCTTTGAATTAAAATCTCCACAAACTCACAAAATCTCCGCCACCCAAAATTAATATATCTTATGTGCCTCCAAAGGGTGGATATGACTACTAGAAGCAGGAAGAAACAGAAAAGGAAGAATCATATTCTCCTCCAGTCAATCTCCATCTCATAAATATTTCTTCCATGTGACATTGACAGTATGGGAACCACCCCACCAAATAGAATCCCCATCAGAAAAAGAGGACATATTTAGTTCTATAAACATAGAAAAGTTGATAAACCCATTTTCCACTAATTATTATGCCATCAAATATGGTTTTTCCATGTATAATAGGGGAATGGGAGGCCCCATGCCCTGAATCCAAGGATAAATGGGACATCATGGATGAGGAAGAAATCAATATTCTGGACATGCCTCCATGGAACATACATATGCTGATGAGACTCATGGTAAAGTTCTCTAGAAAGACAAATAGGAATAGGGAGGTGTCTCAGAACCATCTAGCAGTCACCCGTATCCAATTTTCTTGGATGGATGCTTAGTGTGGGTTCAATCTGATCAATATAGACAATGGAGATGGCTAGCATGACCTACATCACCAAAAGAAGATACGCCCTCAACCTTCACACAAGCTCCGGGTCCATCTACCTCAACTACTTTAGCTCCTAAACTACATGATCCTTCTCCTAAGACACATGCCTAGGAGTATCCCCATATTGGGTAGCGCTGAACTTTGGCCCAAAAGTATGATGTTAAAAAATAGATAGCTACAGTCCCAGCCAATCTCTCAATCCTTGATGTGCTTTGTCTTTCAAAAGTACTTCGGGAGGCACTTTCTGAATCCATCCATAGACCACATAAATTTGTGACAGAAGTTGTTCAATATGAGGTCTATTGGATGTTATGCTTTCATCTCAATCACTGATCAAGATTAAGATGAGGCCATCCAAGGGAACATAAGGCCCTTATATGTTTCAGGAAGACTCAATAATGTCAAAGTCTAAAGGGTGTTGATTGATAATGGATCTGGGATTAATATCATCCCATTTTAGAGTCTTTTATGTTTGGGGTACAACATAGGGGACCTATCCTCTACAAAGTATACCATTATTGGATATTATATGCATGAGCAGAGACCACTTGGGAAAATCAAACTTGAATCCCAATTTTTAGAGCTCACGTCTAATGGAGAGTTCATGGTTATCTAGTAGTAAAAAACATATAATTTATTTCTTATAAGGACCTAGATCTATAGCTACTTTATGATACCATCAACATTCTATCAATGTATAAATTACCCCCATCAATGGAAAGTTTGGCACACTACATGGTGACAACTCCCCCTTTGAGGTTGGTAGAGACGTATATATAGAAGAAAATTTCTACAAGAAGGGAGGTAGGAAACCGAAGGTCGACAATGATATACAATTTAAATCTCTCAAGGGATTAGGGACCACCCCTGAAAATCGTTGGAGCATGATCAATGATGATTATGTTCTCCCCATAAACATAGTCAAAACATCATATCCAATTCTATATGTCCAATCCTCTCCTTTCCTCAGTGAAAATCAACAATGACATCTCTATACAAATGACTCATATAGAAATGAGTGATGATATTTCTTCTCATGGACTCCCTAACCCTACTAGGGATAGAGAGGCCCCTAGGTTTCCATCCCCTCAAAAGATGTATACACAGACTCAAAAATAAAATAATACGAGGAAGATCTCAGGAACGCCCCGCCAACATTCGAGGAATGTGTTCGAAAACCATAGATGAGATTATGTAGATAAACCCGGGATATAATAAGATCCATGACCTACTCTTATTAGTTCCACCATTCCCCATCAAGAGTAAGATATTTACATTACATTCCTAAAGAATCACCGATATTTGTTTCCTATAATTATACAGAAATGCCTAAACTAAATATAGAAGTGGCTATGCACCATCTTGGGATACCCAATGAGCACTGAGGATTCAAGAAGACAAACATGAGGATACACCCCTCTCATGATACAAATGTAGTGGTAGAGTTTGAAAAATTTATCAAATCCAATTTTGTCTAGGAAGTGCAGTACCCAAGATGGCTGGCCAACATCGTCCCCATCAAGAAGAAGAACAGAAAGATTAGGGTCTGTATTGACTTTAGAGACCTTAATCAACCTTTCCCAAAAGACAATTCCCCATTTTCAATCATATAACTCTTGATATATGGATCTTCTGGCTTCTAATCATTTTTCTTCATGGACGGTTACTTTGGGTTCAATCAAATCAAGATAGCCTCAAGGATGAAGAATATACTACCTTCATAGATCCTCAATAGATCTTCTTATATTAGGTCATTCCCCTTGGTGTAAATAATGAGGGAACAACATATCATCACACCTTTCATCACATCTTTAATCCATTACTGGGATGGATATGGTAGTTTTATGTCGACAACCTGGTCATTAAATCATGATAGCGATGTGATCACTTCATGGACCTCCGATCAATATTCGACAAGCTATGACAGCATAGTCTAAAGAAGAATCTACTGAAGTGAAATTTTGGGGTAACATCAACAAATTTCCTTAGATTTGTGGTTTTCCACCATGACATTGAGGTTTACCTAGAGAATACTAGTGCTATCTTAGTGATGTCACCCCCCAAAAATCTGTAAGAACTAATGGGAATTCATGGGAACCTCACATACATTCAGCGATTCATAGCCAACCTGGACAAGAAGGATCTCCACTTCATGAGGCAAATAAAGAAGGGAATCACTTACCAATGGTACGATGATTTCCAGAAATTCTTCAAGAGTCTCAAGCAGTACTTGCTTCAAAAAACGGTTTTGATGCCTCTGGAGGAAGGGAGTCTACTCATGTTGTATGTGGACACCATAGAATGCTCATTGGACACCCTCCTCACACATAAAAATAATACAAGAAGCAATAATAGAATCTATTACCTCAACTGAAGCATGCATTTTACTGAGAGGTAGTAGTCTAATGTCAAAAAAAACTACCTTGCACTCATCTTCGTAGTAAAAATGATGTGACATTACTTGAATCACCACGATGTCCACCTTGTCTCTCGTATTGATCCTCTAAAGTACATCCTTGGATACCCTATGTTTACTGGGTTCTTGGCTCGATGGAAGGTCAATCTGCAACAATATGACATCCATTTCATATCCCAAAAGTTGTTGAAAGGGAAATCCCTACTTGAATTCTTGGAAGAACATCCTACCATGGAAAATATAATGGAGGACACTGAAGTCCCCAATAAATATTTAATTTATGCCCATGACACTCCCTGGACATGGGAGATGTATTTTTATGGTACCTTCCAGAGTCTTATTGAAACAATAATGTAAAACCTAAAACTCAATCGGGTTTTCTTAGAGATTGTATTTGTCTCCCCCGATAAATCTGTTTTTTCCTTCTCTTTCTCAATGTTTAAAGGATGAAAAAATAATAAGGAAGAGTACCAAACCCTTATTTCTAGACTGGAAATATCCCTACAACTACACATAGCCTACGTGAACATAAAAGGGGTTTTATAGTTGGTAATAAAGTAAATCAATGGAAAATATTCAATAAATAAGGAAGAAATACCCCCCCCCCCAAATGGTAATGTTAGGTGATTGAAGGTAGAATATCCCTTAGATAACATATTGCATTATGTTCCCCGATCACATAATGCTTGTCCTGGTGCATTAGCTAAAGCAGCCACCATCCTGACTGATCCTGATCATGAGGAATCCACCTTCCATATTACAAATCAAAGAATAGTCTCGTTGATCTTGGTGTGTAATATGTAAGTGATCAATTACATCAAAACCTGATTAGACAATAAATGAGGCTAATATTCATTGTTAATATATATAATATTCCTATGCTTTATTATTCATAAACACCATTTTAGTGTATTTTACACTTTGAACATCATTTCAAATTATGATTGTAATTCCTTCTTAAAATGCACTGTTATGTGGTAAATTTTTGAACATCATTTAAGGTACCCAATGATTCATCTGATTTTAAATAATTTAATTACCCATATTTTAATTTTATATTTTGGTAAATTGATCTAAACTTCAATATGAACATGTTTCATTCAGGTATCAATGGAGAATTCATGGAAGAAGATGGAGATAATTTGTGATGAAAAGAAGCAATTCTAGAGAAGGCAGATTTGACACAAGCCCACTGATGAGAATGTGGGACACACATTACAAACCCAATAAAGCCCAAATTTCGTGGTTTTCTAGAAAACATATATAGGAATAAATCTTTCTTCAGGAGACATTTCTAATTCTGCCTCCATGGTGGTCATTAAGGTGGCCCAGTTTGGAGATAAAATTCTTGGCAAGATTCTGCGACCCAAAAAAATATCCTACCAATATGATCATATCTTAGAATCCATAACTCCAAATGGGCCAAATTATACAGTGAAACATCTAGGTCTCCATTTTCTTCTTCTATGGCCCACTCTGATTCGTCCATCTAGAAGGTCTTCCAAGCGCGTCTGTTCGGTGGATGAAAGTTGGCTTCCACCTCGGGTCAAGTGTGGAAAAGTTCAAATTCCACAAGATTTCCACCGCCCTAGGCCTACCATAATCAATTGGTATGCTTTTTACTATTTTAGGCTCGATCCAAGTCTCCCAGAATTCCTATTTAAGTCAGTGGTGTTGGAGGAGTTTTTCATCTTTGAGCTTTGTTTTCATCTTAATGTTATGCTGCCAATTTGTCTTTGTAGCATTCTTTATTCACATATAAGTTGTTTTAATTCATCCTAGTTTCTTAATTAATGATCTTATTCTCCTCTTATTCTATTGTTCTACATCTCACTTTGATACCATTTCCTCATGGTGTGAATTTATTCACACCAAATCTTGTGAAATTATTCACACAACGGTGGAGTGATCATTTTATTTTTATTGTTTTCTTTACTTGTCTATTTTCTCCCTCATGAGTCTACTTTCCGCTACCATTGAAACCATAGAATAAATGGAGGGCTAACCCACTTATGGGTTGATCCAATGGAGTATAAAGGGGATTGATTGGATGTTATTTATCACCCCATTAATGTCTAATCACTACTTTTAATTGAGAGTTTTATTTGATTATTTTTAACCTCCATCGTCCTTGTTGAATTTATGGTCACACACTTCAAGTGCTAATACGAACCTTTACCTTGAAGTTATCAAAACATTGATCCTTCAAGTGTATAGGTTATTAGTATTAAATTTTGTAGGTATTAAACCAGTAAGTGAGATGTTGTTTGATCTTCTTAAATGAACCCATCTCAAATATTAGAAATTGAAATAGTTGAAAAAGAATTTCATCCAATCCACCCCGAGCGATAACCTAGGATCAACTCATTATTTTAAATTGAAATTACTCAAATATGTTAGTTATCATTTAAAACCATCTAAAATCAACCCAAGTTAGCCACTTCATAGCCAAAAATATTCCATAGAATGTACGTGTCTGTAGGTTACTTCTTAGGTCTCTGAGGATTCGATAACCCAAGCTAAACTACAAGGACCGTTTTACCTTCATCTATTGGGTAAATTTGAGTGTGAATCAAATTTTGGTACTGTTTACAGGGACCCAAGTAATTCATCTAAAAACCTATTCTATTCTCCCCCATTTCTTATTTTCTCATCCAAATTCTCTTATCTTTTCCCTTTCTCTTTTTGTTCTTTTGGCGCATGTCCTCCTACACCTGCGATCAATCATACCGTCTAGTTAGGGTGGATAGTCCTGGGGTTGGGGAGTCAAGTAAACCAAGGTAACTATTTCCATTACATCCTAATATTACTAATACTCCATAATCCAAAATTGATCCCATTTCAATGGATGGTCTTCAAAGAAACCAACTCATAAACCCTGGTGGGAACCAAAATGGAAACCCAAATGAGGCAGCCCCAAACATGGGGAATGCAATTGGTCAAACCATGAATGACTACCTCACACCTTCCTGGACCAATACCCCCACATGCATTAGACACAATTCCCTAGGATATTCCAACTACATATTTAAACCCCATGTCCTAAACCAACTTCCCCCATTCCATGGAATGGAGTCCGAGATGCCTTACCTTCACATTAAGGAGTTCAATGACATTGTAGAAACCATGTGTCCCCCACATCAAATAGAATCAACTAAGATGAGGCTATTTGCTTTTTCTTTAAAGGATCAAGATAAAAATTGGCTAAAAAATTTGAGACCATCATCCATCAACTCTTGGGACAAACTACAAAGAGAATTATACCAAAAATACTTTCCCCACCACAAAACAATTGCACTTAAAAAGAGTATCCAAAACTTTTTTGAAAAAGAGGTAGAGTAATTATATGAAACATGGAAGAGGTTCAAGTACACTCTAAACATGGTTCCACACCATGGTTTTTCTATTCCTGAACAAGTGATAATTTTCTATGAAGGGTTGGGTCCAGGGAACAAACAATTCATGGACAAGATGTCTAATAGAACCTTTAAAAACAAGGCCCCAAATGATGCTTATGAATATCTAGAAAGCCTTTCTGAACAAAACCAAACATGAGTAACTTCACCTTATGTTGAAAAGATACAAAAAACTACTGGAATTAATACACTTAGAGAAGAGGAAATCCTTAGGGCTAAACTCACATCACTCTCTAGGAAGGTTGAATAGATAGACCTTAGTAAAGTCTATGAAATCCAAATTGTTGACCCTGTTTGCACAATTTGTGACAAACATGACCATAAGACAGACAATTTCCCAACCATTCCATCCATCAAGGATGTTCTTTTAGGAGGAACCCCAGTGCAATTAAATGCTTTGAACTTTCAAAAGCCTCAATACCAAAACAACTTCAACCCAAGGTATAATGACCACCTAGGCTTCTGCTGGAAAGATAACCAACAACCCAGTCAACCATAGGGACAAAATCCTTACCCCCATCAGAACTACCAAACCCATAATCAGTTCCAAACCCAACCTATCCAATACCAATATCCACCGGTCCATTTTCAACAAACCATCCCACCTCCAAAATATCCCCTGGGATGAACCAATATTCTCAAGCACCAACCCAAACCTTTCCACAAAGCCTACTAGAAAAACTGTGCAAACAAATGGAAAGGATGAACACGGAAGTCTCTTCCCTTAAACAAGAACTTCAAACCATCAAAACTGGAAAGGCACCCATGCCTACTCAGACGGTGCCATCCTCAACATCAAGGGGAGAGTCAAGTTGTACTCAAACAAATCATAAACAACTAAAGGTTGTGACCATTTTAAGAAGTGGGAAATCAATTGAGAAACCTAAAAAACTAATTCAGAACCCACCTGAAGATTCAAACTTGGATGAAAATTCAAATGAACCAAATGATCAAACTGAAAAATGCGATAACATTGTCAAAGAAACAACTCTTCCACAAACAACCCCACAACCTGCACCATTTTCTCAACGCATGAGGGGGAAAACCAAGCCTAAATTGAGTGAAACATTGGGGGAAATCTTCTCACAAGTCAAGTTGAACATTCCCCTTATCGATGCAATCCAAACCATACCTACCTCCTAAAAATACCTTAAGGACTTGTGCACTTTTAAAAGAAAATTTTCACATAAAAACCAATTCCTTTTGGCTGCTAATGTGATTACCACCATTCAAGGGACCATTTCTTCAAAGTTGAAAGACTCGGTTTTCCCTTACATAAATGTTGAACTAGGAGAGAGCAAAGTTGTCAAGGCCTTGTGTGGCCTAGGTGCTAGTGTAAATCTCATTCCCTATACTGCGTACTTCCAGTTAGGCCTAGAAGAACTCCAACCCACATCTATCACACTTCAACTTGCTGATCATAGAATTTGGGATCCAAAGAGGGTTTTTAAGGAAATTCTGGTAAAGGTTGAAAACTTCATCTACCCTGCCGATTTTATTGTCCTTGACAACCATCCAAACTTAGGAAATAAGGAACAAACCCCAATTATCCTTGGTCGTCCCTTCCTTGCAACAATCAACTCTGTTATCCGAGTTTTAAATGGGAACATGACCATCACCTTTGGAAACATGAGTCTAGACTTGAACATCTATAATGCAAGATCACAAATAGGGAATGATGAGGACATTCATGAAGTAAATATGATAGGAAGCATTGATAATGAATCCATAGAACATCAAGGAATATTTGATGGATGTTTACGTCAGGATGAGATTGATTTCCTTTCTTCATATGAAGGAATTTTATCTCCTTGGCTTGAATCATTTTCAAATTACTCTTATGATTAAGTCTTAGGTCCAACAATCTGTGAAACCTTTCAGGAAACCAATTTCATGGAGACCAATCAAACTTCCTTCCCTAAATCTGATCAAACCAATCTTATATCTATAACTTCTATATGTGGGGAATCAATCCTATCTAAAACTCTAGGAAACAAAATTGATATTGATCCAATGTCCCAATATTCTACTGAAATTCCGAACCAACCTGATCTTGAATTGAAGGAACTTCCCGCTGCACTCAAGTATGCCTTCCTAGGGGACAATCAAATACATCCTCTTGTCATTTCTTCTTCTCTCGAATCCAATCATGAGAGGATGCTTCTATATGTCCTTAGGAAACATAAGAAAGCCATTGGTTGGACCCTGTCTGATATTCCTGGGATTAGCCCACTTATCGGGACTCATAGGACTGTTCTAGAATCTGATTCAAAGCCATGTCGTCAACCTCAACAATGACTCAATCCTAATCTCATGGAAGTAGTGAGAAAAGAACTTCTGAAATTGTTAAAAGCTGGTATCATATATCCCATAGCTGAGAGTGAGTGGGTCATCCCAATCCAAGTGGTTCCCAAGAAGGTAGGAATCACAGTGATAACCAATAAGTATGGAGAGATACTTCCAACCAGGGTGAGTAGTGGATGGAGGGTCTGCATTGACTATAGGAAGCTAAACTCATTCACCAAGAAGGACCATTTCCCCTTACCATTCATTAACCAGGTCCTTCAGAGAGTGGCAGGTCATGCATTCTACTGTTTCTTAGATGGGTACTCAGGGTATAATCAAATTGAGGTATCCCTAGAGGGTCTAGGGAAAACTACATTAATCTGTCCATTCGGCACCTTTTCTTTCAAACGCATGCCCTTTGGTTTATGCAATGCCCTTGTAACCTTCTTGAGGTGCATGATGGGAATATTCTCAGACATGGTAAGGGATTTTATAGAGGTCTTCATGGATGACTTCTCTATGTTTGGGGATACATTTGAGGGATGTCTGTAGAATGTGGAGAGAGTCTTGTCAAGATGTGAAGAAAAGAATTTGGTCCTAAACTAGGAAAATTCCATTTCATGGTTAAAGAGGGACTAGTTATAGGTCATCTAGTCTCAGGTAGGGGGATTGAAGTTGATAAAGCCAAGGTTGACATCATTCGTCACCTTCCATCACCCAAAACTGTTAAGGAAGTGAGGTCTTTCTTAGGACATGCTGGTTTCTATAGAAGATTCATCCAGGACTTTAGTTCAATCACCCGTCCCGTTTGTGCTCTACTAGTAAAGGATGCTCCATTTGTTTGGATAGAAAGATGTGAGTGTTCATTCTCAACCCTCAAGTCCTCTCTCGCCTCTCCTCCCATTATGAAATCTCCAAATTGGAACCTTCCTTTCGAACTTATGTGTGATGCCAGTGACTTTTATGTAGGAGCTGTGTTAGGACAACGTTGCGATAAAACTCCTTATGTCATTTTTTATGCAATAAAATACTTAAATGATGCTCAAATTAACTACACCACTACTAAAAAGGAGTTACTTGCTATTGTGTTTTCCTTAGAGACGTTTAGGTCCTACCTCTTAGGATCCCCCATCACCGTGTTCACTGACCATTCTGCACTAAAATACCTCTTCCAAAAACAAGATGCCAAGGATAGACTGATTAGGTGGGTCCTTCTCTTACAATAATTTGACCTCACAATCAAAGATAAAAAGGGTGTTGAAAATGTTGTAGATGATCACCTCTCTAGGATGGAATTCAAAGACAAATCAAATCACCTTTCTGTGTCTAATTCATTTCCTGATGAACACATATACTCTGTGAGTGATTGCCCTTGGTATGCTGATATAGCCAACTTCATAGTTACAGGAGTAATTCCAAAATTATTAGGGACTCAAGATCGAAGGAAATTCCTTTCTGATGTTAGGAACTATGTGTTTGATGACCCATACCTCTATAAGTTATGCCCCGACCAAGTCATTAGAAGGTGTGTCCCAGAATCAGAACAAGAGTCCATCCTTAAATTTTGTCATAGTGAGGCATGTGGAGGTCACTTTTCCTCTATTAAAACATCTACTAAGATTCATCGGTGTGGTCTATTCCGGCCCACCCTTTCAAGGGACTCCTACACACTTTTTCAAAGATGTCCTAGGTGTCAACAAGTAGGGTCCATCACAAAAAGGTATCAAATTCCACTCACTGTCATCTTAGTGGTTGAAATCTTTGACTATTGGGGAATTGATTTCATGGGTCTCTTCCCAAAATCTAGGGGATATCTTTACATTCTCTTAGCTATTAATTATGTCTCAAAATGGGTTGAGTCCATTCCCACAAAATCCAATGATCACCAAACTGTGATTAAATTCTTAAAATAAAACATCTTCTCAAGATTTGGAATTCCTAAGGCTATCATTAGTGATCGTCGAACTCATTTTTGCATTCTTCCATTCTCACCACTCATCGAAAAGTATGTAATTTCTCACAAAGTTTCCACTGCGTACCATCCACAGACCAATGGTTAAGATGAGTTATCCAATCTAAAATTTAAACAAATTCTCGAGAAAACTCTTAACCCATCTAGGAATGATTGTTTAAGAAAAACCTTAGATGCTCTTTGGGCCTATCTAACCACATATAAAACCATATTATGAATGTCCCCATATATGTAGGTTTATGTTAAAGCATGCCATTTACCAGTGGAGATTGAACATAAGGCTTTTTGGGAAATTAAGAAAATGAATTATGACTTCTGATTGGCCGAAACAAAAAGGAAATTAGATCTCAATGAACTTGAGGAACTTAGGATGGAGGCTTATGAAAATTCAAGGATCAATAAAGCTAAAGTACAGGCTTACCAATCTCTAAATCTTAAAACCAAAAACATTGAACCGAGTAAACCTATTATTTGGTATAGTTCTAAACATCATTTACAACCGGGAAAGTAGAGGTCTAGATGGTTAGGCCCATACATAGTTCATAAGGTGTACCCCCATGGGGCTGTTGAAATTAAAGATCCCACCAATGGTCAAACCATTAATGTTAATGCTCATAGAGTCAAACCATTCATTGAACCATTCCAAAAACATGAAGTTGATGAAGAATTATGTGAACCTACCTTAGATGACGAAAATAATTAATCAATTAGGGGTCCAAGTCGAGCTAATGATGTTAAAAAAAGTTCTATATGGGAGGAAACCCATGGTTTTCATGTTTCATATCATTTTTTTTGTTTTAATCAACTTTATATTTTAAATAGGATTAATTAATAATTTTGATATTTAATAAAAAAAATAGACTATTGACCTATTCTTATTTTATGAGTATGGATGGGTATGAAAGGGAAGCACCATATTCATCTGTGTCACGCAGTGTGATCCCAGAGTAATACCTTACCCAGAAATTTAAAACAAGACAATGTATCATTAGTTTGATTTAAAAAAACAAAAAAACAGGGAAAACCATAAAAATGATGATACTTGGAATTAAATAAGTCGTTATGTTGTTTTTTTTGTCTGGTTTGTTCTTCTTTGTATAGTTCAGGGACTATTTTGGGTGATACGTGTTCAATCAAGGAGGTTCCTACATCCCCCTGAGATCAAATGACTAATTTGTAGCAACAAGAACTTCAACTTCAACCACCAGGTGACTTCATTCCATGATCCTCATATTTCAATTTCCTTTTTGAAATTCCCCTATCTACCTCTACTCCTTATAAATCTTCATTTCTTGAAACACTGAAGATAATGTTGTTTTATGTTGGGGGGAGATGAAATAAAGAAAAATTTATTTTGTGAAAAAAAATGATTTGAAAAAAAATGTGTGTAAATGGAAGGAAAAATTCCCTTAAATTTGAACATGGTAATACACATTGCACACTTTGAAACTGAATATCAAATAATTTATCATGACCCGATTCTGATTTTAATCCTTGTATAATTTCATGAGCATATATTTTGGAAAGTGTGGCTGTCCAATGTGATATTTCACCATTTATATTTTCATCCTAATAAAAAAGATCACAATGCACCTCCTTTGGATAGTGAAGTATTAGTTTAAGTTCATGGGGTCCCCCAAATAAATAGCATATTTTTGGTGATCATTTTAGTTTTAATATGAGTATTTAATAAAAAAAACAATAAATTTGCACGTAGAGCAATGAAATGACCTAATGTGTGGCTTTCGGCACTTGGGTATCATGACTCCATAGTTGTCTGGCCTAGAGTTAGTAATTTTATCTCTATTTTTGGTAATTTGAATTTGTTTTTGACTACGTTAACTCGAGATGATGCCCGAGTATGTGGAATTCACTTGGTTCCCTAAGGTATTTGAGCCTAGGAGTCATCTGAAAAGTCTCACTACAGGGGTTGACTCTTTTGAGTGTAATTTCAATTACCATGGAAAAATTGAAAAAAAAAACAAACCAAAACAAAAAAAAACCAAAAAAACCAAAAAAATATAATACAAATAAAATTAAATAATCATATTAATATTTAAATTTGATTCCAACTAGCACTTCTGTCATTTCCCTCTTGAATAAAGATAAACCCCCATGTCTATTTTGATGCACAACACATCCTCATACTTAATTGATATTGGATGAAATATGGCATTGAATTTGAACAAAGTAATGGGTTTGGGATTGGGATCTTCTTATGAAACTATCTTGTATTAAAATATTTTCATGGGTTTCATGATTGTATAGTATAAGGGTTTTTGGTGATCATTGTGTATTAAAATGTTTTTGTAAAAGGGAATTCGAATTTCTTATTGTTGAGATATATTTTGCTCGGGACTAGCAAAACTCAAGTTGGGGGTGTAATTAGCCACTAAATGAGGCTAATATTAACTGTTAATATATTTAGTATTCATGTGATTTATTATTCATAAACACCATTTTAGTGCATTTTACACTTTGAACATCATTTCACATTATGATTGTAATTCCTTCTTAAAATGCACTATTATGTGGTACATTTTTTAACATCATTTAAGGTACCCAATGATTCATCTGATTTTAAGGAATGTAATTACCCATATTTTAATTTGATATTTTGGTAAATTGATTTACACTTCAATATGAACATGTTTTATTCAGGGATCAATGGAGAATTCATGGAATAATATGGGGATATTTTTTGATTAAAGGAAGCAATTCTAGAGAAGGAAGATTTGACACCAGACCAATGATGAGAATGTGGGACCCACATTACAAACCCAATGAAGCCCGAATTTCATGGGTTTATAGAAAAAATATATGGGAAAAAATCATTCTGCAGGATCCGGTGCTAATTCGGCCTCCATGGTGGTCATTAAGGTGGACCAATTTGGAGATAAAATTCTGGGCTAGATTCTGCAGCCTAGAAAAAAATCCTACCAATATGATCATATCTCGGAATCCATAACTCCAAATGGGCCCAAATTTTACAGGAAAACATCTGAGGCTCCATTTTCTTCTTCTATGGCCCAATCTGATTCGACCATCTAGAAGGTCTTCCAAGTGCGTCTGTTCGGTGGATGAAAGTTGGATTCCACCTCGGGTCAAGTGTGGAAAAGTCCAAGTTCCACATGCTTTACACCACCCTAGGCCTACCATAATAAAGTGGTATGCTTTGTACTATTGGAGGATCAACCCAAGGATCCAAAAATTCCTATTTAAGGTAGTGTTGTTGGAGGAGTTTTTCATCTTTGATCATTGTTTTCATCGTAATGTTATGATGCCAATTTGTATTTGCAACATTCTACATTCACATGTAAGTTGTTTTAATTCATCCTAGTTTCTTAATAAAAGTTCTTCTTCTCCCCTTATTCTACATTTCTCCATCTCACTTTGATACCTTTGCCTCAAGGTGTGAATTTATTCACACCAAATCTTGTGAAATTATTCACACAACGGTGGAGTGATCATTTTATTTTTATTGTTTTCATTACTTATCCATTTTCTCCCCATGAGTCTACTTTCCGCTTCCATTGAAACCACAGAATCAATGGAGGGCTAACCCACTTATGGGTTGATCTAAGGGAGTAGCAAGGGCCTGGATTGGATGTTATTTATCACCCCATTAATTTCTAATCACTTATTTTAATTGAGATTTTTATTTGATTATTTTTAAACTCCATCATACTTATTGAATTTAAGGACACACACTTCAAGTGCTAATACGAACCTTTACCTTGAAGTGCTCAAAACATTGATCCTTTAAGTGTATAGGTGATTAGAATTAAAGTGTGTAGGTATTAAACCAGTAACTAAGGATGTTGTTAGATATTCTTAAATGAACCCATCTCAAATATTAGAAATTGAAATATTTGAAAAAGAATTTCATTCAATCCACCCCAAGCGATAACCTAGGATCAACTCATTATTTTAAATTGAATTTACTCAAATATGTTAGTTATCATTTAAAACCATCTAAAATCAACCCAAGTTAGCCACTTCATAGCCAAAAATAGTCCATAGAATGTATATGTCTATAGGTTACTTATTAGGTCTCTGAGGATTTGATAACCCAAGCTAAATTACAAGGAACGTTCTACCTTCATCTCTTTGGTAAATTTGAGCGTGAATCAGCACCACCCCAGATCATGATGATCCAGTTACCATCCCCTATATGGATGGATCCCATAGTTGGCTATCTTCAAGATGTGAATCTCCTAGAAGACCGTGCTGGAAGGGAATAGATTCAGCACTAAGCATCAAAATTCACTCAGAAGTATGGTCCAAATGATCAAAAAAACCCTCTACAAGCATGGATATGATGGAATTCTATGAAGGTGCATTGTATAAGGAGAAGTTATCACTGTCATGGAGGAGGTCCACACAGGATATTGCGACACCCATCAATATAGAACTAGGCTCACCCACAAAATTAGGTGGTTGGGATATTACAGGAAAACCATGATACAAAACTATGTGGAATTCACTAAGAAATGTCCATGATAACTTCATCTATAATCCCCTAGAATTACTATATACAGCTAAATATTCCTAGCCATTTTCTATTTGGGAGATGGATGTTGTGGGGCCATTCCACCTTGCCACAACCAAGTAGTTCAAGTACATCCCTACTGCTAATGAATTATTTTTTATGTGGGATGAGGTGATAACCCTCAAGGAAATAGAGAGAATGAATATCATGAATTTCGTGTGAATTAATATATCATAACCAAGTTTGAATTCCCTCACACAATATTGATGGACAGTAACACCAATTTTGGTTATGCAAACTTCAAGAAGCTTTACCTGGAGTACAACATCGAGACCAATCACTCATTTTGCTATCACACAATGGAAAATCGATAGATATAATCCTTCAATAAGACTCTATTGAACATACTCCAAAATATGGTGAACAAGGATAAGAATTATTGGTTGGAAAAATCCTCTGTGCTTTATGGGACTATATACCACCACGCGTACTACTACACAAACAATTTCATACTCACTGGTGTATGGGACTAAGGCAGTGTTACCTATAGAGTTCTAGCTACCCTCACTCTGAATATCCATCTACAGATAGCTCTCAGATGATTAAAGATCACAAAATTAGCTGGATGAGTTGGAATGGTTAGATGAGAAAAGGTTGTGCACACTCCACAACCTTGAGGTCCACCCACAAGCCTTCAATAAAAAAGTTTTCTGCTATTCATTTCTCTAAGGAGACATATTGATAAGCCTCAGAACCCCAATGATACAGGGGAAGAAGGCCTCGAAGTTAGAATCAATGTGGGAAGGAACTTACATCATACATATGGTCTATCATAATAGAGCCTATTCGTTGGCCACCATGGATGGGGAGCGTGTCACACCACCCACCAATACGAGATTTCTCAAGAAATACATCACATAACTGCCAACAGTATGGCATTTACATCAATGTAAGTCCCAAAAAACATCCTCATTTCTTGATGTTAGACTGCATGGTATGTCTCATCTTGAGTATATGATGTTAAACTATGAAAGTACATCCTAACCACATGATGTTAAACTATATAGGGGCACATCCTCGCTATACGACATTAAACTACACGACCTCTCAAGAACTACATATGTCTTGATTTCTATCATCACAGGCTATGTATTGACGCACGATCCTTTACTTATGGGCCCAAACATAGTATTATCTTTCATTCACAATGGGTGATCCCTTGTCTTTACCGCATGACATAAATCTGGATGGATCTGAAACTTCCCCTTTCCATTCATGTTTATTCACCCACATCCTAGCTTCATGACATTAAACTGCATGATATGTCCATTTTTCCCAAATGCATGACCATAAGAGGTGTACCATGGGTCCTTATCTCATTAATTTTAACTTCATGGTTCTCCACGAATTACATGTGGTTTGTTTCTCATTATCATGAGATACATATTGATTCCAAGACATCCACTATCAGTCCCAACCGCAATGCCCCCATCAATTTACGGTGGTTCTCTTTCATCCTTAGCTGATGACGTTAAACCATATAGAACTCCCAGAACTATGTGTGACTTGATTCTAATCCTCATGAAATATGTAGTGACGCCCAAAAATTTCACCCTTGTTCCCTGCCACGAGTATAATCCTTTTCACCCCCTTGGCCGGAGTTTTCCTGGAAGGGTGCGTCGTGTCGATGAGACCTATTTAGTCATTATTCACGTTGGGCTACTTCATGGAATCACACTTCACATCTCCATGTTAGGACCATTATCTTTCAGTCTGAACAACATGATTATAGACCATCCACATAGGTCCCTGCAACACGACATTAAACTGTGTTGCACTATCCTCACCGCAAGAAGTTAAATTGCACGACTTTCTAGAACTATGTGTGGTTTGATTCTCATTTTCATGAGATATGTATTGAAGCCCAATCTATATACTTGGTTCCAACCATGGAATCCCAATTTTTCACATCAGTTCACCTCTTTCCTCCCCACATGACGTTCAAATTCATTGAAATAAGTCCTTACCTCATGATGTTAAAATGCATGAAAATACATCCTTATTACTTGATGTTAAACTACACGGAGATGAAAATACCTACTACATGATAATGAACTGTGCAAACCATCTCTAATTTTTCATTCATCATCAAAGGACTATAAGAGACTTACCTCTATCAACCAAAGTAGGAGGTTCCTCCACCATACTTCAAGAGCACTTCAAACCCATATAACACACTTCATGTCCTAAGGGTACATGGTCATCGTCAACCTTCCATAGCCCTTGGAAAGGATATCCAGATTCAAGTACCCTTTGATTGATTATGCATACATGCCCATGGATCTTTCATATGCATCTATAGCTGTCAACCAAATGTGTCGCTCTGAAAAAAAAAGGACACTCCAATTCTCATGAGCCCCAACATCATCGTGGTAGCACTCTATACCATAGTGTGTCTGAACTAATCCATGTATGATTGTCCCACATCATTAAGCATCACGTTAGAGACTTAAGCCATGATTTATGACATATTCACCCCTCTCTTATAAATATGTTGGATTACTAATGACCCTCGGTAACCTTATTGGGATCTTGTGTAACATATTCCATACTAGGTCCATGCAAGTTGTGGCCCTAAATTTTCTATGCTTCATTCAAAGTTGTATGACCTTAAACTCTATTCCATAATGATCCAAATTTCATGTCCTTAAACTAATAAAAAAAGAGACACTAAACTCATTAGGCCAACATTCCATAAAGGGTGACCTTGGAAAAATTTGGATGTTCACCTCATAAACTTCTCTTTCTCAGGGTTTAGGAAAACAATAGGGTGCATAAATAAAAGGAACAAAGATCATATGGTCCATAACTCTCTAAAAATCCAATCTATGCATACTAGACCACCTAGTATATAAAAAATCTAGGATAATGTTTTTCACCTCTCTTCATCGTGAGAATATGATCACTAGGAAGTGGGAGAACTTTTAGGGAACTCAAACATTCCTTTGATATTACATCTTTTGAAAACCAACTTCTTGAATCGGGGTGTCTCGAATCACCATAAACTTCTATATCACTTGGATATGATATCTGGCTACAAGGTCCCTTTTCTTGAATATGAATACATGCCCATGGCTTCTGTATATGTGCCTATGTTCATCAAAAAAATGAGTTACTTTGAAAAATATCATTTTTATTCACGTGATCATTGACATCATCATGACATCACTCAATATCTCATTATGTCTTTTATACTCCTTCTATGACTATCCCATATCATTCTTCTAACTCGAGCACTCTGGATCATGATTTAAAGTCCTAGTACCAAACTATCTGAGTAGATTAAATATCCATGATGTTACTTCATCGTGTTTCATTCCCTTTCTCAAGGATGGACTAGGAAACTTCACTACCTAACATTTTAAGACCCATGTATCATGACTCAAAACCATAAGGTGTAGAACTTGAGATTAACCTTAAGAGATAGTTGTCCTAGGGTACAAGAACCCCTCCTATATAGCTTTCTTCCCATATCCAACTTCATCATATTGATGTTTGAGTATTTAAAAATATTTCATATCCCTCAGAAAAAAGTAGAGATCATATTTACTTGTCCATACTACTAACACATAAGGACCCTGATCTTCCAACTAAATGCATCTTTTCCTTTCCAGAAAGGGGATTTGATCTATGTGATCCCTTCTAACACTATGATGGAACCTGGAATTTAATAATGTCATGGGATATACCTGGCACATCTGCACCATCCCATATTCATGGACACAAAATTTTAGGTTATGACTTAGAACATCTATATTCCAACTTTCCAGGAAGGCTTTGTATCCCTAGTATTCCAACCACATCAATATTTCCACCATAAATATTCCATATCCCTTGGAAAAGATATTTGGTTTAAAGGGCCATTTTCTAAACTATACATACATGCCCACGACTTCTTCATATGTGCCTATGGTCTTCAACAAAACGTGTCACTCGGAAAAAAGTGCATTCTAATCCTAGTGAGCCTCAGTAACATCATGGTAGGATACAACACCTCAGAGTTATTTGGTTCATTCCTAGCATGTATTCACTCTATCTTTTGACCATATAGAAATGTCTGAGCTAAAATACCTTAAACTAAAGCAATAAAATGTTTGATCTAAAAGACCATAAACTAAATAAACAAGAGGTCCGAGCTAAGAGACCTTAAACTAAAGCAAAAGATGCTCCATTAAAAAATACACTAAAATAAAGTGCCTGAAAAGTATTGTGAGTCCCACTACATGGCCCTATCATGCTCAAGATTTTTTCCAATGACATGGAAAGCACTCATTTTTAGGACATATCTCATGATCCAATTGAGATTCTTTCCATAGACATTCAAAGCACTCGTTTTCAGGACATATCTCCTACTCGAGTGATCCCTCTTCATGTCAATCATTAACTCTCATTCATCACAATGTGAAGGATGGGTATCATTGGAAATTAATAAAATTTCAACGTAATGAAACATCATGCACATCATAAAGGAAAGATAAATGAAATCAAATAATTTTCAACAAACCAGTTCATCGATATCATATAAAAAGGAGGGATCTCATCATACTAGAACCTCACCTATGAATGTAGGAGACAAAGTATGATCAAAAAATTATACATCAATTATAATACATGATTGTATGAGTCTTTAAGATCATAAATTTTTTTCTCCAGTAAATTCAAGGATTAGTGTAGTTGATCTAAATATTCATTCTCCACATCTACATCACATTGCAGCTCCTTCGCTTTGGAAACAACATCAAGTCCGATTTTCTCTTCCACATCTAGGAGTCCTTGAAGGTCCATCATGGTCCTTTCCAATATCTATAATGCATAATAAAATTGGGAGAGATTTTTCTGAAGGTGGTAAATTTCAAACTAGATATGACCATTCTGATCCTTTCTAGCATTAATTGAATCCTATTGAGAAACGTCTTCCATTACTTGTCTGGTATCTTCATTCACAGCTTCTCTCTAGTTCTGATTCGCTGAGGAGGAAGCCTTAGCAGCTAACACCCTCAACTCAAGGGACCTCTTCTTTTCACATACGATTATTAACTCATTAACCTGATAATGAAGAGTACAATAGTCAAATACTTCATAGCCATGGGGAGGAAACAAGAATCATAGATGATCCAATCGGTCTTTCAACTCGTCCAATAGGGTTTATAACACCAATATCCACATATCCATTAACGTCTTATGATGTATTGATTGATATAGTTTTTTAGACCAAGGTCCATGATATATGTTTATCTAGGGGAAAAACATATTCCATAACAATGTCACCCAGAGATAAGGTTTTGTCTACGGTCTTCGATAATGATGGGAGAGAACTAGCCTCTACATTGGTAGATTCAATTAGAGGAACTCCCAGAGGGGAAAGTACCAAAACATCAGAACTCTGAGGTGATGGAATTGTGATAGGGGATGTAGGGGTATGTCGATTACAGGATAAATCATGTGGTGATTCTAAATATCAGTAGGTTTGACTAAGGATAGAAACATACCTTTTTTAGTCGCATCACCAACATCATCTACTACCTCATTTCCATCTGTAGGAGAAGATTCAACCCCTTCTTACGACGAATGGTTTCACGATACATCCAGTGTATTTTTTATAGATGTACTGTTCTTTCCACATTTATGGACATCATATATAGAAGATGATATTAGGAGGTATAGAACAATTAAACAAAATGATCCAGCCATGAATAAATATTTACCTTCTAAACGAATCACCTCTATGTCGGCCAAATAAAATAGAATAATAGCTACCTACTTCAACACCCTCCAAAAAATGCCTCCATCTGGGCCAAATTGGATGGAACACTAGTTGAATCAATTATGGAAGTTAATAGATGTGGTTAAATGGGCCCCTCGGCCAAGTCTACTCATTGATGGATTGAGTCTAGTAGTTGAGGATCTACTAGAACCACGAAACGCTCACCCATATCCCTAGGAATGGGTGCATTCTCTTTTAAATGATCTTGATAGGGACCTATGTGTTCTCCGAAAATCCTGAATGCACTACCAAAATAATTTATGATAAAGAGGGGAATTAAATTCCCTACTTACATGGAGGTTAAAGAGGAGAAGTTTTTGATAATTTAGATTTATTCCTTTTCTTTTTCTTCTACTTTTATGAAGAAGGGCCTCCATAAGGTGTTGAAGTTGGATCTGTCACCTTAGAAGAGGAAATCATTTCCCTCATTTGAGCGTGAATACCTGGGGACCCTTCTTCACCAACACCCTGGTAACCATCAAATTCTTCCCCTAAAACCATATGGTGGGGAGTATATTCAGGTAACGGCATGGTCGAGAGATCTTTATAAACCTCCACTGACATCCATATATATAAAGGATGTTAGCATTGTGGAAAAAACAATATCATTATAAGATCCACAATAAACCTAGACTTACTACTTCCTTAGTAATAGGGTAACCTTGATCATCTATAGAAATTTGAATCATACTAGGAAGGACCATTTGGTGGAATCATGGGGAGTAAAACATCTAACCATAGGGACACATCAATACCACATTAATACTTCCGAGGAAGGCCCTCACTTACTCAAGATATTCTCTGAAGGTAATGTTGTGAGGTGTAGTGATATAAGGAAACCCATCCAAAATCATCTATTATAGGATCAGTATGTCCCAAAGGGAATCCTCGGAATAATTTTCCTTTTAGATCACCCATTGATGAGATGTGATGGGAAACAACAAGTCATACACATCTCTTGTATCCATGGAAGTAGATGTATCCTCTAATAATGTAAAATGTTTGACTTCCTTATATGGTGCTACCAGTGCCTCCAACCTTTTAGAAGCCAACTGCTTTCTAGGTCTAGGATTGTATTCAACTAATATGGGACGATAAGCCTCACTCTTCAAATTTGATAATTTCCCATTGGGATATTATTAAATCGAAACATCTTCATAACCTTGGGAAAATATGATGGCTAGATTTGAAGGGGGGGAGGCATATTTCCACACCCATATCTTCTCTGGAGAACATCAGCCAAAATTGGTGATCTACCATCCGATGATTTTTTTCTCTAACATGGAAAATGCTATGAAAAAATGATTGGACGCAAAAAATTTTTTAGCTAAACTGGTACAGGGAATACCATTCATAAATGAGGTCCACATCAATGCAGGTAAAAAGAACCCCCTCATGAAGGGACATCATATAAGCACATTCCCTAAGGATAACCTTACCACCATAAAAAACTTCATATTAGTATGGGACCATATGTCGTAAAAGAGAAATTTTTATGATGTTTCACAAAATCTTAGACTTCCCAATCTTTAATAAAATGTGTCTTACCCCATTAATACACTTTATGTATGGTAAAAAGTCATTAATGAGGATTTACCGAATGTTTAGATATTCATAACCACCCCGATGAGCCCCATCTGACCCCATAACACTTGAAAGTGGTTTGAGATTCAATAAGGAGCTTCTCCCTTATAAACATGATACATGAGGTGGTAAAGATTATCCAACAAAGGGATCTCTAGTCTGATGTGATCCTCCCTAACCATTTTAGTTTCTATCCCAAAATTCAAGATTTAGAGACCCCCCCTTATCTTCCATCGGGATTAAGTACCCACTCAGGTACATGGTAAGAAATCCAACGAGTTGGACCAAACGATCAACACCAGGGACAACCTCCCATCCCCAATCATTTAACTTCCCACCTTCAACTGTGGGCCAATAAGCACCTGGAACACTGCAAGAATACTTTTTAAGCCAAGATATCACATTCCTTACATCTGTATTAGGATGGGTCTACTTAATAAAATACTCATCCCATGTTTTGATGTGGATGTCCCCCCAGGAAGCACCAATTTTGGGTGCATCTTCTCAAGTAACTTAATTACCTCTCGAGTCAAAGGAGGAGTCTTGGTAAAATCACACTAGGTGGACTAAGGAAGAAATAAATTTTCATACTTGCTATCAAGGATAGGCACACCCCAAATCTATTCCATATCTTGATGACTAATGCTGGATTTGTTGTGTGTGAGGTGGAAGGTGTTCATATCTGGGATCCAATGGTTGAACATCTCCACCATTAAATTCTTGTTGCAATATGTCGATGTCTATGATATCTAGATATCATCATACATCCCGATTTCCTTAATCTTCCTGGGTAATTCATAAATAATATATTGAACCCATAAGGTCCAACCCCAGTCCAATCCAAAGCTTCCTCTCGTGCGGAATTCTTAATTAGATATCCATCCATACGTTTGATCAGGGGATGACTGCAGAATTGTCAAGTTAATCATATTAATATCTCATTCATATACATTATTAGTCCTATAAAAATATATTAGAATGAATGTTATAAAATGGCCATCCTCATGGTACCCTTTAGAGATAAAATGTCCCCCTGGAGAAATGTTATCTCAGAGAATCTTTTGGTCCCTTTGGATCCAAGAAGAGGGTATAAATGATGAATTTGATGGAGGGATGGAAGCTTCATTGGTAAGACCAAACCCATAAAAGAGAAATAAGTATGAAAGGGTATAGTTCAATAATTTTGATCCCATCAACTTTAAGAGACTGTGTTGATATGAACCGATTGTACAACAACAAGTAGGATCCATGATCACAACCATAGCAATGCAGTGGGTGATTGTTGCCCTCACCTTCCTCTTTGACATCTTTTCATTAGGTCGATGATAACTAGAAGCCATCAGAAAATATGTAAGTGTAACATGTTAGAAAAAGGAAACATTGAGTCTAATCAAATGAAAATAGGGGCATGAAGATCTCATTGGTTTCATTCACATCAAATTAATCAGAAAGGGTTTCACAAACTTCATTAAAGATTTTTTGAATCTCCTAATATCTCTAGGAATTGTGGGGAGCATACCCTCTCTAAAGATTCATATGCATTGGATGACCCCCTAGAGACTCATGATCGCGTGACCTGAACATGCGCACACGAATCGTAAATGATCGAATGATCGGTCTAACCGATCCTGTGAATCTCTCAGGGAAACTATAGCCCTCATAGACAAATTCTGAAAGGTTATCAAAATCAAGCTCATGATTGAGGTAGACAAGTTCCTGAGTAGAAAACAGAATTTCTCAATAGCTTTGGTGGAAAGAACCCATGGTGTTGATTCACAGAGAGAGGTCATGATTAGGGTTCATGGTGGGATATCATAATAGAAACAAAAGAAATAATGATATAGAGCAGGATGAGGAATATGGTATGAATTTTCCTCCACCCCCCCAAAATATAGGTGTTTCAAAGAAAACTAAACATTGCTCGGTAGACTAGACATCACCTGAAGCATTGGTTCACGGCAGCATCAAAGGCTATGGTAGGCATTATTTTTTCTTTATAACTACTTCCTTTTCTTTTTGGATATCACTCTTAAGTGGGGAATTTTTTGAATCCTACCAAATAATCATTGAAAAAATCATAAAGGAAGAAGTTCCTAAATATTGGTATTATTTCCCATTACAAAATAAAAGAAAGAGTATGATGGTCGAAGACCGGTGGATCACATGAGTCTCTAATGGTCTCATGATCACATGACCATTTCAATGTCACACAAAGTCTCCATGCATGGAATATTACTCACAACATGTCCCATGGAGGCCCCTTCAACAAACCTTCAAGCTCTTGCAAAGGCCCCCTATAAAATAAAACGAGTGCCCACAAGCAGCATAGTTTTTCATTGGAAAGTTCCTGAAAAATGAAGAAAAATACTTCAAAAATAAATATGGATGATATTTTAAGAGAGAGACCCCAAATGGTAAAAAAATATCATGCTACAAACCATCATTGGGAAGTATAATACACCTTGAGGATATTCAAGCCAACTCGTAAGACCTACGAGCCTTCATCATATAAAACAAATGAGTTAAAGGGGAGGAGGAAAATGGTTTTGAGGTAGCTGAGAGATATGTGATGTGCTCCCTGAATAATCCATGAGACACTGTGAGAAATCAAAATAACCTCATGGAAGCCCACAAGATTATCATACTAACCAAATAGATGTCCTCAAAAGTTTCCAAACAACTATGTATCACTCTATGGACATATGGATAGACATGTCCACTACATGATTGAAAACTCTCCACATGACCCATATTTTTTAGGTGATAAATCACCAATAAATATTGTAAAAATCATATATATTATTCGTAAAAACTCACATGATCCCTAAACATTATAAGATAAAACAAATGGGATAAAAAAGGAGGAGGTGAGAGTAGTTTACAGTTGCTGAAAGACATGATGTGTGCCCCTGACGGCCCACACGACACCATGAGTCCTCAGTGACATGCCAACCTCACCTTAAGGAATCCCTTTGACATGTCATCCTTGTCTCTATGAATTTTCCATGAAATTCCGTCACACCCCCATACAGGTCACATGATGCATCACCCAAATATTATAAATAATTACCCCAAATATTACTCATGAAATCCTGCATGACTCCCAACCATTGTCATATAAAAAAAAGGAGATCAAAAGGGAGGAGGTGAGAGGTACATTAAATTGTTGAAAGGCATGTGACGCACCCAGTGCACCCACAACACCATCCCACGAGACCCCAAGAAAAGTCACCTAAGGACGTGCGAGTGTATTTCAATTGTCACTTAGATCTCGCGAGGACCATTGGACATGTCAACGTGACAAAATGGATGTCCTTTGACATGTTCACATGATCAAAAAAATAATTAATAGTAGGAAAATAATCTTATAAATAGATCATTGACAAACGAGACTCGTGATTACAGAAAATCAGGTGACCCGCCTGAAGTAGTTCACAATAGAGACATGTAAAACCGCATGGCACCAGACCCCTTTGCTAGCCCCAGCCTGAACTCGTGATAGATACTCCACATAAACCAGAGAGTATCTGAGGGGGTAAGTCCTATAACTTTTCCACCCCAATATGAAGAAAGGGTCATATTCTTGACCATGACTACGCACACCAGATGCCCAAACTCTCTAAGATTTGGCTCTTGATTTCTACAGACTTCCCTGAGTGATCACATGAATGAATAGATTCATTTCTGGTAATATACCAGTGAGAATACATAGTATTCAATTTCTTGGCATAAATAACTTTGTGTGACCATTCATAGATCATGGGAATGGCCTCTGGTAGGTTATATGAAGGACATCCTGCAAGCTCACTGGATCATGTGAGATTCAATAAAACTGACACTAAACAAAACCGAGGTATTTTCAATACAAGGGTAAGAACCAAGATCAAATGTGGAAGACTTAAGTGAAAGATATTCCCTCTTCCCACTATGTTCTTTGTATGTTTCATCAAAAGACACGCGATTGTACCAGGACACGTTTCCTAGATATCGTGACTCTCCTTTAGCATGCCACCTGGGACATGCGGAATACTCTAGAAATACTAGGACGAGTCACACACCTCTTCCGCAGACACCAATTTGATATTTTGGACCTCGTAGGTCCATAACATAGTACTTGTGATGACCTTCGGAAACATCAGCTAACTTATATAAAGGTACTCACTCATGTCAGTCGAGTCTCGCGAAATCATCTGGACATGACAGCCATGCCCTTACGGCACACTCTGGGAAAATCATTTGAGACTCATGGTTCCCTCCATACATTTTGTCTAGGTTCCATGATGTCTCCCATGTATTTTATCCAGGATACACCACACATCTTAGACTATTCCATAATGACTCTCGTGACACCCCACATATGTGTCAAGCTATGTCATGTGATGTCTCCTAGAACATGCCAAATGGGTCATTCGACACCCTCCATACAAGAAGTCCATTTCAACAGGTCATCCCAAGAATTGATGATATTTTCCATCCTTGGTGTGTAAGCCCTGGACAATAAGGCGGGCTCAGTGTTTAAGCCCCAACAAATATGAATAATAAGAACTTTGATCCTCACCATAACCGGGATTCATAGGATTCCTTCCTAAGTCCTACGCTCTATTCCAAACAACCTGAAGACTCTCTCAAAACATAGTTCCCATATCCACACACCATGAGGCTAATAATCTAATCCCCCTTGTTTCTCACACCGATCATAGCTCACATGATCTTAGGGGGATGCAATGAACACCTCATTAGGCCTCATAAATCTACATGATCTAGGGAAACCATAGTGTGTTATCCCCACAATAAAACTGAACTATGATGAATATGATTCTTTCTATAAGAAGGATATGTAGGAAATATCCTCAAGACTCAAGATCAAATATAAGGAATCTCAACTCCCAAACATGAGTCCTCCCGCATGACATTAAATTACACAATTCGAAAAAAAACATTGTGGTTTTTGATTCCTGTAATAACCAGGATACGTAGGACACCTTATATTGGATCAATCCCATCCTCAGAATATTAACCACCTCCTCAAATGGTATTACATCCCAAAATAATTGGTTATAGGAATTCATCATATAATCATCATCCTATTACCAGAGAGTGATAGAGAACCACAGATACATACAGATGGACTCACCTAAGAGATCCCAATCTTCTGCATATAAAATAGAATTAACCTATAATCATTTTGTTATGGTAATCGGTCCCATATAAAGATTAGGAATATATTGATGAACATATATTAAATCTATAATAGATTCCCAAAGTAGGTAATAATTCCCCCCAGAAGGGTTTGATGATCCCAACCTCCCATCCTCTCGACCAATGTGAGTCCCCAGGAGTCGTTGGGCCTGAAAACCCCAGATGACTGCCGACCTTTAGAAAGAAAGCTTGTACCCAGCTATGGATACGGTAACCATTGAGAGTTTCTAGAGAATTAGGAATAAATGGAGAATTTGATTCACACAATTGAGTGAGTCCATAAAATACTCCTCAATCAAACCATCAAGGGAAATCCAATTCCATGTTCCCCATCTAAAACCCGAAAACACAATATCATAAACAACCCATTAAAATTAAATGGGTTTGAAATAATTTTCAAAATGTATTCATAAAATGGATTATTCATATATCCATCAATAATCACTAAATAAAAAACTTATTAAAAATAAATTGGTTTCCAATGACATCAATTGACATTCAAGGTAAATCGCATTCAATTGACGTAATATATAAATTGAAATTTTCACTATTTGGAAAAAGATTATATTGTTAAGTTAATAAATTATCCAATCAATAAATGTATGAAATCTAGGAGAACACCCTTTAATAAAATAAATGGAAAATATGGTATTCACAATGAAAAGATATTTGATGAAAACTTATGACTATTTACAGAGGATGGTTAAGCAAAAAAGGTAGTGATGGATCACTCCTTTAATTGAAATGAAAATTTAATAATACCTCCAAAGAAAAAAATGTCGATGGTATGATTTGAAAAATATCCTCAATCTAGTATAAAATTTTTCAAAAGATAATGTTGTGGGTGAAATGTTTATTAAGATCATTAAAAAATAACTTTTGAAATATGAAATATCCTTAACCTTTTAAAAATATTTATTTATAAAAATGAAATATTTTATAAAACATGGAGTGTTAAAATTTATTTTAGAAACCAAGAAATTGTATATAGGTTGGTTCATATAAAAATAAGAAGTGGTGTAAAGATGTGTTCACATTAAAAATATTAAAAATATAGTATTTGCATTCTTTGATGAAAATGAACCATATAGAAAATGTAAATATTTATTTAAATTTTTTAAAGAAGATACAAGTAGTAGAATTTAACCTTAATAAATTATTAAGGAATAGTTATATATATTTAAGAAATAAATTAATTTATATGGTCATGTAATAGATGTGAACCTAACTGAAAATAAGTGGTAGGTTCAATTTCTATACAATTGGTAAATAATTAGCCATGGGGGAAATGAAATTGTGAAAAGAAATATAAAACCACAAAACTATTCATATAATGAGAAAATAATTGGGGTTTTAGAAACTAAGAGAATACAAATTCCTCATATGAATTATCTTTAAAAAACCAAGTTTTAAAATGAGATTGTAGAATAAATCCTTATGTTAGTGATAACGTAAGATTAAAAAGTACATAATAGGGTCACCATTAAGTGGAAATTAAAATATAAAATCTGAATTATATTAATTATACTTGAAGGAATTATGGTATTGAATAAAATATATAAAATAAATAATGGTTTGAAATATCAAACTTGTCTTTGAGAATTGAAAATATAGACAAATAACCCTTACGTTAGTTCATGACTTCCCCTAAAGCACTTGAGTCAAATGTATAAAAAAACCATTCTGACCATACATTTTAGAACCTTATTAATATTTATAAACATTTATACAATTAATTTATAATTATTATCTACATGTATATTAGTAAGTTATTATATTTTTTCAATATTAAGTGTGAATTATAATGAATTTTTTGAACTAGTATCATAATAGAGGTATTTTTCTTCATTATTATCCAATATGTAATCATTAAATTATCATAAAATGTACTAGAATTAATGATTTATAAATATTTTACTTCTATTAATTCAATCTATGTGTTTTTTTGGCTACGATCCTTAAAGATGAAATTGATGGTGAGCATGCTTCGATGATTTTTAATGAATCGATATCAGTATCTTAATTAAAGAGTTTAATATTAATGTTACTATTAAATAATGGAAGTAATATATTTATTAAATTATTTATATCATATATTATTGTAAATTAACTTTTTATCTACATCCATGATTTTATTTTATCGAATTGTTCAAGTAGGTTGTTAGACTTACCCAAACACGAACATACCATAATTAATGGATGATTATGAAGTGATTTAGTTGAAATATAGTTATTATTGGGGAATAATGATATCATTTGGATATTATTAAGGTGGATAATAATATTTGAATATATTTCATTAAATTATAAATAATATATATGAAATATTAGATATATTACATCATGGAGTTGGTAGTCCACCCAAAAGCATGAATGTCATTTTAATTTTTCTCAATGGATGAGAGGGAAAAATGTGGATTATAATTTTTCTAATAATATTATAATTATATTATATATTTCCCATTTATTCATAAATTTAATAATTATAACCATCTAAAAGAGGTTATACTAAAAAAATAGAATATGTCACTTCATGGAGTTTTTAGTCCATATAGACGCATGAATGACGTTTTAATTTCTCTTAATATAATGAAGGAAAGGGAGATTAATGTTTTTGAACATAACATAGAATAATTAATTATACTATAAATAAAAAATTAACCATAAAATATTTTAAATGTAATGATATAATAGAAACAACATTATGGAAAAGTTAGTACTTATGTAGAAAACTTTGATCTTCTTTTGGTGGATTCCTTGGAAAGGGGTGAATTAGGAAAACCTATTTACACTAGAATATATGGAAGTTAAAGATTATTATAGTAGAAGTACTGAGGGTGTATTTTAAATAGGAAACTGAACTTTGAGAGTGGTCACAAAGGTTTGGTAAGAGGCCCATTTTATAAGTGTTGACAATGTTACTTTTTGTAAATATGACATCTTAATATAAAGATAGAACAAGTTTCACATGTAAAAAAGGATCAAAAACATTAAATTATTTAGTGGATATAAGTTTTGTACAATTAAAAACACAAACACTAAATTAGAACCTTTATTTTAACGGGTTTTTCCTTTTAACCCCGTGGTTGACCCTTTTTACATATTTTTATTTTACAGTGGTAGCAAGTTTTAACCAAAGAAAATAAGTTACCCTTATTAAATAATTTTTTACTAATTATTATATATATTTATTACATTTTATCAAATAATTTTTTTATGTTCAATAATTTTTATTTTTAATAATATCACATGGAACACATAAAAACCTATGTTTTTTAAAAAGTATATTTTTAAGAATAAACTTTATGTGTTAGAAAAAGTAATAAATTTGTTTTATTTTAATGATATAAATTGGTTTATAAATTTTATTTTTAAATCAAATAAATACGATAAAAAATTTACAAAATAAATATTTAGTTATATAAAAATACCTAAAGTATTTTTATTTATTGGAAAAAAATTTCTTAAGTTTCAAAAATGTTAAACATTGTTTTTCGAAATTTTGAGTCTTATTTAAAAATGTATAATTTTAATCATTATATAAATAATTTATCTTTAAAAATATTTTATAAATTTTTATGTTATGTATACTTTTTTATAGTTTCATAAATTTTTTGGCTTTAGAAAAAATGATATTTTTAATATTCACTGAAAATAAATTATTTCATAAATACTAAAACAATCATAGAAAGATGATTTTAACATTTTAAATTAAAAATGAATATTATTTTTATGTAATTTAATTTAAAAAAATTATTAATTTTTTTAATGGAAATACAAAACATAAATAAAAACAACTTTTATTGAAAATGTTATTCTAAACATTAACTATTATTGATATTACTCCATACCAAAATATAATTTAAAGAATGTTACTATATCAGTTTATATATTTTGATATGATATATTATCTTAATAATTATTTATAATTAGTTTATTTAATCTAGTAACACATTAAATAGCTATTTGAGAAAGAATGATCCTTTTTAAAATATTAAATCATTTTAATTATTTATCCTTTAAACTTAGAAATTTTAAGTGAATACTATACCTTTATTTACATAAGTTTATATCCCTCACATAATTTAATGTCTTTTTTAGTTTTTTTTGAATTTAGAAAAAAATATTAACATAATATTTATTTCATGAAAATATATAAAATTTTTTTGAGTCATTACATTCTACCATTAAATAAATTGCATCCTCACAATTGTATTTATCAGTTAATAGTAACAATAATGATGGGTATCTAAGAATAATCATGAATAAATATATAAATTATAATATATAAAAAAATTATCCTTAGTAAGATAGTGTAACATATATTTTAACACATAATAGGCACATATTTTGATTATTAACAATTTATTCCAAATATGTTTATATAGAACAGTCTTATAAGTATCTTGAGACATACTCTCCACATATTCATTTTCAAGATAATGTTTCCAACCAAATATTAAAACCAAAATTATTATGATAATATCCAACATAACTTTATTGAAGTGTTATATAAATATGAAATCTCAATCCTAATATGTGTTCTCCAATAACACATCCCTTTAAACCTATGATACTTGCATTTCAACAATGTTACACTTGTTTCATCATATAAATATATTGACTTAACCCATGTTTCATTTCTTTGTTCTATAATGATTCATAACCTAATACTTTAATTAACTACCCCAAGATTTTATAAAATAAAACAACGTTTGATAGCGTATTCGACATGAAACACCGAGCATAAAAGACCCGCAAAATATATAACTATTATAACCTAGACATTAAATTAATGGGTTTTAAAAATATTAAAAAATTTAGGATATATATATATATTAATTTCATACTCATTATATATTATTGATAAAATTTAAGTAAATAATTAATCAATTTTTAGTAAAGTAATTTTATTCTTCAAAAAGATGTTTTCTTCAAAAATGATTTTTATTTCTTTTCATGAAAACAATATTTATAATTAATTTTTGGAACATTTATAAAATTTATTTGATAAAATTAAATTAAATTTTTAAATTGGAATATCAAATTTTACTTTGGGTGAAAATTTGGTATTTCCAAAAAATATTGATTTTTCAATGAATAGTAAAAAATAATGATTTTTCAAAAAAGCCATTTATTTTCAAGGAATTAAGAAATTTAAAAGTAACATTAGGATTGGAATATTATTTAAAGTGAAAAAATTATTATTTAATTATATTTAAAATGCTTAATTTATTTTTAATCAAATTTATGTTGGATTTTTGTATAAGGTTGTCTTTGGGTTTAAAACTGTATTTTTCTAAAAAATGTTTTAATGAGAATAATATTTCTCCATATTAATTAATTAAAAGAATTATAGATGGGGAATGATTTAAATTAAATTTATATATTATATATAATTAAATATTAATTTATAGTCATAAAATTATTATTATTAGTCGTATAGTTAATATAAAAATATCTTTTCCTTACAAAACACATTTCTTGAAAACTCATTTTTCATCATGTCTGTGGGTTTAATTTTAAATTAAATTCAACAACTTCTATGAATTGGATTTGATAAAATGAATTCCATATTTTGAATCATAATAATTTATATTATCTAATAAGGTAAAGTTAATTTTTGACCATAATTAATAGTGAAAAAATTAAAAATTAATTACTATTGTTAAGTTAAAATGGGTTTACTAGGGGTTAAAATTAAAATATTAGGATAAAAATAACCTAAAAACATGTATAAAATAATTTTTATAGACATATTTATAACTTATCATGTGTAAGGATCAATAATGGTCCATTTTGGAGCCTTTTTTCATATGAGAAATGTGGGTACACCTTTTTCTTTTAGAAATTTATAAGTGTTCCACTCACATCAATTATAAAAGGCCACCCCCTCTCCTCTCTTCTTCACACATTAAAACCATTTTAGTTCAGCCAATACCTAAAAAATCAATTCAAAACTATCACCCCTTCATCCTAGAGTCCTTATTTTGGTCATAAATCTATTCTATGAATACTTTAGCTATAATTATAAAGAGGTGGTATGAGAAGAGGTAAAATTCCTAACTATGCATTTTTGTTTTATTTCTTCTTACACCTATTTAAAATATGATACAACTAAGATAATATGATAAAACCAATATATCATATATAGTGAGATGTTATTTTATTAATTTATTAATCTCAATTCATCACCTCTTCCTCTAAATGAGATACAAAATCATCATACTTGTTTACGGCGGACTACCACCTCGCGAACCGATGTCATTCATTTTCCATCAGTGCCTCTCATGGATTTTTTTTAATGACGGATTTACAGTATATATATGATATTTATAACATATAATATATCTATAGTTATGATATTACATTTAACTTCTTAATTTTTATTCTATGGGGGATACAATAATGTCACTCATGTGTATGACAGACTACCACCTTGTGAAGCGATGTGATTCATTTTTCACTAACGCATTACATGGAAGGTAATAAGGATAATTTCAAAGAATATTTGTGATATACATTAAATAATAATTATAATTGTGACATATTTATCATTCTTAAAATATAATATATCATTTTCTTTCTTATTGTTAAAAATGATAACGTCGTTCGAGTGTGTGGACAACCGCCCCCATGAAGCGATATGATTATTTTGTTATCACCGCATTACAATAATTATATATACAAATATAATTAAAGAAATAATATGTTACTTATAATATTATTATCATTGCGTAAATATAAAATAATACACACCTTCATTCCATAATTATCTGTAAAGACCCGGAAATTTCAAGGGAATTTTTTTCTTAATTTTCTTTGGAATTTTACAAGAATGCAGTTTCTGACGGCACCTGATTCCGAGGCCCGGTGTGCCCGGAATTAATTTCCGAAGTTTGGCTTGGGTACGTTCAGTGAACAAGCGGCCGGGTTTTTCTATCTTTTGAACCGGTGCTCGGAATTGAAATATGATGGCACCGATGAACTCGCAACGCCGGTAATTGCTTAAGGGAACCTTTACGGTAGTTGCGTTTGTGCGAGAGAAGAAGTTAATTAATGGGGTTTAATTAAAAAAAAGTAAATAAAATTGTTAAGTCAATTTTATTTCTTTTTCAAGGTGGTTAGTTTCTCCCATGGGAAGTTGGCGGTGGGGACCACATCCACCCAACTTCCCATGTGTGGATAATTAAAAAGGGTGGGGCCCACACGAACCCCCCACCTTTTCAGATTTTCCCTGACTCCCTAACCCCTCTTAACCCCTCACATTCCAAACACACCATTAACTCACCTTCTTTAATATTTGACAACTTGTTGTATTTAATTTGGTGAGTTACATGTAAGTTTTTGAAATTCAAACAATTGAATTTCAAATGCTTTGTTGTGTTAATAAAATAGTTTAGAACTTATTATATTAGGGGTTGGTGTTGGGTTGTTTGAGAGCTTTTTGGAGAAAAAGCTAAGGAACACCTCCTTCAACATCGATGAAGAACGCGAAGAACACCATTCTTCAACGAAGAACTTCTCCGCCGAAGAAAACGGTTCTTCCGCGACGCCGTATCCGCGACGCGATGTTCTTCTTCCACGTCGTCTCTTTCGCGACGGTTTTCCGCGACAGAATCACCGTCAACGACTTCGAATCCCGCTTCGCGACGTCGACGTTCTCCCGCGATGCCCGACCTCCACGACGCTTGTCTTCCACGGGTCGTTGATGAACACCGTTCCTGAACCGAGGTAGGGGATTATTGTTAATTTATTTATTTTCCGTTCAAGATTCTAGTTTATCGATCATCGTGGATTTTTCGACTAGATGTTATCATTTAACGAGAGGGGGGATGGACCGCACAAACACGGCTGAACCCCCCTCCTATGTTCATGTTTATTCTTGTGGATGGAGCGGAATGACGTGGTGTCGTCGCACCACGCGAGAATCACACAGCAAGTATTACGCGATGCCATCGCGCCACGCCGTGAAAAGAAAGAACAAGGACACGACGTCGTTTCGCCGCGCCGAAGAACCACGAAGACGGTGCGTTCCATTTTTTGACGTGCGGATTGACGGGCGATGATGAAGTAGGCCGTTTGGGCATTTGAATCCCTTCTCAGTGATGGTGGGGTCCCGGGGGGACCATAGGCGAAGACGGCAGAAGGAACGGACCACCGGAGCACATCCGGTGGTCCGCGGAAGGCGGCAGAGGCACACCTCACTGGCGCGGCGGCACCGGCGACCGGCGGCGGCGGCGCGCCACAGGAAAGGGAGGTGGCCGGCAAACCGCCGGCCTCAAATAGCGGCGAAGGGTGGGGGATCCGCGCACCCCGCCCACGATTCGGCTCGGCCACGCTGGCCGAGCCGCGGCCGGCCGGTCGGGCCAAACCAAGCCGGACCAAGCTGGGCTGGGCCGGGCCCAGCCGGGTCGGACCCGGGTCGGGTCAACCCGGTTCTGGTCGACCCGGTTCGGCCGACCCAGGGGGGTCGGGCCGGGTCGCCCCGGGCCTAGACCCCCGTTTTCAGGCCACTTTCAGTCAAATGCCCGTAACTTGAGCTACGAACCTCCAAAAGACTCGCCGTCAGTGGAAACACGATCCTTGGATTGAGACGGTCGTTTCGGTATATCGCACTCAAATTTTAGGAGAACTTTGGGTTCGGCCGGGTTGGTTCGTACACAAAACCAACCGGGCCCTCGGAGCGGAAACGCTCGTAACTTGAGTTCCGGACGTCCGAATGACATGCCGTCGACTTTTTTTATTTCCTATAAGTGAGACGGATCTTTTGACTTACTCCGCTCGAGGTTTGGATGCCTTCGGAGTGCGGTCGGGTTGGTTCGCTCACGAAACCAACCGGGCGCCTGGATCGAAAAAGCCAATAACTCACAGACCGGGCGTCCGATTGACGCACTGTCTGTCTCGTTGTTTTCCTCTTGTTGAGACGGAAATTTTGGCATAATTCACCCGAGTTTTGGATGAATTTGAGATATGGCCGGGTTGGATTGTACTCGAAATCCAACCGGGCCCCAGGAACGGAAAATCTGATATCTTTCTGACCGGACGTCCGTTTGATGAACCGTCAGCGGCGTTGTTGATCATGTTGTGAAATGGTCCCTATGAGTATACACTATGATTATTCGGTGTATAATTGAGTTACAGCCGGACTGGTTCGCACATGAAACCAACCAGGCCCCGGGGACGAAAAGGCTAATAACTCGCAGACCGGGCGTCCGATTGACACGCCGACTGTTGCGTTGAGACTCCAATGATGAGGCGGTCCTTTGAGATACTTCTTCGTGGGACTTTGAGATATTTGGAGTATCGACTTGTAGCTCGTGGAGCGGACCATCCCAGAGACGAGCGTACGGAGTACGGAGACCGTGTAGCCGGCAGAGACCTGAAGACTGCTTGTCCGATTCGATTCGGAGTGACTTACGTAGCCTAGTGGGGAGCACTAATTTGTGAGGTGGAAGAGCCATAGCGGAGGATCACTACTATGTGAGGTGGCAGACCCACAGTACTCGACTGGAGGAGTACCTCTGTAGGCTATGAGAGGGGAGCACTACTGTGTTTGGGTGGCAGACCCCGGCGGGAAGCACTACTGTGTGAGGTGACAGGCCCGCGGTACTCGACAGGAGGAGTACCTCAGCAGTCTTAGGTTGTTGAGCAGTACCTCGGAGTCGTGACAGGACCACTGTACACTCCAGAGATGGAGCTTTTCAGCAGGTACAGTTTCGATAATGAAAATCCCGGTTTGAGCTGAGACTTTTGACCTTTGTGTTTACCTCATGATTGAGATGGGTTACTTGATAACTTAGGTATATGTATGGGCATATATCTAAGTAGAGGTTATCTGTTGAGATCTTCTTGTGGTTATACTTGTTGGTTTAGTGGGACCTTGAGGGTCTCGAGGTCCATACTGAGTATCGTTATACTCACCCCTGCACGGGCTATTCCCGCACCTCGTTGTGTTGGTTGCAGACGACGGGCAGTGCTGACGGAGGCCGAGTGTTCGAGGACTGGTCGGTACTCGGAGGTGGACTACATGACGAGTCAGTACCTAGAGGTGGACTACACGACGTGACGACTCACAGAGGAGGTTGACGGACGAGAGCGTGGAGGAGGCTATCTGTACCAACCCTTCAGGTAGGATCCGTGGTGGACGACCAGGAGCTGGGCTATCTGTACCTACCCTTCAGGTAGGATCCGAGGAGGACGACCCAAGAGCTGCTTCCTTCTTCCAGCTGTTTTTATTTTTGCTGTTGTACCTTGTTCGGTTGTAGTCGTACTTTCTTTTGGGTTTGTATTTTGGCCCATTTACTTTTCAGCTTTTCTTTTGTACTTAGTGTTTTCCTTCCACTTGTACTCTGTGGTGCTTTTTTTCTTTTGTAAAGGCAATGCCTTCCCAGTTATCGGGATTTTACGCCTTTGGTGCTAGTCGCCAGCCCCTGGCATATGGAAGGTGGGCTTGGGGTAGTCATGGCACGGGCCCCGAGGACGGGTCGTGACAAATTGGTATCAAAAGAGTTCAGTTCTACCGCAGAACTTATAACTCTGATGTTTCTTTCTGTGAAGCAATAGTGTTAAGAGTACCGAGTGTGGTTTTCAGTTCAGGGAGTCCAGTGTTGGTGCAGGCGACCGACGTATCCATACACCAGGACCCTGACAACTGATTTCCAACTTTGTGCACGAAAACACTGATTGCGTGTGTGTTTTCCAGAAGTTTTATTTAAATGTCATCTCAAACCAGATCAGCTCACCAGGTATAATCGTTTGATCGTGTCACGTTTTTTCTTTCAGGATGCCTCCCTGTGGACGACCAGCTAGAGCCCCGAGAGTGGTACGTACTGACAGCCCGCCGAGCGACGAGGCCTCAGTACATGGACCTATCCCAGTTGAGGCACTAGCAGAGGCACTAGCAGTACTACTAACCGTTGGGCCACCGATGCCACCAGCCCTAGTAGTAGAGGATGCACGTCGCTTGAACGCACTGCATGAGTTCCGGCGCCAGAGGCCACCCAGGTTTCAGGGAGGGATGGACCCGCAGGCGGCTGAGGATTGGCTGGAGGCTGTGGTGAGAGTCTTCAGGCTAGTGGGGACGCCGACATATTTCATGGTGATCCTTGATGCCAGCCTTCTTCAGGCAGCAACAGGCAGATGGTGGAGCCTGATGCTTCAGATGCATGATGAGGCGACACTTCTATGGGAAGACTTCGAGAGCCTGTTCCGGGAAAATTTTCTACCAGCCACCCTTCGATCGGTGCGTATACAGGAGCTAATTCAGCTGCGGCAGGGCAGCATGTTAGCGGCGCAGTACTCAGCGAGATTCACAGACCTCTCGTGCTACTCCACAGATATGGTACGAGACCCGTTCTTCAGGGCCCGAACCTTCGAGCAGGGGCTCAGGCGGGAGATCAGAGCTTTGGTTGTATCACACAACTTTCCGACGCAGACAGGAGTGTTGGAGCGAGCCCTCTTAGTGGAGAGTTTCCTTACTGAGCAGTCTCCAGCAACAGGACCCACCACTAGCCGGCATGCAGCAGAGTCTTCTCTAACAGGCAGTAGACAGATGATGCAGGGGTCGAAGAGGACCATACCTACAGGTGGTGGACCGCGTGACTCAGGGTCGGTAGTGTGAGGCACCAGGGGAAGTGATAGAGCCAGACCTGCCATGAAGTGTTACTCCTGCGGCAGAATTGGTCACATAGCACGTGACTGTCCGACCCGCCATGCAGATGACCAGTAGTTAAATGAAGAACCTCCGAGGCAGAGGCAGAGGTTCGATCAGGGTGGACCGCAAAAAGCAGGCAGCCATGGCAGAGGAGCTGGCCATGCAGCTGGAGGTGGATGATGCTTCGGGATGATGCCACCACCACCAGGAGGCCCACCCCGACCGCAGGGGACAGGAGGACATGGGAGAGCTCAACTTCAGGCAGCTGAGGTCTATGGTCATGGAGCTCCGGAAGCAGATGGACAGGAGCGGGACTAGCTTCCGACCTGGAGGCTATTGATCCTGTAGCTTCTGGTTTTTTTTATGTTTGTCTGTAGTTGCTTTGTGTCTTGTACTAAGAGCTGCAATAATAAAAATACACTTATCTTTGTTTGCTTTCCTGTCCTTTTGTTTGGTTGATACTGAGTAGTCCCGGTTAAGACTGTTGAATTGACCCTCACTTTCGAGTTTTCTACTGAAGGAGACCTAGTGACCACACACTGATGCCGACAGTGTGACTCGACCCTAGGAGGCGAGAGTGACAGTTGGATCTCTTGGTAGTTACGTCGAGGCCTTGCGACGTCATCCATGGCATGAATACATCATTCATGTCAGGATTGACTGTATTAGTCAACGAATGTGGTTCATCCAGGGGATGAGACCGGATTTCTCTTATCAGAAAATAAGAAATCATAGCAGCTCTTGTGAGACTAGAGAAGGTCCTGGTCATCCAAGAGCGGATGAGGACGGCAAAGGGCCAGCAGAAGCCTTATGCTGACAGGACATGGAGGCCTCTAGAGTTCGAGGATGACCATCACGTCCTTATACAAGTCTCACCTCGATGAGGTTTACGGAGATGTGGCCAGGGAGGCAAGTTATCTCCGAGGCTCAACGGACCTTTCTAGGTCCTCAGATGGGTAGGCGAGGTGGTTTACCGCTTGACCCATCCACTTCAGTTGCACTAGGTGCACAACGTTTTCCACGTATATCAACTGAGGAGATACGTGCTCGACCCTCTGCAATTCATCAACCATGAGGAGCTGGACGATGGTGATGGAGTGTCTTTCATGGAGGTTCCAGTGGGGATCGAGGATCGACAGGAGTGGATCCTACGAGGACGATCGATTCCTCGGGTGAGCTTTCTTTGGCAGTACGGGAACCTCCAGGTAAGCACATGGGAGTGGAAGGCTCAGATGCGTGCTCTGTACCGCTTTTGTGACCCTAGTTGTGTTGAAGCTTTACGGGGACGTAAAGCCCTGACGTGGGAGTAATGTAAAGACCCTGAAATTTCAAGGAAAATTTTTTCTTAATTTTCTTTGGAATTTTAAAAGAACGCAGTTTCTGACGGCGCCTGATTCCGAGGCCCGGTGTGCCCGGAATTAATTTCTGATGTTTGGATCAGGTACGTTCAGTGAACGACCGAGCGGGTTTTTCTATCTTTTGAACTGGTGCTCGGAATTGAAATCTGATGGCACCGATGAACTCGCAACGCCGGTAATCGCTTAAGGGAACCTTTACCGTAGTTGCGTTTGTGCGGGAGAAGAAGTTAATTAATGGGGTTTAATTAAAAAAAAGTAAATTAAATTGTTAAGTCAATTTTATTTCTTTTTTAAGGTGGTTAGTTTCTCCCATGGGAAGTTGGTAGTGGGGCCCACATCCACCCAACTTCCCATGTGTGGATAATTAAAAAGGGTGGGGCCCACACGAACCCCCCACCTTTTCAAATTTTCCCTAAATACCTAACCCCTCTTAACCCCTCACATTCCTAACACCCCATTAACTCACCTTCTTTAATATTTGACAACTTGTTGTATTTAATTTGGTGAGTTACATGTAAGTTTTTGAAATTCAAACAATTTAATTTCAAATGCTTTGTTGTGTTAATAAAATAGTTTAGAACTTATTTTATTAGGGGTTGGTGTTGGGTTGTTTGAGAGCTTTTTGGAGAAAAATCTAAGGAACACCTTCTTCAACATCGACGAAGAACGCGAAGAACGCCATTCTTCAACGAAGAACTTCTCCACCGAAGAACACGGTTCTTTCGCGACGCTGTATCCGCGACGTGACGTTCTTCTTCCACATCGTCTCTTCCGCGACAGTTTTCCATGACGGAATCGTCGTCAACGACTTCGAATCCCGCTTCGCGACGTCGACGTTCTCCCGCGACGCCCGACCTCCGCGACGCTTGTCTTCCGCGGGTCGTTGACGAACACCGTTCCTGAACCGAGGTAGGGGATTATTGTTAATTTATTTATTTTCCATTCATGATTCTTGTTTATCAATCATCGTGGATTTTTCGACTATATGTTGTCATTTAACGAGAGGGGGGTCGGACCGCACAAACACGGCCGAATGCCTGTAACTTGAGCTACGAACCTCCAAACGACTCTCCGTCAGCGGAAATGTGATCCTTGGATTGATACGGTCGTTTCGGTATATTTCACCCAAGGTTTTAGAGAACTCTGGGTTCGGCCAGGATGGTTCGTACACGAAACCAACCGGGCCCTCAGAGCGGAAATGCTCGTAACTTGAGTTCCGGACGTCCGAATGACATGACGTCGACTTTGTTCATTTCCTCTAAGTGAGACGGATCTTTTGGCTTACTCTTCTCGAGGTTTGGGTGTTGTTGGAATGCGGTCGGGTTGGATCGCTCACGAAACCAACCGGGCCCCTGGAACGAAAAAGCCAATAACTCACAGACCAGGCGTCCGATTGATGCACCGTCTGTCTCGTTGTTTTCCTATTTTTGAGAGAGAACTTTTGGCATACTTCACCCGAGTTTTGGATGCAGTTGAGATACAGTCGGGTTGGATTGTACCCGAAATCCAACCGGGCCCCTGGAACGGAAAAGCTGATATCTTTCTGACCGGACGTCCGTTTGATGAACCGTCAGCGGCGCTGTTGATCACGTTGAGAAAAGGTCCCTATGAGTATACCCTATGAGTGTTAAGGTTATAATTGAGATACGGCCGGACTGGTTCGCACACGAAACCAACCGGGCCCCGGGGACGAAAAGGCTAATAACTCACAGACCGGGCGTCCGATTGACGTGCCGACTATTGCGTTGAGACTCCAATGATGAGGCGGTCCTTTGAGATACTTCTTAGTGGGACATTGAGATACTTGGAGTATCGACTTGTATCTCATGGAGCGGACCCTCCCAGAGACGAGCGTACGGAGTACGGAGACCGTGTAGCAGGCAGAGACCTGAAGACTGCTTGTCTGATTCGATTCGGAGTGACTTACGTAGCCCAGTGGGGAGCACTACTTTGTGAGGTGGCAGACCCACAGCGGAGGATCACTACTATGTGAGGTGGCAGACCTGCGGTACTCGACAGGAGGAGTACCTCTGTAGGCTATGAGAGGGGAGCACTACTGTGTTTGGGTGGCAGACCCCGGCGGGAAGCACTACTGTGTGAGGTGGCAGGCCCGCGGCACTCGACAAGAGGAGTACCTCAGCAGTCTTAGGTTAGTGAGAAGTACCTCGGAGTCATGACAAGACCACTGTACACTCCAGAGACGGAGCTTTTCAGCAGTTACGGTTTCGATAAAGAAAATCCTGGTTTGAGCTGAGACTTTTGACCTTTGTTTTTACCTCATGATTGAGATGGGTTACTTGATAACTTAGGTATATGTATGGGCATATATCTAAGTAGAGGTTATCTGTTGAGATCTTCTTGTGGTTATCCTTGTTGGTTTAGTGAGACCTTGAGGGTCTCAGGGTCCCTACTGAGTATCGTTATACTCACCCCTGCACGGGCTATGCCCGCACCTCGTTGTGTTGGTTGCAGACGACGGGCAGTGCTGACGGAGGCCGAGTGTTCGAGGACTGGTTGGTACCCGGAGGTGGACTACACGACGAGTCAGTACCCGGAGGTGGACTACACGACGTGACGACTCACATAGGAGGTTGACGGACGAGAGCGTGGAGGAGGCTATCTGTACCTACCCTTCAGGTAGGATCCGTGGTGGACGACCAGGAGTTGTGCTATCTGTACCTACCTACCCTTCAGGTAGGATCCAGGGAGGATGACCCAGGAGCTGCTTCCTTCTCCCAGCTATTTGTCTTTTTGCTGTTGTACCTTGTTCAGTTGTAGTCGTACTTTCTTTTGGGTTCGTATTCTGGCCCATTTACTTTTCAACTTTTCTTTTGTACTTAGTGTTTTGCTTCCGCTTGTACTCTGTGGTGCTTGATTTCTTTTGTAAAGGCAATGCCTTCCTAGTTATCATGATTTTACGACTTTGGTGCTAGTCTCCAGCCCCTGGCCTATGGAAGGCGGGCTTGGGGTAGTCACGGCACGGGCCCTGAGGACGGGTCGGGACATTATCATTGACCAATAAAAATGTTACTCATGTGTACGTATGGGTTGCCATCTCCATGATTGTAACATTTTCAATTTTTCATAACCAATTTTCATGATTTTGTTTTAAAAGTATAATTTATGAATAAATATGATAATTATGAAATGATTATTATTCAAGAGATGATGAAATAAATAATTCATTGACCATGGTCAACACACCGAAGCTACTTTGAAATAATGAACCAAACATTCTCAGAACACCTGATGTGGACTTAGTTGAATAAGTATACAAATTTTTCATTTAAAAGAGATAAATTAAATGATTTAAGAATAAGGTGTTAAACATTGACAAGTTTCTTGTCAAAATTTTTATTTCAGTGAGACATATTTCATATTTATCAATTATTTATATTTTTTGGTGTACATAATGACCCTTTTAAATATAATATCATGAATACTTCATACATAATTGTATAATTAGTTTCCATTTGAACTAATTCATCTGAGGGGATTTTACTTGAAAGTAAACAAGTGGTAAAGAATTTCAGAAATCAATTTATTTTGATTGTCCTATATTACTTTTTCATTATATTTGATCATATATGATTATGTGTGTAATGAATTTTGATTATATTATGTTTTATTTCCTCTTGTTTTACGGGGATTTACATTTAATACACATAATTTATTCACTTATTAATTTTAAAATTCAACGGTATGATTTTTTAATGGTTATTCATCTCAAATTATCTTTCTTTGAGACATATGTTTATGATATACACCTATATTCTTTTGTGAGGTGAATATACTATATGTTGAAAATATATGTCATGAAACTCTTTATCTTAACGATATTTAAAGTATCATTTGATGTTATTATTTCATGGGGCTTACGATTGAATAGTTACCAAAGTCTCAAAGGCTTTATGTTATAATCTCATTCCTTTAGACATTGTTTATGTTAAAAGTTCCTTCGGAGGAAATCATATGATTTTATTTTCTTTAACCATGTCTATTTATTCTCCACTGGTTGTGATTGTGCTTAAAACTTTTTATTTCAATTTCATTATTTTTTTATTGATGAAATATCAATAAATTTGTTTTTAAGTGATTCCCATCTTGTATTTTCTTTTAGGTCAAGTGGTTTTCTATTCCATATACATATTTTATAAAATGTTATGAAAAAAGTTGTTTTATAAAAATAAATGATTTCTTAAATCCATTTTACATGGTCTTTTACCTACTTTTAAAAAACTTTAGAAGTAAATTTCCTAGTATTTTCCCAATAGGTCACTTTTGACACCCTTTTTCAAAATGTTTTGAAATGAATTTTTATTTTTAACATTTATAGCATGAATATATTTTTCTACAGTCATGTCCATTATTTTCCTTAAAGTTTACTTTATATTTTTCCAATTTTTTTTTCAAATAAAATGATTTTCATAATATTTTATGATTTTTTGTTTAAAAATTTATTTTCCTTAAAATATTTTTAACGATATTTTAATGGTTTTCCATTCATCAGCATCAATAAAACTTATTGTTAATTATGATACAATAGGGATATTTTGTAACAATACCATTATCATTATTTCTCTAGATGGAGTATAATTGTTTCAAATAGATTGTTATGGAACCCATTTCTTTTCCATGGGTAAATCATGTTTCAAAGAGATTGTTATGGAACTAATTTATTATCCATGAGTTAATATTTTTTCAAACAGATTGTTATAAAATATATTTATTTTAAATAGTTTCACCATTTTTCAAATATATTGTTATGTGAACTATTTCTATTCCATAGGTTAATCATGTTTCAAAAATATTTTCATGGAACTCGTTTCTTTTCTATGGGTTAATCTTGTTTCAAATTGATTTTTATGGAACCCATTTATTTTCCATAGTTTAATCATGTTTCAAATATATAGTGATGAAACCAATTTTTTCTGTGGGTTAATTATGTTTCAAATATATTTTCATGGAACTATTTTCTTTTCCATGGTTTACACAAGTCATGAAAAGATTAATGGTTGTTACAATGATTTTATGATGAAATTAGTGCTCTATTTACATTATTTCATGAGTTGAACTCTAACATAATTGATGATCCTGGGTGTTCCTATATATTTATGGGTTATCTCATTATAGAATATGCAATGGAAGCACCACGACATCACCAGGTGATCCCGATAAAGCTTATATAATGGGTGCATGCAAATAGTGTTGGGTGAGACCAATATAGATTATACAATGGGTGCACCCAGATGCCTCTATAATGAATTGGGTAATGATTATGTTATCCTCAAAATTATATTAGAAGTTATTCGTATGGTTATTCTAATTATAAGAGAACTGTAAGGGTTATATGATGATGATTTTCCAATATGCCAACACTTTTTCTCTATGTTTGATATGGGTTTTTAATGTTTCCTTTGATCAAGATTGTTATCACATGGCTCATAATTATTAATTCTCATGACCATTTATTTTCTTAACGCCTTATGACATATTTCATGATTGATGATTCAGGTATTTATGGGAATAGGTTCTTTTATTATTTTCTCATGTACTCTGATTATATTGTCATACCATTATGAATTTCTTATTCTCACTAATGAAATTAAATTATTAATAACTATATTTACCCTTATTTATCATTTAAGATCACCCTTATTCTATTATATTTTCTCCAAGTTATCCAGAATGATGTTGAATTAATTATAGATTAAAGGGTTTCATATTTATAAATATTTTGAATTAATGTGAAATAATAAACACAAGGTTAAGTGAGAGATTATCTCATTTAAAAATATGGGTATTGATTTTTTAATATTTTTCCCTAATTATATAAAACTATAAACATAAAAGTTCCTTAGGTAATAAGTGATCCAATCATTCTTTTTTATGTTTTTTCATATGGAAAAAATTGGTTCACCTCTATCATTACCAAATTCATAAATATAAAGTTTACGATTTTACCACCAAATATGGGAGTACGTATTATGGTCTATTATAGTTGTCATTAGAGTAATGGTTTAGAAAAATTTAGATATTATGATATTTTTTCATGTGAGGTTATCTTAAGTGTTATGGATACCAACATAGATCTATAAGATTAAGGATGATAATAAGTTAAACGTCCTAGACACTCTTTTTAGGTTTTAAGAGATGACATCATAAAGTGATTAATGACATTTTAAGATATGTTTTATTCTATTAAATTATATGGAAATATATTTTTTAACATACTGTATGAATTTATATTTTTTTGGAAATAATATTTATATTATTGATAACGTGTAGGGTTTATATGATCTTGTATATTGAGGTAAATATGGGAACCCAAGTTTATTATATAGATAACCCTGGTATGGAATAGTGATTTAGTGACTATGTGATTAATGTTATGTTAAAAAAATGTCACAATATTTTTTTGATTGAATGTTGGAATGTGTTAGATAAAATTTTAGGTTAAAACACTCTTTACTTTTTAGGTTATTTAGGAGGGATTTAGTTTGAACTTTGGGTATTACTGTTTAATTTTAAAGATTAATATATTATTTCATTATATTATGGTTTACACATTTTGGTAAAATTATTTCCATGTGATAACCATTTTATTTTTTTAATGTCTAAAAATAGGTGGAATAGATTAATTATCCATTTAATGGTTATTTGGTACTTTAAATTTTATTTTAGTTCTTCATTAGTGAAATAAAAAAATTTATTGTGAATACGCATCGTTTAAAGAAAAAGAATGGATTTGGATGAAAATTGATAAATGGATGAAATTTTAATCATCAAGTAAGTATATTTCATTATTATCTTATTTTATATGGAAAGGAATTAATAAACAATGGTAAAATGATCATGAAACAAAATGTTTTCCTATTACCATCAATTATGATTAAATCACTGACCTTTTTCACACCTCTTTGTTTTTTGGTTTTTTTATTGTTATCCTTCTCTTGATCATTAACTTTATTACGATAAATGGTCTCTATTACTCTATATAATTATTTAAGAATTATTATTTTATTCTATTTCTGAATATGCACTTCCTACCTATGTTATCCTATTCGGAAACCTAGTATGTGTTATTCCATATGACCTATGTACTTCCCTTTATCTTTTATCAAGAGTATTTTTTATTAACCCTTTTTACGATGTAGGTTTATAGAAAAATTAATTTAAAATATCCATACTTTTATTACTAAGATAAAGTTAAAATTTAATGTAAGTAATTTATTAAAATATATAGTATTGAACATGACGAGATTTTAGAAAATACAACTATATTTGATAGTGTATTCGGTACGCAACATCGGGCTGAAATTACCTGCTAAATATATAACCATCATAACCTAGTTGTTAAATAAATGGTATGAATAGTATTAACTAATTTATAATATATATATATATATATATATTTACTACTCAATATATATTATTTGTAAATGTTTATAATACAATCAATTAGTTTTTAGTAAAGTAATTTTAGTCTTTAAAAATATGTTTTTTTAATAATTTTTATTGCCTTTTATGAAAAAATATTATAATTAATTTATTAAAAAATTTAAAATTTTATTTGATAAAATGAACTTTGTTTTTTAAATTGGAATATAAAATTTTTCTTTGGGTAAAAGTTTGTGTATTTTATGAAAAATATTGATTTTTCTGTAAAAAGTGAAAAATAACAATTATTCTAAAAATGTAATTGATTTTAAACAAATTAAGAAATTTAAAAGTAAAATTATTTTTTTCATATTATTAAATGTAAAATGAGTTTTATTTAGTTATATTTAATCCACTTAAATTACTTATAATCAACATTATTTTGGAACTTATTATATGGTTTGTCATTGGGATTAAAAACAGGATTTTTCTTAAACCTCTTTTAAAGTGAATAATGTTTATCATTTTTAATTAATTAAAAACATAAATTATAAATTATTTAAATTAAATTTATATACTATATATCAATAAAAATTAATTTATCTTTATACAGTTATTTTTATTAGTCATAGAGTTAATATAAAATATTCTTTCATCACGTCTGTGCATTTAATTTTAAATTATTTTTTCCCAAATATATAAATTGAATTTGGTAAAATGTGTTTAATATTTGGAATAAGAATAATTTATAATATCAAATACGTTCATATTAATTTCTTACCATAATTAGTAGTGAAAACAATAAAAATTAATTTCTGAGGTTAAGGTAAAAATGGATTTATCAGGGGTTAAACTAAAAATATAAGGATCAGAATGACCTAAAAACTTATATAAGATATTTTATCTAGACATATTTTCTAATTATAATGTATAATTATTCATCATGGTCCATTTTTTATCCTTTTTCATTTAAAAAATGTGGGTACACCTTTTTATTTTTAAAAATTACAGGTGTTCCACTCACCTCACTTATAAAAGGCCACCCACTCTCCTCTCTTCTTCACAACTTGAAACACTTTTGGTTCAGAAAATACAAACCATAATTACCTACCAACTTACATAACCTCATCATAGAATCCTTTTTTCATAATTTCATTCTATTAATAGTTTAGGTATAATCCTAAAGAGGTTGTTCGAGAATAGGTAAAGTTCCTAACAATTTATTTTTTATTTCTTCTTCCAACTCCTTAAAATATTCTTAAACTATACTCATACGGAAAAACAAGTATCTCCAATATAGTGAGATTTTATTATATTAATTTATTAACCTAAATATATATCCTCTTTCATCAAATGGTTTACGAAATCATAATTCATGTGCACGGTGGACTACCGCCTCTTGAACTGATGTCATGTCATTCGGTTTCCATCGTTTCCTCTCAAAGATTATTGTAATGATCCATTTCATGTATATATATGATATTTTAAACCTATTAATACTTATTCAGTTATTATATCACATACACATTATTACTTTAAAATTTTCTGGGGATACGATAACATCGATCTTGTGTATATCGGATTACCGCCTCGCGAAGCGATTTCATTCGTTTTTTAGTAACACTTTACTTGGAAGGTAATACGGATGAAGTTGATGAATATAAGTGATATAAATGAAAAAATAATTATAATAATTAAATATTTATCATTATGAAAACATAATATATAATTTTATTTCTCATACTGAACAAATTATAACGTTGATCTTATATGTGTGAATTACCTCCTTCATGAAGCGATCTGGTTATTTTTTCATAACCACATAAAAATAATGATATATATAAGTATATTTAAAGAAATAATATTTTATATATGATATTATAATAATTAAGTAAATTATAAAATAACACATAACTTATTTCCATAATGATAGTGGAAAAATGGAACTGTTACTTGTGCATATGTACGGCCTGTCATCTTCATGATCGCAACATAGTACATTTTTCATAACCATTTTTTATGATTGGTTTTAAAATTATAATTGATGATTTAATATTATAATTATTTTATAATTATTTTTATATATAATTTCAAATAATTTTCTCTTTGACCACATTCAACACACCAAAGTTGTTTTGAAGCAATGAACCAAACATCTTGAAAATGCCCTATGTGGACTTAACTAATTAAGTATTAAAATGTTTCATTATAATGAAATAAAATAAAATATTTTATTATATAGTGTTAAAATAGGAAAATTTTCTTATTAAATAAAATAATTTATATAATCATATTATACAAGAGTTAAAGTAAATACAAGGAAATTATGGACTCTAGGTAAGGGTTTTCTCATCTCACTTTTTATTTCTGTGAGACATAATCTATATTCACCACTTATTTATATTATGAGTTGTATATACTACCCCTTTTACATGAAATATAATTAATCCTTCATTAATAAAGTTATTTTAAGTTTCAATTTGAATTATTTCATCTAGGTGTGTTTGACTTGATAGTTACAAAGCTATAAATAATTTCATAACTCAATTTTTTTTCATTAAGATATATTACTTCTTCATTGTATTTAATGTTATATGATTATGTATGTAATTAATTTTTATTATATTATTTTTTATTTCCTATTTTTTGGGTATTTAAATTTGATACACATAATAAATTCTTTTATTAATTGTCTAATTCAATAGTATGATTTTTGTAAGAGTTATTCATTTCCAAATTTCTTTCATTGAGACATACATTTATGATATGCACCTATATTCATTTTTTGAGGTTTATATATTAATATTTAACATGTTTTACCATGAAAACCCTTATTTTCAGGATATTTAAAGTATAATTTTATGTTATAATTTTATGGGGATTACGGTTGAAGAGTTACCAATGTGTTAAATGATTTATGTTAAAATATATTTTCTTTAGTGATTTTTGATGTTCAAGGTTCCTTTAGATGGAATAAAATGATATTATTTTTTTAAACAATTTATTTCACTTATCTACTATTTATGAATCTTGTTAACATGTTTTGTTTTCATTTATCTCCTTAGTAATTAAAGAAATATAAAAAATCATTTTTAATTGATTCTGATATTGTATTTTCTTTTAGATTGGGTAAATTTCCTTCCATATCCATGTTTTCTAAAAAAATAAAAAATATATATTATAAAAATAAAAGAATTCAAAATTATATTTTACAAGATCTTTTACCTTCACTTATAAGGATTTAAAATGAAATTTACAAGCATTTTCTAAATGGGTCACTTCTAACTCCCTTTTTCATTTTTTTTTGAAAATAATATTTATTTTTAACATTTATAGGATGTAATGATTTATCTGTTTTCGTGTCTAATATTTTCCTTGAAGATCACATAAAAGTTTTCCATGTTTTTTTCACAGAAAATTATTTTTTCAATATTTTGGGAACTTTATGTTTCTAATTTTTTTAAAATGAAAATTTTATTTTCCTCAAAAACATTTTTAATGGTATATAAATTCAAAAAAATCAACACCCATTGTTTATACTTATACTCCAATGTGAATATTGTATAATGATACCATCATCATTCTTTCTCTAGATAGATTATGAATTTTTCAAAGAGAATGTTATGGAACTCATTTCTTTTCCACGGGTAAATCATGTTTCAAATATACTATTGGGGAACCAACTTCTTTTCCATGGGATAATCATGTTTCAAATATATTGTAATATAACCCATTTCATTTCATGGGTTAATCATGTTTAAAAGATATTTTCATTGAACCCATTTCTTTTTAATGGGTTAATCATATTTCAAGTATATTGTCATGGAACCCTTTTTTTCCATGGGTTAATCATGTTTCAAAGATATTTTTATGGAAGTCATTTCTTTTCCAGGGGTTAATCATGTTCCAAATATATTTTTATAGGACTCATTTATTTTCAATGAGTTAATTGTGTTTCAATGATATTTTCAAAGAACCCATTTCTTTTTCATGGGTTAGTTATGTTCTAAATAATATAAATTGTGTTTCTTGGATTTTATGATGAAATGAATGCTTTATGCACTTTAATTCTTGAATTTTACTTAGAATTTATTGATGATCATAGGTTCACCTAGATAATACTGGGGGAGCCCATTATAGCTTATATGATGGGTTAACCTAGACAACATCAAGTGATGTCAATATAGATTATACAATGGGTGTGCCCATATAGAGTTAGGTGATCCCGATATAGCTTATATGATGGGTGTGCCCAGATTACACTCCAATATGTTGGGTAATTATTTTTTTCTTTGGAGATTTATATTAGGAATAAATAGAATGGTTATTCCAATTATATGGGTTCCATAAGGGTTTTGTGATAATGATGTTCCAAGATACAAACTTGATTTATCAATTCTTTCTAGAGGTTGATAATATTTCCTTTAATCAGAATTTATATCACATGGCTCATGATTGTTGATTTTTATGATCCTTTCCTTTGTTAAATAATTATTTCATATTTCATAATAGATTATTGAGGTATTTATAGCTATGAGTTTATTTATGATTTTCTATTTCACCCTGGTTAACTCATCTTACCCTTATGTACTTTTTATTCTCACAAATGACATCCAATTTTTAATTATTATGTTTACCCTTATTGAGAATTTTATCTCAACCTTATTATGTTTTATTTTCCATAATTTATCAAGAATGATATTGAATGAATTATTTACTGAAGGATTTTATATGGATGATGATGATGACTTAATGTGAAATAAGAAAATATGGGTTATCTAGGAGAAATTATCATTTAAAAACATGGGTGTTGTTTTTGTATGATTTTTTCCCTATTTATCTAAAACTCTAAACCTGAAAGTTCATTTGGTATGAAAGTGATCCAATTTTTCCTTTTAATGTTTTTTATTTTGGATTAAGAAAATTGGGTTGCCTTCATTGATATAAAATCCATAATTATAATGTTTATGATTTTATCACCAGGATCGGGATTGTGAGTTCTAGTTTGTTATAATTTATGTAATTATGAAATAAATTTCTCATAATGTATTATTAAGAGAATTTTATTAACCAAATAATATCTCTCATGAATTTATAGCCATGTGTGTAGTTATAGTCTCACTCATCATGCACAAGAATTAAAATTGAGTTGATACTCAAATAGACTTTTTAGGGTGATTAACCCTAGGTCCATCTATGTTATATCCCTATCCACATTCCAGAATCTATACATGGATATAATTACAAGGATAACTACACAATATTTTCTTTTCCAAAACTTTCAGATGTTATTCTATACTTAGTCTTATCCTCTAAACATATCCCAATGGTTTTTAGTATATTTATCATACCCTATTCCCTTAAATATTCAATATTATCATAAGTAACATAAAGGGTTAATTATACCTTTAAAATTAACATAATCCTTAACTCATCACCCCTTGATGACATTCATATCCTTAACTAGTAATATCGTAATCTCTAAAATTATCTAAACCATACTCTGAATCCACTATGATTGGCCAAACATGACCATCAAATAGATACATGATTTAAAGTAAATATTTCATTAAAATAAAATTTTAAAATATCATAAGTTTAGAGTTTTATATAATTAGTACAAAATAATAATTAATAAAACTCTTGTATTTTTCAACTAATCGACATTTTTTCTACTATATAAGAAATTGTTTAATACATAAAAAATGTTAAACATATCCCAGAAATTCTCCATAAAATATACACATCAAAATAAACCATATTTATTAATTTTATTCATCAAATAGGGAAATTGAAATATAATAAATAGGTAAGCTCAGGTTCTTGGTAAGGGTAAATATAATTAATAACAATAAAATATCATAATTAATCACAATATAAGCATATTGTTAAAATAAATGTACATAATAAAGTTATATCCAATAATAAATAAACCATAAATCTTGGTATAAGGAATTTAATAACATAAAAGTGAGGAATATATTATAAAATAGGTATAAACATGGAATATAGAATAGCATAAAATGAAAATAAACATAGACTTGTGGCATAATAATAAGAATAAAAAATTATGAACAAACCCAAGTATTCCCACTCCTTAATTTGGAAAAAAATACTAGTATGTCAACCCTTTATTTATTGAAAAAAATCCAAGTATTAATACTATTTAGTTTTTGAAAAAAATACAATAATTTCGACACTTCATTATATAATGAGATATAGAACCTTAAAAAATGAATTTAAGAGTGATATAGGACCCCTCCCATCATCATTTATATATATGAGTGCAACATGAACTCAATAATTCATCATATCAAATAGAACCTATGGAAAGAAAATTGGTTCAAAATAACTTTCCCAATGGATTCACATAAGGTGTAATTTATAAATCCATAAATAGTCATAACATGATAAAACAATGGAAAATAATTAGGTATATAATGTAATCAATTAAAATTCTATGTAAATGCCATTCAGTTGAGGTAATTGAGCATAAAGTATTTACAATATATATATATATAAAGGGTATAGGGTTAAGTAAATAATATCCTCAATCAATCTATGTATGGAATCTATTTTAATAACCTTCATTTATTTGAGTGGAACAGAATGTATTCACATACGAAATGCATCTAAATAATAAAGTTATGTTAATTCATAGTGGATGTTTAGGCTAGAAAAATGTAGTGATAGATCACTCCTTTCATAGTGAAAATTTCATAATCCTTCCTAATAAAAAAAGGCAGATTATAACATTTGAATAATAGCCTCGATCAAGCATAAAATATGTCAAAATATGTTGATGTCTGTTAGAACATCTTTTTAAAAGAATTAAAAAAATCACTTTGGATACAAGAAATATCCATGACCTTTAAAAATATTTATTTTAAAAAAATTAATATTTTATAAAAACAAGGGTGATTTAAATTTCTTTTATAAACAAATAAAGTGTATAGAGGATGTTTCATAGAAAAATAAAAAATGACTAAATGTTGTGTTCATATGGAAAACATTAAAAATAGATTCTTTTCAATAAATAATGAAAATGACCCATACATGAAAACATTAAAACTTTAATTATAACATATAGAGAGGAGAGATGTTGTATAATATATCCTTAATCCATTATAAATACAAATATATGGATATTTTTAAACAATCCAATGAATACGGTCATGGAAGAGAATGAAACATGACTGAAAATAATAGATAGGGTTTGTCTCCTTATAATGGGTAAATACTATGCCGAAGGGGAAAATAAAATATTGATAACACATATAAACCCATATAAAGAATAAAATTTGGACAAAATTATGGGGTATTTTATAAATTAAGAGAATACAAATTCCCCAAATGGATTTCCACTCAGAAACAATACTGATTTGAAATCAAGATTGATGAAGAAACACTTATGATAATGGTAACGTAAGAAAAAAAGAACATAAGAGGGTTACCATGAATTTAAAATTAAAATATAATTAAATGAATCATATTCATTATACTAGATGTCAATATAAAAGAGAATACACCATATAAAAGAAATTTTGGGGCACAATATCAATCATGCTCATGAAATTGAAAATATAGAAAAATAAGACTTTCCTTAATTTTTGACTTCCAATAAAGCGCTTTAATATCTTATATAAAAAAATAAAAATCTCAATAACCTATTTTATAACCTTATTCATATTTATAACCTCATAAAAAATTATTTAAAATTATTCTCCATATGTATATTAGTGATTTATTATTTGTTTTCAATAATGGGTGTGGGTAATCTTGATCGTTTTGAACTAGTTTCACAATAGTGGTGTTGTAACTCAATATTCTCCCAAATTTCATCATTATAAGATAATTAAAGGTACTATAATTGATGATTTATAAATTTTTAAAAATTTATAACTTCATTATATGGGATTTTTGTTACGACCCTCAAAGATGAATTGGCGATGTCAGTGTTTCTTTGATTTTTAATGAGAATACATTAGTATCTTAATTAATGAGTTTAATACTAATTTTCTCATTAAAAAATAAAATGAAATAATTATTTAATTATTTATATAATATATTTTTAGTAATTATTTACTCATAGTCATCCATGATATTATTTTATAACATTTTTCATCAAGGTGGTTAGACCAATTCAAAATGAAACACATCATAATTAATGGATGATTATGAAGATATTTAGTTATAATATGATTATTATAATAGAGTTATGATATTACATATATTTTATTATGGTTTTTAATTATATTAGAAGATATTTAAATAAATAGTAAAACAAATACATGAAAATTAAGATACATTACCTCGTGTAGGCAATAGTCCACAAAAACACAGAAATGGTGTTTTTTTCTTAATGGATTAGAGGGAATGAAGGTTGAGTATAATTGTCCACTTTATAATAATAATTATCTTATATAAATAAAATTTATTCACTAATTTGATCCTTATAACTAGATATTATAGATGGTGGTGAAAATAGAAGACATCACTTCATGGAGGTGGTAGTATGCATAATGTCCCAACCCGACCCAAGCTAGGGATCGAGTAGAAATTACCCCATGACCGCCTCCATAGGCCAGGGGATTACAACTACTGAAAAGGGAATAACTAACCCAGGTAGGCCTTTTCTTGAGTACCTATATCCACCCACCCACAAACACCTCGATCCAATAGAATAGAGATATAAAAATATGTAAACTAAAATGCATGCATACAACTATCCCAAATCAGAGTACAATAAAAGTATTTAAAGATTAAAATAGAAAAACAAACGCCCACCAAAAGTAAGATATAAAATCATCAAACCTGATTAAAAGGAGGGAATCTATGTTAAATAAAGTTCTCTAAATCTACTCATCCCAACTCTGATAAACACCTCAGTCGGTCTAGCTCACTAACATCTTCCTTCCTCAGGTCCTCTATAGACTCCATCGAAAGGCCTATGGTTTTCAAAAGACAAAACACACATAGGAAAAGCTCATGTATGGGTGAGTATAAAAATAATTTTTTGGAGATGAAAAATCCCAAATGAAAAAGGGATCAACTAAAAGGAAATAATCCGCTCAACCTAGCCAGAGGGAACCCAATCGAGAGAGAATCTCCATCTCAAACCATCCTCGACTATACATGAAAAGTCAGCTCAATCCACAACGAGTGTTAACCTAGACACATGAAAATATAATTAGGGAACCCAAAATCACCTAGAAATACTCATCTCTAACTCCAAGTCTCATGTAGTTTTGACCTCATAGACAAAAACACATGATTACTCTCGAGGCTCTAAAGGTAACAGATACCCCGGAGAACACACTCCATGAGCTCAACCATCCCAGATGGCACCTGTACAAGAGATGCACACCATCGGGAATAACTCACTGTGTCCAACTCTAGTTCTCAGCACCAAAGTTCCTTCCATCGCTAACACAATCCCAATGAAAGATAAAGAAACCCAAGTGGAGAGGCTTACCCCTCAACACTTCACACATTTGAGGGAGAACAGCTCCAAACTAAGAACTAAGTGAATCCTCTATAAAGAGAGAAAAAATAAGAATATTCACCTTGCCACTGCCCTTCATTCAAGGGGATACTAGCTCCTAACCAACCTATGAAACCTCTGTCTCCCCTGTATAGAGTGTACTGCACCCCAATCTGTCAAGGTAAAAATAATTCATCACCAGGTATCACACTTAAATAGTGGATGAGACAACTCATTGTAACTGTACTCAATAGATGAAGGAGAACTAACTAAAATTGAGGACCTGCGCCTCACATCTACTTGGAGATTTGGGAGTAATACTCTGTAAGTGAGAACTTTCACCCTGGTATGATAGGTTAGTATAACTTCTTAGTAGAGGACCTTCACCCTAACATAGTAGGGGAGTACCACTCTATAGATAGAAGTCATGAACCATAACACAGTAGCAATGTACCACTCTATGGCTAGAGTACTTGCACCCTGGTGTGACATAAGAGTACCAACTATATCGTAACAACACTTATGGAGGACCCACATCCTAGTATGATAGGGTAGTAATGAATATAAGGATAGAGGACCCACACCCAAGCTTGGAAGGGGAGTTCTGACTCTATCTTTATATCACATATAGAGGAGCCATGCCCTGAAATGGCAGGGGTTTGCCAAATCCACAGATAGCGGACCCACTCCCTAGTCAAATAAAAGAGTACCTACTCTATCTGGAAAATGATTATGGAGGGATTTTATCCAAAAATGGAAATGGATTTCCATCTTCAACTATTAAAACGACACGGGGAACCCACACAATAATCTATCATGGGAGTATCAACCCCATAAGAACTAACCAAATTCAAATAACCCACTCCCATGAAGTGGGGAGTCCCATATCAACTAAATCATAGAGTTAAAGGAAACCCCCACCATGATGTTGCAAGGGAGTACCAGTACCAGCCTATCTCTTGAAGAACCACACCAATCTACTACATCGGTCAAGTGATGCTTCCTAATCATCATGTTCAAAACATGCCACCTCATATCTTGTAGGCTGAAATGGAGGCCACCATCATGTTCTAAATGGAAAACTACTTAGTATAGAACACTCATAAACCTAAATCTAAGTTCTAGAGAAGGATATATGAAAGGAATAAGATCTCAAGAAGACCCTCAAGAAGTACACAATGTGAATTAGGGTCCACATGGTTTGTGAGCCTGCCCGAAAACATGGATGTTTATACTATATATGTGGTTTTATAATCCATTTAGGGGTACAGAACATGTATAGAAGGTTCACATTTTGTCCCAATTCACCCATCCCCTGCCTATATTCCTCTTCCACATGGTTTGGACAACTATGTCCCTTAAACACTATGAACCCCATACTAATTTTCATGTTTGAGGTAAACAAACCCCTAGATGTGTGTTTTTATCATTTTTAGTACATCACCCCATGTCGATGTACTTTCGTCATGTGTTGTTATATTGCCATGTACTCTTACATGACTATCCCAAACCTTGTCCTATGGTCACACATTTTGGGTCAATGCACGGTGTGTAACCTAGGTACATAGCGTGTAGACCCCAAACTTCATCTTCCCCAAATAAGAAGGGCTACATGTAATATCTCACTGGACTACACACCATGTACGTGGTAATTTCAATTTGGAATATCCTATAAAATTCCCAAATTCACCCTTGTTCTCCCTATAAACTATAGATTTACCTAGGAGGGATCTCTTACAATTATGTAATGGATATACAACCATAAAAAAAGAAAAAATGGGGATCAAGACCAATACTCAAAACATCCTTCCTCAAGGGTGAAATGTTAAAGCTTTGGGTGTAGAATGATGACTATATTGTTATTATCCTGGATTTGATGATGATTTACCCTAATAATGGAGGTTGACAGTGCTTCGCCGCTTTGATTTAACCATGTTTACACCCTTCAACCATAAAGGGAGAGGTAGAGAGGAGGAGGTCTTTTCCTCCTACATTTTTTGTGCCTAAGGGGGGGTGGGGGATGAAATTGATTCAAATAAATTAAAATAAAATAACTCCCCTTTAAACATCCCATCACTGAAACTCCCTAGGCCAAAATACCGGTGCTAACAAATTTTATGTCGCACCTAGGGTAAACATGACATTGTGAACTCAACTGTGGCATTAAATTTCAAATATGAGACTCCACTTGGTAGTTATTCATGGTTCAAGAAAAACTGCACACATGTGAAAAAATATGTTTAAATTTTTTAAATTCATCAGGTTTAGGATCTCTAGGTCCCAAAATCTTGTGGTGACTCACTGCCTAGATTCGGAAATATTTTTAAAAATATTCCAATGTCCTATGGGGGAAAACTAGAAACCCTACATCACTACCACCTTAAGGCCTTTTTCCCCAAAAAGAAAAAGGATAGGAATATGCAAAAGAAACTGATCATTTCTACTGGAACACCCACACTAGCAAGCTCACTAGGTATTCTCGTGCTACTTACAAGCACACACTCAAGGAAACCACCAAATCTGAACCACTCTAACATCCTGCTCTAACCAGATGATGTCATCAAAGAAAGTGACACACATCTCTTTAATCCAACAAAACCTCACAGTTCACATCCACCACTAGATGCACTGTTTCACAACCTCCTCAAGAGTATTGTGTTCAAGAGATTTCAATCACATGAGTAAAAGATAGGATAGTATACTCATAAAATTTACAAGAATCTAGACACAGAAAAAACGTGTCATACCCTGTGCGACTTCACCTCTCCTCAAAGTAGAGTAATCCCAAATATAAACACCACCACACCCTCTAGTGGCATCCCAACTGAGTATGGATGGTAAGAAACCAATCCATACTATGGAAAACATTATAGTTTCTAACTCTGCCTATAACTAATGATTAAAATCAAGGCTCTCTCATCATTGGGGTATCCAAGAAAAAAGGGTCAGGTAGAAAAACTCCGCTAAGAAGGACAATACCTACTTCAACACTCCATCACACAACCTCACCCTAAACCCCCAATTATAAGGATCTCATTTCCATACCTCAACACTACCTAATTTGGGTGACACTGACTCACCCTCAAGATTGTGGTCTCATCATAAAAAATCATGTTGGTGGGGAAAGTTTCCATTTTCTTCATGAGTTAAAAGGTATATCAAACTATTCCATGTCCTCCTCAAGCATATCACATACAAATATGATCCCAATAACATGAGGGTAACAATGCACAACAAATGGATTACCAACCACTCAACAAGGTATTACTAGACCCTATTTTTGGAAACTCCTAACACATCACCAAGCCCCGAACCGACAATTCAGAGGGGAAAATCCACCACACCTCGATAATATCCTCTTTGGGTGGCACTTAATCACCAGTATGATTTTTCTTGCATCACTAAAATGTGTCTCTTTTGGGGAAGTATCCGTCTTACTTGATCATTTGAATCTATGTTGAACACCACCCACGCAGGGTTCTAACGACACCTACTTCACCCTGAAAAATCTTTTACCAATAAGAAAAAATAAAGGAGTACCTCACAAAAAAAGGTGGTCAATGCTGATACAAAAAATTAAAATGGATGTGGATCATACATCCATTCATTCTCAAACATTCTAGTTTATAGGCCTCTATAGACTCCACATTTCCTCACCCGCATCCTCTAGCTCCCTGAGCCTGGCATGGACCACCGAGGAATTGTGGTGGAAACACCTCAAACCGCCTTCCACCTCTTGCTACTATACAGTATCCCATTCCTTGTATTCCATCTTGCAGAACCCCTACTTCAAATGCTACCTATTTCAAGGTGGTATGTTGAATGGCTCTATATTAGTATCACGACGAGTTGTAAAATATCTAGCAAGATGTCTTCGATCATCGCAAGCATAACTCCACTTATCCTACGTCTGACTTGATCCCCATCACTGCTCCTAATCCATAGGCCCATGAGCTTGAGCATGGGAATGGGTATTCCTCCCATGTTGTGATATAATCACATATAATTTTCTAGTCATTGTAGATGCCTCAACCTTGAAACCACAACTATCAGCCAGATCTGCTTGTTCCACTTTTAGGAATCTTTCTACAACCATAGATTGCTCCAGTACCCTTGCATAAGAGGGAAGATACAGGGATGCCACACATGATTAAAAATCTCTTTAAAGGCCCTAGTAAAAGGTAAAATTCTTAAATAATGGGTCTTAAATCATGTTCAATTAGTAATGTGATAGGTATGTGATTATTTCCATGTACTCTACAATGTTAGGCTACCCTGACGAAGTTGTAGAAGTTCTTGGATATGCACTGACCTCAATGTGACTGCTTATAAATCTTCCCTAAAGGGAAACTTGAACTCTACCAAAGTGAGTGTCACTTCATCATGGTACTATGTCACTAAACTCCATCATCACTTGACCTAACCAACCTAAAGGGTTTCCGCAAGGACCACCATCTGATTGGAAGGTGTACCAATCAAGACAAAAACACATGTGACTACCTCGATCCAGTCATCTGCTACCTGTGGGTATGGATCACCCTGGAACATTATAGGTCACTACCTCTGAAACTCATGCAATTCACTCAGCCTACGTGTATCCCAGGCCTTCACAACCAGTACAACTAGCAGCTCAATGGGTGGTGGCTCAACGGGAAGACCACCCAAAGGTACCATCTCTAAAATTGTTCCATGTACTAAAGAATCTCCATGGGATTGATTTTCATCAAAATCACACCATATAATCCATTTATTATTTATTCATGGATTCATCCTTAAATTAAATCAAAACATACCATGATCAAATAGTATATCTTCGGAGGTTACTCAAGAAGGGAAAAGAAAGACCAAAACCCAGTCCTATATAATGCATGTACCATTATTTCCCTTGTGACCAATTTCTTTTGAGTATCGAGTTGAAAAAAAGGATATCAAAGTCCTGGTTAATTGATATGTCAGTCACCGCACCAACACTGGAACCTCTGGCCTGAGAGCCAAACCTAAAACATCCAAACACTGTTGTTATGTAACACAACCATGTAACACCCCGAGATTTTATGAAAAATATTCTTTTTAATTTCATTAATGTCTTGTGTTGTACGCTACACCAAAAGGAGCTTGCTCAACATGCATCCTTGACTTGCCTTGTATTACATGCAATCGCGACCTTCCTCGATAGCGTGTGTAGTACGCAATACGGAGTTTCACTAAACAACGATATGCTATTAAAATATTATTAAAACTAGCCGTTATGAATAGTAATAACCACCTTTTAAAATTTTAGAAATTTTATCTCTCAAAATGGACTTCATTTTTGGATTCGGAGTATTGAATTTAGCCTAAGGTGAAATTTTGGTACTTTTCGGATAACTTTCATATTCTGATGAATAGTGAAAATTACTAAATTATAATTAAAAACAATTTTTTTAATCGAAATAATTAATAGTGATAAATTATTAATTTGAGTGGTTTTAAAGTATATTTAGAATATATTTTTACAATTTAATACAATTTTTGTCATTGGATGTAATTTCACATTTAAACCAGTCATAAACAAGTGTCAATCTTTTGATAGTTATTATCTCTTAAGAACATGTTATTTGTTTTGACGACGAGAATTAATTTTTAAATTAATTAACGCAACTGATATGTTTTGAATTTGATAAAATAGACATTATTTTTGAATTCATAATATCAAATATAGCTTAGATCTAATTTTTGGTATTTTTCTGGAAACTTTCATTTTTTGATGAATAGTGAAACCACTAAGTGGTAGTTAAAAAACTGATTTTTTTCATAAAACTTAATTTTACCACTTCTATGAGTGGAATTTCGAAAATACGAGAGACATGGTTGCTGTCAGTAAGTAAAATTGGTTCAATGAGATGAAAATAATTTTTTGGTGAATAGTAACTTTTTACTTTTTTTACCACGGTTAAAAGTAAATAGGGTAATTAAGGGTAAAAATGATATTATTATTACCCTAACACATGTCCTAATTCTATTGGACAAGTGTAATTCGACCAAAATCAACCTTAGGAATAAAATATGACCATTTAGGCCCACTTGGATTAGATTAGGACATTTATTATTAATTTATTTAAAGAAGGGTTAAAATAGTTAAAATCAAAGTTTAATAAGTAAATCATTTTTAATATGGGGTTATACATAAGATAAATTAGACTATAAACATTAATTAGAAATATAAAAAGATTTCCCACATAATTGTATTTTATTTTTAATTTTTAGACATTAAATAATTTAATTTATTTATGACACAACGATGATGCAGTAATTATCTTATTAATGAAATATTGACATAATTGATGTTATAAATACCCAAATAAATATAATATGAGCCTTTTTATGAATTCAACTAATTTTTTAGGTTAATATGACATGTTAGTAGAGTTTAAATTAACTTTTTTCGAACTAATCATTCTGTTATTATTTTCACAAAAATCAATTACTAAATAGTGTCAAAATTGACATAAAATAGTTTTTAAAACAAATATTATATTATTAATTGTTATTGTATTCCTAAAAATCTAAGGTTCGGCCAAATGACTTATATAAGGTTATATATATTAATAATAAACAACTTGGGGTTATTTTGGCTTGATATAGTAAGTTTGTTAACCTTATAGTATAAGAACACAAGAAGACACGGTAAAAGTAAAATTATTTAACTTAATGTTAAATCTAAATGATAAGGTTAAAATAGGAACCTAAACTTGTCTAAATTCTATTTGAGAAGATTATTTAGACCCATCCCCACCTTATCCTAGAAATAAATCAATTTGGAGCTATTTAAAACCGAACTTGACTTTATAATAAAATAATATTTTTAGTTATTCCAAAGGTGCCCCTCTCCTCCCTTATAAAAGGGCACCTCATCCCTCTCTTCCTCACACAACTTTGAGCCTTCAAGCTCGGCCAAACCCTTCCAAATTATCTTCTCCACTTCCCTAGAAACATCCTAGAGGTTCTGGTATTCCTAAAAGACTAATTTTAGTGCCCTAAGAGGAGGTCTCAAAGAGGCGCTTCAAAGAAGAGGTAATTTCCGTTACCGATTCTTTCACCTTTATTTCTTCTTCCACTTCCTCTTATTAGGTTTTTTAATTGTGAAGTAATAACATAAGTATCACTAATATACTGATATGTTATTATAAGTATGAAACAATCCTATTTCACCATCTATCCATCCTACGGAAAACGAAATCACCGCGCGTGCGTACATACAGAATACCGTCTCCACGCCGTGGTGAAATCTATTTTCCACCACCACCTTACTTGGATGGGTATAATGGTGTAAATAATAACTATATATTATTATTTTAAAGTGATATTTATTCTGAAATAGTATACATAAACTCCAATACAGTCCCACGATCATGAGAACGATATCATCGCTCGTGCGTACGTACGGACTACCTTCTCCACGACGCGATGAGATTCATTCTCCACTTTACCCATTCATGAATGATTATAAAGTATATATAATAAGTAATCATGAAATATATGAAATAATAATGATACTGGATTTATGTGTATATAAATGTATGTCATCTACTTAATTTCGTTCAACTCAATAAGGAAACGAAAACAGCGTTCATGCGTAAGTACGGCCTACCGTCTCCATGAACGATGTATTTATTTCCATTTACTGATTTATTATATATATGTATATTCTGAATATATATATATATATAAATCATTTTTTATATTCTGGAATTAAGTAATCATGATCTAAGTAATCATATGAATAATTACAAGTCAAAACACGGACGACAAATGATACAATTTTACCCAAAACGCTCTTTAACATGGAATTTACAAAATAACGGGTAATATAAAGTCATAAGTGAACCATATATGATATCATAACAATGAATATGATTCTGTAATAAGTCAATGACATTATTTAAATCATTATACAGGAGGTTCGGACACTTACGAAGCAAATCTGACCTAAGGTAAGGGAAATATCACAATATCATTTTTATCCGAGATTGTTTATACTTTAGTATTTACTGGGGTGTATTTTATCATCCACATCCATGTTTCCTCAATATTTAATATTATTTCCATCCACCAACAATTGTTTAAATCCAATTTTACCCTTTGGTGAGTTTTTAGTAAAAGATATGAAAGGAATCTTTTGTCGTTTTGTACGAGGTACTTTTTGACTTTTCCGACAAAAGTACGAAGAATGTTTTTTTTAACTTATACGGAATGAATGGATTTTTAAAACAATATTTCCAAGAATCTTCCTTTACAAGTTTTCAAGTTTATTTTTAATCAACTTCTTTTGGTTTAAAATTGTATGACATGTTAAGAAAGGAAAAATGTTTTTGATGAAGAAAGGATATTTTCCTCAAGAATGGAGTTCAAGTGTTTTATCAAAATTATTTTCCATCTAAGATAAAATAGGGTTCTGTTTCTATCCCTATTATTACATTGATTTGATAATGTTGTGATGGAATTATTTTTATGAATTCCTTTATCTTATATGAATTGTTTTATGATGTCATGTTGTTTAAGAATCCCATTTTTATTACATGGGTTATGAAATGATGTATGATTTATGATTATGTGGCACACATAAGAATGGTATCATTATGAGATGGGTGGGACCTATATCTCCCTCCAATGCATTGGGTAAAGATTTTATATCTCATGAGATAGACATGGATGGAATGGTAGGTTATACCGGTTCAGTGAAACAGGACTGAAACGAGGGTGACTCGGTTCAGAAATGGACTTTTTCCACTAAGATAGTCTTGGCAATGAGTCTTGACTAATAAGAAATGATTATCTATGATTATTTATGTATTCCACAAAGTTTAATGTTTTAAGTTATTATTATTGTGATTACATTTCACTGCCATGAGTTATCCCAGGTTATGAAATTATGATCTCTTTTACAGGTTAAGATTTCCAATAGTTATGTGCTTATGTATATGATGTGATTGATATTTCTTTTGTTTACCGTTACTGAGCATTTGAGCTCACCCTTTTATGTTTTCTTTTCCCCAGGATATAAAGAAAGGTTTTAGGTATAAAAAAAAGAAGATCTTTACTGGAGATGTTGAAGATCTTTCACCAGGATTAGAAGATTATATTCCGATTTTCCAAAGACACTAAACTATTACGATCCTTGTGTGTGTGTTTTTGTTATGTACTAAGTATTCCTCAAATGTAATCTAATGTCAATGTACGTCAATCTTCGGGTCTCTACAGTTGGTATCAGAGGAAAGTTTTAGTCAACCTTTGTAAACTAGGATGTGAAAACGTTAGTGAGATCCCTAGAGATATTTCTAAGGTATGCCTAGGGATGTCTCTAAGGTTAAGTATGTGTATAGGTTATAGTACTAGAATTACGCTAACGATCATAGAATTAAACCTAAGATGTTAGATATTGAAGGTAATCCCCCTTTATTATGTTGTTTCCCCTAGCATGATTTTTCCCTCTCACACTATTCTTTTTGGGTTTTAGACGATGGCTGGAACCCGAAGGAACCGTGTTGATCAATGCAATGGACAATGCAATGATTGCCCTCCTGAACAAACAAATGTTATGGGAGATGGAGTGCAAAATCTTATTGCTATACTTACACAAGCTATGAATCATTCTGGACTTCCAAATGAGCAGAGAAGGGAACAATATTCTATTGATTCCTTCATGAGGCAACGTCCACCTTCTTTCAGTGGGTCTTCCGATCCACTTGTTGCTGAACAATGGATCAGTACCACTGAAAAGATATTTTCAGTTCTTCAATGTTCTGAGCATGATAAAGTCATCTTAGCAGTATATCGTTTGGAAGGTGAAGCTGATCAATGGTGGAATCTTATCAAGAATACGAGGCCAAGAGATGAAATTGAGTCCATGTAATGGGACGAGTTCAAGAACATGTTTTTCAGTAAGTACTTCCCTAGCATTCTTTGAACAAAGATGGAAAAGAAGTTTCTTGAGCTGAAGAAGAAGGATGATGAATCTGTTGGTATATAAGAAGCGAATTTTACAAGACTTGCAAGGTATGCATCCGGCATTATCATCCAACCTGAAAGTAAAGTTGATCGATTTTCCAGTGGATTAAAACCAAGTCTTCGAAGGGAATTTGCTATAAGAGACTTCAGTAGCTATGAAGAAATTGTGTGTTGTGCTATGAAGGTAGAAATGGAAGTTGGTGTTACATATCCATCTCATGGTTTTGAAAAGAAATGAGAGATGGAGTTCAAGGAGAAATCTCAAAATAATGGTGAAAAGAATATGAATGTTTCCTTATGCACAAAGTGTGGAAAGAAGCATGGTGGAGATTGTCTTAAAGGGACTAGAAAATGTTTTAAGTGTGGAAAAGAAGGTCATCGAGCAGCTGGGTGTCGAAGTAATGAAAAAAGGGTTTCTAATGATGTGAATAAAGCAAACACTGCAGAGAACGCACCACCAACACTTCAATGCTTCAAGTGTAAGGAAATGGGGCATTATGCTAATAAATGCCCTAATCCAAGGGTTAGTGATGATCGACATGAGCAACCGCTTAAGGCAAAGGACAAAGGGAAGTCACATGCGATCACTATTGGCGATGTTGAATATGACAACGATGTGGTGGAATGATTAAGTGTTTATGTAATGGGATTCCAAAATAATGTTGTATCATAAAGTATTGGCATATTTATTTATTGGTCTAATGTGGTATTCAAAGTGATTGAGATATTTTTGGAAATAAGATGATATGCGCATAATGAAGGGAAAATGAGAAAACGAAATGTTTAAAAGTATTCATGAGATCATGATTGATATAAGGACTAAGTGATATCATGGTTTGAGTATATAGAATTTTGAGGATTTTGGTATGTGAAAAGTGTTAACTTTTAACTGCATTCAAGTTTTCACTATGGTTCAATAGGTATTCAAGAGAATACATGATTAAGGCCTTTGAATGTTTGGAATGTGACCAACAAGAAACATCTTATGATATACTGGGATCAATGATGGTATTAAATCTCTGGTAATCGTTTTCACTATATTATGAGAATGGACTGAAGTATTATGGATAAGCCTAAAGACTAGAATGGATTGTTTTAGACATAAGTTAGTATTGTTTAAGGATAGAAGTTTTTTTCGATATTATTGATGGGATATTATAGTAATATAGTTTTAGAAAAAGTACAACCTGCAGGACGAGCGACATCCCAACGCCTCGGACAAGGTCGTAGGAATCAAACCCACAACCGAAGTGCGACTGGCCTTTATCGCCTACCACTGGCCTACAGGAAGTCCCTGGTTAGTGGAAACTAGTTTTATTTTATTAAGCGGTATGATATATGAAGTATAAGTTCATTTTAGGAACTATATAGGATTAATCTCACTATAGATGGACTTATGTATTTTTTGATAACTTTTTTAACCTTTTGTTAGAGACAGATGGAATGACCCATCATTCTATCACATGATCTATTAACACTTCACGAATAACAAATTCAACTTCATTTCTTTAAGAGATGAAGTGGAAATTTTTCAAAGAACAAACAACAGTGAGATTGTACCAAAATTAAGTAAGTATTTCTTCTAATTCAAAATTTTCAACTTTAGGGAAATGATCTTGAAAACCAAAAATGTTGTCCTAGTGCTCTTATATCTGATGAATCAGATGGTACCTTAGATCATCACAAATTTATGGATTTGTAATTGCTGGCTCTTTCATATCCATGTTCTCTACCACTCTCCATCAGAACATGATGGTTAGATTCCTCTTCCATATCCATATCTTCACCTATGTGGAAACCTAGTGATTAGTTTTTTTGGGTAACCGTTAAGTTTCATACTTTTGTTTTTAAAGATTAGTTTTGGTATTCCTTTTTACGATGTGGGTTTCTATCAAAGAAACTTTCGAATAGTAAACCATTTATAACCTCGATGAATTTCGAGGGAGAAATTCATTTTAAGGGGGGTAGAATGTAACACCCCGAGATTTTATGAAAAATATTATTTTTAATTTCATTAATGTCTTCTGTTGTACGCTACACCAAAAGGACCTTGCTCAACACGCATCCTTGACTTGCCGTGTATTACATGCAATCACGACCTTCCTCGATAGCGTGTGTAGTATGCAATACAGAGTTTCACTAAACAACGATATGCTATTAAAATATTATTAAAACTAGCCGTTATGAATAGTAATAACCACCTTTTAAAATTTTAGAAATTTTAGCTCTCAAAATGGACTTCGTTTTTGGATTCGGAGTATCGAATTTAGCCTAAGGTGAAATTTTGGTACTTTTCGGATAACTTTCATATTCTGATGAATAGTGAAAATTACTAAATTATAATTAAAAACAATTTTTTTAATCGAAATAATTAATAGTGATAAATTATTAATTTGAGTGGTTTTAAAGTATATTTAGAATATATTTTTACAATTTAATACAATGTTCGTCATTGGATGTAATTTTACATTTAAACCAGTCATAAACACGTGTCAATCTTTTGATAGTTATTATCTCTTAAGAACACGCTATTTGTTTTGACGACGGGAATTAATTTTTAAATTAATTAATGCAACTGATATGTTTTGAATTTTATAAAATAGAAATAATTTTTGAATTCATAATATCAAATATAGCTTAGATCTAATTTTTGGTATTTTTCTGGAAACTTTCATTTTTTGATGAATAGTGAAACCACTAAGTGGTAGTTAAAAAACTGAATTTTTCATAAAACTTAATTTTACCGCTTCTCTGAGTGGAATTTCGAAAATCCGAGAGACACGGTTGATGTTAGTAAGTAAAATGTGGTTCAATGAGATGAAAATAATTTTTTGGTGAATAGTAACTTTTTACTTTTTTTACCACGGTTAAAAGTAAATAGGGTAATTAAGGGTAAAAATGATATTATTATTAGCCTAACACATGTCCTAATTCTATTGGACAAGTGTAATTCGACCAAAAACAACCTTAGGAATAAAATATGACCATTTAGGCCCACTTGGATTAGATTAGGACATTTATTATTAATTTATTTAAAGAGGGGTTAAAATAGTTAAAATCAAAGTTTAATAAGTAAATCATTTTTAATATGAGGTTATACATAAGATAAATTAGACTATAAATATTTATTAAAAAGATAAAAATATTTCCTACATAATAGTATTTTATTTGTAATTTTTAGACATTAAATAATTTAATTTATTTATGACACAATGATGATGCAGTAATTATCTTATTAATGAAATATTGACATAATTGATGTTATAAATACACAAATAAATATACTTTGAGACTTTTTATGAAATACAATACTTTTCTAGGTTAATATGACATGTTAGTATAGTTTAAATTAACTTTTTTCGAACTAATCATTCTGTTATAATTTTCACAAAAATCAATTACTAAATAGTGTCAAAATTGACATAAAATAGTTTTTAAATCAAATATTATATTATTAATTGTTATTTTATTCCTAAAAATTTAAGGTTCTGCCAAATGACTTAGATAAGGTTCTATATGTTAATAATAAACAACTTGGGGTTATTTTTCCTTGATATAGTAAGTTTATTAACCTTATAGTATAAGAACACAAGAAGACACGGTAAAAGTAAAATTAGTTAACTTAATGTTAAATCTAAATGATAAGGTTAAAATAGGAACCTAAACTTGTCTAAATTCTATTAGATGAGAGGATTTCGACCCATCCCCACCTTAGCCTCGAAATAAATCAATTTTGAGCTATTTAAAACCGAAATTGACTTTATAATAAAATAATATTTTTAGTTTTTCCAAAGGTTCCCCTCTCCTCCCTTATAAAATGGCACCTCATCCCTCTGTTCCTCACACAACTTTGAGCCTTCAAGCTCGGTCAAACCCTGCCATATTCTCTTCTACCCTTCCCTAGAAACATCCTAGAGGTTCGGGTCTTCCTCAAAGACCAATTTTAGTGCCCTAAGAGGAGGTCTCAAAGAGGCACTTCAAAGAAGAGGTAATTTTTGTTACCGATTCTTTCACCTTTATTTCTTCTTCCACTTCTTCTTCTTAGGTTGTTTCATTATGAAGTAATAACATAAGTATCACTCATATACTGATATGTTATTATAAGTATGAAACAATCCTATTTCACCATCTATCCATCCTACGGAAAACGAAATCACCACGCGTGCGTACGTACGGAATACCGTCTCCACGCCGTGGTGAAATATATTTTCCACCACCACCTTACTTGGATGGGTATAATGGTGTAAATAATAACTATATATTATTATTTTAAAGTGATATTGATTCTGAAATAGTATACATACACTCCAATACAGTCCCACGATCATGAGAACGATATCATCGCTCGTGCGTACGTACGGACTACCGTCTCCACGACGCGATGAGATTCATTCTCCACTTTAACCATTAATGAATGATTATAAAGTATATATAATAAGTAATCATTAAATATATTACATAATAATGATACTGGATTTATTTGTATATATGTGTATGTCATCTACTTAATTCCGTTCAACTCAATAAGGAAACGAAAACATCGTTCATGCGTACGTACGGCCTACCGTCTCCATGAACGGTGTATTTATTTCCATTTACTAATTTATTATATATATGTATATTATGAATATATATATTTAAATCATGTTTTATATTCTGGAATTAATTAATCATGATCTAAGTAATCATATGAATAATTACAAGTCAAAACACGGACGACAAATGAAACAATTTTACCCAAAACGCTCTTTAACATGGAATTTACAAAAGAACGGGTAATATAAAGTCATAAGTGAACCATATATGATATCATAACAATTAATATGATTCTGTAATAAGTCAATGACATTATTTAAATCATTATACAGGAGTTTCGGACACTTACGAAGCAAATCGGACCTAAGGTAAGGGAAATATCACAATCTCATTTTTATCCGAGATTGTTTGTACTTTAGTATTTACTGGGGTGTATTTTATCATCCACATCCATGTTTCCTCAATATGTAATATTATTTCCATCCACCTAAAATTTTTTAAATCCAATTTTACCCTTTGGTGAGTTTTTATTAAAAGATATTAAAGGAATCTTTTGTCGTTTTGCACGAGGTACTTTTTGACTTTTCCGACAAAAGTACGAAGAATGTTTTTTTAACTTATACGGAATGAATGGATTTTTAAAACAATATTTCCAAGAATCTTCCTTTACAAGTTTTGAAGTTTATTTTTAATCAACTTCTTTTTGTTTAAAATTGTATGACATGTTAAGAAAGGAAAAATGTTTTTGAAGAAGAAAGGATATTTTCCTCAAGAATGGAGTTCAAGTGTTTTATCAAAATTATTTTCCATCTAAGATAAAATAGGGTTATGTTTCTATCCCTATTATTACATTGATTTGATAATGTTGTGATGGAATTATTTTTATGAATTCCTTTATCTTATATGAATTGTTTTATGATGTCATGTTGTTTAAGAATCCCATTTTTATTACATGGGTTATGAAATGAGGTATGATTTATGATTTTGTGGAACACATAAGAATGGTATCATTATGAGATGGGTGGGACCTATATCTCCCTCCAATGCATTGGGTAAAGATTTTATATCTCATGAGATAGACATGGATGGAATGGTAGGTTATACCGGTTCAGTGAAACAGGACTGAAACGAGGGTGACTCGGTTCAGAAAGGAACTTTGTCAACTAAGATAGTCTTGAAAATGAGTCTTGACTAATAAGAAATGATTCTCTATGATTATGTGTGTATTCCACAAAGTTTAATGTTTTAAGTTATGATTATTGTGATTACATTTCACTTCCACGAGTTATCCTAGGTTATGAAATTATGATCTCTTTTACAGGTTAAGATTTCCAAAAGTTATGTGCTTATGTATATGATGTGATTGATATTTCTTTTTTTTACCCTTACTAAGCATTTGAGCTCACCCTTTTATGTTTTCTTTTCCCCAGGATATAAAGAAAGGTTTTAGGTATAAAAAAAAGAAGATCTTTACGGGAGATGTTGAAGATCTTTCACTAGGATTAGAAGATTATATTCTGAGTTTCCAAAGACACTAAACTATTACGATCCTTGTGTGTGTGTTTTTGTTATGTACTAAGTATTTCGCAAATGTAATGTAATGTCAATGTACGTCAAGCTTCGGGTCTCTACAACCAAATCCTCTTATTGGGAGTATTCCAAACAACATCCCAAGGATAGACCACCTTTGATACCAATATATCATGACCCAACCCAATATGGGGCTCGATCCTTAACTACACCATGCTCAACTAAAAAGTTTAGATATATAAAAATCTGGAAAATAAATGCATGAATACAACTATCCAAAACTAGAGTACAACAAAATTATTAAAAGCATAAAATGGAAAAACATGCACCCTCCAAAATAAAGGTGTAAAAGAGTCTAGCATGCTCATAAAGAGGGGATCACTTTTAAGGAAACTGGTGGAAAGCTCCTCAGCCCAACTCTGGTAGGCACCATATTCGGTCTAGCTCACTAAGATCTTCTTTCCTATAGTCCTATCTATACTCCGTTGAAAGGCATGTGGTCCTCAAAAGACACAACAAGTGTGGGAAAAGACTTGTGTAGGGTAGAGTATAAAAATACTCAGTAGGCACCCCAAAAAACCAAAAGAATAATTGAGAAACTAAAAGGAAACAATCCTCTCAACCTAGCCAAAGAGAACCCAATCCAGAGAGAAGCTTAATCTCAAAATATCCTCAGTTATACATGACAGTTAGTTCATTCCATAAGGGGTGTCAACCCAGACACGTGAAAACACCACAAGGACTCCTAGAATCACCTATATATACTTTTCCCATACACCAAGTATCATAAGGTTACTACCTCATAGCCAAAAAAACATGATTATAATCAAATCTCTAAAGGTAAAATAAAACCCAATGAACACATTCCACAAGCTCAACCATCGCAAATGGAACTTGTCTGGTAGTTGCACTCCATTGAAAACAACTCACTAGGTATTTCTCTAGTTCCTAGCACCAGAGGTCCTCCAATAACTAACCTAAATGTAGTGAAAGTTAAATAAACCCAATTATAGAGACCCTCCCTTCACCGCTACACATAGTTATAGGAGAAATGCTCCATACTATGCACCATGTGCATCCTCTCTAATGAAAAAAATAGAGGGACCCATACCTCTCCACTTCCCCATAGTAAAGGAAGTACTATCTCTTAACCAAAATGTGAAACCTCTTTCACCAATATAAGGAGTTTCTCGCAACTCAACCCATCAAGGGATTCCTAACTCATAACTAGGTTTCATAAGCAACTAGTGGAGAGACCCACTCCTCTTAACTTTACTCAATAAATGAGGGTGCACAAACTTCAATAGAGGACTCATGCCCAGCTGCTACTCGGAGATGGGGGAGTATTAATCCATATATGTGGATCATCACCCTAGTATAATAGGGAAGTATAACTTAGTAGATAGAGGACCCACACCCTAACTTGGTATGGGAGTAACACTCCATACATAGTGGACCTACACCCTAACATAGTAGGGGATTACCACTCTATGGCTAGAGTAACCTCACCCTAATAAAATAGGGGAGTACCTACTATATCAAAATAAAGGGTATATAGGACATTCACCCTAGTACGACATGGGAGTACTAACTCCAAGGATATATGACTTGCACCCTATCTTGGAAAAGGAGTTATGTCTCTATCTATATGCCACTTGTTGATGACCTGAAACCTGACATGACAGGGGAGTACCAACTTCATGGATATAGGACCCATGTACCTAGTCCAATAGGGGTGTACCTACTCAATCTATCCAACAAGTATGGAGGGACCATGCCCAAACATGGTAGGGGATCACTTTTTCAAACTACTCGAATAATATGTGGAACTCATGTCCTAATCTATCAGGGTATTATCAACCTTAGAAGAACTTCCCAATGGAAAAGAATGCACTCCCACAATGTGGGGAGTCCCATATCAACCAAATAAAATAGGTAAGGGAAATCCACACCCTGATGTTGTAGGGGAGTACTAGTCCCAATATCCATCTTGAAGGACCACACTAATAAACTACATCGGTCAAATGATACATCCCAAACCTCATGCTCGAAACATGAAACATATTATCTCATAGAATGAAATGGAGGCCACCATCATATTCTACATGGAAAATTTATCCTGATAGTCCACTCACAAGCCTGAATCCAAGTTCCAGAGAAGGAGATACAGAAGGCAAAGTACCTCAAGAAGTACCTCAAGAAGTACATGGCATAAACTAGGGTCCAAACAACATGTGATACCACCCAAGCACCTAGACATGTATCTTGCCTACAAAGTTTTCCAACCAATGTAGGGGTACACCGTGTATAAATATGGTACATGTCATGTCCCACTTCACCCGTCCCATGTCTATGTTTCTATTCAACACAATCTACCCAACCATGTACCTTACAAATCGTGCATCCCATACTACATAGTGGGTTTGGTCTAAAAGGACACATGACTGTGTTGTTTTCATGTGCCCGTGTCTGGAACCTGTTCCCATGTACTTTGGCCATGTGTTGTTACACTTCCATGTACTATTACATGATTGTCTCAAGCTGTGATCCATAGTCACACGTTTCAGGTCACTAAACGGAATGAAACCTCAGTATATAGAATATAGACCCCAAATTTCATCTTACCTTAATAGTAAGGGATACATGGAATGTCTCACTAGACTAAATGTTATGTATATGGTAATTATAGTTGAGAATCTCATGAAAAATTCCTAGATTCACCCTGGTTCTCCACAAACCCCAGTGATCTACCTAGTAGGGATCTCCAGAAATTGTATAAGAGATCTAAAACCTTACAACAAATCAAAATTAAGGGGATCGTGACTAAAACAGAAAACCTCTTACCTCAAAGGAGAAACGCCAAATATTAGAGTATAGAACGACACCTAGATTATGTTGCTCCTTGATCTGATGATGATCTATGCCAAGAACGAAGATTTATAGTTCTTTCTCACTTTGATTTCACCGCATTTCCACCTATCATCCAAATATAGAGATGAGGAGAGTAGGATGGTTTCTCCTCCTTCTTGTATCGTGTTCCTAAAAGGGCACGGGAGGAAATTTATTTTAATCATTTGAAATCAATTAAATCCCATTTAAACATCTTTTCACCAAAATTCCCTAATCCAAAAAACCATCACCAACAAATTTTATTTTGTGAATAGGTTAAAAACAATGTTATGAACTCAACCATAGCCTCATATTTCCAATATAAGACTCATCTCATGAGTTTTTTACATTTAAAGTGAAATTGAACACGCCTGAAAAAATATATTTAATATTTTTAAAATCACCACATCAAGGATCTCTGGGCCCCAAAATCATATGCCAACTTAGTGTCTAGCTTTGAAATTGTTCTCAGGGAAAAACCGAGTCACTACAGAAAAGATAAAAAATGACGATTTCAGTTTTCTTAATAGAACATAAGTAAATTAGATTAATGGGTGTTACTGTAATATAAAAAAATAATTATACTATAAATACTGAATTAATCATATAATACTGGGAAAATATATTTTAAATGGAAATATATAAAAAAATGTTAAGGAAAAGATAGTACTTTTGTTGAGAAATTTGAGCTTCCCTTAGAAGTTTCCTTGGATAGGGAGCGAAAATATTATAATAAAAATAAAAATGAAGTGAAAAAAATTAAAAGGGAAGTAAATAAGGAAACTATTCAATATTAAACCAAAATTTAGGGCTATCCATGAGGGTTTGTGAGTGTCCCTTTTATAGTTAGTGAGAATGAAATTTCTGAAAATATTTCATCTTAGTATAAAAAGATAACATGTTTGACATGTCAAGAAGATGCAAAAAATGGATAATAATGGAGGATAGATAAGGTTTGGTCAAGAAAATCCTCAACCACTCAATTAAAAACATGTTTTTAACATGTTTTCCTTTTACCCTTTTTTTACCCTTTTTATCCTTTGGATTTTACCGCAAAAACTAGTTTTTACCAAAGTAATTCATTTATTATACCTAACAATTAAATGAAAATTATTAAATAATTTTTGAACTAATTATTAAAAATATGAAATCAATTATATGAAATAATATTTTTATTTTTAATAAATATTAATTTTTTCATTATTGTGTGTAATGCATAAAAACATTTTTTTATAAAAAAGTGTATTTTTAAGTTTAAATTTGTGTGTATGATAAAATTAATAATGAATTTTTTTACTAAGGTAAATTGGTTTATAAAAATTATGTGTATTTAAAATATTGAAAAAAAATATTATCAAAATAATATTTAATGAAAATAAGAAACCAAAAATAGTTTTTTTATTGGGAAATATTACTTAGGTATATAAAATTTCAAACAAAAGTTATTAAAATCAAAAATGGGTTTCAAAAATATATATTTTTTACTCTTTAGATAAATCATTGATCATTAAAGATATTTTATATGATTTTAATTTATTTTTACTTCTTGATATAGTCATAAATTATATGGTTTTAGTAAAAACTATACTTTTCCCAATTCAGTAAAAATTATTTTTTTAGAAAAATCAAAAAAAATAATAATAAGATAATTTTGACACTATAAATTCAAATATGATATAATTTTTATCTAATTAGAACTATGAAATTTATAAATTTAGTTATTTTAATAAAATACAAAATATAAATAAAAACTACTTTTATTGATAAATATCCTTGTTGAACATTAAGGGTTCCCAATATTATTCTATAATGATTTTTAATTTAAATATTATTAATATATTATTTCATATATTGTTATATTATATATTATAGTAGTAACAATTTATATGTTTTTTATATAATATAACAACACTTTAAATATTTATTTGAGAAAAGAACATTCCTTTTTAATATTAAATCATATTAATTATTTTTCCTCTAAATATAAGAAAATTTAACTGATTTCTATCTTTTTATTTATATGAGTTTTCAATCAAATTAAAATTTTATGGATAGTTTTAGTTTAGTCTTTCATGAAGAAAAAGTTATTAATATAATATTTATTTATAGAAAATACAAAGTGAAATTTTGGGTCGCCACACCCAACCCCTAATAGAAAAATATTAACCGTGTTATGTTAGTATGATGTACCTTTACCCTAATAAATATTATTTAAGAATATTATCATAGTATATATAAGTTATTATTATTTTAGGGAATGATTAAAAACTTTTTATATGAAAAAAAATATATATTTATTGTCATATTAATGTTATATAGATAAATAAACATTTTGTGATATGGATAACACATGTATGAATACATGATCTAGTAATCAAAAATACAAAATTACTTGGTTTTATGCCATCAAAAAATTACTCCTACTTGAACTAGATACAATTTTTAACATTTCTAAACTCTTTATCACTGAAATAATATTTATCCTTCTATTGATATATGGATTTATTCACTTCTGATTCCACAATTAACATTATGGCTACAGTACTATTAGTAAATTTATTTCTTTGACTAAAGCTTCAAAATAGTTGATGTTATAAAATAAATGAAACTTTTATCTTTTTCATTAAATTATATGATATATATGGATTTTTCTTAATAATTATCCCAATGGGTTCTTTATATTAAATCTCATCAATGTAGGTTATTCCTTTATAATCTCAAGTTGTCTTCTAAAAGATCCTTTATACTATATCTTTATAATTCTCCATAGTCTTTTTATAATAAACCCATCAATATGAATTTTACTAATTCATACTTCTTATTAAGACCCATACATTTCATACATAGATATTTAATCATAATATATTAATATTAATTACACAACATTATGACCCATGTAAGTACCATAATATTTTAGTGTGTTTGGAGACTAGATACAAAATATTATTATTTCATAGAAGGTCTTCAACATGTCACATAAATATATTTCCACATAGTAATCTTCTTAGACATACCCAACTTTAAACCTTTCTTTATAACATGGGGAAAGGAAACATAAGAAAGGGTCAGTTCAGATGCATAATAAGGGTATAAAAGTGAGATATCAAGGATCAGTTAATTATAACATGAACATAATAGTATGAGAACATGAGAGTGACATTTGAAAATCATACCGTATATATCATAGACCATAATCCTATGTCATGGAATAATTCATGGAAATTAATAAGACATGAATCACAAAGGAATCAAATAACATTATCCATAAGAGAATAACATATGAATAAGACATACGTATTTGTCATTCATATAATTATAGAAAATAATTTCTTTAGTATTCTAGGCTCACATCCATGGTTATAAATGGATTAGGTTCACTCCCCATTCCATGTTCAAGGATCACTCCTTAGGCTATCATAGTGGATTAGGTTCTCTCCCCATTCCATAATCAAGTTTCACTCCTAAGAATAAAATATTGGATTGGGTTCCCTCCCCGTTTCATAGTCATGGTTCACTCCTAATACAAACATAGTTGAAAAGTCCCTTCATAAACAAGGATCAATCCCCACTCTAGTCCTATTTATCTCAGAAGATATCCATCTTCACCCATTACATTATAGGGGTATATAATTCTAGCCCCAACCATTAGATAATCATAATGCATTCATGTGTTTTGTATAAGATCATAAACTAATCATCATATATCACAACCCATGGAGATTAAATGGGTTTTATAAATATTTCATCATCATAATCTTAAAACATCCAAATAAATAATAAGTATCTTATCCTTTGATCATATCCCTAGTATAGTATAAGTAACTTCAAAGGATGTTATCATAAATCAAAATTCCTTTAAAATATTGCTTGGAATATTTCTTGATGAAAATTCTATTTTTATTTTAGAAGTACTTATTTTAAATCTAAAACATTACAAAATATTAATGAAAACATTTTTTTGAAAATAACCTTAAAAATGTATAAAGGAAGCATTAAATTGTTGATTGGTTAAAATAGTTGGAGATTCCATTCATGTTGTATAAGATAAAATAAAATAACCCTTTCACACATTTGTAAAAAAATCAAAAAGATTATTATTTAAAAAACTATAAGAATATTTATTTTAGATAATGTAGATTTGAGAGAAATGGATTTTTTATCAAAGAGAGAAATAAAGACGATTTTCCTTAAAAATATTCTTTTAGTGTACAAAGAAATAAAAGAGATAAAAATGAAAGATAAAAATGTAATTTCTATAAATAAATAATGGAAAATAAAATTCATAAAATTAATGAGGGATTTATAATGAAATTTCATCACCTAAAATATAGGGACCCTAGCCATTTACATATAACATTACATTATTTTAAGCATAATTATACATCAGAGTACAAGTTAAGTATCATAAATTCTAGTGTATTGGAAGACTAGGTATATAAAACTGAAAACAAGGAACTAAATAAAACATTTCTTTATTTAACATTCAAATTTAGATTCTAAATTCCATTATGTTCATACATCTTCATAGGGTACCATATGGAACACATGAACAAAGGGAGAGCTAAATATCCTAGTAAGGGAATAACCCTAAAAATAAATAATTATCACATGGGATAAAATGCATGACATGATGGTATAAAAAATGCATGTAACATATAAAATCATAACATATAAACATGGAATCATATAAACATTGAGTCAAATTAATTTTGAAGAAACATAAAGCATGACTTTAGCATTATTCAAGGCTAACCACCAAGACCACCACACATGGTATCAAAAGTCAAGGCTAACCGCCAAGAATGTCGCACATAACATCTCATGAGACTCAACTTTACCCAATGAATTAAAGTGCTACTTGGGAACAACTATATTAAATGTTCATGAATATGTTTTTCACATAAATAATCATACATAATCAATCATACATAAACATAAGGGTTACCCATGTGAGGAATTGGGTACCACAATAATGTCATAAAGCATAAAAAATGGGTATATCATAATAGTTTCTATGAAATAAAGGATATAAAATATACATGTAAATTTATAAGGGGAAATATTCATGTATCATGGTATGTGATTTTAAATATAAGTTAAAACTTGTAAGAAAAGTATTTAAGAAATTTTAGCATTATAACCTTTTTGTGTGGTTTTATGAAAAATATTATTGAGCATTTTAAATATATAAGAGAACAATCCTTTATATAAAAAAATAAGTTAACCAAGAAGTTTTTAAACAAATAATTATTTTATGTGTAAAATGGTGTCTTAAAACATAAGATATAGTGAACTTAAAATTGGGTAAGAATTCAGGAAGTTCCCTCAAAATAGGTTTTCTTATCATGAAGTATTGGGGAGGGAATCACTTAAAAACATATATATATATGAAATATAATGATGAAAATGTCTTTAAAAATGAATTACATACATTTAAAAATAATTTATAGGAAGCACATAAGATGATAAGATAACTTCATTTTGGTAAAAGAATGATAAGGTAGCCCGAAGGAACAAAAGAGGTTCGAGAAGATTCCCTTACATATTATCGGCATGGTATCGAGTGTACTTAAGAGAGATTAATGAGAGAGAAATGGATTTATCATCACTTATAAATCATTATGATGGTATGGTGGTGAGAAATCATACCCCATCATTAGATATTACACATAAAAGGGCATAACATATAGGACATTCTTGAATAAAAGTGAAGTAGAGAGGATCCCTTACTCTAGGTCTGATGGTGTTCTCCACTTGATATTAATGACCTGAATATTCAAATTAGGTTCATTAATTAATAATTACATAACCTATTATATATTTAAAATATTTATTATAACCTTTTTATTTTCATTCATTGCATTTTTTATCGATTAAGTGGTTCAATTTTATTGTTTGGGTCTATTTCCTTCCTTGGTTTTAAGGATCGGTTCACTTATACACTTGTTCAGATACACATGTATGATGAAAGAGGTTATCAAAAATTTAAGTTATATAAAATTAGTGAAAATACATAATATTATGTAATTATAAAATTTATTTAGTCATTTGGAGTGAAGTTGGATCATTATATAAAACATTAATGATAAACATTATGACTAACATGGCGATTTAGCTCACAATTAACTTGTTTTGTATTATTATTTTACATTAAGAATTTATAAGGTTTATAGAATATTTTATGATCTGGTTCAAAAATTAAAATGGTTTTATGGCATGTCATGAAGATGTTAATGCAAATTGAATACCCGTCATCCTTGACTGTGATAAATCAAAACCTCTCATATGGTGTTTTCATTTATAGTACAAAAGGAGGGGAGGAAGAGATTATGATAAAATATACCATTAGAATAATATAATTCCCTTAATTTTTTTACTGGAGTTATCATACCATTTGGGTGATGTAAGGTGAGGAAAGGAAAAAAGATAATAAAAGTATTTTAGAGTGGAATTTACCTCTTGAGATTATCTCCTTTGAGAGACTCTTTAGGGAAGAGGTTTTGGTCTTTTGAAGAGACTAAGGGATGTTGGATATGTGGAGGATATTGGGGATAGATTTGAAAAGAATTTAGGAATTTAACTAGGCTTTGGAGGAGTGAAGATAAGAGGTAAGGATGGGTGGTATTTATTTTGGAGGAGAGGAGAGTTTTAAAAATATTCAATCCTTAGTTTATTAATTTCCCTCAAGACCAGAAATAGTGATGATTAAATGACCAAAAAAGTAATATTTTGGTGTCAGTTCGAACCAATGGCCATTTAAATCATCCCTGAATCAAGAATTATGCATAAATTCAGGTTTTAACATTTATTGTGAAATATCATATTTTAATATTCATAAAAATTCAAGTATTTTAAAAATGTCCCAAAAATTCGCGCTAACCATTTTTCGATGCGAGGAACCAAAAAATAAGATCCAATTTTAAAAAATAGTTTTCTAAAAATTAATAATTTAATTTTTAAATTAAAATCATAATTTACGTGAAAAATACATATTTTAAAACTATAACTGATTTTTAATGCTTTCAAAAATTAAATAAGGTCTTATAAAATTATATTAAAATAAGAATACATAAAATTGTTAATTTATGAACACATTTTAGGTAAATAAATTTTCTTTTAAATTAATTAATTAATTGTAATTAATTATTTATGACTTACAAAAAATACATATACTTTTACTATGGCCATATTATCACTTATAAAATGCCTATATTTTATTTATATATTCATGGGTGAGGTTAATATTCTTTTGGATGATTTATTATTATTAAGGGTCATATTACTATTCATAAGGCTACAATTTTATTAATAAGGTTAGGTTACTATTCACCAAAAATTAAGTTTGTTCCATCGGATTCCAAATACCTTACTGATCGCAACTGTGTATGTCATACTTTTCAAAATTCAAATCATATAAGTGAAAATATTACTTTTAAAGGTCACATAGTACTTAGTAGTTCATTGTGTTTTGATTTTATGTGATTATATTACATAATTATAGGAATAAAATTTCCATCGATTAAACATTGGGTCATTACATTATTCACCCCTTGTGAGATTTTACCCTTAAATTTTCATTTTACATTCTAGGCCAAAAACAGGTGTGAGTACTTTTCCATCATTGCCTCTGCTAGTTCCCATGTTGCCTCTTCATACATATGGTTCTTCCATAGTAATTTGACCAGGTGATTAGTCGTGGGGTGTAACACTTTATATCTACGATCCAAGATCTTCACTGGATGCTCCTAAGAAAGATCATCCTATAACTGTACCACTTTTAAAGATAGAACATGTGAAGGATCTGGTATGTAATTTTTTAAGAGGGATACATGGAATACATCATGTACTTTGGCCATGTTTGGTGGAAGTTCTAGATGATAGGTCTCACCCCCAACACGATCAAGAATCTTGAAGGGGACGATGTACCTGGGACTTAACTTTCCATTCTTCCCAAACCTCGTGAACTTATTCCATAGAGATTTGCAGAGAAATACCATGTCTCCAACATTGAACTCAAGGTATCATTGACGATTGTTTTTATAACTATTCTATCGACTTTGGGATTCCATGATATGCTACTGAATGGTTTTCATCTTCTCCACTATTTCTTTGACCATTTTAGGTTCTAGAAGCTTACGCTCACTGACTTCATCCCAACACATTGGGGTTCTTTACATTTTCCCATAGAGGTATTCGTATGATTCCATTTAGTTGCTCGAGTTGAAACTGTTATTATATGAGAATTCAACCGGTGAAAGATTTTGATCTCATCCTCCTTTAAAGTCCACAGAACAAGCTATCAAAATATCTTCTACTGTCTGAAGAGTTCACTCAGATTGTCCATTAGTTTGAGGATGATAGGCCATACTGATGTTCAGTTCAGTGATTAGAGCACGTTGGAGAATTTTCCAGAACTTTGAGGTGAATCTCATATCTCTATCGAATACAATAGATAATGTTACTTTATGCAATGTTACCCCTTCTTTGATATATATATATATATATATATATATATATATATATATATGCAAGTTTATCCAATTATAAGTCCTATCTAATTTCGATAAAGTGAACTATCTTTGTAAGATGATCCATAATAACACATATAGCAAAGTTTCCTTTGGATGTCCTTAGAATTCTAGTGACAAAGTTCATGGTGATGTTCTCCCACTTCCATGTTGGTATGGGTAGTGGTTTCATCCTTCCCTTAGACTTATGTCTTTTATCCATCACTTGTTGACATACTTGGAACTTTAATGTATACTCAACAATCTCCTTGTTCATATTGCACCACCAAAAGTTCTCTTGGAAATCTCATTACATCATTGTGCTCCCTAGGTGGATAGAGAAGGCTGAGCTATGTGCGTCATTTAGAATATCCTTCTTTATCTCTGGATCAAATGGTATACATAATCATGACCCAAATCTTAAAAATCCATCCTCATCAATCATGAACCCATAGGATTTCCCATTATTAATGGCTTACACCCTTTTTAGAATTTTCACAACTTTTCTTTTAGCATCCTTTATTTTCTCCATGAGGGATGGTTGAGAAATCATTTGAGAAAGAATTGATGATGTTCCTCCCTTAATGATTCCCACATCCATCCTATAAAAATCTAAAAAGATTTTATCCTTTTCAATTCTCATCATTGATAAACATGTTGCATCCTTTCTACTTAGAGCATCTTCCACCTTGTTTGCCTTACCAGGATGGCAGTGGATTGAGCAATCATAATTCTTAATGATCTCTATCCATATTTTCTTTCTCATATTAATCTCTTTCTATGTGAATTTATATTTTATACTCTTGTAATCAGTATATATCTCACACGTATCCCCATAGAGATAATTCCCCTATATTTTTATCACAAAGATCACAGCCTCAAAATCCAGATCATGTGTAGAATAGTTTTTCTCATGTATTTTAATCTTCCTTGAGTCATAGGTTATCACTTTATCATTTTTCATCAACAAACAACCTAATAACTTCTTTGAATCATCACTATACACCACAAAAGGTTATCCACTTATTGGGAGTGTGAGTACTAGAATAGTGATTAGAATCTTTTTAAACTCCTTAAAAGAGTCTTCACATTCTTGAGTCTAGAAAAAAAATTACTCCCTTCCATGTAAACTTGTTCATTGGGTTTGACAATCATGAAATTTTTTTCACAAATAGTCTATAATACACAGCTAGACCCAGAAAGTTGCGGATCTCCATTACGGATGTTTTCCTCGACCACTCTTTGATTGCCCTATCTTTTAAGGGTCCACAAATATTCATTTTCTAGTGATAACATTCCACAATAATGATACTTCCTCCATCTCGAACTCACATTTACTATAATTTTCATACAAATTATCCCTTTGAAAATTCTTCATCATAGTATTCAAATGATCATCATGTTCCACCTTGTTCTTGGATTATATTAGACTATCATCAATAAATACTACCAAAAAATATTTGAGGTAATATCTAAAGAATCTATTCATTAAATACATGAAAATTTTTGGAGTATTAGTGATTCTGAAGGACATAACTATGAACTCATAGTGTCCATACCTCATTTGAAAGGCAGTCTTGGGAATAGCTTCCTTCCTCTCCCTTAATTTGTGATATCTCGATCGAAGGTCCACCATAGAGAAATAACTGGCCCCATGAAGCTGAACAAACAAGTTTTCAATCTGAGATAGGGTGTAATTGTTCTTTATCCTGGTTTTATTGAGCTCGCAATTATAAGGCCCCAGCCTTAAACCTTACTTAATCTTGAGTTATTACAAGATTACACCTTGAGGATCTTTTCAGGTTTAGAGTTTTGGAGAATTATAACATAAAACTTGCATTACATTCCACATTTAAACAAAGTGGTTACATAAAAGACAGTATTCATTTTTCCCATCAATGGAAACATATTTAAAATAAAACATGGATTCTTTCTTGACACTTCCTTGAAATTATCATCATATCATGTACCTTTCCCTTGACCTTTGAAAAACATTTCCAAAACATGGGATGAGCATAAAAAGCTCAGTAAGGGATATAAAAATATGGAAAGGAAACACGTTTATATATACACATAAGAATGAAATCATAATTTACCCATAAAACATAATCACTTTAACATACCTCATCAAATCATAAATAAATCATAGAAATCATAAGACATAAAGGAAACTTGAGGCATTCATAACATTCTTACGTAGGGAGTAACCCTCTTGGTTACGTTTGGAATACCCATCACAGTATATTCCCTAAATCTCTTTGGAGAAACCTTAACGTTTCACTCCTTCGCGTTACCCAATGCATTGGAGAGCTATATCAGTCTCACCCGCCCTTAGTTTATCACGGAACCACCCGTCTTCATAATAATGCCCAAGATCCATAACATAATTGTATCACATAAAACGTACATAAAGGAAACATAAAATTTCCCCATTTCAATCACAAGATATCAATAAAACACATTGATATAATAAAACATTATGAAAACCATTTTCAGTACCAAAATAAAATAAAAGTAAAACAGGGTATTTATTTTTCTTTAAAAAAAACGGTATGGATTGTAGAGGAAGCCGAAACTCAAATAATGGTCACGGCGGCGGAGAGTTCATTGTCACCGCATAAATATGACAAAAACATTCCATTTTTTTGTTTTGTAAAATGCTTCGTATAAAAAAAAGATTACTTTTGGATAGACGTAAAATTCAAAGGGGTTTATACACTGTATAAAAAAAAGTTGTGTACAAAATATGCCTCAATGAAAGGAGATTGAGACGAAGTCTCATACCTTGGGTCCGACTTGACTCGATCATTCTTTAACCTCCTGAATAATAAAATTGAGTTAATTTCTACTTGCTTAAGAACCTTTTTCAATTTCATTATTCCTTTTATATCACTTATTACCATGTCATGAACACTATGTAATTATTTAAGTTATTAATGGTCGTTTTAACGATCATTGGTACTTGAGTCAAAAATATGCTCTTTATAATTACAAGTTGTTCATATACCCATTATATCCAGAGTTATAATCAGGATGTATATATCATATATATCCAGTATATACATGCATTTATAATATTACATAATCATTTAGAGGTAAGAAATGAAATGCACCATTCATGGAGACGGTAAGCCATACGTACGCATGAACGCTACTTTCATTTCTATTTCGTATTTTATAGAATGGAATCATAATGATATAAAGGTATATTATAATTCCAGTATAATATCATATTTAATACCATTAATTAAATCCTTTATACATCCCACATATGGCATTAACGAATCAAATCACTTTGAGGGGGCGGTAGTCCGCAATTCCTAAAATGAAGATATCGTGTTTACTCATAATGGTAACCATAAATGATATGCCAAAAATGGAAAATACAGAAGCTTAAGTAAAACATAAACATATTATATATAATATATAAATATAGTGACATCTTAATGGCCACCTTTGAAGGTGATATATGAGTTTTGAACAATCATCATTTCGTGAGGCAGAAATTCTCCATCCATGGAAACAGTATGTTCTTTAACCATTAGATGTAGGTGTGTGTAAGTGTAGCTCGAATACTTCTTATAACAAAATCCTAGTATATTTAATATGCTGGATTTGTTACAAAATAAATGAATAAAAAGAGTTTAGGGGGTTGGAGAAGCAAAATAAAATAAAAGGACTCAAGTGAAGACATTACCTTAAAATCGGGTAACTCCCTTTGGTTTGAGATCAGAGGCTTCCTTGGGAAGACTTATTCCCAAATAGAGGCTTAAAGGAGTAATATAGGTAAGTGGAGAGACAAAATGGGTAGGGTTTGGCCGAGCCAAAGGCTTTGGAAGTGTGGGTAAGGAGGTAGAGGTGGGGGCCTTTTATAAGAGGAGAGGAGGGGCACTCTTGGAAAGTAAAGAAATGTTACTTTATTTTAAAATGAGTTTCGGATTAAAAAGGTCCCAAATTGATATAATTATAGGTTAAGCTGATAATGGTTCGAAATCCACCCATCCAATAGTTTTTGTACATGTGTAGGTCATAGATTTTACATTATCTTTTCATTTTATTTAAATCCTTTATTAATGAGGTAATCGCTGCATCATCATGATGTCATTAATAATTTAATATATTTAATGTCTAAAAACTATAAAAAAAATATCATGATGTAGGAAATCATTTTATATTTCTAATGAATATTTATAGTCAAAAATAAGACTTTAATAACCCCATGTAAAAATTGTTTTAGTAAAATATTTCTTGTTTGTGTCATTTTTACTTTAACATTAAATAAAAAGTTATTTATGTCCTTTCCCAACCAAAGTGGCTCCATGGGGTCCCCAAGTTGACCCATGGATTTTCGTGGTTGGCCATGACACATCCAATGAGGGTAGAACATGTTTCAAGCTCATCTAATATTATTAAAACATTATTTTTACCTTAAACTACACTAATTACCTCTAATCGCGATTAAAATCATAAAAGTTACTATTCACCAAAAAATTATTTTAATCCCATTGAACCACATTTTAATTCTTAATGACAACCATGTATGTCGGATTTTTTAAAATCAAATCATAGAAGTGGAAAATTTTCATTTAAACGAAAAATCAGTTTTTTTAACTACCACTTAGTGGTTTCACTATTCATCGAAAATTGAAGATTTTCAGAAAAATACCAAAACTTCACCCTAAGCTATATTTGATATTCTGAATTAAAAAATGATGTCTATTTTAAAAAATTCAAATCATATAAGTTACATTAATTAATTTAATAATTAATTCCCGTTGTCATGAAAAATAGCGTGTTTTTATGAAACAATACGTATCAAAAGATTGACACTAGTTTAAGTCCAATTTCAAAGTGAAATTGATTCCAATGACCACCATTGGATTAAATAGTAAAAATATATTCTAATTTCACTTTAAAACCAATTCAAAATATAATATAATCATATAAATAAATTAGATTAAAAAGAGGTTTTGAATTAAAATACAACATTTTTCACTATTCATTAAGAAAATGAAATCTATCGGAAAAATACCAAAAATTCACACAAAGTAAATTTTGATGTCCCGATCATAAAGAATAAGTTTATTTTGACAAAAATGGCTTATAAAATTGTCAAAATATAGATTTAAAAATGGTTTTCCATTAAAAGGAAGTAAAATAATCTTTTAAAAATATTAGTGTATTACATGCTTAAGATTGGATTTATTTTCATTTTAAGCCTCTAAAACAGTATCTAATTCATTAATAGTAACAGATAAAAATATCTATTATTCATTAATTACTTGGGATGTTACATCCTCCCCCCTTTAGAAAATTGCATCCCCGTAATTTATTTACTTATTGAATAAGTGGGGGGTATTTGTCCCTCATTTCATTTTCAGATTCCCATGTTGCCTCTTCAATCATGTGGTTTTTTCACAAAACCTTTACCTTATAAATAACCTTATTCCGTAACACTTGCTCCCTGTGGTCAAGAATCTGGACCGGTTGTTCCTCATAAGATAGGTTCTCTTCCAACTGAACTACCTCTGGACTCAAAACATGATATGGATCTGGCATGTACTTTCTCAGCATCGAAACATGAAAAACAATGTGTACCTGAGATAAACTCGGAGGTAAAGCCACTCTGTATGCAACAGATCCAACTCTATACAGAATTTTAAATGGTCTAATGAACCTTGGACTCATCTTTCCTGTCTTACCAAATCGCATCACACTTTTCCATGGAGAAACCTTGAGAAAAACATGATAACCTACCTCAAAATAGGGATCCTTCCTCCTATTGTCCGCATAACTCTTCTGCCTGCTCTAAGCTGTTCTCATGTGTTTCTGTATCATCTGAACTTTTTCTTCCATCTCTTCTACCAATTCTAGTCCCATCAGCTTCCTTTCACCCACTTTATCCCTGAAAGCTGGAGTTCGACACCGCTTCCCATATAACACCTCAAATGGTGCCATTTGTATACTGGAATGAAAACTGTTATTATATGAAAACTCAACCAAAGAAAGATTTTGGTCCCAAATTTCCTGATAATCCATCTAACAAGATCGTAGAATATCCTACAAGGTCTGAATTGTTCGTTCCGACTGCCCATCTGGTTGAGGATGAAAAGCTGTACTAAAATTTAATTCAGTACCCAATGACTTTTGAAGGCCCTTCCAAAAGTTAGAAGTAAACCTGGGATCACGATCGGATACAATGGATAGAGTAACTCCATGCAACCTGACTATCTCTTTAAGGTACAATCAAGAAAGTTTATCTAGAGGGAAAGTATCTCGAATAGGAAAAAATGAGAAGATTTAGTCAAGCGATCAACAATAACCCAGATTGCATTATTACCTCGAGGTGTCTTCGGTAATCCCACAACAAAGTCCATGGATATGTTTTCCCATTTCCACTCTGGCACTAGTAAAGGCTGAAGCATCCCTTTCAGTAACTGTCGCTCTACCTTAACCTGCTGACAAGTCAAACACTTCACAGTAAAATCAGCAATATCCCTTTTCATTCCATCCCACCTGTAATACTCCCGCCGATCTTTGTACATCTTAGTACTGCCAGGATGAACTGGAAACGGGGAACTATGAGCTTCACATAACAACTCTCTCTTCAAATGTAAATCACAAGGTACACACAATCTCTTCCCAAATCTCAAAACACAATCACTATCAATGTTGAATTCATACAACTTACCTTTTTGAACCAGCTCTACCTTTTTCTGCAACTCACTGTCTTGCTTTTGTGCTTGCTTGATTCTGTCTGACAGAGAAGATGTCACTGATACCTGAAACAAAACAGAAGAACATCCTGCACCAACAACTTCTATGCCAAAGTTCATCAAATCCTTAATCAAAGGATCACGTTCCAAACGCAACATTGTTAATGAAGCATTAATTTTTCAACTCAAATCATCAGCCACTTTATTTTCTTTTCCCGGATGGTAATGAATTGTAAAATAATAATCCTTGATTAATTCTAGCCATCTCCTCTGTCTCATGTTCAATTCTGTATGAGTGAATATATACTTTAAACTTTTGTGATTAGTATATATTTCACACTTTACTCCATATAAATGATGCCTCCAAATTTTTAGAGCAAAAACAACAGTAGCTAATTCCAAATCATGTGTAGGGTAATTTACCTCATGAGTTTTCAACTATCGTGAAGCATAAGCAATTACCTGATCATTTTGCATTAGAACACAACCAAGTCCTTTCAATGAAGCATCGCTGTAGATAAAAAACTCACCATTCCTGGAAGGTAGTGCCAAAACTGGAGCATTCACCAATCGTCTTTTCAATTCCTGAAAACAATCATCACATTCTTCTATCCAGATAAACTTAACACCCTTCCGAGTTAGCTTAATCATTGGACTAGATAACTGTGAAAAATTTCTAACAAACCTTCGGTAATATCCTGCCAAAATAAGGAATCTACAAATATCAGTTACATTTTTGGGTCTTGGCCATTCTTCAACAACCTTTGTTTTTTGCAGGATCAACAGTTATCCCATATTTAGAAACAATGTGACCAAGGGAAGAAATGTGTTGCAACCAAAACTCACACTTGCTGAATTTCCCATACAATTTATTTTCTTTCAAGGTTTTCAAAATAACACTTAAATGTCTTTCATGCTTCTCTTTACTTTTAGAAAGCACCAAAATATCATCAATGAAAACCACCACAAAATTATCCAATAACTCATGGAAAATTCTATTCATTAAGTCCATGAATACATCAGGTGCATTGGTTATCCCAAAAGGAATTACTACAAATTCATAATGGCCATATCTTGTACAAAACGCAGTCTTTGGAACATCTGCTTCCTCTACCTTCAACTGATGGTACCCCGATATCAGGTCAATATTTGAAATATATTGTGCTCCCTAGAGCTGATCAAACAAATCATCGATATGAGGCAAAGGATATTTTTTCTTAACAGTGATGTTATTCAAGTCTCTATAATCAATGAAAACTCTCATTGAACCATCTTTCTTTTTAACAAATAAAACAGGAGCACCCCATGGTGATGTGCTAGGTAGAATGGAACCTTTCTCTAATAAATCTTGCAATTGTTCCTTCAACTCTAAAATTTCAATTTGAGCCATTCGATAATGGGGTTTTGAAATTGGCTTAGCATCAGGAACTAAGTCAACAGTAAATTCAACTTCCTGATCTGGTATTATTCTAGGAAACTCAACAGGAAAAACATTAGGATACTCATTTACCACTGGCACATCATTAATCTGAACAGTTCCTTTGTTTTCAACAATATGTGAAAGGTAACATTCATTTCCATCATTTACAAGTTTCTCGGCCTCTTGATAAGTTATCAACAGTAGGGGTTCATTCTTGTACACAAACTGAAACTCTTTCTGAAAAGAAACTTCTTTAAATCTACATTTAATCTTAACATGGTAAATAGAGATCCAATCCATACCTAGGATAACATCAGACTCTACTAGAGGTAAAACAATAAGGTTTGCAAGTAGGTTCTTTCCACGGATAAGGATAGGAAGATTCTTATAAATTATTTTTGCCTCAACATTTCCCCCATGTGTTTTTAACAAAATTTTTGGAGTCATTTCTTGATACGGTATTCCCATTTTACTAGAAAAGTTTTCAAAGATGAAAGAATGTGTAGACCCCGAATCAAACAACACACTGGCATAATCTGAAAAAACAAACAAAGTACCTGATACAACTTCATTTGATGGCCTGACATCTGCTGAAGTAGTTGCAAAGGATTTCACCACCCCTTTCTGCTTGTAGTCTAACAGCTTCGCATCACTCGAGCTCTTTGTCGGACACTCATTTTCATAGTGACCCATCTCATTACACTTAAAACATTTCACTAACTGTAAATCAAATTTGGTCTTACCATCACCTTGATCTTTTTCAGTGCAATCGCGAGCCTTATATCCCATCTTACCACATCGGTAGCACTTTCCAGAATTCAGGAGACATTCCCCAACATGCCTTTTACCACATTTATCACAAACTGGAAACTTAGTTTTCTTACCATCAGACTTTTTTGAAGAATTCTTTCCTTTCTCCTGCCACCTCAGTCTCTTCTTCTGTTGGTTGTTATAGAACACTTGATCATCGACAAATTCCATTTCGACCTTCTCAGCACATCGAATAAGATTTTCATAACTTTTAAACTCATGAGAATCTAAAGCCCTTCGATATTTTGGTTTCAATCCTGAGTAAAAACAATTGATTTTACTATCAAGGTCTCAGATAAAATTTGGAGCATACCTTGCCAATCGAGTAAACCTTTCTTCATAGGCAGCCACTGAGTCCTCCTCTTGCCTCAATTCCAAGAATTTATTTTCCATCTTATGTTGAACAGCCTTAGGAAAATACTTCTCAAGAAACATACCTTTAAATTCATCCTAGTCGAGAGAATCAATCTCATCAGCGTCCCTGATATTTTTAACCATCGACCACCACTGATTTTCTTCACCCTCCAAATGGTAAATAGCAAGACTAACCTTTTGATTTTATGAACACCCCATGACATCGAAAATCTTCTCCAGTGCTTTAATCCACTCTTCAGCTAGCACAGGGTCAGATGATCCTCTGAATGATGGGGGATGTTGCCTCACGAAATGTTCTAACACTAACATGTTCCTTTGTGGTTGATCTGGCTAATCTCATGCATGGATACCGCCACCATTTATTGCTTGAGTCAACTGCACCATTACTACAACAAACTGTTCTGTTCCAAATCCGACCATCTCAGGATGCTGATTCGTAAGGTTATTTCCTTCTGTATGCCTTCCTAGCATTGCTTCCCTATTTCCTCTGCGGAAAACCATTCTGAACAAACATGTCTTAGATGAAGCGACATGGTAATCTTCAAATGCTATATCATTTCAATTTGACCATAAAAAAATATTTTTGGATAATCATTTAATATAATTATAACTCCCAAAGTTATCTAAACCGACCATTGATACCAACTATAAGGCCCCAACCTTAAACCTTACCTAATCTTGAGTTATTACAAGATTACACCTTGAGGATCTTTTCAGGTCTAGAGTTTTAGATAATTAGAACATAAAACTTTCATTACATTCCACATTTAAACAAAGTGGTTACATAAAATATAGTATTCATTTTTCCCATCAATGGAAACATATTTAAAATAAAACATGGATTATTTCATGACACTTCCTTGACACTATCATCATATCATGTACCCTTCCCTTGACCTGTGAAAAACATTTCAAAAACTTGGGATGAGCATAAAAAGCTCAGTAAGGGATATAAAAATATCGAAAGGAAACATGGGTACATATACACATAAGAATGAAATCATACTTTACCCATAAAACATAATCACTTTAACATACCTCATCAAATCATGAATAAATCATAGAAATCATAAGACCTAAAGGTAACTTGAGGCATTCATAACATTCTTACGTAGGGAGTAACCCTCATGGTTACGTTTGGAATACCCATCACAGTATATTCCCTAAATCTCTTTGGATAAACCTTAACGTTTTACTCCTTCACGTTACCCAATGCATTGGAGATCTATATCAGGCTCACCCACCCTTAGTTTATCACAGAACCACTCGTCTTCATAATAATGCCCAAGAACCATAACATAATTGTATCACATAAAACGTACATAAAGGAAACATAACATTTACCCATTTCAATCACAAGATATCAATAAAACACATTGATATAATAAAACATTATGAAAACCATTTTCAATACCAAAATAACAGAAAAGTAAAAGAGGGTATTTATTTTTCTTTAAAAAAACGGTATGGCTTGTAGAGGAAGTCGAAACTCAAATAATGGTCACGGCGGCGGAGAGGTCATTGTCGCCGCATACGTACGACAAACACATTCCCTTTTGTCATTTTGTAAAACGCTTTGTATAAAAAAAATATTCTTTTTGGATAGAGGTAAAAGTCAAAGGGGTTTATACACCGTATAAAAGAAAGTTGTGTACAAAATATGCCTCAATGAAAGGAGATTGAGACGAAGTCCCATACCTCGGGTCTGACTTGACTCAATCGTTCTTTACCCTCCTGAATAATAAACTTGAGTTAATTTATACTTGCTTAAGAACCTTTTTCAAGTTCATTATTCCTTTTATATCACTTATTACCATGTCATGAACACTATGTAATTATTTAAGTTATTAACGGTCGTTTTAACGATCATTGGTACTTGATTCAAAAATATGCTCTTTATAATTACAAGTTGTTCATGTACCCATTATATCTAGAGTTATAATCCTGATGTATATATCGTATAGATCCAGTAAATACATGCATTTATAATATTACATAATCATTTAGAGGTAAGAAATGAAATGCATCGTTTATGGAGAAGGTAAGCCGTACGTACGCATAAAAGCTACTTTCATTTCTATTTCGTATTTTATAGAATGGAATCATAATGATATAAAGGTATGTTATAATTCAATTGTAATATAATATATAATACCATTAATTACATCCTTTATACGTCCCACATATGGCATTAACGAATCAAATCACTTTGAGGGGGCGGTAGTCCGCACTTCCTAAAATGAAGTTATCGCGTTTACTCATAATGGTAACCATAAAGGATATGAAAAAAATGAAAAATAAAGAAGCTTAAGTAAAACATAAACATATTATATATAATATATAAATATAGTGAAATCTTAATGGTCACCTTTGAAGGTGATATATGAGTGTTGAACAATCATCGTTTCGTGAGGCAGAAATTTTCCATCCACGGAAATAGTATGTTCTTTAACCATTAGATGTAGGTGTGTGTAAGTGTAGCTAGAATAATTATTATAACAACATCCTAGTATATTGAAGATATTTTAGTTGTTACAAAAGAAATGAATAAAAAGAGTTTAGGGGGTTGGAGAAGCAAAATAAAATAAAATGACTCAAGTGAAGACATTACCATAAAATCGGGTAACTCCCTTTGGTTTGAGCTCAAAGGATTCTTTGGGAAGACTTCTGCCCAAAGTGAGGCTTCAAGGAGTAATATAGGGAAGTTTAGAGACAAAATGGGTAGGTTTTGTCTGATCCAAAGGCTTTGGAAGTGTGGTTAAGGAGTTAGAGGTGAGGGCCTTTTATAAGAGGAGAGGAGGGGCACTCTTGGAAAGTAAAGAAATGTTACTTTATTTTAAAATGATTTTCGGATTCAAAAGGTCCCACATTAATATAATTCAAGGGTAAGGTGATAAGGGTTCTAAATCCACCCGTACAATAGGTTTTGGACAAGTGTAGGTCATAGATTTTACATTATCTTTTCTTTTTATTTAAATCCTTTATTAATGATGTAATCGCTGCATCATTATGATGTCATTAATAATTTAATATATTTAATGTCTAAAAATTATAAAACAAATATCATGATGTAGGAAATCTTTTTATCTTTCTAATTAATCTTTATAGTCAAAAATATGACTTTAATAACCCCATGTAAAAATTGTTTTAGTAAAACATTTCTTGTTTCTGTCATTTTTACTTTAACATTAAATAAAAAGTTATTTATGTCATTTCCCAACCAAAGTGGCTCCATGGGGTCCCCAAGTTGACACATGGATTTTATTGGTCGGACATGACACATCCAATGAGGTTAGGACATGTGTCAATCTCATCTCATATTATTAAAACATTATTTTTACCTTAAACTACACTAATTACCTCTAATCACGATTAAAATCATAAAAGTTACTATTCACCAAAAAATTATTTTAATCCCATTGAACAACATTTTAATTCTTAATGACAACCATGTATGTCAGATTTTTTAAAATCAAATCATAGAAGTGGAAAAGTTTCATTTAAACGAAAAATCAGTTTTTTTAACTACCACTTAGTGGTTTCACTATTCATCGAAAATTGAAGTTTTTCAAAAAAATACCAAAACTTCACCCTAAGCTATATTTGATATTCTGAACTCAAAAATGATGTCTATTTTACAAAATTCAAATCATATAAGTTAGATTAATTAATTTAATAATTAATTCCCACTGTCATGACAAATAGCGTGTTTTTATGAAACAATAAGTATCAAAAGATTGACACTAGTTTAAGTCCAATTTCAAAGTGAAATTGATTCCAATGACCACAATTGGATTTAATGTTAAAAATATATTCTAATTTCACTTTAAAACCAATTCAAAATATAATCTAATAATATAAATAAATTAGATTAATAAGAGGTTTTGAACTAAAATACAACATTTTTCACTATTCATTAAAAAAATGAACTCTATCGGAAAAATACCAAAAATTCACACAAAGTAAATTTTGATGTCCCAATCATAAAAAATAAGTTTATTTTGACAAACATAGCTTATAAAATTGTCAAAAGATAGATTTAAAAATGGTTTTCCATTAAAAGGCAGTAAAATAATCTTTTAAAAATATTAGTGTATTTCATGCTTAAGATTGGATTTATTTTCATTTTAAGACTCTAAAACACTGTCTAATTCATTAATAGTAATAGATAAAAATATCTATTATTCATTACTTACTTGGGATGTTACATCGATAATCAATGTAGAGGCACATTGAACCATCTTTCTTCTTGACGAAGAGGACTGGAGGTCCCAACGGTAAAGCACTTGGGTGTATAAAACTCTTCTCCAGATTCTCTTGTAACAACCTATTCAGATCTTATAGTTCTACAGTGTCTATTATATACGGTGTAATTTATATAGGTATAGATCCATGAATAAGTTCAATTGAGGACTCAACCTGTCTTTCAGGAGGAAGACCAGGAAACTCTTTAGGAAATACATTAGTGTAATCCCTCATGATGGGAATGTCTTCAAGCATGATTATCTCATTTTTTTCAATCATTTGAGATAGATATGATTTCTCATAAGGAATAAATATCTACACTTAAGATGATTATTCTAATGTTTATTCAACTACCTCCTTACCCTAGTAAATAATTGGAGGATTCTTCGAGATGTGATGGGTGATTTTCCTTTCCTGATAGTTGGTGTTATCTTTATATAATGATATACAATCCATACCCAAGATAACACTGAACTACACTAAAGTAAGTATTAAAATATTTTTTGGGAGGTTTAGTACACCAAAATTTACCAGGGAGGAGTTATAAAACATGGATTAAATAATTTTCCCATTCGCTATTCTCATAGATATCTTTTCCTCATAATTTTAAGGTGGTGTTTGAATAGTTCTATTAAACATGAAAGATATGAAATAATGTGAATAACCATAATCAAATAGTTCATTTTTTATTATTGAATGAATAACTATCATACCTATAACCACATCATTTTATGTCTCCACCTCATTAGTAGTGATAGAATAATCCCTTCCTTGTTTCCTTGGAGTTTTCTGTTTATTGCCTCTAACAACCCCCGTTTAAGGGAAATTATTTGCATAATTCCTTTTCTATGTATAGTTTTAGCACTACACTACAGGCTGAGTGTTGATCTGAACCTTCCTTTATTCTCCCACATTAGCAGGATTCTTCATATCCTGATGGAATTTTTTAGCTAGGTGTCCCAACTTTCCACATTTGAAGCAATTTCTGGTTCCCTTTAAATAGTTCCCAATATGATTCTTCCCTCAATTTTTACACATGGGATGATCGATCTTCTTTCCATAATGGAATTTATTTATGGAACCACCCACATTAGATTCCATTTTTCTCTTTTTTGTAGGGCCCACGATACCACTGAGGGTCTCGGATCTCTATTTCAACCTTAAGGGAACAATGGAAAATCTCCTCATAGCTGTTTAAGTCTTGAATCACCAACACTTTTTGTAGACTCTACATTAGTCCTCTATATAATCGATCCACCTTACTTTTGGTATTCATGAAAAATCTAGAGGCGTACCTTGAAAGACATGTAAATTTTTCTTCATATGCCCTGATTAACTCATCTTCCTTATGCCTAAGTCTGAGGAACTCTCTTTATATCTTGAAATAGAGGGTTTGGGTAAAATACTTATTGAAGAACATTCTGTTTAATTCATCCCAATCCATGGAATAAATTTACTCCTATGGTTTTGTATTCTTGATTAGTGTCAACCACTAATCAAATTACCCATCAAAACAATAGACTGCCAATACGACTTTCTCTTCTTCTGAGCACTGGATGATAGAGAATATCTTTTCAATGGAGTTAATCTACTGTTACACGAGGAGGATATCATAAGATTCCCTAATCATGGGAGGCCTTTGTCGCATGAAGGATTAAATGGAATCTTTATCTTTCTTTGGAGGAGGAGGGTGTTCCATATGATTCAAGTTATTTTTCATAACTTGAGCCCTCTGAGCAAGTAATATCATGAAGTTGTGAGAAATCATTCCCATCATATCAGGAATATCATTAGGGAAATCTTCACATTCAATATCACATTGATTGTTGGAACATGTTCTTTTATTTCCCTCTATTAGATAAGAAAAAGAACGTACAATTAGATAGCTTTAATACATAGATATTGAGCATAAAAAAGAAGCATTGAACATAAAAGGTTAAACATATAAAGGATAAGTATATCTTAACTTTTGATTCCCTATGGTTCAATCAAGGTTATCCTTTATATATTTCTTAAAATATATTCTTATGGGATTTTTTCATTCCCTTGATAATGGTTTGTTCCAAGCTCATGAATTTACTAAATCCTGTCCCCCAAGAGTGTCAAACCAAGAGTTCAACAAGGCCTGTTGTTGTGCACCAATTCTCATTTGAGTCTAGCTAAAAATTTAGTGGTGTTTTCTTATACTTAGTCAAATATTTAAGTTTATTACTAAATTTATCTATTCCTAATCTCTAAAAAAACTATACCATCCTCTAATACCAACTATAGAGACCCTAGACTTTTACATATAACATTACATGATTTTAAGCATAATTATACATCAGAGTACAAGCCATGTATTGTAAAGTCTAGTGTCTTTGAAGACTAGGTAGATAAAACTGAAAACATGGAAATAAATAAAATATTTATTTTTTTAATATTCAAATTGTGATTCTAAATTAAATTGTGCTCATACATATGAATAGGGTACCCTGAGGAACACATAAACAAATGGATGAGCTAAATAGACCAATAAGGGAATAACCATAATAATAAATCATTATCACATGGGATAGAAGGTATGACATGATGGTATAAAAAAGGGATGTAACATATGGAATCATAAAATATAAACATGGAATCATATAAACATTTAGTCATAGTAATGTGGAATCAACATAAAACATGACTTTAGCATGATTCAAGGCTAACCAGCAATATTGTTGCACATGGTAGCACAAGCCATGGATAACTGCCAAGACCATCACACATAACATCTCTTGAGACTCAACATTACCCAATTCATTAGAGTGATATTTGGGTACATCCATCTTAACATTTCATTAATATGTTTTCCACAAAAATATTCATAAATAATCAATCTTACATAAGGTTTACCCTTGGAATGAATTTGGTACCACAATCATGTGATAAAGCATAATAAATGGGTGTATCGTAAATGTGTTAATGAAAGAAATAATATAAAATATAAATGATCATTCAGAAGGGAAAATATACATGTATCATGTTATGTGATGTCAAATATAAGTGACTACATGTAATAAAATTATTTAAGAAATTTTAGCATTAAAATATTTTTGTGTAGTTTTAAGGAAAATACTATAAAGCCTTTAAAATAGAAAAGGGAACAATACTTTATATAAAACCTTAATTTAACCAAGAATATTTTCATAAAAAAATAATGATTTTATAAGAAAAATTGTGGCTTAAAACATAATATTGAGTGCACTTGAAATTAGGAATGAATTTGGGAAGAGTTCTGCAAACATGTTTTCTTATCGGGAAGTATTGAGGATAGAATCACATAAAAACATATATATCCTCGAATGAGAATGATGAAATGGTATTGATAAATGAATTTTTTATATGTAAATAGAATTTATAGTATTCACGTGAAAAGATAAGATAACTTAATATTGGTAAAAGGAAGATAAGGTAACCCGAAAGATCAAAGGAGGTTTAGGTAGAATCCCTTACGGATTATCGACATTGTATCGAGCGTAATTAATAGGTATTGATGAGAGAGAAAGGGTTTTATAAAAAATTATAAATAATTATGGAATTATGGTTTAGGTGATAAATTATACCCTATCCTTAGAGATTACATATAAAATGGAAGAACATAGAGGACATTCTTGAATAAAAGTGAAGAAGAGAGGATCCCTTACCTTAGGACGTATGGTGTTCTCCACTTGATATTAATGACCTGAATAATAAAATCAGGTTCAATAATTATATAACCTATTATAGTTTTAAAATATTTAGTATCACCTTTCTAAGTTCATTCATTACATTTTTTATGGAATAAGCGGTTCAATTTTATTGTTCGGGTCTCTTTGCATCCTTGGTTTTAATGATCGTTTCCCTTATATTCTTGTTCGGATACACATGTATGATAAAAGTTGTTTTCCAAAATTGAATTTATATAAAAAAATTTAAAATAAAAAATATTAAATAAATATAAAATTCACTGAGTGATTTGTAGTGAAGTTGTATCATTATATTAAACATTAATGATAAACGTTTGGATTAACTTGGTGATTTTTCTCACAATTAACTTGTTTATTATTATTATTTTATATCAATAATTTATAAGGATTAAAGAATATTAAATAAGATAAAATACATATATTATTATCTGGTTCATCCATTAAAATGGTTTCATGACTAGTCTTGAATATCGTAATGAAAATTTAAAACACGTCGTCCTTGAATGTGATAAATCAACACATCTCGGACGGTGTTTTCGTTTATAGTACAAAAGGAGGGGAGGGAGAGATTATGATAAAATATCCAATTAGAATAATAGAATTAAAGTAAATGTATGTTATTGGAGTTATCATACCATTTAGGTGAAAGGAGGCGAGGAAATAAAAAATGAAAAGAAAATAACTTGAATGAAAATAAAATAATTTGAGGGAGGAATTTACCTCTTGAGTTTATCTCCTTTGAGGTCCTTTTTAGGGAATATGTTTTGGTCTTTTGAAGAGACTAAGGGATTTTTGGATGTGGGGGAGGAGATTGGGTATATATTTGGGAAGAATTTATAAAATTCCCAAGGCTTTAGATGAGTGAGGAGAAGAGGTAAGGATGGGTGGTATTTTTAGTGTAGGAGAGGAGGGTTTTCATAATATTTAATTCCTTAGTTTATTAATTTCCATCAAGACCAGAAATAGTGATTATTAGATGACCAAAACAATAATATTTTCATGTTAGTTCTAACAAATTTACATTTACATCATCCATGACTCAAGGATGATGCTGAAATTTAAGTTTTAGCATTTATTGTGAATTATCGTATTTTACTATTCATCCAAAATTCATGTATTTTAGAAAAATCCCAAAAAATCACCCAAAACATTTTTTGACGTGAAGAGTCCAAAAATGAAATCTTTTTTAAAAATTATTTTCTAAATATCATTAATTTAATTTTTAATTAAAATCATAATTTACTTGAATATGCAAATTTTAAAACTATAACTGATTTTATAATGCTTTCAAAAATTACATATGGTCTTATAAAATTATCATAAAACTAGAAGAAATGAAATTATTAATTTATGAAAGCCTTTTAGTAAATTAAAATTTCTTTAAAATTAATTAATTAATTGTAATCACTTCTTTACGACTTACAAAAATACCAATACTTTTACTAGGGTTATATTATAACTTATATAATGCCTAAATTTTATTTATACATTCATGGGTGAGGTTAGTTTTATTTTTTATGATTTATTATTCATAAGTTTCATGTTTCTATTAATAAGGGTAGGTTTATATTCATAAGGGTAGGTTGTTATTCACCAAATATTAAAATTGTTCCATCAAACTCCAAACAGCTTACTGGTCGCAACGGTGTATGTCATATTTTTGAAATTCAAATCATAAAAGTGATAATATTATGTTTAAAGGTCACATAGTACTAAGTAGTTTATTGTGTTTTCATTTTATGTTATTATATGACATAACTATAAGAATAAAATTCCCATTGATAAAACATTGGGTCGTTACATGAAACTTAATCATAAACAATCTTGATAAACAATGAGATTGTAACATAAAACCCTTACCTTGAGTTACCCTTATATTGAAAGCACTCTAAACTCATTTATAATAAGTTTAAATTTATTATAATTATTTACCAGAATATTATACACAATTATAATAGGATATATGATCCATTTATTACATTTCAACTCCCATCTATCAATAACCCTTTATTAAAATCATTGTTTCTTGGTGTTAATTTTTTTCATAATTTTTTTTTGTAATTCCAGTACTTGTAATTTGATAATGGTTCTATCATCTCCATGATGTTAATCTTGATATAAATATTCTATATTTTCATTATAAATATATTTATCATGATTCATAAAATTTATTGATATAAAAATGAATTACACCATTCATATAGATGTTAAGTTGTACGTTCTTGTGAATGTTGTTTTATTTTTTTAATTGATAGTTTCAAATAAAGGTAAATAATAATTCAAATTCATGAAATTATAATAATATTATAAATTATGTATATATATATATATATATCAAATATATCATTATAACCATCATTGTAAATTAGTGCCAAAAAATGAATTACACCACTACGTGGATATAGTAAGTCGTACGTACGTACGAGTGATGTTTTCGCTTTTCATATGATGGAAATAAGATGCATAATAGTTGCCTTTAATAAGAAAAATTAATTATATTTAATATAATAAATTAATTATTTAATAATGGATACCATATATTTAGAAGAGGTTGTAGAATATATTAAATTGAAAACTCTCAGTTAAGAGTTATACCTCTTTGTTGAGAATCGTCTGTTGACTTACACCGTAAGCCTTGAAGACATGATATTTTGGATAGGCCAAAATATCTAGGATGTGTTTTATGAGTCTAATAATTTATTAAGATAGGTATTTATTAATATATAAGTCTTAAAAAGGGTGTAGAGGAAATTTTAAGAGGTTTGATTTAAAAGTTAGGGGACTGGATCTCTTGGAATTACAAAAAATATATAATTGAGTCATTATAAAGAAAACTGCTTCCAAATGGATAGATATTAAAATAAAAATATTTTTTTTCTAAATATCATCAACCTATGAAATTTATTAACCCCTTGGTTAACTAAATTTAACCTCTAATACGATAATTTATTTTTTTAATATTAAAGAGTTAAAATTTTAATTATACTGTAAAAATTTAATAATAAATGGATGAAGGAAAACATTTTCCACCATATCCTATCCAACTTGTCCTATTTCAATATTTTAAGTATTTTTAAATAATTTATAAATATAATAATTTCATAAAATAGCCTTAATGTCATTTCTAACACAATTCATTTAATTTGACTTTGAAAACAACTTCACATGCACATAATTCGAATGTAAACCTATAAAAATTATATAATATGTTATATTTGTACATAAAATTCATGGGATAAAATAATTCATCCAAATTTTATTTCTTTTAATATTTTTTAAAATAATTTGTCTTATTTTTTTATTAATTGAATAAATATTATGTCGGTGTTTCCTAATTATTTATGATAATTATCAAATTACTAAAAATTAGAAATAAATTTTCATCATGAAAATAATTTCATTATACATAACCATTATGATTTCTTCACAGTGTTTTTTTGTCTCTATGTGAACATAAATTAGATATTTAAAACAAAGAGTGTTATATTTTGTATTTTTCTTTTCTTTAAATATTATGTATGTAATTTTCATGGAAAAGTGTCCCTTAAATAATTTACATTATATAACAATGTGGAAATGATATATGTTATTTCATACGATAATAATTAAGAATAAATGGTGACCCTAACATTTAGTTTTTACCTACAGTAACCCAATTCATCCTTTATTGAGGTGATAAATTATACCACATTTACTATTCATAATACCAAAAAATAAAAGGGACCTATTTAAAAAATTTATAACTCAGGATTCCAAATATGAACTAAATTTTTTACTATTCAATTTTTATATGGGGTATAAATTATTTTTAAAATAAGTGTGAAAAAACATGATGATAACCCTTTTTAGAAAAATAATTTTTTATGCATCAAACTAGATTCATTCCTATCGCATTCTTAGAAAAAACATTACATGGATGCTAAAAAATATATATAATATATAATATATAAATTTCACTAAAATAATTCACCAATAGTAATTAATTTAATTTATTAAGATAAAATCATATATCTCGCATAAAAATTGGTTTTCATAAAAAATAACTCCATTATTTTCAATTTATTTTTTTCATATCTAATTAATTTATAACAAAATAATTCATTTTATACACATGTAAACCATAAATTTTTTAAACTTTAGTTATTATTATTCATACCTACTAATCCAATGGCTAGGTGATAACTATCCCATTCAATAATAATATTTTCAAAGTAAATCACGATTTATTTAAACTCATTTTTATTGGTAAAGAAATATATCAAATAAATAAATTATTTATAGAGAAATATATATTAAAAATTATTGGAGATAAATTCAACCCCATTAAAATAAATTTCACTGCTGAAATTTTATCACTCTTATACAAAAAATGGGGATATCTCTATTTCATTACATCACTATGTTCCAAATTACCTTCTTTGGATTACTGATTCCTCCATAGAAATTTAACCTTGTGAATAGTCTTTTTTTTTGTATATCTCTATCTCTACAGAACATGATTTCTAATGGTTGTTCATCATATTAAATATCATGATCTAGAAGTACGACCTCTTAGATCAGTACATTTGAAGGATCAGTTATGTATTTCATTATGAGTTATATATATGGAACACATCATGAACTTTAGAGAAGTTCAGTGGAATCACCATGTGATAATATATTATCCCTACTCAATCAAGAATATTTAAGGGTCCAATATACATTGGGATAATATTTCATTTCTATATGAATCTAAAAACCTTAATCTGTGGAAAAAATCATAGAAATACTTTTTCACTAAGTTGTAATTCCATATTCCACCAATGATTTCCTTTATAAATTTTCTATAGATTCTGAGCTGTTTTGATATGCTCTTGAATATTAGCTATCTCAGGTCATAATATTTTTATTTCTGCAACTTCGTCCTGACACATTTGAGTTATATACTTCTTTCCATATAGGGATTTATAAGGATCCATCTGAATGCTTGAGTGAAATCTATTATCATAATAAAACAATATTAGAGGAAGGTATTGACCATAACCACTATCAAATTAGAGAGAATAATATCTCAAAATATCCTCTAGTATTTGAATTATTCTCCTGGACTGACTTTCTATCTAAATATTAAATAAATAATAAAAAACTACTCTATATCTAATTTCAATAGAAGACTTTATCAGAACTTCAAGGTAAACTATGGATCCTGATCATATAAAATAGAATATGGTACTCCATGAAACCTTAACACATATTTAATATATATTATTGAAATATTAACAAGGGAGAAATATTCTTCTATATTAATGAGATGGGCTGACTTCATAATGATATTTTCCATAACCCAAATAGCATAATGTCCTTTATATGTTTTGGCGAGTCTGATGAAAAAATACATTATGATGTTATCCCATTTCCATTATGGTATAGGTGATGGTTGTAACATACCATCAAACTTCTCTCTCTTGGTATTAACTTTATAATATACCATGAATGGAGATAAATACTCTATAAAATATCTTTTCATGTTTTCCCACTATAAATATTCTTTTATATCTCTTTACATCTTTTTAATTCCAAGATGAATGGATAATATTGATTTATGAAATTTATCCAAAATGTAGTTCTTTCAATATAGTACGTATATAAGACATACACAGTTCGAGAACCTAATCATTCCATAAAAATAATTTTTTATTTTAGGAACATTTCTCACCTTCGTTTTCAATTCTAAATATTCCTTTTATGCCTCTATAATCCTTACGTGGATAGTGGGTTGAACATTCATTTTAGTAAGATAAAATTTTTCCTATTACTTTATGATTTCTAGATCTATCCTTTATAAATCCAATTCTATTTGAACTTTTTTTATCCTCATCATAGATAAGATAATATGATCCTTTTTACACATATCACTTTCCTCCTAGTTCTATTACCCAGGGTGGTAATTTATTAAGAAAATATAATATTTAATATACTCTAACCATATTATATGGATCATATTTAGATCATTTTGAGTGATATGTACTTTATAATTTTATGATCAGTATATATATCAAAATTCTCTCTATAAAGATAATTCCTTTGTATATTTATTTCAATAATTATCACATCTAAATCAACATTGTGATTTGGGAACTTTTTATCATGAAACTTCAATTATCTTTAGGAATAATATATCATTATATCAATTGGAATGAGGATGAATCCCAATCCCTTATATGATGCATCAATAAAGATTACAAACCCTTATCCCATGTAGGGTATGGTAATTGCAGGTTAATTGACTAACATTCTCATAAGTTTCAGGAATTTTTCCTCACATTCCTCTATCCAAATGAATGTGGCTCTATTCCAATTTAACTTTTTTATTTTATTATAAATCCATGAGATGTTCCCCAAAAAGCATTGGTAATAACCTACTAAACCATCAAAACTACAGATCTCAGTTATAATGGTTGTTCTGGGTCGATGTTTAATAACTGTAATCTTTGATAAATCCAGCGATATACCATTTATTGGGATTATATCTCCCTAAAATTAAATTTTTTTTAGCCAAAATTCACACCATGTACATTTTTTATAAAGATTCTCCTTTATTAGGTTCTTTATTATAATACTCAAGTGACATCCGTGAACTTCCTTTCTCTTTGAACATAAAATAATTTTGTCTATAAATACTACCGCAAACTATTCAAGGTAATCTCTAAAGTATCTATTAATTAAATCAATGAGAATATGGAGGAATTATGAATATTAAATAGAATCACTATAAATTCATAATTTTTATACATCTTATGTAAGGTTGTATTAGGTATAACCTCTTTCTTGACCATAAATTAAAGGTATCCAAAAAAGGATAATCTTGGAAATGTATCGATCTCTATGAACTGGATAAAAATTCATCAATATGGGGTGGAGGATAATTTTTCTTTATTGTGATCTAGTTAGGTTCTTTATAATCAATATAGAGTCACATTGATCCATATTTATTCTCAAAAAAAAAGAATTAGTACACCACATGGTGACACACTTGGATGAATAAATACCTTGTCAAGATTCTTATAGAGCCACTTATTCAATTCCAAAAACCCAATTGAGGATATTCTATATTGATTTTTTGAAATATTTTTATCACCATTTAGGAGTTCTATTGAAAACTAAAATTTATGATTTGGTGGAATACTAGGAAACCCTTCTGGAAAGACATCAACAAACACATGTAAAATAGGTATATCTTTTGTGTTGATTTTCTCCCTAACCATATGATATAAACACACCTTTTGAATATTGATCAAGACCCATAAAATTGATATAATTTCCATTTTAATTTTATATTTTTCATCACAGTCATAAAGGATTAAAGATTGGTTCAAAATATAAAAACATGGCTTCCCTTCCGTTGAAATTGATGTGAGATTTAGATAAATAAAGACAATTTATTCCTAATATAACATCAAATTTAAATATATAGAGAATAATGAGATATATATAAAGAACATTTCCATAAACTTTTATCAAAGAATAATCATAGGCTTGAGATTTTATCATCTTAACATTATGAGTTTTCACTACTAATTTAATATCTAATCACTGAGGATATGATTTGACATTCCCTTAGACATTTCCTGATTAATAGTAATTATTATAACTCTTCTGAAATAGGGTACTTCAATATTTGAGTGTAACTATAACCATGTCAACTTTTTTATGAAATATTCAATCCATTAGTAAAACCAAAATGGTTAGCATGACCATCAAGAAAGTTTTAATTAGAGTGATCAATTAAAAAATTCATTCATAGAATGTCAAAATATTGTAACCTAATTTTAAATCTAGGAAACCTTGGTTTTATCCTTGTTCTTTCATGGTCACAATCTATTCAAATATGTTACAATGGTTAATAAATAAAATTTGAATTAACCCAATAATATAGTCTGGGATTGTTAAATGAGGTTCACAGTATGGGAACACTCACTATGCACTAGAATGATGTCCAAGATATACCCGACCAACTCTTTTCAGGAGAATTTCCCTTAAAAGAAATTGTAACAAAACCACATCCACTTATAGTATCAAGAAAAGTATTGTTTTCAAGAATAACCACACTCATTTATTTATTATAACTTAGGTTGTTTTCTTATGCATAGGATTATACTATGGGTTCTCACTAAACTTTTCTCATCCTAGTTTCCAAATTTTACTAATCATTTCTATGATAGAAACTATATAGATCCAAAATTTTCAATATAGATATTACATATTAATAGATGAATGTTCATTATACAACATTACAACTTGTGTAATAACTTTAACGGTTTCATGTCTTTAGAGACTAGATACACAATATTCTTATTTTATGAAAGATATTCAACATCTGCCAAAATTATATTCCTGCATGACACTCTTCTTATACATACACTAATTCAAACCATTATTCATAACTTGGATAAAATAAGGATAAAAAAGGGTGAGATCATATGCCTAGTAATGGTAAATAAGGGAGATATCAATGATAACATATGTATGACATGAATATAAGGGTATGAGAACATGAGATTAACATTTAAAAACAAAACCCTTCATATCCTATATTATGATCATGAGTCATAAAATTAATCATGGTTTTTATAAGAAATTAATCATAAATTAATCAAATAACACGAGAAATGAGAGCATAACATTGGTATAAGAATTATTTTTTTATACACATAAGCATAGTAAATAAATTTCTTAGTATCCAAAGATCACTGCCAAGACTATCATAGTGGATTAGGTTCACTCCAGATTACACGGTCAATGTTATCTCTAAATACTATAATAGTGGATTGGTTTCAATCTTCATTATATAGTCAAGGTTAATTCCAAAATCGTTCATAGAAGATTGGGTTTATTCCTTATACTATCAATGTGAAAAAATTCCATTACTCAATTGGGTTCACTCTCCATTCTAGAATTATTTATCTCATGGGATATCTATTTTTACCTAATAAATTTGAGGGATATATAATTATTTTATAATCCATAACATAAACATAATCCAATCATATGTGTGACACAAAATAATAAATCAATCATCATATATCATTACTCATTGAAAATAAAGTTTTTTTCTAAATATTTTAACATTTCATAATATCATAACACGTGGAAAATAAACGGGTTTCATAAAAATTTCATCATCACAATCATAAAAAATACCAAGAATGGATAAATATGGTATCCTAGGATCCAATCCCCATTAGAGAATAATTAAAATCCAAGGCTCTTATCATAAATGAAAATTATTTTAAAAGATCACTTGGAGTATTTCTTGGGGAAAATACACTTTTCAATTTGAAATCACAACTTTAAAATAAATAAAATTACAAAATGATAAAGATTTTTTTTAAAATATTCTTTAAAAATTGAAAAGGGTGATTCAAGTCAATGAGTGTTTATGATGGTGATATATTTCATTCAAGAATTAGGAGTTAATAAAGATTATTATATCCACAATTTTATAAAAAAATAAAAAGTACCTCGTTCAAAAAATGACAAGAAGATGCCTTCATAAAAAATTATGTAAAAATTAAATCATGGATAAAAATGAATTCAAAAAATCCTTTTATAATATTAAAAACATTTTTAGAAAACATTTAAATGGAATAAAAAGTATTTTCAATAGAAGAGATAAATAATGTCATTTTTTAGTAAAAATAATTTTTTTCACTCTTCTGAGTTATTAAAGAGAGGAAAATTATATAAAAACATTTAATTATTAGAAATACCCAAATTTGAACAAAATTAATGTGATTCCAGAGTGGTATATCATGAAATATCATCATTGTAAACTTATTCATAAAAAATTCTTGTAAACGGTGAGATTGTAATATAAAACCCTTACCTCAAGTTCCACTTTCTTTGAAATAACATTACCCTCATGTATAATAAAATTATATTGTTTATAATTATTTAAAAAAAATCAAGTAAACACTTAAAATATCATATATGATTCTGTTATTACATTTCAACACACATTTTTAAATAATCCCTTATTAAAATTGTTGTTTCCATGTGTGGATATTTCATTTTTTTCGTAAATATTTTTGTTTGGTAGTTCTGGTCCATGTACATTCATCATGTTTCCATCGTCTACATAATCATAATCATGATATAAATATCATATATATTAATTATATATATATATTTATATATATTTATATTAATCCATAAACATTAGAAATAGAAAAATGAATTACAACATTCACTACTACAAAGCCGGCCTTTAACAATGATGCCTTCATCAGCACTGGCAAAAAGTGATGATAAAGGATACCATTTATCAGTTATTTTTTAAATGTTGATAAAATATACCCTTTATCAGATCTCTTTTTAGTGCTGATATGGGGTACCCTTTATCAGTGTTTTTCATTAGAACTAATAAAAGACACCCTTTATCAGCATTTTATTTTTAGCGATGAAGAATGATACCCTTTATCAACATTTAATTTTTAGCACTCATAAAGGGATCCTTTATCAACGCTATTTTATAACTGATAAAGGTTCTAAATAAAATAAAATAATTAAATAAATAAAAAAACAAACATAAGTTTATTAAAAAAATCTTACAATTTTTTTAATTAAATAATTATTGATAAAAATGAATAAATTGATTATAGTATATAAATTATAAATACTAATAAATAGTATATATTAAATATATAGATATATGTAAAATGAAAATTAAAAAAATAAAAATTAAAAATAACTAAATTAAGAAAATATTAATCATTTTATGAATTGAATACTTATTAATAATATTAATAAATAGTATATATTAAATATATATAAATATATAAGAATGTATATAAATAAGATTTATATAATAAAAAATATATATTATTTACATTAAATGAGTCAAATATTTAGTGAATAATGGTTTATAATTAAAAATTAATATAAATTAAAAATAGTGACTAATTGCATCGAGTAAAATCATCGTTCAATTTTTCAATTTAACATATGAAAAACGTGTGTTAAAATTAATTTCATATTCATACATACATAATTAAGTCATTTTTCTATACAATGCACAAACAAAAAAATTACTTAACGAAATAATATTTAAAAATATATAAACCTAATATTTATGTAATTTATTATAATTTTAGTATTCATTTTAGAATTTCATTATAAATAAATTTAATATATCATGTATTTAATCAATAAATTTTATTTATTTATTTTTAATTTTATTACAGCTAGGTAATAATTAATTTTTAATATTTTTTATTTTTTATTTTTTATTTTTTATTTTTTATTTTTTATTTTTTAGGGAATTTAATCAATTTCTATTAAGTATTTCTTTATATTTATTTACTGAATTTATATATTTTTAATATGTATTAATTTTTAGTTCAATTTATATACATAATTTTTTTAATAATTTATATTTAATTAATAAAACTTATCAATTTTTTCAATAATGTTAAAGTGTACTCATTTTTAATTATTCAATTTCACTCATTTTTACCATGCATGCACTTAAGATTAAATATTCATTAATAATATTAAAAATATAATTTTAAATAAATTTATTTATAAATAAATATATTTATAAATTTATATTTACTATATTTATAGATTTATATATTTATAATTAAAAATAAATAAATATTTTTTTAAGTATTTATATAATTATATATAAATAATTATATATATTTAAATAATTATAGAATTATAGTAAATTTATTTAAATAATGAATAATTTTTCTATATTTATATTTATATATTTTTATTATATATATATATAATTATTTAAATATATAAATGTTATTTTAAAAAAATATTAATATAATTATGAATAATTAATTATATATTTAAATAATTATAAAATTGTAATAAATGTATTTTAATAATGAATATATTTTATATATTTATATTTATATATATTTATCATGAACCAATCATGATATCAAATATTTCTTTTGAATTTATCTACTGTTGGCACTCATCGTTGAATCCAATCTCTAATCAAGGCTCAAACAACTCCAAGACACAAATCCAATGCTCGAACGATTCAAGGGTTGAATGAATCGAAGGTTCGAATGAATTCCATTTTTTGAAATATCATTACTTTCTGTCAGACGATTCAAAGCTTTAATCCAATCATGTTTTTTTCTCCTCTTCCTCACTCATTGATTATATATATAGTGCTTAAATAATATTGAAGTATGATTAATGAGATACTAATTATTGTGGTTTACTACTTTGTTTACTATTGTCAACCACTATTTTCCTATGTTCTTTTTTAATAGGGTTTTGGTCATTCTAGTTATGGTTTGTGAAGGTTGGTTTTGAGGTGGTGGAATAATGTGGCTATAATGGTGGGGTTTAGTCAATGATGTGTTATTATCATTATGGTGGTGGTATGGCTAGTTGATATATAAAGGGGATGGTTGTAGTTATTATATCGGAGATAGAATGGGCGTGGTGCATTTTGGTATGGGATAGTGTGGTTCTTCATATGATATTATGAGGGGTTGGTGGGATTGAGTCTCACTTTATAGGTAGTATGGAACATGGCTATATGAATAAAACTAATGATGGGTAATGGAATGTAAAGTACTGAGAAATGGGTTAGCTAATGAACTAATTTTAAATTTAGGTTGAAATAAAACATGTGAATACTATAATGATTATGAATAAGGGAAAACAAATGAGTTGAAAGTGAAAATTAGCTAAATGAATATAATGTAGATAATAATGGAGAATCTAGAATTTAATAATGATGTGATTAAATGGTAAGTTGATAAAATTGTGTGTCGCTATTTTTTTTAGGTATAGAAGTCTAGTAGTTCGCTAGTGGTTATTGGTTCAAGGTAGTATGGTGATGTGGCTTAAAAAATCATGGTAAGGAACGAAAATATAATTGTGATTTAACCCATATGTTGGGAACGTGTGGATTATTATAAGGATCAATTTACACTTAATCAACACACTAAAAACAATAATTAACCTCACTCCTGATATCTACCATGATTGAAATGGTATCCTTGATTATAAAATTAAAGAACACCTGTAAAACTTTTAATAAAGTGAATCTACTTCTTCTTTCATTATAGTGGTTTTTTTAACATACCTTATAGGCAGCCGAAGGAGTCCATCCTTTGTGATGTATCCATAGGTTGAAATAATCACCCAATGTTCTAATAGGATTATTTCTCTCCAATCCATGCTAATGTGTCACTATGAAAAATAGGAGGAAGTAGAGTCATTCATAGGGAGAATGGTCTGGCCAAGGATTTGGGAAGCTCACATATCCATTATTTAAAGGATTGAATATATTAAAAGTGGGATTTCTAATATAAGTATAGAATTCATAAAGGCCCCAATGATTCATATATCATAACATTTCCCTTCTGATACCCCTTGAATCACACACAAGAACATGTATGTCCTCCAAATCTCACCTTCAATAGGCCATGAAATAATAACTAGTTTCAATGGTGTAATTCTCATAAATGGGAGACATTACCCCTTTTATAGAACACAATGGAGTAAAACTATCATCCTCATCAACTTTATCTCTTGGATAGTTATTATTTCAATTTTTTGAGACTCTTCCCTCATTACTTGTATGTTTCTTGTACTACTCTGGGTAGTGGTTATCTCTTGGATGAATACTTATAAAATTTCAAGAAACATTAGTTCATGTCCACAAGAGATAAAGGATGAGTGTTAAACAACAAAATGTAATGATAACTATTTGAGAGATAAGTTTAGGAGGATGAATGTTTTTTATAACATTCACCTTTATATGTATTTATAAGATAACACCAACCATAGTGGAAAAAATATTTTTTTTAATTCAATTATCCATTTTCTTTAAAGCATACTAAAATTATTTGAAATAATCAAATGTTGGGTTTCCCTTATTATAATTATCTATAACTTTCGCCTTTGATAATGAATATCTTATGTTTATTTATTTATTTATTTTACAAAATGAATATTATATGAGCCCAATAGGATGGATATGAATCAAAAAATGGATATATACTAATTGTTTGACAAAAGAAAACGAATTTAGAGTTAAATATTTTATCTAGTTTGAAATAGATCATGCATACGACCCTTCTCAAATAATTTTTTTGTTTACATTATTGTAATTTCAAAAAAATATTCCTAAAGTGTTGAAAGAATATTTGATATGTCATGAAATAGATTGAATCTATAAATATTATACTGAACATGGAGAAAAACCTAATGTGCAAACTGATTGGGATGATACTACATTTTATGGATAATTTAATATGAATAATATTGTAAATGATGATGGAGATCTCATAGAAGATATGACAATGGGATTTGAATATGACCTATGTGATTTTCCAAAGTTGTTTGAGAAGTTAAATAGGTGTGCTAAGAGACCATTGTATATTAGTTTCACTAAATACCGATCATTTTATATTGTATTGAAGTAATATAATTTTAAAGGTAGAAACATATGGAGTGACACCAGCTTTACTGAACTACATGGTCTCCTGAATGATATACTACCAAAAGAAAATGAAAAACTATGTTGAACATATGATTTTAAATGAATAATATTCTCAATGGTAATGGCCTTTAAAAAATAAATTCTTGTCAAAAATGATTTCATATATTTTTTCAAGGATCATGAATCACTCAAAAAAAGCATTATGTGTGGTATATATCGATGTAAGAAAAATTAATCAAGTCATTCAAAATCAATATGGTAATTTTCTATCATTCCACTATTTAGAATATTATATGGATGTTAGGAAACCACGATAAAATTGACAAGACATGTAGATAAAATAATCAAATATGTGAACCTACGTCATCCAAAAAAATATCCCAGTGGAAGAAAATTTATTATGATTATCCTTAATTTGAAAATATGTCTATAAAATTTTTTCTTGAATTATCTACAGAAGGGATAAATCCTTTTAGTGTACATATTAGTACTCCTATTACATGGCATGTCATGTTGGTAAATTATAACTTCCTACCATGGTTATGCATGTTTTATAGATACATTATATTGTCTTTACTTATATCTAGACCAAAGAACCCCAATAACGATATTGATGTCTATTTGGATCCATTGATCGAAGATCAGAAATTGATGTGGGATAAAAATGTTACAATGTATGATGCTCGTAGAAGTGAGAAATTCACATTGAGGTCCATGTTGTATGGGATGATAAATTACTTCCCCACTTATGTAAATTTATCATGAATTGGAATAAAAGAATGTGGGGGTGTCCCATTTGTAGAGAAGTCACACACTCAGTTCTATTGAAATAATCCTCGAAGAATATTTTTACAGGATATCAAATTTTTTTACCTCGATAACATAAATAATGATCATTGATGATAACATTATATGGGAATATAAAACAAAGTACAAAACCATCTCCAATAATGGGTGATGAACTACTCAATAAAGTATAAGATATTTACTCTATTTTTGGTAAATTATTTTTGAAAAACCGTAAAAAATCAAGTTTAAAGAAGAGATAACTTTTCTTTTAATTACCATATTAAAATTATCTATATGTCAGAAATTTAATTGATGTCAAACATGAAGAATAAAATTTATTTGATAGTGTTATTGTCATGTTACTAAATGTTCCTAGAAAATTGAATGATCGAATAAAGGCTAGATTGGACCTGATTGACATGGTTATAATGGAATTGTTGGAATTAGTGAAGGTTAAAGAGAGGAATTTTCTTCTTCTAGAATCTTACACTCTATTTAGATAAGAAGAATTGTAAATTTTTCGTTTCCTTAATCTTAAAAAAGTTTCATAGGGGTATTTATAAAATATCAAGAATTTCAACTAAATGAATAATTTGAAGTTAAAAGGACTATAATAACGTGAATGTCATGTTTTGATGCAATATTTTATGCATTTTTCCTTTCTTGTATTCTACCTTGAATTTAATAACATACATTAACTGGACTCTGATTCTTTTACAAATCCATATGCAGTAAATATATAGACCCGAAAAAGTTTTCAGTCATGAATAAAGAGTTTTTAGTAATATTATGTGAATTATAGATTTTATTCCCACCATCACTCTTTGATATAATGGTTGACCTGATGTTTCACTTGATTATAGAGGTTCAACTATGTGGTCTTAACCATTACCGATGGATGTACAACATTGAATGGTATATGAAAATTTCAAAATGGTATTTCAAGAATTTAAGTTGGAAAAAAGGTTTTATTAAAAATTGATATATTGTGGAAGAAGATGTTGAATCCTATACTAATTACATATTGGATTTTAACAACAGCGGCCATCCAAATTCTCATCACAGTGGAGCCTTATGGGAAAAGGTATTTCTGGAAGATATTTTGTTATAATTACTTTCATATAGAAGGAGCAATAACACCTTTATATTTTATATAATAGTGAAGATTTTGACCCATACATTGAATCCCACAATGGAATTATTAGAGTTTGGAATCCATCAAGGCTTGAAATTTTTATATCAAATACACATATAATCAACAATTTATAGGATGGTTTTGAGATCAAATTTATAAGGATTTATTTAATATTATGAAGTTAGTTGTCGAACGACTTCGATGGCTAGCCAGGAGACTGAATAAAAAATTTATATCTTATAATGGTATTGTAATAAATGGTTATATGTTCTATACAAAAGAACATGATGACCAAAATACTATGAAAGACATCAGTGTTATGCTTGTGGTGGAAGAGAGGAACATATCTAGTTCCAGGGATGGAAATAAAATATAATTCCAATATATCATATTTTGGAATTATCAAATAGATATATGATTTGTATTATACAACATTTCAAGTGCCAATTTTCTATTACAAATGGGTTGATAATATGAATGTAATGAAAGTTTATGAAATTGGATTCATGAATGTGAATTTTAGTATATAAGGGAAAAAAGAAGAGCAGTTCATAATGGATTCACAAGGAGTGTAAGTATTTTATATCTCAAATACAGTAAACAATAATTGTTCAATTGTCCTGTTAGATAATAAAACAAAGGTTGGTTCATATAAAAATCCAATTAGGTATGACCCTTTCATTGGGAGATCAGAATCAGTTTATGATAGTCTCAATATAGACAATGTATTTTATATTAGATGGAAACATAAAGTGGGGATTCAGATTCTTGATAGAGGTACCAAAACCCTAAAACCTTTAAAAAATAAATAGAGTTCAATGAGAAGGTAAGATTTTTTTAATATACTATAGTTCTTCTCATAATATTATTTGTTCTCTACTATATTAACATAATATAAATTAAAAGTTTTACTACTCATGAAAACAATTTAATATGCACATAATTATTTCACTAATCCCATGTAAGAATAAAATATAATTAAGGAAACCCATTGGAAACATGTAAAGGTAATTTTATGATATACTTTCTCTATTTTACCAAAAATATATATAATGAAATTTTGATTTAATTTTCATCATTCCTTGTAGAGTTTTTTTATTTTCAAATATTTTTATCCAACTTTTATACCTTTCTACACTAAAACTTCCACAAAATTCTTCTCCCTCAAAACCTTTTCACCCATATAGTGTTGACATTTATCACTTTCCTTTAAATTCCCTTTATTACCTTTATAGGAAGAGGTATGATGCTTACTCTGATAAATAAAAAATTTAATCTTGATGTTTGTATAGTAAAATAATTTTTCATATTATTAATGTATTGTTTTATATTTATGTTTAATTTATTTATTTTTAGCATTACTCACATAATAATTGATTTCTTATATAGGTGGATTATTTTTATTCAAGTTGGGGTGGTTTTTTTGATATTACCCATAATTGTGAAAGATTGGACTTCAAGGTTGTAAATAAGATAATGGAAATGGGGAAATGGGTCAAGAATTTATATAACCATTGTTAAAAGGTAAATTATAACTAATTGTTTAATTAATTTTTTGATCATTTTATCTAATATTTTTAAGTTAATTTCCTTATCATTTTTATATAATATTATATTTAGTTTTTTTAAAATATATTTTAAAAAGTCATATTTTTCTCTAAAATATCTAAAATAAGAAAAAAAATATATATAATGTTCCTTTCATCCAATATTACCATTGTTTCCATTGTATTTATTTGTCGAACTTCAACACATTATATTGAGTAAATGTTCTTAGCTGAAAAAGGTTTTCCAGATAAAAACATCGACTCAATATGTAGTGTTGGAAGTTAGAAAACTAAATACAATGGAAACCATGGTAACATTGGTATTTGGGATGTTTTTGATAATTTGGGATGTGTAGGGATCATTTAAACCTCAATTTAATACACAGTGTGACTGGTATGACTCCAAGTGCTTATTTTTATTTAAAATTGGAATTAATTTTTATAAAAAAAAGACAACTAACATACTAAAAACCAATAAAACATATTCATATTGTTTTTATACTTTTATGAATCAATTCATAAGTCACTTTTTAAATGTAAGAATCGACAACACCTCAATCTGAAACAAGATGTTCCCAGTACAACTCAAGTTATTCATTATTAGTTTAAAATTGATATTTTTATTCAAAACATGTCACTCACTAAAACCCAAGAAAAAACACGTGTATTGTATTGATAATTTTGGAAGATTATTCATATGTAATTTTTTATGTGTACGAATTGGTCTCATGTCATGCTGATACACGATTTGATCGATATGACACAAAGTGTGTGTTTCAAATTTAAAATAACATTTTAGTAAAAAAGACAAGTGACGTACTCAAAAAATGATCAAAAACAATTTTATTATTTATATACTTTAATAAAATGATCCATAAGTCATTTGGGATGTGTATTAATCATCTACACCTCAATCTGATGCACATTGTGACCAGTATGACTCCAAGTGTGCATTTTTATTTAAAATTGACATTAATTTTAGTACAAAAGATAACTGACATACTCAAAACTAATAAAACACATAACTATTTTTTTGATAAATTAAGAAAACAATTAATAGGTTATTTTATACATTTAGGAATCAAAATCACCTCAATCTGATTCATGATATGCCCGATATGACTCAAAATATCAATTATCAGTTTAAAATTGACATTTTAGTTCAAAAAGTTTCACTCACTGAAAAGAGAGAAAACACACTCAAATTGTCTTGATAATTTAGGTAAAACAATTCATAATTCATTTTTTAAATTTTCTAATTGGTGTCACATCAGACCAATACATTACATGACCGTTATGAATCAAATTGCATGTTTACAGTTTAAAATGACATTTAATAAAAAAGACAACTGACGTACTCAAAACTGAGAAAAAACATTTTTATTATTTTTATACTTTAGGGAAATGATTAATAAGTCATTTTAATGTTTATAAATCATCCTCACCTCAATCTAAGACAAATCTGTGATCTATGTGACTCAAAGTTCATCTTTTTATTTAAAATTGACATCAATTTTAGTAAAAAAGACAATTAACCTTCTCAAAACTGAGAAAATGAATTTGGAATGCTTTGATACTTAAGTAAAATGAAAAATATGTCATGTTTTACATTTATAAATCATATTCACCTAAATATGATACACAATGTTCCTGTTATAACTCAAAGTGTTCGTTGTCAGTTTAAAATCGACATTTATGTTCAAAAAGTGACACTCCCAGAATGTTGAGAAACACACTCAGACTAACAAAATAATTTTGGAAAATGATTTATAAATAATTTTTTAATGTTAGGAATAATTATCCCATAAAACTGGTATATGATGTTATTGGTTTGATTCAAAGTGTTATTTTCTTGTTTAAAATGACATTTTAGTTATAAAGACAAATTATGTACTCAAAACCGAGAAATAAATTCAGATTTGTTTTTATACATTTAGACATAAACCCTTAGGTAATTTGATACCTTTAGGAATAACTAATTCCTCAATCCAATTCATAGTGTGACCATTATGGCTCCAATTTCATCTTTTTATTTAAAATTGAAATTAATTTTACTAAATAGGACAACTGGCCTACTCAAAACTGAGAAAATGAATTTGTATTGTTTTGATACATTAGAAAAATAATACATAATTCATTTTTGAAATTTCGTAATTAGGAACATCATAATATAATATATTATGTGGCCATTATGAATCAAAGTTCCCATTATCAGTTTAAAATTGAAATTTCAGTTCAAAAAGTGTCACCCACTGAAAAATAAGAAAACATGCTCAGATTGTCTTGAAAATTTTAGAAAACAATTCATAAGTCATTTTTGATGTATAGGAAAATATTTCATGTCTAAACTACACGCTATGTGATATTTATGTCTCAAAATATGTGTTTCTAGTCTAAAATGAAATTTTAGTAAAAACCACAGTGACATGCTCAAAATTGAGAAAAAGAACTTGAATTGATATGATACTTTTGAAAAATGACCCATCAGTCATTTGGGACATGTAGGAATCATTTGTACCTCAATTTGATGCATAGTGTTACCGGTATGACTCTAAGTGCATCTTTATAATATATAAGTTTCGTTTTAGTTTAAAACATTCATCATATCACCAAAATTGAAAAAATGATCCTATATTGTTTTCTCATCATTATATCTTCTATTAATTAATTAATGTCCTTGCCATTTTAATATTATACTTATTTAATTATTTTTCATAAATATAATGATTGAAGATGAAAAATAAATGGTTTAAGGTGAGAGAATCAGTCATAACTCAATATGATACATAGTGTTCCTGGTATGACTCCATGTTTAGTTTAAAATTAACACTATTTGTTAATTTATTTCATCATATTATTACAAACATAATTTTTTTTCTTATACAGGTTTGTTATTTTGCTCTAGGAGAAGTGGTTTTTTTAGAAATAGCATCAGTCAAGGTTATGATAAAAATACAGAGGATCATTGATGTTTTCTAATGTATGTAATAATTTTTACTTATGTAACTTTATAATCCAATGTTTTAAATGCATATAATATAGTTTGGTTTTATTTAATTTGTGTTATAAATATTATTTCATTTAATTTTTGTATTGGTACTTGATTTTGTTGATATTTTGTGGTGTTTCTGGTGTTTTGGTGTGTTGTTACAACACACAAACCTGGTTTTAGAGTGTGTCGTTATAGCATAGTACACTGGTATTATAGTGTGTTTTTATAGAACACTAAAATATTCCCCTTTATCTGTTCTTTTACAAATACTAATGATGGTGCCCTTTATCAGCGCTTCTATAAGTGAAGATAAATGTCCCCTTTATCAGTACCTTTTTAGTGCACATAATGGACATATTTATCAGTGCTTTTTTAGAACTAATAAAAGAATTAGGTTTTTTACTTACACTTTGGTAGTCATCTCTTCCCTAGAGCTAATAAAGGCCATTTTTATCATTGTTAAAGGCCTATTTTGTGGTAGTGATTCGTATATATGTTAGGTTGTATATACTCATGAATTTCATTTCCATTTTTTTATGAAGGAATGAAAGATTAAAAATAATTCACTTCCTAGAATCATAATAATATCATAAATAATATATATAGTAATTAAGTCCATAATTATAACTATCCAAGTAAAGTGGTGATGAAAAATGAATAAAACCGCAATATGGATGTGGGAAGCCATACGTACGCATGAGTCATATTTTCACTTTCCCCTGGATGGAAATAAGGTGGATCATTTTTGTTCCATCATAATAAAAATTAATTATTTTTAAAATACTAAATTAATTATTTTTTAATCGATACCATTTACTTAGAATAGTTTTAAGTACAAAAAAAATTAAAATGATTACTTAAGAGTTATAGCTTTTATTTGAGAATCGTATTTTGTCTTACACCTTAATCTTTGAAGTTATTGTCTTTTTAAAAGACCAAAATCTCTATAATGTGGTAAAGGAATCTATGAAGGTATTATGATAATGTTTTTCTGACCTATAATCTCAAAATTTGTGGGGAAGAGAGAAGAAGAGTCACCTTTTTTATATGTGAGGGGATGGTCACTCTTGGCATTATAAAAAAAATTAAAATACAATTGAGTCAATATTAATAAAAATGATTCTAAATGGATAGATATTTTATTAAAAATTGGATAAGGTCTAAATATCATCCACCAAAAAATATTGACAAGTTTTTGTGTAATTTTAAACCTTTTCTTTCATTAACCCCTTAGTTAAAATTTTTTTTCCTTAACTATAGTAATAACTTTTTAATATTTAAAGTATATAATTTTACATATAAGGTAATAAATGACTCATAAATGTCTAAGGGATGACATTTTAAACCATATCTTATCCACCCTTTTTTCTTTCAATATTTTTTCATTTTTAAATAATTTAATAAAATATTATTTTTATAAAATATCATTAATGTCATTTTTTGAAATTATTCATTTAATTTGAATTTGAAAACAACATGACATGAAATTAATTCAAATATAATCCCTTTTCACTTATATAATATGTTATATTTTTCTACAAAATTTTTGAAAAAAAATAATTCATCCAAAATATATTACATCTTTTTAATTATTTATTTTATTTTTCTCATAATTGAATAAATCATGTGTCGGTAATGCATAAGAATTTAAGGAAATTATATAATTTATAAAATAAAAAAATTAATTACCATAATGAAAATAATTTCATTACACTTAAAATAACCATTAATATTCATTCATAGTCTTCTTTTTCCCTATGTGAACATATATTATATGTTTAAAAGTATGACAGTGAACTTTTTTATTTTTCTTTGCTATAAAATTTTATAGGTTATTTTCATGGACAAGTGCCCTTTAAAAAATTATATTTTAAAACCAAGGTAATAAGGGTCAAATTACCTTTATCTAGTAAAAATTTAGATGAAAAATAGTGACCTAAACATTTAGTATTAACCAAGGTTAACTAGACATACCCTTTACTGAGGTGATAAATTTTTCCACGTTTACTAATAATAATTACTAAAAATAAATGGAACCTATTTACCAAATTTGGAAATACTGATTCCAAATATAGAACCCATTTTTTATAATTTAATTTATATAATTCCTAGGAATTATTTTTTAAAAAATTATGCAAAATGTGATAGAAACTATTTTTTAGAAAATATATATTTTTATTCATAAACCTTGATATTTTCCTATCTCATGTCCAAAAAAACCACTGAATGAATGTTAAAACATTTTATTGAATATATAATATATAAATTTCATTAAAATCATTCAATAAAAGTGATGCATTTAATTTGTAAAAATAAAAACACATTACATGCATAAAAATAGTTTTTTTAAACATATCCTTTATTTTCAAATGTTTTTCGTTTTCATTTCTTATTAATTTATAACCAATGAATTCATTTTATGAATATGAATATCATATTTATTTCATAATTTAGTAAAATATATTCATTGTTGATAATTCAATGTCTACGAAATAACTATCACATTCAATAATAATACTTTAAAAGTAACCATGCTTCATTTAAACTCGGTGATGCTTGTAAAGAAAGATATCAAATAAATAATTGTTTCATAGATAACTACATCATGAAATATCAAGTTGTTACACTTCTAGGGAAAATTTCATGCATACATTGTTCTTCTTAAATTTCATGCATCTAAATATTCATCAGCAATAGAATAAGGATCATTGACCTTGCCTACTAGTCTTCTCCTTTATAATAATCATATCCTGTGAGATTTCTTTATCATTGGGAAGGAATTCCCCGGCTTCCCGTTATTATTCCTTGATGAAAAATTTATAGTCTTCTTGAATTTTTTAACCTCTCTATTTATTATTATATTTTCTCAAAACACATTTTTCAATCTTAGATATAGGAAGATTCCATATTTCTTCACTATAGAGAATCTATTCACTATAGTAGTGATATTGGATTCTTAATCATTTTTATGTAAACCTTATTTTTCTTATTATATTTATAGAATATTATGAATATAATTTGCATTATTAAAATATTTAAATCTCCTTCAATTATTCTACCATAATCTTCTCACTTTTTAAACTGATCAATAAAATCCTACAGTTTAATTTTTATTTTTAATTATTCATATATGGTTCAATATCATTATTTAATTCTTTAACAATACATGAGGTTTTTCAATATTCAAAATATTAAATAAATATTAATATCTTTTATTATATAGTGACTTTAATTTTTACATACAATCAGTTTTTTGGCATGTAACTTCCTTTGTGGCATGACTACCTCTCATTTCATAGAAAAACCTTCATCTATTTCATCAATATTAGAATGCATCAAAACATAATATTCTTCTGCTACTCAATAAATTTGTGGAATCATCATTCCATTTTTAATATTTAATACATTGAAAAATAACTAGAATCTCCTAGTTTTATATTTATACTAAATTTATCATATTTTTTAATCAATTGAGACTCACTTTAGATATTCAATATCTTATATATCAATTTTATGAGATTAAATTAAATTACATAATGTTTAGTATTTATGAAAAACATATATATAAATGTGATCCAAATATCTTACACAGTGTCTCAAATTCTTGTCTTAGAATATTTATCTCTTTCTCTTTCAAATATCTCATATAACATCTCAAATTCCTTACACATAACTCAAATTTTCTAGTTTTTAGTGTCCACCACTTAGAAATATATTATGTACCATATAACTATGTTACATACCTAGAGAATTTGAAAATTTATTCATATTCCCCAATTGAAAATGTTACATATATAGGGTTAAGTCCAGGGTTTTATAGATTCTTCTGTTTGGAGGTAAATATATTACATATCTGAGAAAATTGTACACATGTAGTGCCCTTATGGTTTTTTTATATTTAAAAAATAATAATATATTATCTATCCAGTAACCCCTAGTTACTTTACTAAATATCTTCTTCTAAGGGAATATTACATATTCATTAAATTTATAAACTTTTTAATTCTTCCATATGCAAGGAACCTGATTATACAAGGACCTTCCATGATTTTTTCATGTACTCATTTTTTATCCAGTAATAGTATATTAAGCATGAATACCAACTTTATAGAAACTAATTTATACCATCACATACTAATTAAAGTCATATTCAATCATATCAAAATTTCATCCAATGGATGTTCTTCACCTAATACAATTGTCTTTATACTCAGTATACCATGGTTGTATTCTCTACACATTCATCTAGCCTTTTACCTATTTAATCATATCTCTTAACCTATTTCAATAAAAAACTCCTCCAACTCCTTAAATATTTTACATATGGTCCCTATCTTCCCAAGAAAACTAGTATCCAGTTTTATTGAATATCATTTTAATAGTCATTAGATTTAAATATTTTATTTGTCAAATATTCTTTCCCAAATAATCCCCTGTAAAAGAAAGATTTATTTACCCATTTTATATATGAGTAGAATGTATATTCTAGACTTAGTTGAAGCACATTTTTTTTAAAACAACCATTACAAGTTTTATTGGATTTTATTGATCATTCACCAATTGTGCATCATGTAAACCTCATGACCAATAAAATATTTCCAAAGAATATTGACTTAGAATTCCCCAAACTGAGAGAGGATATTTTTCATGTTTAATTTATATTTAATTTAATCAGATCTAAAGAAATTTTTCCTCATATTATGATCATTATTTAATTAATATGTTGATCATTCAAGTACTTATTTTGATTACCATCAATGTGCAGGGAGGACCCAAATTAGATACCCTCTAGGGGTGATCCACATGTGATCCTTTGATATCTGAACAACACTAAAGGAATGTCGAGTGATAGAATGGTAGATCGATCATCTTGTGTTGTTTTTCATGGTCTCTTCTAGTTCAATTCAAGATTGAAGGATTCAATCTTATTCTTATCATTGTAGAGGGTAAGACAGAAAGAGGGATCTTGATAGAAATCAGTTGTGAACAATGATTCTCAATTCTTGATTAATCTTAAGCAATAGACATAGAAATCTAATTATATAGTTTGAGTTTAGGTTAAAATATTATTTAATTTCCCAAAAATACATAAATAATTTAATAAACCATATCTAACCTAATTACATATAATAACAATAATTTTTTTATTTTATGGAGTGTGATATCTAGAGCAATGATAAATATTATTTTATCTGCTTGAAAATTAATATTTATCACCAAACATGATCTTGGTCTGCTCATCCTTCTCAACATTTATCGAATACTCGAATAAATGTTTATTAAATATTTATTCATAAACAAATATTCAATAAAATATATTTTATTCAAAATATGATGAATAAATATTTTTAAAATATTCATGTAATTAATTAAATTATTTATTAATGAATAAATATATATTTATTTCCTTATGAATACTTATGATCAATAAATCATGAATATTCTTATTCATTAGTTTTGAGAGTAATATTTATTACAAAAATTAAATTGAAATATCATTTAATTGATATTGTTGGAAATACTTAGTGTGTCACCTTTTAGGCTTATTTATCATTGGCTTTTGGCTGGCTTAACTAAAGTGTAAGATTACTGTCTAGAAATGGGTCATGGAACAATAGAAAAATAATTTAATGTGACAAATTCAATAACCACACATAATAACTTACTATGTAATATAATCCATTTGTAATAATATCTCATCAATAAGGCTACAAACTCATGTCGTCAACCACTATGCTTGATACATCTTTATTTGAATAACTAAAATAAACTTGATGTTACACCATGGTCATGGAATTTAATACGATGGTTTCATTTTGGACAATGGTATGAGATATCCAATACCATTAATATGGAAGGGAAAATCATTACTCGGGTTATTATTTAATAACATTTCATTCGTGACACACCCAACGTACCCTACTTCTCGTGAACATATGCATTCATAGTTTTGTGTAGTAAATCAATGTCACGAACCAGTCCGGGTCGCCATCTGACCCGGCACCAGACCCAGTCTGCAGAAAGTCCCGAAAGGCCTTCCCGATCCCCACGAGCTGGTAAAAGTTCTCGGGTATCAAAAATATAACTTAGGAATGATTTACCCAAAATAGTAAACACAACAACTAATAAGATAGATAATCTTAAATTGAAAATTGAAAAACAAACAAACCCTTGAACTAAACCCAAATTTAATGTTTTACAATATGAACCAACATCCAAAAGAAACGAAAAAAAGAAACTAAAACTCAAACTCAAACCTCCAAGAAAAAAGTGAGGAGCAACATCCACACGTCACAAACACCAACCTGCATAAGAAGAGCATCAATGACCAAAACGACCATCACTGAGTTCAATGCTTCGACCTAGAATACAAAAGAAATAGAATCTACATACACCCAAAGGTGTATGTAGGGCGTGAACCAAAATCCCAGTAGGAACGTCACCCAAAAAAAGGTTTTATATATAAACATTAAATGACAAATACATTTGCAGGCTAAATAAATGAAAGGACTCCAAAGCATTAACAACTTTAAAGAAACAGTTTCTATAAAGAAAACACTTTCAAAGAAAATAACTTAAATAAATAAATAAAGACACCCTTTCATTTAAGAAAAACCAAACCATCAAGAAAACTCAAATGCTACACAGTATGCCAAAGGTGGGTGTATAGTAGTCCAGGAGCAAAAAAAGTGAGAGAGGCCATATAGGTTCTAGTAAGAAGAATGAGACCCTAGAACATTATGTCTCGATGAAAAGTATAATAGGAAACACAACAAAATACATTCTCATGCATGATCAATTAGTAGGGAAACACATCCATAACCTAGTGGTCTCCAATCATCCTTCAAGTTTAGTTAGTGTTATAATCGTCAAAACAGCTAAGTGAAACTGGGCCAGAGCCGCTTCTGTATCATTAGCATGCTATATCTAGTCTTTCCACCTAGAACCCAGGCTTCCCCTTTTGTTCTCAAGATGTTCCAATTTAAAATTTCATGTCAAACTCAGATGAATAAAATAGACAGTGTGTTACCTAAACCCAACGCCACACTTTCACACACACACAAATCCATATGAAATAGTACACACACCAAAAGACTTTACCCAACTCAATTAAAACAATTTTTGCATTGTTAATAATTATTTATTAAAACATATTAAATTCTTTTTCAACAAATTATTTAAAAAAACATAACACAGCTTAACACAAAATAAAAAACTCAGCCCTCCTCCCATACCAAACATACCTGATGCCACATCAAGAACACAACCTGCAACACTCTCATCAATTAATAACCCAATCGCACAGTTAAATGGACATTTTCTTGATTAAAAAACAATTGAAATTTTAGTAATAAATTCTAGAAGATGAAACATGATTTTAAACACCAAATAATCACTCAAATTCCCTTTTTAGACAAAACTCATATGAATGCTACGCTAGAACATAAACTGCGCACTTTGCGCATTTTCACAAAACAAACGCAAAATTTATTAAACACTAGGAGACAGTTCAATGTGGGTTTTCACAGCAACAACCAACTCAACCCACACAACACCTTCCCTTATGACCAAACACATGCAACACCATGTCAAATACATGCTTGACACCACTTGAAAAAATAAAAACTAACTGCACATATTATTAAATAGTAACTATTGACTAAACTCAAGTTTTCAACCAAAGAACACACCCACACTATATGAAATTGCTACCAAAAAAATATAACACATGGAAGACTCTGAGAAGACCTAATCCACACCCAAAAGAATAAATTAGGGAACATTAAAAATTACTAAGCAAGAAAATTGATTCATTAAATAATGTCTAAAAGCAGAACCACCTACCCCAGGTGTCGAAGACTCCGTTACTCGACGCGAAACATCAATTTCTCATCAAATGCACCACAAAAATTTCAAAATAAACCTTAAAAACAAGATATTGGGAATGAATTAAAATTGACCAAAATCAGCACAATTTGGACCCCAAAAAATGTGAAACCCTTACCTACAACTTCCCCAAAAAGGAATACCAAATAATTTAAATAGGACGCACCTGTGACAGAGATACAATAGGCTAACCGGATCATAATGGAGGTTGACAGTGGTGCGTCATGCCAGAAAAATTGGTCGAAAAGGAGATGTGGCACGGGTTCGAGTTCTGAAAGGCAGCGGGAAAAGTTCGGCTCGATTCAAGGAGGATGCCGACACAGCTCGATGGTAGCTGGTCACTGCGGTCGAAGGGAGAAAGGAGGGTGTCGACTAGGAGGGGGTGCCGGACTAGCCACGGCCAAAAGGGTTGTGACAGGAGGGTTCATGCCGGCTGGTGGAGGGTCAGAGGCCATACAGTGGTGGTAGGGGCGATGACCGGACAATGGATCTAGATGTTGGGGCGACGGCGTGACCAGGGTAGGAGGGATCTTGGTGCAACAATGTTCTAGTGGCTGGGTGGAGCTGGGAGGAGTGTGCTGGGTAGAAGGCAAGGGTGCAACGTGCAAGGTGGATCTTGGAGGAGGAGTCAACACCGGATGGAGGCCGACTAAGGGGAAGGAAGACCATAGGGGGCGGCACAAGGTTGGGTTTCAGGGGAAGGCATTTGGTGCAACTGGGCGAGGGGATAAGGGAAAAATGGGTGCCACGGGTAGAAGGGAAATGATGCAAGAGGGAAGAAAAAATAAGAGAAAATAAAAAGGAAATAAGAGAAAATAAAAAAATAAAGACCCAAATAAACTAATCAACTTAAATAAAATGATAATACCAGTTAGTAATAATAATATAAACAATAATATTTCTAATAATAATAATCATGATGATAATAATAATAATTGTAATAATAATAATTATTATTATCATTTTTATTATTATTAAAAATAAATCCTTATTTTTCGTTTTATTATTATTATTTTAGAGCATCAGGAAATCGTGCGGTTACCCCACACTGCCCATTAAAATTTTAATAGGGTGATGATGATAATAATAATAATAATAATAATAATTCCATAATAAAATTATCAACCTTAACGCCTCTTTTAATTTCATTCCTTTATTGATCATTTAAATTCATCAGTTAATTAATAAGTATTACGTCGGGCAAGCCGTGCAGTGAACTGGTCGAGGTCGCACGGTGACCCAGGCGAGGCCGTGCAGCTTTGGTTGCGGTGTTCTAGACGCATTCAAAGTCAATACAAGCGTTTTTAGAGAGGAACTCAAAAAAATTTAAGTCGGGTTTCTCCCCGATACTGAGAAAATTATTAAAATAATGTATTTAAAGATGAAGGGTGTGATAGTTCTCCCCAAAATAACGCTTTCTATCCCTGTAAAAGCCACAAATAAGGTTGAGACTCAAAGAAGAAACTAATACCCGACTATGGATCAAAGAGGATCGCCAAAATCAATAAGAAAAAAGAGGCAAAAGCATCGTGATTATACAAAGTGACTCAAATACAACTTCAAGAAACTCATAAAATGACTTTATGATATGTGTCACCTGCCCAAAAAGTGATAGAGCACCTCTAGTGGACTGATCAAGGAAAGGAACTCTCGCACCCACAGAAACCAACATCACAAGACGAAATATCTCAACCACTATTAAACAAAAACCACACCATTTGGCTTGAATGAACAAACAAGATCGAACCATGATCAAGGAACACTCTTATCATTTATCACCAATCCATCTTTAGAAAAAGAACCAAAAGGTCAACATGGGGAAGCCTAAGGGGCTCCCCACCATTAAGAACCTACCAACACCCGAGACGAGATTGGAAAAACCATCACGGGGAGGCACGAGTAGACTCATCGCCATTATGAAAAAGGCCAAAACTAATTCCTTCTAGTGACATTTAATCGAGACCTATCATGGTTCTCCCCACCATTAGAGACGACATAAGATACAAAACCTTGAAAATTTCCAGACAGTGACCAAACACCCCACCACATGGGGCGGGGAAGGAGGGCCCAACTATTGGGGCGTCAAAACCACGACCTAAGACAAACCATCATATCCACATCCCTAGATGAGAACTATTCAAATTTGACACCAATTAATCCAAACAGACCCCATAAGGACCACTAAAATAGATTACATTTAGTGGGACGTAACCCCCAAGAATTCAAGGTGACAAGATGACCACACATCCTAATGGACACAAGAAATCCCACGGACCCAAATGGGTTATTTAGAACGGAACCAAAGGAAAAAAATTTAAACCTCATTCACCTTCAATGACGATGATAAAAATAAGGTTGGGGGTCCCATACACTCCCGAGATTCCTGACCACACACCCACTTCACTCCGAGGCCTATAGCTGGAGCCCTGATGTTTGAAGCATCTCCTGCCTCACAGTCAGGTATGGAAGACTCTTGAACAAATCTTCTCTCTTTAGTGTCACACACAACCACGCCACAATTGAGACAAAACCAACAAACACAACACACCGCGACATACAACTACTCCCTCACGACACATCCACCAAACCAAGTTTTTAGATGATGCGCATGTATCACTTATTCACCATAACCAAGAAACATACAAAGGAAAGATGCACGATGAGAACTCTCCTTGGAATAGAAAAAAATTAAAAACTCCATAAGTGGAGGAGGCACTCCTATGAAAATAGGGATTCTTAGAGGATTCTACAAAATCCACCTATTCACCTCGATGATAAATCACACTGAAAGTCATCACTAAACCTGACCATTGTGGCCGATGACTTCACTACAGGCCCTTTTAAGCATCATTCATCACTGATAAATCTGAATCTCCTTCACCCTTCCTTGTCGGAATTCCTTTCACCGCTTCCAAGGGGAACCTTTAGATGCAACGATGTCAAACTTCATACCCAACAACTCAGACAACTCAAAGAGACCAAAACTCCCTCCAACTCCCCTCACATATGGTATCCCTCTATGAGAGGATCCTCTTAGTTATGACAAGGAGAGGTGGGTTCAATTATAGAATTGAAGAAGAGAGTCATTCAATCAAATGGAGGGTCGGCCAACGGTGAATTGCTCGCGAACACACTTCAATCACATGTTAAAGCTTTTTGGGGGTGTACACTAGTCAAGAGAGAAAACCATGGACCTAATAAAACTGGTCCAATGTATAAGACATACTACAAGCGAACACTAAACGCGTAGGGAGAACCGCTGCAAGGGCTCCCTGAGGCACTTTTCAAAAGAAACCATTAACCACAAGATTTCACACCAACATACAGATAAGAATTCAAAATGAGAAACAAATCAGTCAAACAGGATTCTCGGCTCGATACTCCTCACATCAAACATTTCCAAAACATAAGGACACACCACACAATAAATGGTTATTAACACACTGAATTCTCATTTAACAAAACTTTTTGAAAATAAGCAAAGCTGGTGGGTTTCACAAACACCAATGGTGTCCCATAAGCCTCACACATGCATGCTCCCATGCCACACCAACACCCACCTCATGTCCATCCAAGCACTCATCCACTCATAACATTAACCATTCCTCTTTTCATATAAACTCACGCATGTTGTTTCCCATGAGAACACCAAGGATCAAAACCAAAAATTTCCATTTTTCATAACCAAAACATTCAACCCACACTTTTCAAACCTCATACATTATTTTTTTAAAGTTCTTCATTTCAAAACATTTTCCAAGACCAAATCACTTTTTCTTAAAAAAAAGTTTTCCACGATTCCGAAACAAATAGATGAGGAACGATGCAATAGGGAACTAGTGTCAATGGGTGATTGGGACATATGGTTGGTGGCCATACACTAATCACACCACCGCCACAGAGGGTATTCTAGGAAATCTTCCCCAACTCCACATGGCTTTCTGGACTCTGTGAGCTCACTAGGACCACTGACCCTTATTTTTTTCCATTTCCCCTAGACATGATTAACCGCAAGGACCAAAGACTCAGAAAAACCTCAACTTAATTTGGTAACTCTAGTCCCTCCATGAGGTGTGTTGGCCAACCACCTTACTCGTAGCTAGGACGTCGAGTCCTGACAAACTTAACTTTAGTTTACCAGAATCTATCCCAAAGGGACACGAACCAAGAGAGAAAACCCCCTTTGATACCTTTTTGTCACGAATCAGGCCGGGTTGCCATCCGACCCGGTGCCTGAACCGGTCTGCGGCAACGCCCAAAGGGCGTACCCGATCCCCACGGGCTGGCACAAGTGCCTAGGTATCAAAAATATAACTTGGGAATGATTTACCCGAAATAGTAAACACAACAACTAACAAGATAGACAAACTAAAATTGAAAATTGACAACCAAACAGACCCTTGAACTAAACCCAAATTTAATGTTTTACAACATGAAGCATCATCCAAAATAAATGACAACAAAAGAAAATGAAACCCTTACTCAAACCTCCATGTAACAAGGGAGGAGAAAAATCCACACATCACAAACACGAACCTGTACAAGAAGACCATCAACGACCAAAACTACCATCGTTGAGTTCAATGATTCAACCTGGAATACAAAAGAAACAGAATATAAATATATTGAAAGGTGTATGTAGGGTGTGATCCAAAAGCCCGATAGGATGTCACCCAACAAAAAGGTTCCATGTATAAACATTAAATGACAAATACATTTGCAGGCTAAATAAATTAAAGGACTCCAAAGCTTAAACAAATTTAAAGAAACAGTTTCTACAATGAAAACACTTTCAAAGAGAACAAATTAATTAATAATTAAATAAACCCTTGCATTTAAGAAAGACCAAACCTTCAGGAAAACTAAAATGCTACACCATATGCCGATGGTGAGTGTATAGTAGTCCAGGTGCACCAAAAGTGGGAGAGTCCCTATAAGTACTATCTAGAATAATGGGATCCTAGAACATCGCATCTCGGTGAACAGTAGAACAGGAAACACAACAAAATATGTTCTCATGCATGAGCCACCAGTAGGGAAACACATCCATAACCTAGTGGTCTCTAATCATACTTTGAGTTAAGTTAGTGTTGTAATTGTCAAACCGGCTAAGTGAAATCGGTCCAGATCCGCTTCCGTATCACTAGCACGCTAGATCTAGTTCACCCACCTAGTACCCAGGATTCCCCTTTTGTGCTCAAGATGTTCTAATTTCACATTTCATGTCAAAATTGGATGAATAAAATATATAGGGTGTTACCTAAACCCAATTCCACACTTGAACACACACACACATCCATTTTAAATAGTACGCACACCAAAAGACTTTACCCAACTAAATTAGAACAATTTATTCATTGTTAATAATTATTTATTAAATCATATTAAATTCTTTGTCAACAAATTATTTAAAAAGAAAAATAACAGGGCTTAACACAAAAGAAACATCTCATCCCTCCTCCCTGACCAAACATACCTAACGCCACATCAAGAACACAACCTGCACCACTCACATCAATTAATAACCCAATCGCACAGTTAAAAGACCATTTTCCCAATTAAACAAAACACTAGAAATTTATTTAAGAAATTCCAAAAGATGAAACATGACTTTAAATACCAAAGACCCACTCAAATTATCTTTTTTTTTTAAAATAATATGAATGCTACACTAGAACATAAACCACGCACTTTGTGCATTTTCACAAAACAAACGCAAAATTTATGAAACACTAGGAAAGAGTTCAATGTGGGTTTTCACAGCAACAACCCACTCAACCCACAAAATGACTTCCCTTATGACCAAACACCTGAAACACCATGTCAAAAACATTCTTGACACCACTTCCACAAATAAAACTAACTGTGAATATTTTTAAACACTAACTATTGACTAAAGGAAAGTTTTCAACCAAAGAATGCACCCACACCACATGAAAATTCTACCAAACAAATCTAACACATGGAAAACTCTGAGAAAACCCAATCTGCACCCAAAAGAATAAATCAAGGAACATTAAAAATTATTAAGCAAGCAAATTTATTCATTAAATAATGTTTAAACATGAAACCACCTACCTCTTGTGTCAAATACTCCAACACTCGGCACAAAACTTCAATTTCTCATCAAACGTGCCACAACCATTTCAAAATGAACCTTAAAAACAATATATTGGGAAATGCATAAAAATTGAACCAAAATCAGCACAATTCAGACCCCAAACAACGTGAAACCATTACCCACAACATTACCAAAAATGAATATCAACTAATTTAAATAAGATGAACATGTGGAAGATATACGAGAGGCTAACCATATCATAATGGAGGTTGTCGATGGCGCATCGTGTCGAAAAAATTGGTTGGAAAAGAGATTTGGCGTGGGTTTGAGTGGTGTGAGGCAGCAGGAAGAGTCAAGCTCGACACAAGGAGGATGCCAATGCAACTCGGTGGTAGATATTCACTTGGGTCAAAGGGAGAATGGAGGGTGCAGACAGGGAGGGGGCGTGCAGGACCAGCCGCAACCAAAAGGTTTTTTTCCGGGGGTATCACGCCGGATTGTGGCGGGTCGGAGGCCATAAAGTAGAGGTAGGGGCAACAGTTGGGAAATGGAGCTAGAGGTCGGGGCGACGACATGACCAGTGTAGGAGGGAACTTGGGGCAACAATGTTCCAGCGGCTGGGTGGAGCTTGGAGTAGCGCACTGGGTAGAAGGTAGGGGTGCAATGCGCAAGGTGGATCCGGGAGGAGGAGGCAACTCCAGATGGAGGCCAACTAATGGGAAGGAAGACTGAAGTTGGTAGGAGGTCGTTATAGCCCTCAAAATTACATTTATTACTCCTACACTAGCATAGTGGTGTAGGGTCGATCCACAAAGAAGGCAGATGAGTGTTCTAAGGTTTTAAAACTAAAAACCTCATTGTTTTCAGCAGTGAGGATGGAATTGTTTACTTTTGCTTATTTTTTATTTTAATAAAGAAGTATGAAACAAGTTGGAAATTCTATATTACCTATACTGGAAATGAAAAATCAAGAATGAAACAGTGAAAACTAAAAATAACAAAAGGAAACAGGAGTGCTGAGGGTAGATCAAACTTTTTCCTGAGATATTTGAACCTTACTGGTTTAAATGAATGATCCTCATTTGATTAAATTCACCACTTAAAAATGAGTTTTTAATCCTTCCTCGCCATAAGAATTAACAATCTGCATTATAGCTCTCAAAGTTCGCCACTTCAACAACCACATACATCAATTTGATTTTAAGTTGACTACAGAATGTTATCTCTCTGAAAGTTTCTGTATTTTGAATTTGAAAGTTTGATGAAATGTCTCTATGATCGATCTCACCAAAAGATCATTGATTTAGAATTAAGTTCTTAAAGGTGTTATTTCAATTTTTATGTTCAAGAACCTGATTCAATCTCGCCAAAAGAATCAGATTCTCATTTGAAGAAATTAGTTGAAGATGGAATTTTCAAACAATAAGTCTCCAAACTCTCGAGAAGAAGAAATTAAGCTAAGACCATTAATAACATATCAGTAGCAAGTACAATGTAGAACATATAAAAATAGAGGAAGAAAGATCCTCCCCCTAAGAATGAATATCATGCACTGCTGCTTTGCTCCTGCAACTCCAAGTCTCCAGTATCACTCTTGGTGTCTCCCGGGAGTTCTGCTCTCAAATTGTCTCGCATGGACTGTTGAAGGAGAGTCTATATCCCCCCAAATTATGATGCTTTCTCTAATTAAAATACCATCTGTCATATGCTACATGTCACCGCATGCTTCCACCAACTTCATGTTTTCCTCACGAGCGCACCGCACATGTGCGTTTTACCCGTGACAGGTAGGTCGCGTGATTTTTTCCCTCGTAACTAACTCTGGATGAGTTAGTTGCATGTACCTGGACGTAAACTTGACTCCTGAATGAACATTCCATGTTTTAAACAAAATTAAATAAATAAAACTCAACAAGAGTTAACTAAAATTTTAAATTTATTATTTTCATTTACTGTTATAATACTAATTAAATGTAATTAGAGTTAAGTATTAAAAAGTTTATCAAAACGCTATTAATTTAATTAAATTAATAAATATAAATACTAAATACTAAATTATTTTAGTTTATCATATTTTATCTAAATCATTAAAATTATACATCATAAGTATAGAAGTAATCAATTTATAAAATATATTGTATTAGTAAATTGTATTATTACTACATTAATTATCATTATTGTAATTACTATTTAAGAAATTAAATTGTTAGATTAATTTAAGTAAAAATAAATTTAATAATTAGTTTGTTTTAATTTATGTAATTAAAATTAATACTTAAGTTTTAAATATTTTTTTTTTACTTAATAAGTATATTTTATGGTTTATTTATAATTATTTTTAATTATACATTTATACTATTAATGGTTAATTAATTAATTATTAAAACTTATTATTAGTTTAGCTTTGTAATTTAATTTATAATTTATTAATTTATTAATATTATAATTGTTTAAATTATAACTTTAATAGATTATTTTATATTTATTTGACTTAGTTAAAGTTTAATTTTATGTAAAGTTTACTTTTATGTAAAGTTTACTTTTATGTAAAGTTAACTTTAATTTTAACTTTACCTTAATTTTATTATTTTTTCCTTCTTCTTTATTTTACTTTGATTTTATTATTATTAAATTATTATTTAATTTATTTTGTTAACTCCTTACTCCTCCCCAAATAGGCACATAATAGGGAGGAGGTCTTCTTCTTCCTCAGCATCGGTCGGCGGCTCCAGGTCAGCTTGGCTTTTTCTCCATACATACAGCAGCAGTGGAATCCCTCGAAGCAGCTGGTCCGACAGCACTTCCCTCCAGCAGCATCCAGCAACCGCGGACAGTGGGTTGACCCTCTCCAACGTAGCACACTCCTTCTCCTCAGTGGCAGACAGAAGGACCCGAGTCATTCTCCTCGCGGCGACTCCGTCAGTGGATCTCCCTCGTACTCACAACCCATCCAACCACGACAATCAGCTCGTAAAACACATTTGGCAGCGTCCTCATCACCAGATGGTGGGACTCATCCTCCTTGGATTACCAAAGAAACATAGGCTTCAGATCCTCCTCGGTGTGGCAGCATAAACTAGCAAAGCAACATCAACTTCCAACCTATGGACACCTCCAGTGGCTGGAACTCCTAGCAATCCAAGAAGGGTTTAATCTCCAAAACCAGTGAAGAGTTCAGTGCTGAAAGAGAAGTTGGGTAACTGTGAGGTTTCGGTATGGAACAGTAATGGTGAGAAAAAGAGGCGAAATATCCTAATGGTGAGGATGAAAAATTGAAGTGTAACTGTAGGGTAAGAGGAACAGTGAGAAGTAATAAAACGGTGAAGTTGGGAAGAAATATTGAGGGCTAACGGTGTGGTGTGAAAAGGGTGTGCTTAGGGTCACTATTATACGGTAATATCAGTGAGGTATATGCTGATGGTGAGGTACAACATGAAAGATCTGAACAGTGAGAGTAATAAAAATAAAGTAACAGTGAGGTGTAGAAAAATAGTCAATATTAAATAAACATCAAAGTCCGCCATTAATTTAAAATAAAATGAGGTCACCGGTGGGATGAGTAAATGTGGGTCACTGTAGAAAAACAAAACAAGTCACCGGTATAAAATAAAAAAAATTACCATTAAGATACAATAAGCTCACCATTAGTATAAAATTAAATAATCACTAGTAGATTAAAATAGAGGTCACTGATGGAAAATGCAGTAAAGTCTACCGGTAGGCTGCTTGAGGTAAGGTCACTGGTAGAATAAATAAAAGGCTACTGTTATGACAAAGGTTCACCGTTACAAAATAAAAGAATAAGCTATCGGTACTAATATGGTCACCGGTATACAGTGAAGTGACAGTGAGGTGCGGGGGTCACCGATAGAATACTAACGGTGACCCTTTTATTTAAATAAAACAAATTAAACTTAAAAAGTTAAGACTTAAGTTATTTAAAACAAGGATAAAAAATAATTAATTAAACAAAACTAATCACCATTAATTTAAAACTAGATTTTTATTAAACTTTAAAAACATTAAAATAAATAATTAACAACACTAAAATTATAAACTGAATAATTTTTAAAGTAAATTAATAAAAGACTTAAATTAAAATAACTAAACATGCTAATTACAAAGTAGCTGAGAACAATGAAAATTAGCATCGGTGACCCAAATAAATCACCACAAGCTCTTATCTACGTCACTAGTAGACTAAAATAAAAATTGGGTGACTTAATAAATAATCTTCACAAATAAAATAATATAATTAATGTTTAAAAACTCTTAATTAATTAATTAATTAACTTATTGAACACAAAATATTAAAATCGAATGATTTTATTTAATTTAAAACAAAATTATTAACATAACTGATTAGCAGGAAGACTGAACCAATTATTTAACATTGATAACCTATTATAATGTAACAAAATTAAAAGATAAATTATTAAAATAAATACTAACTTAATTAAATAAAATTATATAGATTAAATAATTGCTTTAAAATTGATATTAAATTATTAAAAAGTTAAGAAGATTTAAATTAACCAAACTAATTAAGATATAATTAATTTGAAAAATAATGTAAGATTAAAATGCTTATTTTAAAGACTAAAAATACATAATTAATTATAAAAATTGATTAATTAACATAGTTAACTATAAAAAAAAGTACAATTATTTAGTATAAAGTGATTAAATAATTAATTAAATCATTAAAAATTAAGTAAAAAATGTGGCAAAACTATGAAAAAATAGATCCACATAAAATTCCCCCACACTTAGACATTGTTTGTCCTCAAACAATCCCATGTTATATTATCTTTGAAAACAAGTAAAATGTATTTATGATTTTGCTCAAAATGTAACATTTCCAGCATTCAAAACAGAGGACAATGCATAATAGTAGGCTTTAAGAAAATGAGTTGAAATCAAGTCTTGCCTCGAACAAATACTCAAGGGTAATTAAGAAAGAAAAGACCATCCTTCAAAGAAGATGTCATGCCTCATATGTGATACAAATTAATGACTCACTTTAATCCAATCCCAGGTTCTAATTTCAAGAGTGACATGGGTAAAATATCAATAGAATTCAGACCTTAACCAAAGAACTTTGTACTTTGACTTTTTCACCTAGGTCAAAAAAAATAATTGATTTTTTTTGTGAATCACTTTAATGATACAACCTAAATGACTCACATATAAACCAATTGATCTCTTCTTCATCTGGTGTTCATCATTCCCCTCACCTTAATGAGCTCCTTTTTGACCCTAGACACTTTAATTATTTTTCCCAAGCCATGTATCATTGTGCTAAGCACTGTACAATGCACTTATTCAAAGTGTACAGAGGGCTTTTAGTTAACCGAAACGCACACAACATCTAAGGTCTCAGAGACTCACCGTGGGATCCCAGATGCCCAAACTACTCTAGTTTCAAAATATTTCTATGAAAACCATTTAAATTGGTTCATTAAGGTAATTACTTTTCATAATTTAAAGAAAATTAATGAGGCCCCTAGAATCAGAATCAAACTTCCAGTTCCAAGAGTTATGATCATAATCCACTTAACATGTGACCTAAATCACTTCCAAGATTAGTTCATAAACAAAATTTCCATCAAATCACTAAGTAAGATCACTTAGTAATCATCCATATTCATCAATTTCAGGTTCAAATTAGTTCTTTCTACCAGCAAGGAACTTGTCCTAACACAAGTCCCAATTGAGTAAAGTGTAAAGCCTAAAATTATGAAATAATGTTGAAAAAATTTAACCATTTTTTACAAAAAGTTTTAGTTGTAGTGGGAATTGATGGGCTTACATTAAAGCCCAGTTTAGAAAGTCAAGAATTGACCCCCTCCCCCACACTTAAAACCCAACTTTGTCCCCAATGTTGACTTCTAAATATGGAGAAGAAGTTCAAAATAGATTTTCAATTAAGTAGATAGATTACATATATAAAGGGACTCTTTGAAGTTCAAAAATATTCTTTTCCATAATAAATAAATATTCAGAAGGTTCATTAGAAAGTATATTCATTAACACAAAATCCAATGAAAAAGATCTTCTAGTACAGTTCAAACAAGACAAGTAACTTGGAAGTGTACAGTGAACTGGGTGTAAGCAAGTTTAGCAAAATTTATTCAGTTATATATTCAATAAAGCAGATAAATTTCATGCTAAACACCCCATCATTAATCTTATTTAAAGTACCAACAGCAAGTACCCCCCCCCCCCCACACACACACACTTAATTTCAAGCAGTGGATGATTTTAACAATGGTGCAATTCAGTTTTTTAAGCAAGAGGCACATGCAGATTTTACGCACAACATAGTGACATGTAGTAGAATTTTTAAAACAAAACATGCAGCAGATTTTTAGTAAGCAGAATATGTAGTGGAATTTTTTTAAAGCATTAAGGAGTAGAGAAATGAAACAAACAATAACAGTAAAATACTTCCCTGACTAGGTTTTCCATTACTCCTTCAGCATGGGAATTCCACTCCTTAAATGACAAAGCAGCATCATCCTAGAAACACAAAGCATGAGAACCAGGAACAAATAACAAGCATAGACAGTGAAAACAGAAGGCATCACAAAAAAAATTATTGAAAGTAAAACAAGAACAGAAACAAAAGTAAACAGAAAAGAAATAGCATGGGTTGACTCCCATGAAACACTGAATTTAAATTATTCCGTTAGACATTATTTAATTAAAAAAATTTATTTATTAACAAAACAAAAACCATGGGTTGCCTCCCTTGCAACGCTAGGTTTAAAGTACCCATCCGGACTCACCTAGAAACTAACAGTAGTTACTAGGTGGATATGGTTTCTTTAATAGGAACCACCACATGTGTTTAGACCAATTATTTTTAACAGAACAATGAAAATTGTGGGCTCTCAAGCTAAACACAACCAAACTCTCATAGTTTAGATTAACCCATAAGAAGAACCCTTTAACAGTTGTGGGTATAATGTCGTCCACTTCCAGAATTAGTTCAGACATTCCAATATTTGAATACACATGAAGGGACAACATAGTATTATTTTCTTCAAAGGGAGTGGCATTGACCTCATAGCTACCTCTCTTAACCTCAACACTAATTGGTTCAAGTTCAAGGGTGCTTGTGGGTGAATATTGAATAGCAGGTTCAAAAGAAGATTCAATTAAGTGTTGATCTGAATTATATAAAATTGAAATCAATTCTAATTCTCCATCTAGACTACTATCAGTGTCATGAGAAATCTCAGAACCCCTCACAGGTGAGGATGTAAGTGATAGACAGGGAAGAGAAATTATTTTATCAACAGTAGATTTAGGTTTAACAATGTTGTAAATCTCTTCCAAAAGTTCCTCCTCAGTTAACTCACACTGAGCATCTACTGCTTCTATCAAATCAATTCTGCCTAGATCAGTTGTGTGCTCAATCTCTAAAATAAGTTCAAGTTCAAAAGGCTCACTTTCTAAAACCATGTCATAAGAGTGTTGCAATTCAATTTCAGTAGAAGAATTGTACAATTCAGTTTTAATAAATTCATTTTCCATAATGTTCAAATTAAGATAATTCTCCTCAAGTTGGTTAACACTATTTTACATTTTATTGCACAAAGTTTCAGAAAAGTGATCACTATCAATTTCAAGTTTGACTTCAACCCGAGTGACTTCATTCTCAAAACTCCTAAAACAGTGATTTTTATCCAATGTAGGAATTATGAAAAGAACTGGGCTATCTTTTTCAGTCTGTTTTAATTCAGTTTCAAAATTGATCAACTCAACTCCATTAAAACCCTTTATTGGATTTTCAATGTTTTTTTCTTGAATTTTTGAGTCAGTTATTTCCAAATTTGGTTCAAAAGAATCGGATTTTTCAAATTGAATGTATTCTTGCCCAGTTTCACTGTCACTCTCTTCTTTAATTTGATTTTCAAATATTTTATAAACATTTTATTTTTCATTTTCTTAAAATTGATATTGTTCTTTAACCCTTTGTTGTAATTCCAACAGCATGGTTTCTAATCTTTTTAGTCTTTGATCTCACTCCTGAGAATCTCTAAGTTGTACCTCATGGGTTTTAGTTAACCAATTGTTCTAATTATTCTCCCTAGCATCCATTTTGGTTTCTATTAATTCTAGTTTAGCTATGAATTCCGGATTGGATTCAAAGTTTTCATTTTTTCAATATGAACATCCAGTTGTGGTTGGTTATAGACACACTTCCAAGAAGTGTACCCATAATCTCTACAACAGACACAGTAAGGTCCCAGTTGATTCCAGTTTTAGTGATGTTCCATTTTTTTAAAACTAAAAAAACGTGAGTTTAAACACACAAAGCTTCACAATTGATGCAGATTTTTAATGTTCAACAAAAGAAGTAGGTTCCAGTTCACAGTTTTTTTAAAACATTTTTTTTAAAATGATTTTTTTTAGTCTTTTTTTATTGTTTTTTTAACCCTAGACTCTCAGTGCGTGCCTTCACCGGCAATGGCGCAAAATTTTAAAGCAGGTCAAAGGTCTCCACGACCCTCAAAATTACATTTATTACTCCTACACTAGTACAGTGGTGCAGGGTCGATCCATAGAGAAGGCAGATGAGTGTTCTGAGGGTTTAAAACTAAAAACCTCACTGTTGTCAACAGTGAGGTAGGCATTTTTTACTTTTTTTTAATTTTTATTTTAATAAAGTAGTATAAAACAAGTTGGAATATATATATTACCTATACTGGAAATGACAAAGCATGCATGAAACAGTGAAAACTAAAAATAACAAAATAAGGAAACAGGAGTGCTGAGGGTAGATCAAAAGTTTGCCCAAGATATTTGAACCTTACTGGCTTAAATGAATGATCCTCATTTGATTAAATTCACACCTTAAAAATGAGTTGTTAATCCTTCATTTCCAAGAAAATTAACACTCCGTATTATATCTCTTGAAGTTCTCCACTTCAACAACAACATACATCAATTTGATTTCAAGCTGAAAACAGAAAGATATCTCGCCGAAATTTTCTGTAGTTTGAATTCGAAAGTTTGATGAATTGTCTCTATGATCGATCTCACAAAAAGATCATCGATTTAGAATTAAGTTCTTAAAGGTGTTAATTCAATTTTTATGTTCAAGAACCTGATTCAATCTCACCAAAAGAATCAGATTCTCATTTGAAGAAATTAGTTGAAGATAGAAGTTTCAACCAATAAGTCTCCAAACTCTCAAGCAAAAGAAATTAAGATAAGACCATTAATAACATACCAGTAGAAAGTACAATGTAAAACATATAAAAACAGAGGAAGACAGATCCTCCCTCTAATAATGAAGATCGTGCACTGCTGCTTTGCTCCTGTAACTCCAAGTCTCCAGTATCACTCTTGGTGTCTCCTAGGAGTTCTGTTCTCGAATTTTCTGTCGTGGAATGTCAAATGAGTGTTTATGTCCCCCAAAATTCTTCTACTTTCTCTGCTTAAAATACCATCTGTCATCTACTACATGTCACTGGATGCTTCCACTGACTTCATGTTTTTCTCACGAGCGCACCGCGCACATGCGTTTTAACCGTGATAGGCACGTCGTGTGAGTTTTTCCCTCGTAACTAACTTTGGATGAGTTAGTTGCATGTACCTGGATGTAAACTTGACTTTTGAATGAACCTGTCATGTTTTAAACAAAATGAAATAAATAAAACTCAACGAGAGTTAACAAAAATCTTATAGTTATTTTTTAATTTTAATGTTATAATACTAATTAAAAGTAATTAGAGTTAATTATTAACAATTTTATCAAAATGCTATTAATTTAATTAAATTAATAAATATAAATACTAAATACTGAATTATTTTAGTTTATCATATTTTAACTAAATCATTAAAATATGACATCATAAGTATAGAAGTAATCAATTTTTTACATAGATTGTATTAGTAAATTTTATTATTACTACATTAATTATCATTATTGTAATTACTATTTAAGAAATTAAATTGTTAGATTAATTTAAGTAAAAATAAATTTATTAATTAGTTTGTTTTAATTTAAGTAATTAAAATTAATACTTAAATTTTAAATATATTTTTTTTACTTAATAAGTATATTTTATGGTTTATTTATAATTATTTTCAATTATACATTTATACTATTAATAGTTAATTAATTAATTATTAAAACTTATTATTAGTTTATCTTTGTAATTTAATTTATAATTTATTAATTTATTAATATTATAATGTTTTAAATTATAACATTAATAGATTATTTTATATTTATTTGACTTAGTTAAAGTTTACATTTATGTAAAGTTTACTTTTATGTAAATTTTACTTTTATGTAAATTTAACTTTACTTTTAACTTTACCTTACTTTTATTATTTTTTCCTTCTTCTTTATTTTAATTTTATTTTGTTATTATTATCTTATTATTTAATTTTTTTGTTAACTCCTTCCTCCTCCACAAATCAGCACACAGCAGGGAGGAGGTCTTCTTGTTCCTCAGCATCAGTCGGCAGCTCCAGCTCAGCTTGGCTCCTTCTATATACATACAGCAGCGACGAACTCCCTCGAAGCAGCTGGTCCGACGGCACTTCCCTCCAGCGACATCCAGCAACCGCGGATAGCGGGTCGACCCTCTCTAGCGCAGCGCACTCCTTCTCCTCGGCGGCGGATAGGGGGACTTGAGTCTTTCTCCTCACACCGACTCCATCAATAGCTCTCCCTCGTACTCACAACCCCTCCAACCAAGACAATCAGCTCGCAAAACTCTTTTGGCAGCATCCTCATCTCCAGATGGCACGACTCGGCCTCCTTAGATTTCCAAAGAAACATAGGCTTCAGATCTTCCTCGGTGTGGCAACAGAAACCAGCAAAGCAGCGTCAACATCCAACCTGCAGACACCTCCAGTGGATGGAACTCCTAGAAATCTAAGAAGTGTTTAATCTCCCAAACCAGTGAAGAGTTCAGTGCGGAAAGAGTAGTTGGGTAACGTTGAGGTTTGGGTATGGAATAGTAACGGTGAGAAAAAGAGGTGAAATATCCTAATTGTGAGGATGAAAAATTGAAGTGTAACTGTATGGTAAGAGGAATGGTGAGAAGTAATAAAACTGTGAGGTTGGAAAAAAGATATTGAGGGCTAACGGTGGTGTGTGAAAAGGTTGTGTGCAGGGTCACTATTATACGGTAATATCAATGAGGTATATGCTGACTGTGAGGTACAACATGAAAGATCTGAACGGTGAGTGTAATAAAAATAAATTAACAGTGAGGTGCATAAAAACAGTCAATATTAAATAAACATCAAAGTCCTCCATTAATTTAAAATAAAAGGAGGTCACCAGTGTGCTAACTAAATGTGGGTCACTGCAGAAAAACAAAACAAGTCACCGGTACAAAATAAAACAAATTACCGTTAGGATATAATAATATCATCGTTAGTATAAAATTTAATAATCACCGGTTGATTAAAATAGAGGTCACTGATGTAAAAAGAAGTAAAGACTGACGGTAGGCTACTTGAGGTAAGGTCACTGGTAGAATAAATAAAAGGATACTGTTATGAAAAATGTTCACCATTACAAAATAAAAGAAGAAGCTACTGGTACCAATATGGTCACCGGTATACAGCGAAGTGACAGTGAGGTGTGGGGGTCACCGGTAGAATACTAACGGTGACCCTTTTATTTGAATAAAACAAATTAAACTTAAAAAGTTAAGACTTAAGTTATTTAAAACAAGGATTAAAAATAATTAATTAAAAAGAAAACTCAACACCATTAATTTAAAACATGATTTTTTTTTAAACTTTAAAAACATTAAAATAAATAATTGACAACACTAAAATTATAAACTGAATAATTTTTATAATAAATTAATAAAATACTTAAACTAAAATAACTAAACATGCTAATTACAAAGTAGTCGCGAACAAAAAAAATTAGCATCGGTGACCCAAATAAATCACCACAAGCTATTATCTACATCACAGATAGACTAAAATCAAAATCTGGTGACTTAATAAATAATCTTCATAAATAAAATAATATAATTAATGTTTAAAAACTCTTAATTAATTAATTAATTAACTAATTTAACACAAAATATTAAAATCGAATGATTTTATTTTATTTAAAACACAAATTATTAACATAACGTAAGACTAAACCAATTATTTTACATTGTTAAACTATTCTAATGTAACAAAATTAAAAGATAAAATATTAAAATAAATACCAACCTAATTAAATAAAATTATGTAGATTAAATAATTGCTTGAAAATTGATATTAACTTATTAAAAAGTTAAGCAGATTTAAATTAACCAAACTAATTAAGATATAATTAATTTGAAAAATAAAGTAAGATTAAAAATATTATTTTTAAGACATAAAATACATTATTAATTATAAAAATTGATTAATTAACAAAGTTAACTATAAAAATACAATAGTAAAATTATTTAGTATAAGGTGATTAAATAATTAATCAAATCATTAAAAATTAAGTAAAAAATTTGGAAAACTATGCAAAAATAGAGCCACATCACGGACCATGGGGATGGGGCAAGGTAGGGTTTTAGGGGAAGGAGTTCGGCACGATGTGGTGAGGGGAGAAGGGAAAACGGGGTGTGACGGGTAGGAGATAAATGGTGCAAGAGGGAAGAAAAAAATAATAGAAAATAAAAAGGAAATAAGAGAAAATAAAAAAAATAAAGACCCAAAAAAAACTAATCAACTTAAATAAAATTATAATACCAGTTAGTAATAATAATATAAACAATAATACTGCTAATAATAATAATAATGATAATGATAATAATGATTATAATTATAATAATAATAATAAAATTATCATTTTTTATCATTAAAAATAACTCCCTAATCTTCATTTTATTATTATTATTTTAGAGCGTCGAGAAATCGCGCGGTTACCCCATGCGGCCCATAAAAATTTTAATAGGGTGATGATGATAATAATAAAAATAATAACATAATAAAATTCTTAACCTTAACACCTCTTTTAATTTCATTCCTTTATTGATCATTTAACTTCATTAGTTAATTAATTAGTCTTGCGATGGGAAAGTGGTGCGGTGAACTGGGCGAGGTCGCACTGTGACCCAGGTGAGGTAGTGCGGCTTCATTCGTGGTGCGCTAGATGCGTTCAAAGCCACTACAAGCATTTTTAGATAGTAACTCAAAAAAATTAAAGTCGGGTTTCAACCCGATACCCATAAAATTAATAAAATAATTTATTTAAAGACGAAGGCTGTGAAAATCAAAGCACGTGAGTCATGAAAATAATTAATGATAATCTTAAATTCTAAAGAAAATTATAAACACTCATAGATAGAAATATATAAAGACACATAAATATGAGTAATTACTATAGGCGGGTCTGTTATGATAATCTCTCGATATTGAGATTACCAAGTGTGAACTTTATGAGATGAAGCCTCATATTCTTATTATTACAAGCACCCAATAGTAAACATTCTATATGTATCATCATAGTATGTTATCTGAAAATAGAACAATATTTAAAATATTGTTATGGAATTTGAAGGTTCTCTTTATAGAAGGGAACTCCTATGACCATATTAACGCAACATATACTCTAGGACATTATTTCATTAAATAAATTCATAATAATGAACAATATATAATAAGTTTTTTAAAATATTCAAATATTTTAATATACATGTAATCTAAAGTAAAAATAGTCAGTTCATGAACACCAACTCTAACAGACTCCCACTTGGAATAGATCCATCTTCCTACTACTTTGATTATGTTAGACCTTAAATGATGATCATGTTTTTATTGAGTTAAGGCTTTAGTCATGGGGTCTATCATATTGTCTTCTATGAAAATTTCACTCAAAAAAACTTCAACTATTTGAGATAAACCCCTCAAGATATGTTACTTCTAAAGTATGTCCTCTATAAACTAATATAACCCTAGATACTTTGAAATAGTCATCATTGTAGTATTATAACAATAAGCATGATATGATCATTACTGACAGGTAGATAAATTTTTATATCCAAACTGCTACTTTATCTTCCTTATAAGAAAAACTATAATCAGACTCTACTATAAAATCAAGGACCACATATTTCATTAATCTCTTCCATCTCACAACACCACCATTTGGAGTGAAGATATATCTCTTCTATGATTTCAACTATTCTTGGTCTGTTTGGAAACTAGCATCTACATATACATTTAGTCTCAATTTATCATCTCCTCCATAGACCATGAACTATACTTATTATGCCTAAGATACTTAAGGATGGTCTTAACTTCCATCCAATGGTATCCACATTGGTCATCTTGATATCTTCCAACCAAACTTAAGGTGTTGGTGAAATCTTTCCTAATACATAGCCATCAAACATGACTGGCCCAATCATCGATGCATATGGAATCCTTGAAATCCTTTATATTTCTTCATGAGTCTAAGGAATAATTTTCTTGGAAGGATGAAAACAAAGTGACATTTGAAATAATACCCTCTTGTATTATTCCATAATGAAACTATTTTGTATCTTTACAGCATATGTTCCTTGACTTAAACTAATATTTCTATTGGATATATCATGGTGGATCTTGATCCAAATAATATATCCAATTTCAATTAATTATTTCATGGATAAGCATCTATTTAACTATTATTTAACATATTATATGATAGGTTCTTCATTTCCAATATGTTTTATTTCATCATCATAAACTATTAATAAACTTAATGTACTCCCACTAAAACTTTTATAAACACAAGGCTCACATTCATTCTTTATGAAACCAAATTTCATTATAAATTTATCAAATCAAATTATCCATTACCTAGATACTTACTTTAATCTTTAAAAGAATATTTTTAATTTTTATACATTATTGGCATCATATGGAATCACAAAACCTTCAGGTTGGGTCATATAGACATCTTCCTGAAGGTTCCCATTAAGAAAAGATGTTTTGACATCCATTTTCCAAATATAAAGGTCATGGTATGATGTAATGGAAAGTATAATTTCGATGGATTTCAGCATAGAAAATGCTGAAATTTTTTTCATAGTATAGCCCTTGATTTTGTTTGAACACTTTTCCAACAAGTAATGACTTATAATTACTAACTTGTCCATCCATGTTCAGAATCTTCAAGAATACCCATTTACAACCAATGATCATTACATGCACTAGAGGATATACTAAAATCCAAACTTGGTTTTGGAATATGGAATCCATTTTAAAATTCATATCTTCTTTCCACTTATAAACATCTATTTCATGCAATGCTTCTTTGTTGGTTAAAGAATCATTTTTATTAACTAATAATGATTCATCATCCTTGATTACTAAAAATCCATATCTCTTTTTCTCTCTAACCTCTCTTCTACTCCTATGAAATACTTGTTTCCCTGAAACTTCTTATTTCACATGGCTTTATAGAATATTTTCCAGTGATAACTATTGTGTACCTATAGTCTATACTTCATCAAAGTCTATCTCACTCCCACTATCTATTTTAGGGATGTTATCCCTCTCATGGAATATGGTATGTCTTTCTATTAACACCTTTTTCTGAGGGGTCATATAGGTAATATCTCCTTTTTTCCTTAGGTTATCCTATAATGTTACACTTTGCACCTTTAGATGCAATTTTTTTCTTAAAGTGACCATAAAAAACACTTTGCATCCCTACACATGTAGGAATGATAATACAGGTTTATTTCCACTTCATAAATGAAACATAATACCATATAAATCTTTATTTAGAACCTAGTTTAGTTTTATTTATATTCCCTATAAAATGTATCTCTAAAAAGGATAATGGAAGACTCACATGACTTATCATTGATCTGACTATGTCAAATTTGGTGTAGTTCCTCCTTTAAATTACACCATTCCATTATGGTGTTTACAGAAGGGTGGGTTGGGATATAATCACACACTCTCATAAATATGTAACGAATCATTGGGTAAGATATTTTCTACTATGATCTGAGTGAAGTTTCATAATCTTCATATAAATCTGGTTCTCAAATTCATTCTTGAATTCCATAAATCTTTCAATGAAATCTGACTTATACCTCATTAATTAGAAAAATTTATATCTACTTAAATAATTATTAGAAGTTATGATTTATGAGTAATAACCCATACTTCAATAAAAAATAATCCAAACACATTGGTATAAACTAATTCAATAAGATCCATTTCCATTTCACCTATTCCACTAAATGGGTATTTTTTCATTTTCCCTTGTAAACATGCATGACATGCACCAAGTTATTTTAGCTCAATGGAATCTAAATATGCATATTGGTGTGATTTTTTCAAATTCTTTTCATTTATATGATATATCTGATGATTCAATGATTATGTGTGGTATGAGTCAGGTGAAGTAGTTTCATTATCTATTATAATTCCTTGGTTTATGTAATCCAACACATAAAGTCGGTTATTTAAATATGACTTTCCATAACCTTTGATTTGTTTGTAAAATAAGAAACATTTATATCCAAATTTTAAAATAAATTAATTTGTATCAAATATGGATGTAGAAATAATATTTTTCCTAATAGATGGAACATAATGACAGTCTTTTATGACAAAGATCATACTCATCATCAACATAATGTGGTAATCCCCAGTAGCAATGGAAGAAATTTTAGATATGTGGGATAATCATAGATATACCTCCCCTAGAAAAATATTTATTTAATCTACTTGGTTCATTATTTAATACATATGTGAGAACCACATGCTATATCTAATACCGGATGAGTGAAAATAGATAGATTTCTCTCAATAACAAATGAACATGAATATTCCCATTATTTATTTTCTTAAATTCAATTTTTATTTTAGTGGAACTTATTTCCACATGAAAAATATATATCAACATATTCCCTTGATTACCCCTTGATCTTTCTCTTCTTAGATGGTAATTGTAAATAATATTTGGAATTAGAGCTCTTTTCCAGGTCTTTCATTTTATTTTACATAAGGATAAAAGTATTTTCATTCTTTATCTATTTATCAACTTGGAAAAAAATGTAAAAATATCTAGAAGATACTTCTCTATGTAGTTCATATTTAAATTATAACATAAATGGGTAACCTTTAAAAATTGATGAAGGAATGTGATAATTGTGCATTTATTAAGGAAATTTAAACCCAAGATCCTCTATACACTCAATTTAGCAAGTTATTTTGACTATGTGAGGCCTAGATGGCTCACCTTATCCATTATTACTTTAAAATATTACTTTAGATATCTAAAATTGTTCTTGTATAGCTATCTCTTGATATAGACCACAGAGATTCTAGAGAATTATATAAGTATCCATGTCTTCATGTGATATCATGAGTTCAATGGATGTGGACAAAAGTATTAAACATAGAAATTTGGCCATGTCACTCATTTTTTTATCATAGGAATTCAATTATTAATCACACAACTCCTTTTCAAGTGGACGAGATAGTGATTATTCTAGCACATATGAATTCTATTCATTGTGCAACACAACCTGAAGGGTTCTGAACCATCCCCAAAAGTTACTATTAGTAGGGGGATGTTAATTATTCAAAATTTATTATAGGGATAATGTGGTTGATAAAATTTTAATTATTCTACAATTAATAAAAGATAAAATTAGTATTAATTAAATTGATTATAGTTTATTTGATACATATTGAATTTAATTTTTATTAAGTCTCCCACTATTTTATTAAGTCCGGACAAGACTCACCATTATAATAGGAATACCTAATTACTAGTGCATTATAGTGGAAAAGATTCATATAACCCTTTTCATAACCCAAGTTAGGTCTTAATTAATTAATCAAAGTTATTTAGGTAGTTAGGTCTTTTCCAACTATGTTCTTTCAACTCCTTGATTGATTTAGTGTACTCCAAAATCCAAAACTCCATACTCATATTTCCTAAACACTTGCCTCTAAGTAATATCATGTGTAGTAAGGTTTACTTATATTATTGTAAATAGATTAATTTAACCCCCAAAATTTTATAAGAACTCTGTGATAAACATATATGTCCCAACGATGGTTGTTTAAACACTTAGTTCTACAGATTTCATTCACAATAAAATAATTGATGGATTTGTCTTAATTAATATTTAGTTGAGGGATTTTATTTTTTATGTATAAAAATTTCTTATTTCATCCTTTGTATTTCCTTATAATATTATGTGTATTTTACTTAAGTGATTAACCATGTTTCAATGAAACATTTACACATAATCAATTTATTTAAATTTCATCTTTTCAAATTAATCCATTTATTTATGTGATAATAGTATTTCACCCATAAAATAAATAGTGTATAAGATATAAATAAATGGAAATATCGTAAGCTTGTATAATGGTTGATTTATTTATTAGGAAGTAAATAAACCTATAAACCTGGGGGGAAATCATTTAGTTGGTCTTGGCACGAGTTACAATATTCCACCTATCCACTTGTGTATCACCTAGGTTGGTATTATCATGGTTCTATATTGAACCACCTCCATTCAACTTTTTATACTCTTTTTATTACATATTTTCATAACCCACATTAAGGTGTGGGGAAAAAATGATTTTTTAAGGGGAATTACATAAAAAAAACCTTAGACACAGAGGTCCTATGTAATAAAAGAGGGAGAGATGACATAAAGGCCGTCATTTTTAATTTAATAATAATAAATTTTATAACCCATTTGAAAGAGCGCTGTCGTGGGCGCCCTCAAATGATTAGTGTAATTTGGGGTACTTAGGTGCAGCAGAGTGGCTGACCAAGGTCGTCTCTCAAAGGAGGAAGTGAATTAAAACAACTTTTCAGAGGTATTCTAGAAACAAAATAAAAGGGAATAAAAACACTACTTGAAAGTATGGGGGTGGTTGTTTATAGTTTATAAATCTAGAAGAAGTTTGCTGGAAGAAGATTGCATTTTTTTTTGTTTTTAATTTTGAAATGAAGTTTCGATTAGAATGACACAACAAAAAGATGTTTGTTTAGACAATATTTAAAAGACGTAATCGATCTAACTCTACCTCTTCAATCATTTATTAATCATTATCATTTAAATTAATATTCACTTAATTATGATCCCTTAATTTGTTAAATCCCGAACCCTACGAGAATTAACTTTACCACGAATATTGAAGTGAATTTAACCTTAGGCTAACTTCGGAACATGCAATCGCAGCACCCTGCTTTGATTGATGTTATAAGATTAGCTTATGGTCAGTGGTAAATTAAGGCACATATCCACTCTGGAAATGAGGATGAATTGTGTTTAGGGATTATATTTGAACTCTACAAATTTATCCTGTGTGGTCTTGTATTACCGATTAAGATCGCGCTCTCACAATTTACACAAAATCCCGACCTCGCGTGTTTTTGTGTACATTGTTCAATTGCTTGCTTAGTTTCTTACAATTTAAAAACACAATTCATGGATCATATTATGTGAATTACAGTAGCTCATTGATTCAAAATAATTAAATGAAGAGGGTAGAAGATAGATCGATTACTAAAAGACTACTCTTCCATGGGTGGCGTAATCATCGTAGAAGCGTTTTGCATGTGCAAAGGTTTAAAATGGGTATAACCCAATAACGCTTCTGCTCAAGAATTCCAGACCAATTAGGAAGATTAAGAGAAGAAGAAATTTAAACAAAACAGAAGAAAAGAGAAGCAATAAAATAAGAACAAAGAAGTTTATTACATAAACAAAATCATTACAACATGAAGGAGAAGAAGAAGGCTTCGTCGAAGGGATCCTTGCTTCAAGAGATACCCTTATTGAAATGGTTGGAGAATTGGAGTGGATCCACTTCTCCTCTGCCCTCAACTTCCCAATGCACTTCCCAACCCCTCCAAATGAGAAAAACTCCAATTTATAGAGGGGAGGGGAGGAGAGGTTACAAGTGGTTTCAACTGTGAATGTGGAAATTCGGCCAAATATTTTATTCCAACTTGAACCACCCATTTGACCACCAAAACTCGTGAATTGACCAGCCTTCCAGAAGGATGATTTGTGCCAAATCATGTCCCCGAGCTTTCATCAAAATTTGGGCTCAATCCAAGCCCGTATGTAGAATATATGGCCCAAATACAGAACCTTCTCCATTCTGGCGAGCCCAGCCCAACTTTGACTTCATGGCCCAATGTCAACAACCAAATTAACTTATTAGCTTTAATGTCCTGAATAAAAGTTGTATATAATTAAGTTAGGAACACTTTTAAAAAATTTCAAATTCAAATAATAAATACAAAAATATTTATCTTCGAAATACTACAGTGCACTATTAAGGGTAAAACTGGAATTTTCACCAAATTTTCAAATGAATGATCAAATCCCAAATATTTTATAAATAAACATGTTTAACACAATGTGAGGAAATTATATCATTTATTATCAATAAAATATTCAATAAAATAGTGTTTTATCAACTCCCCCACACTTACCCTTTTGCACACCTGGGCAAAACCTCATATCAAGTAAACATCAATATCAAATCAAAACCAATTTTAAAACACATATCTTTAAGATCAATCAATTTCACACCAAGAATAAAAAAGATATCATGCCTCATAAAAAACCTTATTTCAAGTTCTCCATTTATATCATTCAATATATTTCCACTTCATTTATCCACCCATGCACAAAACACTTACCTCACTTGAATTTTCTCTGATCACTCAAATATCAATTTTTTTTTGCAATGTCTTTCTCATCCAAACTCATAAAAGGGTCACCATAGGCTTGATAGATTCCTACATCGCTACCCGATGTGAGTCAAGGACATATGTTTATCATGAGGATTTTTCAGGGTAGTTCTGTGGCTTTCGGTTGGTAGGATTAAGATGTGAAAAACTCTGAGGCTGAATGAGGAGGGCTTGACTCTTTTGAAGCAAAATTGCATTAATCTAATTTTCACTTAAATATGGTCTTCTCTTCAATCCCCATAGTATCAATTCAGCTCCATCATCATGAAAAGTCATGAAAGGTTTACACCATTCATCATTTCAGCATAAAAAATGTCAATCTTCTCAAACATGATTTTCTTGAAAGCTCCAGATGGGCACAGCTTTCCACCTCAATTAGAAGCTCCAGAAAAGGCACAGCTTCACTTGTCATGAAAGCTCCAGAAAAGGCACAGCTTTCAATATAATGACTTTCTTTAGCAGAAAACACATCTCTTCAGAATTTAATTTTCCACCCAAAGTATCACAGAATGTGGTGGCAAAATCCAAGACAACTTCCCCCGCACTTAAGCTCAACTAGATTATGCAATTTCACTTCAAGAGTTGGTTGGATAGGGAAAATTGGCTTGTAATGTGGATTAACCTAACAGGCTGTGCATGGCTTCTAAGGGCTACAAGGATTAAATATTCAAGGTAGGCCATTATAAAAAGTATTCTTTGAAATATGGGCTTTAATACCAAACAAATGCCTCAATCATTTAAACATATGTACCTCAAACCCTCAAGTTTTGACAGGAATAGATCAAATTCTGGTTAAATCAAGTATGGTTTGGTTCTCTCAAGAAGTGAGGTGAATGTAAAGAATATGAAAATAATGGTTCAGAAGCCTCACAGGAAAGTGATTTCAAATTTAAAGACAGTGAGATGTGGCATGGGATTCAAAATTCGGTGTACTTTCCATGAAATTACTAAATATTTGAACTTGAAACAAAGTCATTTCAGCATTCATTTAAGTTTAGTTTCAAGGGGTAAATTGTTTCACTTATTGATATGGATTTAAAAATGGTGATGAGAATCATTTCAGCTCAAAAGTTTCAAAAACACACAGAAAATTGTAAAATAAACACACAAATTTTGAAAAACACACAATTTTTTTTTGGTTTTTTTTAACAGGAAAACAATTGAAATTACTAAACTAAAAGGTTCCCTCCCCCACACTTAAAATATTGCATTGTCCTCAATGTGAACCCATGAGATGATATATGCACATGAAATGCAGAATTTTTAAATAGGACAAATAATATAAAAGTGAAAGGGTTAGGAACAGCCTGATGTGATCAAGTGATGATGGGGTCATGCAGTGTGATAAAATCCACTGCATCAGTAGGATGTCCCTCAATGTATCTCTTCAAACGTTGCCCATTGACTGTAAAGCTCCTTCCAGTGTCCTCTTGTGTGATCTCCACTACACCATAAGGAAAAACATTAGACACAATATAAGGACCTAACCATCTGGAACGCAACTTACCAGGCATCAACTTCAGTCGTGAACTATAGAGAAGGACTTTCTCTCCAACATGAAACTCCCTTTTTTGGATCATTTTGTCATGAGATGCTTTTGATCTTTCCTTGTAGAGCCTTGAGTTCTCATATGATGACAGGCGAATCTCCTCAAGCTCTTGAATTTGCAACTTCCTTTGAATTCTAGCTTGGGCCAAATCCATGTTACATTTCTTTATAGCCCAATATGCCCGATGCTCGACTTCCACGGGGAGATGACACGCTTTCCCGAAAACAATCCAAAATGGGGACATACCAATGGGGGTCTTGTATGCTGTCCTATAAGCCCACAATGCATCATCCAAGTGCTTGCTCCAATCCTTCCTATTTGCCTGCACGGTTTTCTCCAAGATTTGTTTCAACTCACGATTTGAAACCTCAGCCTGGCCATTTGTTTGGGGGTGGTATGGTGTTGATGTTTTGTGTGTCACCCCATACTTTCGAAGGAGGGAAGAAAAATTCCTATTGCAAAAGTGTGTCCCTTGGTCACTGATGATGGCCTTTGGTACTCCAAACCTGCAAAAAATCTGTGTTTTGACAAAGTCCACAACAACATGAGAATCGTCAGTCCTGGTGGCCTTGGCCTCCACCCATTTACTCACATAATCAACAGCAACCAAAATATACAAAAATCCAAATGAACTAGGAAAAGGACCCATAAAGTCGATGCCCCATACATTAAAAATCTCACAAAATAGTATGGGTTGTTGGGGCATCTCATGTCTCCTAGAAATGTTCCCAGTGTGTTGGCAATGAGAGCATGACTTACAAAACAAATGGGCATCATGGAACAAGCTAGGACAATATAATCCAGAGTCTACAACCTTCCTAGCTGTTCGTTGGGGTCCAAAGTGTCCACCACAAGCAAGTGTATGACAGAAATGAAAAACAAACTCAAACTCATGATCAGGAACACACCTCCTAATGACTTGGTCACTACACATGCGCTAGAGGTAAGGATTATCCCACACATAAAACCTGGACTCACTTTTTAATTTTTGGACTTGATGCTTCTTCAAATTTATTGGGATTTCAGAGCCAACAATGTAATTAACTAAATCAGCATACCAAGGATGCTTACCTGAGATGGTATAGAGATGCTCATCGGGGAAAGTGTCCCGAAGTGGTACCTGATCCAAGGTGTCATCCTCTAGTGTGTGAGTAAGCCTACTCATGTGGTCTGCCACCAAATTCTCTGACCCCTTCTTGTCCTTTATCTCAAGGTCAAACTCTTGAAGAAGGAGCATCCAACGGATAAGTCGTGGCTTTGCATCTGGCTTCTTTAGGAGGTACCCCAAAGCTGCATGGTTAGAAAAAACAACTACTTTAGAGCCCAATAAATATGAATGGAATTTATCTAAAGCAAATATGACAGCATGAAACTACTTTTCTGTGGTAGTGTAGTTTGATTGGGCTGAATCTAGCATCCTTGATGCATAGGCGATCACATGTGAACGTCCCTCCACCCTCTGAGATAAGACAGCTCCAACCGCGAAGTTGGAGGCGTCACACATAAGCTCAAATGGAAGGTCCCACCGTGGGGGCTGTATGATTGGTGGAGTGGTCAGACACTTCTTCAGCTCATCAAATGATACCTTGCATGAATCATCAAAATTGAAGTCAATATCTTTTTGAAGCAATCGAGATAAGGGTAGAGCGATCTTACTAAAATCTCTGATGAAGCGTCGATAAAATCCAGCATGCCCAAGGAATGATCGAACATCACGCACACATGTAGGATATGGGAGGGATGAAATAATGTCTACCTTAGATTTATTAACCTCAATTCCATGTTGTGAGACTATATGACCTAAGACAATTCCCTTTTCGACCATGAAATGACATTTTTCAAAATTTAAGACCAGATTCTTCTCAATACAACGATGCAACACATCACCCAAACTAGAGAGACATTCATCAAATGAGGACCCATAAACTGTAAAATCATCCATAAATACCTCCATGAAGGTCTCAATTAAATCTGAGAAAATACTCACCATGCATCTCTGGAAGGTACCTGGGGCGTTGCAAAGTCCAAATGGCATCCTCCGGTAAGCAAAGGTACCGAATGGGCAGGTGAATGTTGTCTTCTCCTGGTCCTCTGCTGCAATGGGAACCTGAAAATAGCCAGAAAATCCATCCAAGAAACAATAGTGTGTCTTCCCAGCTAGTCTCTCAAGCATCTGGTCAATGAATGGAAGTGGGAAATGGTCCTTACGAGTGGATTGATTTAGTTTCCTATAATCGATACACACTCGCCAACTGTTTTGTACTCTCACAGGAACTAACTCATCATTTTCATTTTTTATAACAGTGAAACCAGTTTTCTTTGGTACAACCTGAACAGGGCTAACCCATTGTGAGTCAGAAATAGGGTAAATGATACCCGCCTCAAGTAATTTTTCAACTTCTTTCTTAACAACTTCTAGGAGGGTGGGGTTAAGTCTCCTTTGTGGCTGTCTCACCGGTTTAGCCCCATCCTCCAAGATAATCCTATACATGCAAATGGAGGGGCTAATACCTGATATGTCTGCCAATGTCCAACCAATTGCCCTAATGTTATCTCTCAAAAGATTCAAAAGTTTTTCTTCATGTTCAAAAGAGAGATTGTTAGCAATTATGACAGGTAATCTATCACCACTGAGCAAGTATGCATATTTGAGATTTGGGGGCAATGGTTTGAGTTCCAATGTAGGTGGGTGATGTATGGATGGAGAAATTGATGCAACAGACATATCTGCACAATGAACATCAGTATCAGAATAAAAATCATCACAATCAGAGAATAAAGCACCAAATCCATCAGCATACTCAATAGCCATGTCATAATCAGAGTTCACATGATCAAAATCAGAATATGATTCTATTTCAAAATCAAATCTTAGAGAGTCTTGTTCCTTAAAAATGGGTGTAGAAGTATTCTTAGACATCAAACTAGAACCAATACTCATAATCTCCCTAAGCATAGGACAATCAAATTCTATGGAGTTTTTATTTGGTGGTTCAAAATGGGAGATAACAAAAGTAGAATGGTCCTCTGAGGGGTACTTCATGGAATCCATAACATTAAATATCACAACTTCATCCCCAAATTCCATGGAAAGTGTACCCTCATTGACATTTATGATAGTTTTTGCAGTTTTGAGGAAGGGTCTACCTAAGATAATGGGGGCATGAGAACTTACCTGATCATCCTCCATGTTAAGAACATAGAAATCCGCTGGAAAGATCATGTCTCTTACCTGGACAAGTACATTCTCAAGGACTCCCGCTGGATATGCCGTAGCTCTATTTGCCAATTGCACCACTACTCTTGTTGGATTCAACTCACCAACCTGCAAGGAAGAGAATACAGAGTGAGGCATCACATTTATGGAAGCACCTAAATCACAAAGTGCATCAGAAAAGTGCAACTCCCCTATAGTGCATGGGATGGTGAATGTCCCAGGATCCTTGCACTTTGTTGGCATTGCTAGAGTTGGTGTAATGAGTGCTGAGACATTCCTACCAAGGTTTATCCTCTCATTTCCCTTGAGCCCTCTTCGATTGGTGCAGAGTTCTTTTAAGAATTTGGCATACCTTGGGATTTGCTTAATGGCTTCAAGTAGAGGAATTTTGATCTCCACACGCTTGAATGTGTCCAAAACCTCCTTTTGCATTGCTTCTTCAGCCATCTTCTTGGTTTGAACAACCCTATTCGGAAAAGGAAGGGGTTTAGGAGGTACATCATCAATCTTTTTCTTACCGTTATCTTTCTCCTTGGATTGCTCATCAGTTGGTATAGAATGCGGCTTCTCTGAAGTTGAGGTGAATCCCGGTGGAATGGCAGGTGCAGATATATCGTTCATTTTCTTCCCACTTCTCAATGTGATGGAACTAACATTCCCCTTTGGATTTGGAGTGGGTTGAGAAGGTAGATTTCCAGAATTCTTACTCACAAGTTCATGGAGGGCGGTGGCAATCTGACTCATTTGAGTCTTCAACTCTCTCAGCTCCGAACCTTGACTCTTCAGCTCATTCTGTTGATTAAGAACAATTTGCTTCAAAAGATCATCAGTATTAGAATCTACCTTTGGTGGATGATTCCCTTGTTGTTGACTTGTTGATGTTTGAGATTCAAATCTCCTTTGGGGTTGTTGGAAACCCTGCTGGTAAGGCGGAGGCTGCTGGAAGTTTGGTTGAAAAGGGGGCCTTTGTTGTTGTCCAGAGCCATACCTCATGTCCGCTAGATCTTTCCACCCCTGGTTGTATGTTGGATCAAACTTCTTTTGGGGATATGCTTATTGTTGTTGCTGCTGAAATGGTCTCCCAGGGAACACTGCTACACAATCTTCTGTTTCTTGGAGTTGTGGGCAACAATCAGTTGGGTGGCTTGTCTCAGTGCAAATACCACAAGGCCTTGAAGGAGGGGGCTGGGATGTCTTTTGAGCCAATGCAATCTGCCTCACCATAGTTGTCAATTCTTCTAACTTAGTATCAATCAAATGACTTTCAAGAGAATAAGGACTTACTTGATGTACTCCTCGAACATGTGGTGTACCTCTATCACCGAATTGTTGGGAGTTTTGGGCCATCTTGTCGATCAATGCTCGTGCAGCTACTGGTGTCTTGTCCACCAATGCTCCTCTAGCTGCAGCATCCACCATGCTCCTCTCCATGGGTGTGAGTCCTTCATAGAAGTACTGGATGAGTAATTGCTCACTGATTTGGTGATGCGGACAGCTTGCACACAACTTCTTGAATCTCTCACAGTACTCATACATTGACTCCCCTTGGGCTTGCTTGATCCCCGAGATCTCTTTACGAATGGATGTGGTCCTTGATGCTGGAAAAAATCTCTGCAAGAAAAGACGTTTCAAATCGTTCCAACAAGTTACATCTTCGGGTTGTAAATAATACATCCAATCTTTCGCAGCTCCATCAAGTGAGAATGGGAATGCTCTTAGTTTGATTTGATCTTCAGAGACATTTCTAGGTTTTAGGGTTGAGCAAACCACATTAAATTCTTTCAAATGTTTATTGGGATCCTCACCAGAGAGGCCATGAAACTTTGGAAGTAAGTGAATTAACCCAGATTTCAGTTCGAAGTCCGATTCGAGATTTGGGTATGCAATACAATTTGGTTGATAGTTAATATTAGGTGCAGCAAATTCTCGAATGGTTCTATTAAGTTCATTTCCATTGTTTCCAGCCATTGGTTCTTGTTTTATGGTTGAATTTGAATTTCTTCCAATTTCAATGTTTCCAAAAGAGAGGAATTCACCAACTGGTTTAATATTGAAACTTCCCGTAGATTGAGAATGTCTAATTCGTGCCCTAAGGCTACGTTCAATATCAGGGTCAAGATCTAAGAGATCTTCGGGATTAGTTCGTGTCATAGATCAAAAAAAATGAAAAGAAAGAAGGTGGACCATAGTAAAATAAAAATGAGAAGTTTGAGTTGATGGTCCAAAAAGAATTAGAAAGAGATAAAAGAAGAAGAAGAAAGAAAAAAAATCAGATTGGATAAAGACGGAAGAAATAAGAGAGGAAGAGAATTAAAATGTAAAATAAAATAAATACCTCTAATTGGTTGAAATAATTACTTGCCTCCCCGGCAACGGCGCCAATTTGAAAGAGCGCTGTCGTGGGCGCCCTCAAATGATTAGTGTAATTTGGGGTACTTAGGTGCAGCAGAGTGGCTGACCAAGGTCGTCTCTCAAAGGAGGAAGTGAATTAAAACAACTTTTCAGAGGTATTCTAGAAACAAAATAAAAGGGAATAAAAACACTACTTGAAAGTATGGTGGTTGTTGTTTATATTTTATAAATCTAGAAGAATTTTTCTGGAATAAGATTGTATTTTTTTTGTTTTTAATTTTGAAATGAAGTTTCGATTAGAATGACACAACAAAAAGATGTTTGTTTAGACAATATTTAAAAGACGTAATCGATATAACTCTACCTCTTCAATCATTTATTAATCATTATCATTTAAATTAATATTCACTTAATTATGATCCATTAATTTGTTAAATCCCGAACCCTATGAGAATTAACTTTACCACAAAGATTGAAGTGAATTTAACCTTAGGCTAACTTCGGAACATGCAATCGCAGCACCCTGCTTTGATTGATGTTCTAAGATTAGCTTATGGTCAGTGGTAAATTAAGGCACATATCCACTCTAGAAATGAGGATGAATTGTGTTTATGGATTATATTTGAACTCTACAAATTTATCCTGTGTGGTCTTGTATTACCGATTAAGATCGCGCTCTCACAATTTACACAAAATCCCGACCTCGCGTGTTTTTGTGTACATTGTTCAATTGCTTGCTTAGTTTCTTACAATTTAAAAACACAATTCATGGATCATATTAAGTGAATTACAGTAGCTCATTGATTCAAAATAATTAAATGAAGAGGGTAGAAGATAGATCGATTACTAAAAGACCACTCTTCCATGGGTGACGTAATCATCGTAGAAGCGTTTTGCATGTGCAAAGGTTTAAAATGGGTATAACCCAATAACGCTTCTACTCAAGAATTCCAGCCCAATTAGGAAGATTAAGAGAAGAAGAAATTTAAACAAAACAGAAGAAAAGAGAATCAATAGAAATAAGAACAAAGAAGTTTATTACATAAACAAAATCATTACAACATGAAGGAGAAGAAGAAGGCTTCGTCGAAGGGATCCTTGCTTCAAGAGCTACCCTTATTGAAATGGTTGGATAATTGGAGTGGATCCACTTCTCCTCTGCCCTCAACTTCCCAATGAACGTCCCAACCCCTCCAAATGAGAAAAACTCCAATTTATAGAGGGGAGGGGAGGAGAGGTTACAAGTGGTTTCAAGTGTGAATGTGGAAATTCGGCCAAATATTTTATTCCAACTTGTACCACCAATTTGACCACCTAAACGCGTGAATTGGCCGGCCTTCCAGAAGGATGATTTGTGCCACATCATGTCCCCGAGCTTTCATCAAAATTGGGGCTCAATCCAAGCCTGTATGTAGAATATATGGCCCAAATACAGAACCTTCTCCATTCTGGCGAGCCCAGCCCAACTTTGACTTCATGGCCCAATGTCAACAACCAAATGAACTCTTTAGCTTTAGTGTCCTGAATAAAAGTTGTAGATAATTAAGTTAGGAACACTATTAAAAAAGTTCAAATTCAAACAATAAATATAAAGATATTTATCTTCGAAATACTACAGTGCACTATTAAGGGTAAAACTGGAATTTTCACCAAATTTTCAAATGAATGATCAAATCCCAAATATTTTATAAATAAACATGTTTAACACAATGTGAGGAAATTATATCATTTATTATCAATAAAATATTCAATAAAATAGTGTTTTATCACCATGTGATTAATTCAATTAAATAAAACCAACTAATACCTAGGTTTAGTAAAATCTCATGAATGGTTATATACATGCAATGAATATTTAAAAGTAAAATTTCAAGAATTCACTTAAATTCGTTCTTTATTATTAAAATAAGCATGATTATATTAATTAATATTAATTAATTTTTTTGTATTAATGATCATCTAAAGTCTCTTGGGGATTCCCATCATTAATTCATTAATGAAAAAAATGGAATAACCAATAATTATAGAAAATTAAAAAAAAATTGAGAATTTATTAATTATCCACGACCTTTTTTACATAGTAAAACACATATGGTGAAAATATTATAATTATGATTTAATGTTTTAATTAATTTTTTATGTAATTTAATTCTTTATTTTATTGAGAGATTGAATGGTGTGTACTTATAAGTTACAATTTGTGTTCCTTATTTAGTTTGTATCTAGAAAAACTCATGGGGATTCAACATGCATCTTAGATGGACTACATGGTGCCTTCTAACTAGCTACATGCCATGTGTTCCACTTTTCATGTGTCTTTGTAACCCATCACTAATAAGTAATGTTCTTCATATGTGGTAATTAATGAGTTATATTCCATGAATGTTGGCTACATGATACGTGTTTCATTAATTGTAGAATATATCAATCTCATGTGTCTAAAAACCATGTATTTGACCACACGGTTAGTGTGAATTTCACCGCTAAAACATATAGATTACATGATGTGTACGCCAGCTACATGTCATGTAATCAAAAAAATCATGTGTCGTATTGGACCGGTCTGTATGTAGTCTGAAATAAATTCACTGTGTGTAATAGTTTCTTGGCATTCCATGTATCCCTCGAAACATCCTGGTGCAGTGAACTTGGGTATAGAACATGTACTCTAGCTACCCATCATGTATCCCAATCAACCATCCCAAAATCATTAGAACCTACTAATCTTATCTATAATAATTCTTCATATATTCCTCAACCTTAAGAAAATATGAATCTTAAATGAATTATATTAAAATGTTGAAACCATGTTAATTAAACTTTGAATTAAATAATAAATAACATGAAAATGAATGATCGAACCACTATTGTTCCCAATCAATAAAAAATAAAATAAATAAGTATAAATTTATAATATGACTGGTTTGATACCACTTATATGTTCTAGAAACATTGGATTTTCCATTTGGGTGGATAACCATTAAGGTTTTTTTGTATTTAAGGGATCATTACCCAATTTTTCTATACATAAAATTTATGAACAATTAAATTGTTCAATTGAATATTGACATAAAAAATCATGGAACTCAAAGAGAATATTTTTTCATGACAAATTTATAATTAATTTAATCATATCTAAAGAGAGATTACCTTGTCTTTTGATCTTTCTTTGATAAAGATTTCTATTCTCTATAACCTTTTTCATATTACCTTCATTTTATAGGTTGGAACCAAAGTATATCCCCTATACCAGTGATCCACGCACGGTCCTTTGAAAATAGAATAATATAGATGGAATGATGGGTGTTATCACGGTGGATCAATCATATTGTTTTATTCATCTTGATTGCCTCTAGTTCTTTCATGCAAGAAAAAATATCTCAGGTTCTTCTCATTATTGAGGGGATGAGAGAAGGTGGAATCTAGGGATAAATCTATTATGTGTAGTGATTCTCAGTTTTTTATTAACCCTACACAATAGACAGAGTAGTTTATTTAGAGTTGAAGTTCAAGTTAAATTTTTTGTTAATTTCACAATGGCCCTTAAAAAATATAATTGACCTTATCTAACTACATTCCATATAAAAATATTATTATTATTATTTTATGGAACGTGCTATCTACTCTAGTGATAAATATTATTTTACAAACTTAAAAATTTATATTTATCACCAGAAATGATCTTCATCTACTCATTCTCATCTGAATTTATTGAATACCGTAATAAATATTTATTAAATATTTATTTATAAATAAATTTTTAATAAAAAAATAAACATTCTATTCTAATCTGGAAAATAAATATATATTAAATATTTATATAAATAAATACATTATTTATTAATGAATAATTTATATTTTTTACCATTAAAATATTTATGATTAAAAAATTATGAATAAAATTATTCTAAGGTCTTGAGAATAATATGTATTTTTAAAATTAAATTCAAATAGAATTTAAATGAGTTAAATGAAAACAATTAGTGTGTTCTCATCTATTCTTCTTTCTTGTTAGAATTATGTGGGCTTCCCAATAGTTCAAGATTATTATGTAGCAACGAGTCAAGGAACCCCATAAAAAGAAGTTAATGTTGCAACATCAACAACCACACATAAATGATTACTATTTAATATAATCCCTTTGTAATAATTTCTCATCAATCAGGTTACACAATCATGTCGTTAACCTTTATTCCTGATACATCTTTCTTTGACTTTTTGAAATAAACTTGTCATTACACCATGGCCATGTATTTTTATATGATTGTTCCATGTCAATAAAAGGGATGATATATCAACATTAATTAATATTAAAGGGACAAATCCTTACTTAAATTATTAATTAATAACATGTCATTCATGATGCACCTAATATACCCTACATCCTGTGAAGATATGGAGTCCCGATTTCGGTTAGTACATAAAACTACATGAGTCATTACAAGTATTAATAATAATATTAAATTCTAAGGACCATTACACTTACTCATAGATAGAAATATCTGATGACACATAAACATGAAAAATTATTGTATGTGATTCTATTCATATAATCTCCTTACTCGAAGATTATCAAGTGTAAAATTTGTGAGAAAAAAGAATCTTAATCTTATAAATACTTTCACCTGATAGTCAACACTATATGTTTCCCATAATAGTATTTTATCTTACCATATAACAATATTTAAGAATATTTCATTAGAATTTCGATGTTCTTTCATAGTAGGAAACTGCTACAACTTTATTGATGTGGAAGATACTCTAGAAAATTATTACATTAAGTCCATGCAAAAAAATGAACATTATATAATTAGATGATTTATTTATATTCAAATATTTGAATATACATGTAATAAAAAGTACAAATAGTTGGTTCTAGAACCCCAACTCCAATAATTAAACTCAATATTCATCTCCATTCATTGGTATCTTATATCATTACCAAAACATCAATATATATATTGAATATTTTTCACATATACATATTGAAAACAACTACAACTAATGAATATCTTCATCATAATATAATTAGGTACTTTAATATCTCTATTTGGATATGTTTTGAACACCCATTTCACCTATAAAGTTAATATTTTTCTCCTCATTATTGAAAATAGATATAAATATGCATGTAAGTAAATATCTCACTCATCTCTTCATTATTATCTTTAGAAAAGGGCTTCATCATATCTAAACTAGCGATAAGATGAAAAATTTTCAACTCTAATTTTATTTGAATGATTCTCATTGTATAGAACAATTGTGATTAACCTTATCAAAATGCATATCCTCAATATTCCAACATGTGATACCGAAATTTCACTTTTAAGAGTTTTATAAGAATATTTTTGAAGTAATTTATATCTTGAACTCATCCTTAACAAACACATCAAAAAATAGTCAAGTGAAAGGTAGATAAGTCTCTCTTTTTTCAAGAGACACTCCCCCTTAGTATCCATATCTGATCAAAAAAATAATGGGAAAGTTGATTTTAGTACCTCAAACATAAAAAAAATCAAGAAATTATAAATTCCATAAATTATAATATTATGGAAACTTATCCACTCAACTCCCCAAAAAGGGATTTACTCCAACATCTCTTCACCATGGTAGTTGGATAATTTCATAATTTAGAGATCTTGTTACAATAAAACACCCATATCACTCATCCACTCCCCCACCAGTTTTTCTCCTTCAATTTTCTACACATTAGTATAAAAAAATAGAAAATTTATTTAATATGTTCTTCTTTTTCCCTTAGTGAAATAAAAAAGTTTAAAAGCTATCTCTCAACAAAGATCATCATTTATTTCCAGCTTCAACACTTTAAGAACTCTTAATGATTGAAATTATGAATTTTTTATCATGGGTCTTCATAGGAATCATGATAATCTTCCACATTTCAATTGTCTCTTCATGTGTAAATCCCTTCTAAGATGATCCAAAAAAGAATATTTATATTATGATGTTTACATATATTTATTTATCCTTGCAACTTGATATTGGATTTTTGTTAGATAATTACTTTAGTTATGTCCAGGATAATTTTACCTCCCATGTAGTGTCTCATGATCACCTTGGTTATCATTTTTTATAACCTCAAATTAATTTAAAATATTTTTTTGTGATCTCTATTTTCTACCATTATCACGTTCACATTCTTGTTATTTCTTCATCCTTTATTTTTTATAATAATTAGTTTGACCATAATGGTAAGGTTTCCTTTCTCTTTGTTGTTTTTTCTAAATTATAGCACCATTATGTGTATTTCTCAAAAGTTATAGAATATAGTCTTCAACATAGTGATTGTCTTGGTCACATCACCCCCAAATTTCTTCAAAACACTAAAATTTATTTTTACTACAAAGAATTATTGATCAATCCATTATAAAATTCTTCATCATAATGTTGTTCCTCCATCTCATATATCCTCTTCTTTTCATTCTATAATTTCACCCCATTAATTAATGTAAATTCCATGCAAGTGGCGCATTATTCAAGAATTTTTAGTAATTATTACAAAATATTCCACACATCAAACAAAAAAACCTATAGGTTTATATATTATAATTATCATTTTATTTCTAGACAAAAATATCTAATTAACATAGCCTACTCTAGCCAATTTTTTTCCTCTTTATTAAAGTAAATTCCATTCCTAACTCAACGAAATATATCCTTTACATATTAGTGAAGTTTTTGTGATTTTATTCAACCCATATAAGTCTCATTTTTTTTCAAAACCTATATTATTTGATGAAATAGATTTAGTACCAATGGAATAATAAGAAACAACCAGTAATTCTTTATTGGTTTTTCTTTCACAACATATTTGAATGATTTAGACTAAATTTACATAACTTTGTTATGATTTTATCTCATCAACTTCAAAGTATTTTTACCTTTAAGACACCTAGGCCATCACTTATTCAACTCTTATTTTTTTCATCCTACTTTTCATCAAAATATTTTATAATTTTCTCTTATTATGTGAATTTTACCATAAATTTTTTAAAATTCTCGGTGAGTTCATTCTATATATCATCTAAATTTCTTGTCTCCTTCTCAAGTATATTGATTATTTTCTTATGTTTGGTGTTTTTCTCAATACATTCACTCAACTCAGACATCAACATGAACTCAATGATTATCTATTCTTCTTAATCTTCACTTCCTTATGTGATTTCATGCCTCTTAACCTAAGCTATGAAGGTATTGTGATTTGAGTAGTATATTTATATTTTGAATCAATATATACTTATGAGTCTTTATCATCTTCCCTATTCATATGATTTCCTCTAAACATTCTTAAAGGCCTCTTTTTATTTATAGTTTCACCAATTTTGGTTTTTCCAAATCATCATTTAGATGATCCATCTTCTTCAACAACACTCTTGTTTTTATCAATTTTTTTGGTCATTCAATTTAAATATCCTAATTACACAACAATTAAATAATTTAAAAATAATCCTACATTTTTATTTTCATTCTCTTATTATAATGTTTTATTAAATAAGATACGTGATTCTGTTTTTTCCCTTAATTCTTCCAGCGCCACTTTTTAAGTATTATATGGATTAATCATTCCTTTTATTGAGATAATGATCTATCATGGATTTTAATGATAGTTATTTCTTATTTTTATTCATGAAAATAGGTTATATAATCATCTCATAATTGAAGAGTGTGTAATATAAATCATTTAGAGATAGGTATTCCATATCATCCAAGGAAAACATTTTTGGGTCAAGCCTATCCAGAATATTTCTCATGAACTTCTTGAAAATTTTGAATCTTTCAATGTATCACTAAATCTCATGATATGACTAATTATCTCATTTAATATAGTTAAATAGTCATATATTATCTCATCATCATCCATTATGATATCTCTAAAATTATCCCTCAGGATCAACATTTTGGATTATTTAATAATAATATTTCATTCACATATATTATCAAGTTATCCCATATCTCGTTGGATATATTGAGTCCCATTAAATTTGTATACACAATCAAAAAATTATTTAAATATTATTATTTTTAATATTCACATATGATTATAGAATTCTCCTATTAGAAAATGACGTTAGAGTGTCTCTTCTAATATGTGTAAAACCAACTATCACAACATCACTAAATTTTAGGTATTATGAAAGAATATTGTGTAGAATACTATTATTTGATCCTTGAATGTTTTTAATATAAAATAAAATAACACCTCTATTATTGATTAAATTCAGGTTTTCTGAATTCAACTTTATTCAAGGATGGATCTTTCATAGGGAACCTAGTCTATTGTTATACTAATTAATATTCCCAAGTGCATGGATATATCACTGATATGGGGAGTAGGAATCATGGATAGTAATTTTATTATTTTTATTTTAAATAAACATATTATATTAATAAATTTCTTAATATTATATTTCCCTAATGTGTCACCATTTCTCTTATGCAACTAAATAAAGAATTGGTAAGCACATAAGTATTTTTACATTGTTCAATCATAATGTGTGTACATATTCATTTACATGTTTAGGTAGATTTATAGATGTATATTTCATCTTGAAAACTTGATTGTGTATAAATATATATTATCTCCCAAAAAGAATAAAAATCAGTGAATACAGTGTGGGGACATCTCTAAAAAAACCCTGGTTGTCTCCTAGGGGTTCTTTATACCGGTTCCCACCAGTGTATTCTATCTTTCAAAAATCCAGATAATCTCCCAATAGGTTCTATATAATTTTTCCCAATATTATTTTAAAGTATCCTTCCAAAAAATCCCTAAACATGACATCAACTACTTCTATTTCCTGGTGTAGTGTGAACATCATCCTTGTTCATCATCATGTCCATACATCCAAATCTTCATCAAGATTAGAATAAGTATCATTGTGCCTTATCATTATTCATTCCATGCTTCTAAATTATATCCTATAATAATATGATATCATAGGGTATGGATTCTCATAATTATATTTATTTTTCATTGGTCTATAGTCTCTCCTATATATAAATGTATTCAACCTCTCGCCTTCTTCTTTTACATCATTGAGGTATATGTTCCACTCCTAGAAGAAGTAAAATTATCTATTTCTTTGATATATAGAAGGTATTCATCATAGAATAAATATCAAATTATTGATCATTTTTATATATTAATTCTTTATCTTCTTCTTATATTCATAGGATATTATTAATATTTTTTCTATATTTAAAATATGGAAATAAAATTTAATTATAAAAGAATAATCTTTGAAATTTTTAGAATTATATAAAAATATTCTAGTTCAATTTTCATTTGATTTCATTCAAATCCCAATCAATATATTTAGTTAAATATTTTATGCAACTTCAGATATTTTAATCTTCAAATGATAAATTATGTTTTTATATATATTATTATATAGTGGAATACATTTTAGCATTCAAAAGTTTTTATGGTGTGGCACTTCATTTGGCGTAAAAATAAATCTCATTTCCTAGAATGACTATCACCCTATTCGTATTCTTCATAATTATTCACATCATAATAATATTATTATTATCTAAAAAATATTAAAATTACAATTACAATTTTGATGTTTAATACTGTAAATAATAACTCTAGAATCACTTGGTTATATATTCCATATAAATTTTTCATATTTTTCAAACTATTGAATCTTATTTTAGATGATAAATATCTTACACCTCAATTATGTGAGAATCAATGTTATTATATAATGTATATGTTTTATGAAACACTTACCTAACAATGTGAACCAAATATCTTATGCATTTTTTACAATTATTTACTGAGCTGCTTTAGGTATTACAAGAGATAATATCTTACACAACTTCTAAAATTTATTATACATCACATGACATTGCTATTGATAATTGTTAACCATAGAGAAACATCTTATGTACCATATAAATATATTACACACTCAATACCTTTTCCAAATTCTCCATATTCCCTAATTAAAAATGTTACAAAGATAGGGTGATGTTGGGGACTGTACGGATTCACCCTTTTTGAGGAAAAAATATTGTGCATATGAGAAAAATCTTATGCATGCAATGTATTTTTTTTTATTAATTAATGTAAAATAATATATTATATATTTCAATAACCTCCAAGTAATTTTCTAAATATATTTTTCTAAGGAAATATTTTATATCATATTCTTTTGAAAAATTTACAATGCCTATGTGTATAAAAAACACGTGTATATAGGGACCATCCTTGCCTTTTCATTTAGTCAATTCTGAGCCAAACATAACATATTACACATGAATCCAAACTTAATAAAAACTACTTTGAACCTTACCAAATTAATTCAACACATCTTTCCTCACCTTAAAATATTATTCAAAATATATTCTTCACCTAATATAACATTATTCATACTTAGTATTCCATCGATCGATTCTATAAACATTCATCTATCCTTTTACCACTTTAATCATAAATTTTATGATATTTAAATAGTGATCTCATCCAAATATATAAAAATAATATAGATAGTTTATCTTTCACAAATAGCACTAGTCTTTGGTTTCCAAGAAGTTTATCGTAACAATCATTTGATTTTAATGGTTACATCCTTGAATTTTCTTACCCATGAATCCCAAGTAGCATCTAGCTTCCCTTTCAAATTTTATGTATGAGAAATAACTCAATATTAATCATCATTTATTAGGTTCTTATATCACTACCCAAACATGATAACACATATTTATATTCCATCACATAGATATTTTTCTAGAAAATACACCCAATTAATTTATTCATTAAAATATAATTGGGTTCTTCATCCTGTGCATCTACTTTTTTGAATTCAACTTTTGTTTCTCACTTGAATTATCTTATTATATAGTATTTATTTTTGTAATTTAACTTTCACACACAGGGGAAAAAATATCAAGTTATGGGAATTATATTTAATAACTAAATGTGGACTTTCAGCCCCATATTCAATTTATTGAAAGAATAATGATATGTAGATCGTCAATATTAATTTAATAATAATTATTAAAAAGTAAAACCATGTAAAAATTAAATTATATCAAAAAATAAATATAAATAGACACATGAATTTCCAACTTATGGTCCATCACAATGAAAAATATATTCACAGTAACTAAAATTAAAATACCACAATAGAGAGACGGAATGAGTTTAAGTTAAATTAAGTTAACAAATTAATTTTAATTATTTTTATATTTCCACTTATGGTTTTTGAGTACCCATTAAAAATTTATAAAATTTAATTCTTAATTTTAAGAAATCATATTAATATATATAATGGGAATTCATTATGGCACTACGTCATTGCACCCACGTGAATTTTATAAAAATCATTATTTAAAAAAAATCAACCCGTATTTGTGGGGTTTGATCAAAATTAAAATGGGGGCATGTCATTCCCCCAATAGATATTTTTTTTAAATATTTTATTTTTTATTATAAATTTATACAACTTAATATATATTATGTATATTGAAAATTTTATAATAATACATTTATTTTCTTACGACAACTACATTGAACTTAATAAATAAATAAATAGAACATTTAACCTAGTTAAACATTACATATTTGTTTTATTTATTGTAACTAATGATAATAAACTAAAATAAAATAAATATATTTTTTTGAATAGAAATATAGTTCTATTTGATATGCTCAAGATCATGAAAACTTCAATTCACACACGGCCTCAACCATTACAACAAAAACTATACCCTGGATTTGAATTTTAGTAAATAAAATCATAATAACAAATATAAATTTGGGTGAGTGGTTTGATACCACTTGAAGGATCCCAGAATAGTGAAATTGAATGTTGGGATTCCTATTTAAAAAACCCCACTTGAATAAATTATCTTTAATCCTTAATAAGACCAACAAACATAATTTATATTTAATTATTTACACAATTGAAATACTTGGATAATTTTTCATATTGATTTGATATACGCTCATCATTTACATCACTGACTCAATCACTAATCATCTTAATGATCTCATTAGTTTAAGAATCCAAATAATAATTCTTTAAGTGATATATACTTGTGGCCTACAAATATTTGAACATTTTTATCGATGTCTTAAGTGCTGGCATTAGGGAATTAATAGGTTTACATAATTTCCATTTGATCATATGAGGATATCTCTTACTTTATATATCCATGAACTTCTTAGAAAAGAGATGATTATCTATATTTTATTCTCTATGTAGTAAGAGAATAATTTGATAAAATGTATCCGCATGAAAAAAAATCATGTTATTTAGTTTTTATATTTAGGTTAAGAATATAAATAATTAAATTTAATTCATTTAATTTAAATTTTCTCAAATAAGAACCCTTGTCATGTCTCTCTTAAAATAATAACAAAACTATTATTATTTTTTTGAAATTTAATATTCTAATATCATTACATAAAAAAATATTAGTTTAATTTATTAATATTAAGATATTTTTGTTAGATCATTAACTCGATCCCAATCCTCATAAGAAATTATAAAACTTTACATAACTAAATTATTCATTTGATAAAATAAATATTTAATCATTTTTTATGATTAAATATTTATTTTATTTTATTTACATCCCATGTAATTAAATAATTAAATATTATATACACTCACCTTGTGAATAAGTATTTCATTTATTTATCTTCTAAATAAATTATTGTTAAAATTGAAATCATTTATTTTTTTCCTTGAATAATATTATAATTGAATTAATGATTAATATAACTTGAATAAATATTATTCTAAAAAATGAAATATATTTATTCATAAACATTATATTCAACTGAATCTCATGTGATTCTAAATACATATAGTGTGTGACCCTCTATGATCATTTCTTAATTATAGTGGGTTTGATCCCCAAACATAAATTTTTATCTAGAGACACATTATAATATTGATAAAGAAATGATGATTCATTGATATTGAAACCTCTTATGATAAGTAAAGTGTAATATTATACCTGTTTTAACTTATATCTCATCAAATAAATGTGCAAACATGTGTTATCACCCTATACATTTTCCATATCATTCTCTAAATTTCTAAAATGACATTTTTTAAATCACCATGGCTATGGGTATCTTTCACAACCTTACATTTAAAAAATTTGAAAGATATGTATGCATCCTTAACATAGAAAGGACAAATTTTATAGAGACACAACCCCCTTACACAAATTATTACATAATTATTAACATAGTCAGAATCCAATGGCCCGGTGACTTTAGAAGATTTGGATCATAACATATCAACATGATACTGAAAAAAACAACGTATTTATTTTAATTTTTATAATTCGATCCTAATTATCTTTGAGATTCTATAACTGTATAGGATAACCTATGGAATAAATAGTGAAAAGGGGTGATCCATAAAGATCGGTAAGGACATAAGCATGAAAACAAATCACAATATGTGATTCAAATGGAATAACATGATATCATAAAAGGAAAGGTTCATGAATAATAATATAAGATGATGAGATAAAGAATATTGAATCATAATATCATGGAATCATAGTGGTGTGGAAAAAACATAAATCACGAAATAATCATGTCATTGTTAACTACCAAGACAACATAACAAATTTAAAACAATTAATATCATGGTTTAGGTTTAATCCACAATCCCTTAAATTTCATCTCATGATATATAAAAAATATACAATGAATCACATCATTATTTGGGTTCACCCATCATAGAATGTAATTTTATATATCATCCACACTAGGAATTCAAACATAAGGAATAAGCATAGAAAATACCCATGGAAAAAAATGGGTTACAAAATCCTTTATCAAATAATAATAAAATAATTTCCTATAAGGATCTAAAAGAGAGGAATGAATTAAATATTTTGTGTTTTAAAATTTTTATAAATAATAAAGGGACTCGTATACAGATATTAATTAATAAAATTGAATTAGAATGGATGGAGAGGTAGTTTTATAATTGAACTTCTTTAGAGAGGTTTTAAGAAAATGGTATGTAATATTTTAAGATGAAAACTGAATTACATTTTTCATAATAACATATGTTTTTGGGAATATGGATTTTTAGATATGTTATAAAAAAACTAAAGGATGAAGGGTTTCTCAAAGTACTGTATTTTTTGTCTAACATAAATTTCCTTTGTTTATATTTCCTTCAAGGGTAATCAGACCAAGTTTATCAGCTCAAGAATACCAGATGGAGTCCAATGGGTTGATTATATTGAACATGAACAAGTGGTATGATGTTATTATCCACAGACATTATGTTGAATTCTTAACCAAGTAAGATCTCTACTATATCAGATAGAGTGTTTGGTGAAGTTGAAATATGAAATTTCTCTACAATTACTACAGTTACTAACATCATGAGTAATAAAAGGTCTCATGATTCTATATTGAGATGAAAGGAGAAGAAATATTTTTGTGTGTACAAAGATCATGCTATAAGTGGAGTTCTCGAGACTATGAATTTACATGAAATATACCAGGCTGATGTTATCGATCAAAGGTGAGGATGTGTAGGGTAAAAATCTTAATGTTATAAAATTGAACATTTCCAAGTTCAGTATTTATAAGGATATATTGTTGTGGTAGTATGATGTTTCATCAGACAGACCTATTATAGTATATAAAGCATATGATGGTTGAAGAAGTATTGAATCATGGGCTTCGAGTAATATAACAATAAGAAGACTATTGGATGAAATCATTACAATGTTATTAGAATGATCCCACTGGATTAACCAAAGTTGTAAGTTCATCAAAACGAATAAAATTTTCATGTCCTCCGAATGAAAGTTTTCAAAGTCATTATACAAGAATATTAGGAATATTTGAGTATAATTATGTGAATCGTCATATTGAAGGCTATGGTTGATGTGATTAGACAAGAGTAACCATATGAAGTCATCATTCAAATATTCATGAATGAGGATAATCAATTAGAGGTTCCCAAGTGAAGGAAATTGTAACGACCCGAAATTTTGAATAAATCTTGTTTACTAATTTCATGTGTTATTTTATTTTATTTTTATACTCAACAAAAATGTTTTATTTGATAAACATGATTATAATTAAAATGAGATCAGTGGGTTTTGACTATTATATAACCATCGGTCAATATGACCGCTGTGAACAAAATGTTTTGATTATTGTCTCTAAATATAAGTAATCTTGGTTAATTATTATAGAAAGAAGATTCGATGGCCTCACCTAGTAGTCTTGGACCGATCGAAGCCCATCTAACAGAGCTTGGGAAAGAGGTAGCACCATTGGGCTTTGCTCTGGATCAAATCCAAGCCGAGCTTCATCATGTGAAGCTAGAACGGAATCGCCTTCGTGAGAAGTTCAAACTGATAGAAATTACTACTCGGGCAATGTTGACTGAGCCGCCCCAAGCTTCTATCACCCTAGCACACCTTACTCTTAGGTCCTATGCTGGTATTATAAGGGGCTATGTAATGAGACCGTAACTGCCTTGTGTAATCCTTGTTTTAAATAAAAATTGGGATTTCTTCTTATGATGAATTTATGAATTTTGAAATGACCGGATAAATATAGTATGCCTATTTTTGATGAATTTTAGAAAAAGGATATTTTAAAAATGGTTGTGTAAACCTTAAATAATTAAAAATTTGTAATGATTTTCAAAAAATGGTCTTCTACAAATATGTCCAGTACGAAATTTAGAGTCTAATAAGATCAACTTGATTTTTGATGAATAGTAAATTGTGAATAGTGATTTTACGCTTAGGATTAGTAATGTGACCAAATGGATTAGTAATCTCACTTAAAGAAAGTTTTAAAATAATCTAGGCACCTTGATTAAGTAATGTGATTCAATAAAATGGTTAAATAACGGTTTCATTAATTATTATCCAAGTATTAGTTTTTTCAGGTGAATAGTGTTTTTTAATTAAAAAATTAATTAAAAATATTTACAAAATTATTTTTAGAAAATGGATTTCATTTTTGAACTCAGAGCATCGATATTGTGTTAAGGAAATTTTTGGGGATTTTTCTGAAAAAAATGAATTTTCAGTGAATAGTAAAAATGCAGTTTTAGGGTTTCGGTATGTTTAGTGACATCATAGCTGTGTCATGATGATGTCATGAGATATTTTGAGGGTTGGCCGTCCAAGGGTGATGAATTATTGTTGTGGGGGACCCATGTGGCCTAACTCCATGATAAATGCCAAGGGAGAGCACATGGGTTTGAGAAAAGCACATGTGAGGTGTCCTTTGGCCATTAATGCCTTGTCCCCTCACTTTCCCTATAAATACCAAGCCCTCCTCTCATCCATTCGACTCCCCACTCATTCCCAACGAATTTATGGTCTCATTACCTCCCAAGGAGTCCTCCCAAGGTGCCCCCAAGCCCTCAAGGTCCCAACCTTTGAGGTTTAAGAGTTACATTTTAAGGTAAGGGATCTGACCTCTCTCTTTCTTTTCAAGTAATCTCTTTTATGTCATTTCTTTTATACTCCATGTTCTTATGTTGGAGGATGTTATTTTATATTCATCCTACTTCCTATTTCATTTTCATATGATGAGAGACCCCCCTTTCTCTCATCAATTCGTTTTAAGAATGTTTAAGTGGCGTCGTTAGGCTGCCGAAATTTTAAGGGATTCTTTCACCTTCCTCGTTTTCAAGTTCTATTTTCATTCAAGTCTTTCATGTTCCTTTTTATTATGTTGGGGTATGATCTCTAAATTATCATACTGATATTTTATGATCATATGATGAGAGACCCCATTTTATCGCTTCAATTCAGTATTTTGAAGTTTTAAGTGGCGTCGTTAGGCTGCCGAATTTTTAAGTGGTTCTTCACCCTTCTCGTTTTGAAGTTCTACTTTCATGTCAATTATTTCAAGTTCCTTTTTGTTATATTGGGGTATGATCTCTATATATATCATACAGTATTATTATGTTCATATGATTAGAGACCCCATTTGATCTCTTCAATTCAGTATTTTGATGTTTTAAGTGGCGCCGTTATGCTGCCGAATTTTTAAGTGGTTCTTCACCCTTCTCGTTTTGAAGTTCTACTTTCATGTCAATTATTTCAAGTTACTTTTTGTTATGTTGGGGAATTATCTCTATATCTATCATACTGAACTCTTATGTTCACATTATGAGAGACCCTATTTGATCTTTTCAAATCATTTTTGTTGATATTTAAGTAACGCCGTTAGGCTGCCGAACTTTCATAAGAGAAATCTAATTTTTTTCTTCCTTCCATGTTTTTCATTTCAAATGGTATGTCCTTGAAATTTCATTACCATGATCATGTATCCTTATTATTCTGTCCATGTACTATTTTATGGGTCATTTATGAACGTTTGACCCATTTTACCTCTCTTTTAATGTCTTCTAAGACCTCGGAACATTGCCGTTATGCTGCAGAATTTCTGTCTCAAAATGTCTATCTCTTTTTCTAAAGTTCTTTTATTTTATTAAGTGAATACTCAAAGCTCTTTATTCTAAAGGGGTATTCACATATATACCAAAATGTTCTATTTTAAATTCTAGGATTTACATACATGAGACCCACCTTCCTTTTCTGTGGGTTTTAAGGTGATACAAAGATCATGTCTTTAAAGCAGTTTTTAAAAAGTTATGATTATGAAATGAAACCCATTTCCTTTATGCTATATGGGTTATTTATGAAATGTTTGATGATGATATATGTGGCTCACATGATAATAAAGTCAAATTTAAGGGTGCGCCCTGATAGCGCTCTAATGCATTGGGTAATGATGTAACCACTAGAGATTACAATTTTCACGATACCTTGGTGAATAACCTTGGTAATTTTCAAATGACACCTTGGGGATGGACCTTGGTGATATGTTCATGATTGTCTATGTTAAATGATGTAGCCACATCTTCAAGTTATGAAAATTTTATTTTTATTATGATATGCCACATGATTTTTTTTATCATGCCTTAAAGTTCTTGTTCATGACATAGTTGATGTATCTCAAGTTCACATGTTAAATGTTTCCCTTGTTTCCCTTACTGGGCCTTCTGCTCACCCTTTCTTTTGATGTATGATCCCAGGTTATGTGATGCCGTAATGAACCTAGGATGAACATGAGGAGAAGCCTTTCAAGTCTTTTAGAAGAATGTTTTATGTTTTCATGTTTTAAGTTCCTGGTTTCCAAGACACTAAACCTTAAAGATCCTCAGTTTTGTATAATGTAATGAAAGTTTATGTGATAAAAAGGCGGGATGCTATAGTTGGTATCAAATGATGGTTTAGTTATTTGTGGAAGTTAGGATATGAAAACTCTAGGAAGAACCCTATAGAAAAGTTTAATATAGGAAATCTTCCTGGTATTTTGGTGAGTATTGAGTAAGGGGTTGCCAAGCAAATACATCCCTTTCTGGATACGAGCAGGTAGAGGTGGCTATGGCACAGATGTACATAGGGGTAAAACCCGAAAACACCGCTTTGAGCTAGACTCGAACGGGAACTGGTACACGACAACGGGCCTTGCTGCACTCTTGGTTACGACACTCCCGGGGGATATGCTTTGGTAAATTCATAAGCTTGGTATGAACCATTGTTAAAGGAACAAAGATAAAATAAAATAAAGGTTCACATAAGAATATATGATCATTCACAACCTATATGGGAACCTAGGAGATCACAAGTTAGGTTATACCTTTCATATACAAGTTATTCTTATATGCTTTCAGTTCCTTTTCATGATTATTAGCTAAGTACTTAAGCCCCTAACTATAGTTTCTTTTCATAGTTAATGGCGGGAAATAGAAGAACATGTCTCAACAACCAATGTGATAGGAAATTCTACGATTGCCATATTAAGATGACAGAGATGATTAGGGGATTAAAATATGATTTTTATTTTGGAAGACGTTCACTATTTTGGGGACCCTATATGATCGAGGTAAATAGATTACAACGGTATTTTCATTGAGGAGTAAGGTTGACTTATATTTTGAAGAGTCGATGAATTTAAGGTGGACTTATAGTAATTTAGGTTACTTACGGGAATGATTAACCTATCTTGGGTAAAATATGTTTAGGTTAGCTACTTTTGTTATAAGATGTTAGGAGTGGTTGATGTTGTTTGGAGATGAACAATGAAGTTTATTTTGGAAGACTATGTTATCAAATCTTTCTTGTATTTGGGTTTCAATCTTAGTTTGGTTTATTTTGAGGAATCTTAAGGACCATTATTTACGGAATGGACTATGATGAACTTTGGGTAGTACCATGGAATTTGATGATTTAAAAGTAGTTTCCATTCCTATGGGATTCTTTCTTTTTGAAGAGTTGTTTTACCTTAACCTTTCTGTTTTTGGGATCATGTTTAAAGATAGAAGAAATAGAAAGTTAATCTTTTGTAGATTATGTGATTCTATAAAAGATGATTCTTGTACTTTTATGAGACCAAGTGTTTTTGAATTCTCATCATTTGGAGAAAATATTAGTGTTGGTAGGGACTTGTTAAAGGATGAAACTCTACTTGAAGGTAGGTATATTTTCTTATGTTTTTGTTTTATGTAGTAAATGAAATCCTCAAAATTATGAAAAGAAACGTAAAACAAAAATGTTGTTGGTTTACGTTTCCTACTAGGTAATCAAAGACCGTTTACACACATCATAAGTTTGGGATTTTCTCATGGTTAACTTTCTCCTAATCATGTTCTCTATCACTCTCCCTCAGAACTTGACCCTTTGTTTTCTCCTCCATGTCCATGTTTTCCTACATGGAACCCTAGTGTGGGTTAACTCGGGTGACCTTTGTACTTCCCTTTCTTTATTTTAAAGTAATAGTTTTACTGACTCCTTTTCCGATGTGGGACTTTCAATGAAATTTCAAAACCCAAAATTTTTTTAAAATTGCGAGGATGCAATTTCTTAAGGGGGTAAGATTGTAACGACCCGAAATTTTGAATAAATCTTGTTTACTAATTTCATGTGTTATTTTATTTTATTTTTATACTAAACAAAAATGTTTTATTTGATAAACATGATTATAATTAAAATGAGATCAGTGGGTTTTGACTATTATATAACCATCGGTCAATATGACCGCTATGAACAAAATGTTTTGATTATTGTCTCCAAATATAAGTAATCTTGGTTAATTATTATAGAAAGAAGATTCGATGGCCTCACCTAGTAGTCTTGGACCGATCGAAGCCCATCTAACATAGCTTGGGAAAGAGGTAGCACCATTGGGCTTTGCTCTGGATCAAATCCAAGCTGAGCTTCATCATGTGAAGCTAGAACGGAATCGCCTTCGTGAGAAGTTCAAACTGATAGAAATTACTACTCGGGCAATGTTGACTGAGCCGCCCCAAGCTTCTATCACCCTAGCACACCTTACTCTTAGGTCCTATGCTGGTATTATAAGGGGCTATGTAACGAGACCGTAACTGCCTTGTGTAATCCTTGTTTTAAATAAAAATTGGGATTTCTTCTTATGATGAATTTATGAATTTTGAAATGACCGGATAAATATAGTATGCATATTTTTGATGAATTTTAGAAAAAGGATATTTTAAAAATGGTTGTGTAAACCTTAAATAATTAAAAATGTGTAATGATTTTCAAAAAATGTTCTTCTACAAATATGTCCAGTACGAAATTTAGAGTCTAATAAGATCAACTTGATTTTTGATGAATAGTAAATTGTGAATAGTGATTTTACGCTTAGGATTAGTAATGTGACCAAATGGATTAGTAATCTCACTTAAAGAAAGTTTTAAAATAATCTAGGCACCTTGATTAAGTAATGTGATTCAATAAAATGGTTAAATAACGGTTTCATTAATTATTATCCAAGTATTAGTTTTTTCGGGTGAATAGTGTTTTTTAATTAAAAAATTAATTAAAAATATTTAGAAAATTATTTTTAGAAAATGGATTTCATTTTTGAACTCAGAGCATCGATATTGTGTTAAGGTAATTTTTGGGGATTTTTCTGAAAAAAATGAATTTTCAGTGAATAGTAAAAATGCAGTTTTAGGGTTTCGGTATGTTTAGTGACGTCATAGCTGTGTCATGATGATGTCATGAGATATTTTGAGGGTTGGCCGTCCAAGGGTGATGAATTATTGTTGTGGGGGCCCCATGTGTCCTAACTCCATGATAAATGCCAAGGGAGAGCACATGGGTTTGAGAAAAGCACATGTGAGGTGTCCTTTGGCCATTAATGCCTTGTCCCCTCACTTTCCCTATAAATACCATGCCCTCCTCTCATCCATTAGACTCCCCACTCATTCCCAACGAATTTATGGTCTCATTACCTCCCAAGGAGTCCTCCCAAGGTGCCCCCAAGCCCTCAAGGTCCCAACCTTTGAGGTTTAAGAGTTACATTTTAAGGTAAGGGATCTGACCTCTCTCTTTCTTTTCAAGTAATCTCTTTTATGTCATTTCTTTTATACACCATGTTATTATGTTGGAGGATGTTATTTTATATTCATCATACTTCCTATTTCATGTTCATATGATGAGAGACCCCCCCTTGCTCTCATCAATTCGTTTTAAGAATGTTTAAGTGGCGTCGTTAGGCTGCCGAAATTTTAAGGGATTCTTTCACCTTCCTCGTTTTCAAGTTCTATTTTCATTCAAGTCTTTCATGTTCCTTTTTATTATGTTGGGGTATGATCTCTAAATTATCATACTGATATTTTATGATCATATGATTAGAGACCCCATTTTATCGCTTCAATTCAGTATTTTGAAGTTTTAAGTGGCGCCGTTAGGCTGCCGAATTTTTAAGTGGTTCTTCATCCTTCTCGTTTTGAAGTTCTACTTTCATGTCAATTATTTCAAGTTCCTTTTTGTTATATTGGGGTATGATCTCTATATATATCATACTGGATTCTTATGTTCATATGATTAGAGACCCCATTTGATCTCTTCAATTCAGTATTTTGATGTTTTAAGTGGCACCGTTATGCTGCCGAATTTTTAAGTGGTTCTTCACCCTTCTCGTTTTGAAGTTCTACTTTCATGTCAATTCTTTCAAGTTACTTTTTGTTATGTTGGGGAATTATCTCTATATCTATCATACTGAACTCTTATGTTCACATGATGAGAGACCCTATTTGATCTTTTCAAATCATTTTTGTTGATATTTAAGTAACGCCGTTAGGCTGCCGAACTTTCATAAGAGAAATCTAATTTTTTTCTTCCTTCCATGTTTTTCATTTCAAATGGTATGTCCTTGAAATTTCATTACCATGATCATGTATCCTTCTTATTCTGTCCATGTAATATTTTATGGGTCATTTATGAACGTTTGACCCATTTTACCTCTCTTTTAATGTCTTCTAAGACCTCAGAACATTGTCGTTATGCTGCAGAATTTCTGTCTCAAAATGTCTATCTCTTTTTCTAAAGTTATTTTATTTTATTAAGTGAATACTCAAAGCTCTTTATTCTAAAGGGGTATTCACATATATACCAAAATGTTCTATTTTAAATTCTGGGATTTACATACATGAGACCCACCTTCCTTTTCTGTGGGTTTTAAGGTGATACAAAGATCATGTCTTTAAAGCAGTTTTTAAAAAGTTATGATTATGAAATGAAACCCATTTCCTTTATGCTATATGGGTTATTTATGAAATGTTTTATGATGATATATGTGGCTCACATGATAATAAAGGCAAATTTAAGGGTGCTTCCTGATAGCGCTCCAATGCATTGGGTAATGATGTAACCACTAGAGATTACAATTTTCACGATACCTTGGTGAATAACCTTGGTAATTTTCAAATGACACCTTGGGGATGGACCTTGGTGATATATTCATGATTGTCTATGTTAAATGATGTAGCCACATCTTCAAGTTATGAAAATGTTATTTTTATTATGATATGCCACATGATTTTTTTTATCATGCCTTAAAGTTCTTGTTCATGACATAGTTGATGTATCTCAAGTTCACATGTTAAATGTTTCCCTTTTTTCCCTTACTGGGCCTTCTGCTCACCCTTTCTTTTGATGTATGATCCCAGGTTATGTGATGCTGTAATGAACCTAGGATGAACATGAGGAGAAGCCTTTCAAGTCTTTTAGAAGAATGTTTTATGTTTTCATGTTTTAAGTTCCTGGTTTCCAAGACACTAAACCTTAAAGATCCTCGGTTTTGTATAATGTAATGAAAGTTTATGTGATAAAAAGGCGGGATGCTATAGAAATAGTTGAAGGTTTTTTATCAAAGTTATCGGATGGATGAAGTGTCTTGTGTGAGACTTATAAAGGGTTTTGCAGTTTCAATAAACTGATTGTTTAAAGGTTATTTATTGAAATATTCATAATGATATTAAATTTGATGATGAAAATATGATTTATCAATGTTCTAAAACTAATACATGAAATTCATGATTCTCATTGAATATTAAGGAAGTTTGTAGATGAATATTAACATGAGGTTTTAAATAAAGCTTCTAACTTTTAGGAGGATTGAATACGGTCAATGAAAGGAAGATTTCTTATGGATTAAACAATTTTTTGAGTATTATATTTGAATTTAATATCTGTTCCACATCCGTAATTCTTAAAGTAATTATTCCTATATAAAGGAGTGAAGTTTTGGGGAATTTTGTGTGGATTTTTGAATTTTGGGTCAACTATTTCCGAAGCGAAGAGTCGATCAGGCATACATTCTGAAGAAACATCGACTAGACAAATACATGAGAAACCCTTTCTATCAAGTGGTGTCATATGAATGGTGTAAAAAGGAGATCATATGAAAGTGGGGTTAGTAGATATTGAAGTAATAGTGTTCTGAGTTGATCAGTTAAATGTATTAAAGTGTCATTGTATGATGAATACCAGATAGATTATTACTATTAGTTGGTCTCTAACGGACAATGTACATACGCTATCAAACAATAATGTTGAAGTGGTAGTAGATAAATGTATAAAAGAGGTGATTGGATGGAATAAATTAATTAGATGAATAGGGAACTCGACTAATTCTCATCAGACTGTGTATAGAGGATGGAGTAAAAATAAAATGGACAGTTTCCTAAAAAAATTTATAAGAGGTTCTTGTTCACTATTATTTAAGAAATTGGAGATGATCATGTAATAAGATCAAGTGACAAGAAATTTTAAGTAACATAGTAAAATCATACTAAATATTATTGGTGAAGGTATTTACAGGTTTTTTTAAAAATGTTATATCATTTATCTATGCGAGGAGAACATGCACTCATGATTGAGTATAGTGTTTTGAAAGTGAAATTATATTCCTTACTTTTTGTAACAAACCAAATGATAGTTTATGTTGTTTTTGGATTTGGATTATTTCATCCATGTTAATGACTAAATACTCTAATTGAGTAGTGAACCTTTTAAATACTAATGTTAATTTGGTTGTTCTATATTTTTTGGTTTTCAATAAGATTCATATATCTCTACTAGTAGGAAAGGGTTTTTCATATGTTATAAAACATAAAAAGGGAAGATAAATGATTCACCTCCTCTCCCTCTCAGTGATCATACAGATCTTGACTAGTCCTTTCAAGTGGTATCAGAGGGAGGTTCCCTTTGTTGACTCTTTGATAAATTTGTATGAAAATGAGGGTTTCTATGGTTGTTCAAAACTATGTTAATAGTAATAGGATTCCCATTTTTTATGGAAATAACTATCATATCTAGAAATATATAATGTTACCTTATCTTATGTTCATTGGTTATGAAGTTATTAAAGCTGTTATAGATTCATTACCTCCTCATATTGAGGATGTTCCCCTAATAACTGTTGATATAAAGAATTTGGAGAATTATGGGTGATCTAGAAATATTATACTTCAATCACTCTATAAAATTTATTTTCATAGAGTTAAAGTAATTAGAATAAAAAAAGAAATCTAGAACGGGTTAAAGAACATATATGAAAGAAATATGAAATTAATGAAATTGAAGTTACAAATTTGTATATTGAAGTATGAAGATATTAAAATGGGTAAATATGAATATATATTTGGATTCTTTGTTAGAGTTAACATCATGTAAGCACTATAAGATGTATTAGTGATAAGTTTAAATATTATACTATTTTTTTAAAGATTACTAGAATTTATCCAAAAAAATAAATTCTAAGTTAACATCATTGGAATATAAAGATCCAAAAACTCTATATCTCTATGAACTATATAGTATTATCATCACTTGATAAATGATAAGAGAAAAGGTTATGAGGAATAAATAAAAGGTTGATCGATAAATGTATTTCAAATATGCTAAGAAAAGAAAGTCTAATAAAGTAATAAATGAAGAATATAGTAGCTCTGACATTGAATATATTTTTCATAAATTTATGACTAAGTTTTCTAAAAATGTGAAAGTATGCACAATAATGTTCAAAGGAAATTTACCTTTAAAGTGATTTGGCTACAGAGTTATTGATCATTATTCTCTAAATTATCCAAGATTTAAGGAAGATGAATATAGTAATAAAGATGATAGAAATATAAAAAGATATCTAAAAAAATATTTATACAAATCAATGTCTCATGAGAAGTTAAAGGATAATATGTTCAATAAATTAAGAAAGAGTAACTTTATATCAAATTATAAGGAAGATGATGACATTAAAGAAGAAGCTGAAAAATATAGTGATGATGATGCTAAAAATTACTTATTATAAAATTTAATGATGACAATTCCACCAATAATGAACATAATAACTATAAAGGTTAATAATAATATAATTTTTTTGGTATTTATCCTAAAGATAAAATTGAAATAATTTGATGTAATGATTATTGTACTTGAAAATGAGAATAATTAGTTTTAAAAAGAAGATCTTTTAGCAAACAAATGAAACTTTTTTCCTGAGGATAAATCTAATTTGATAAAAAAGATTTATTATTTTAATAATTTACTTGATTAATGGAAAATATCCACATCAATATTGAAGAAAAGATGAAGGTGAAGTAGAAGGAATTTGATCTTATTCAACAAAAACTTATTGATTATGAGTGAGGAGAATAAAACTTCCAAAATGTAGTTTCAGAAGTTTTTTAAAGTTATAATAAGAGTAAAACTCAAAAGTATTTGTAATAATTTTCCTCAAAGGTTAAAAATAATTTTGGACATTCTCATAATAAACAATAAGTAAATAAAATTATTTATGTAGCCAAAGTAAGCGAAGTTGAAAATCTTAAAATTAATAGGATTTCAAATTCTAAACCAAAATCTACTACTATGAAAATATTGATAAAGATGTGAAGAAATAAAAAATGAATAATTATGTTTCATGAGGTTACTAAAACATTGGTACGCAAAAATTTTCCAAGGTTCATGGTGAGAAAAATGATGGAAAATAACTACATAATACTAGAGATCAAGTGATTTATAGTGGAAAATATGATTTCTGTGGATATTACTAGTACTATGGTGTATTTGGGAATATATGGAAGATTTTTCAATTCAATCATCAATTCTATAATGAATCCCAGAAAAACTGGAGTTAGAGTTTGATGGGGAGTCAACACACTCAATGAAGATGACCTGGGAATGTTAGTTTGAAGATTTAAAAATGATTCCAACCCTTGAATCTATTCGTGAAATATTTTATTAATATGTACATCTTGAAAAAGAATGTATTTTGATGATATTAGAATAAAAAATTTTATATAAAAGATCTCAAAAATCTGTATGAGGTGGAAAAATTCATGGGAAAATCCATTGTTATTGAAACTACTCTCAAATTTAAAGAAAATAATGACCTTATATATTGGCTAGTAAGTGTTCCTCACACATGAAAAAAAGATTTACTTTTTTTAAAGAATGTAAAAATTACAACGAAGGGATAGTGACTTTTGGAAATGATGAGTCCCTCAAAATAAAAGGTTTTGGATCTCCTATCATTGGGAAAGAAAAGTTAAAATAAAAAAGAGGTTTTTTTTCTTATGTGATGAGACACAAATTTTTGAGTATTTCATAACTTTTTTATGAAGGTAACAAAGTAGTGTTCAAAAGATATGGTTTTCTTATTTAATTACTTGAATATGGGAAAGTTATTATAAGAGGAAAAAAAGTTAAGGGAAACATATTTAAAGTTGTCGATGCATAGATTTTATTAAATCTGAGTATGATATAAAAAAATTGGATGTGGAATTAAAGGACATAAAATAATTGTTAGAGTAATTTGAGAAATATAACAATGAAATAAAGTATTTAGGATATTCTTGATACGATAATATGGATATATTGGGGTCATTATATATAATAGAAATGGAATATTATAAACTCGATACATAAGAAGGTTGAGATTCATTTAACATATCCCTTTGAGCTACACACTCTGATACTTGTGGGCCAATAATAAATAAATCAATGAATATAGATAAGTAATTCATTTCTTTTATTGATGATTTTACTTGAATTAAAAGTATTATTTGATTAAAATATAAGTCAAAATCTCTCAAAATGTTTAAGTGTTTTAGGAGATTTCTTAAAAAAATGTGGATATTATATTAAGAATTTTCAAACTAATAATCATGCCAAATACAAAAATGAAGAGTTTATAAATTATCTTTAAAAGCATGGAATATTTCATGAATTTGGTGAACCATACACACAAAACCATAATGGTGTGGCTAATGGAGGAAATAAAATTTTGGTTGAGATTGAAAGAACCTTTTTGATTGAACATGATTCTTCTTGAATCTTTTGGAGGCAATCTATCAGAGGATTGGTTTATATTATGTTTTAATTTTTCTACATGATAAAATATTATATGAATCTTTAAGGGATGTATTAAAAATAAACACCATGTTTTAAGTACCTAATGGTATTTGGTATCCATTTCATTATCAAGTTTAAAGGTGATAATATTTGGAAGTTTGATCAGAGAGGTGTTGATAGAATATTTCTTATAGACCCTTATAATAGTAGAGGATACATATACTATAATGAAGAAACATGAATGATATTTTACACTAAAAATTTAAAAAATATTAAAAAATTGATAAGTAAGATTCATTTTCAATAGAAGATATAAGAGGAAGTAAATATTAGGTTTTTTAGTTTAACAATGTGAAAATTTCATAATGAGAGTATTAATGTTAAAGTTATGTGAGATGAATATTGTAAATCAGATTTCTCAAGTTATATATAAAAATTACATTCATCTCATCCTAGGCTAAAGAAATAAGTGGAGGTCTAAAATATCATTATTAATCAAAGTAAATAGGCTCCAACCAGAAGAACATAAAGTCTATTTTCACATAATTCTATATATTAATATGTAGAAATGAAAGATTTAGAAGAATATTTGAGGCTTTAAGAGTGGATAAATGATATGAATGAAGAGTTGATCATACTAAAAATAATGATACCTGGGAACTTGTACCCAAACCAAACAATAATAATGTGATTGGTATAAAGTTGGTGTTTTGAAATGTGTTGAATGAAAAAGGGTAGTGATAAGAAACAAGGCATCACTGGTTTGTAATGGTTACTCTCAAATTTAAGGCATTAGTTTTTATATGATATTTTCCCCTATATAAATGCTTGAAACTATAAAAATAATTATTTATGTTTCATCAAAATTAATATATAAGATATTACATAAGGATCTCAAGTCAAATTTTCATAATGGGGAGCTATATTAAGAAGATTATATTGAATGATAGTGATACTTTTATTCTTATAAAAAAAATAAATATATGTATGAAATTTAAAGAAGGATTTGTATTTATTAAAGAAAGATTTATGATCTTGGTATTCAAAATTAGATACTGTCTTAATGAGTCTAAACTTAAAGAAAGTATTAGTTGATAGTAACTTATACATAAAATAAAATTGATAGGTTTCCCTTATTATGATTGTTCATGTTGATGATATCATATTTATAGGGAATGGTGAATAATCGTGTGAAAAGTTTTTTAAGTAAATAAATAAATTATTTGAAATGTCCGTGCTAGGAGAAATGAAATACATTCTAGTCTTAAAAATCATTCAAAATAAGAAATACATGTTCCTCTCTCAAGAGAAGTATGATGAGGAATTTATGAAGAAGTTTTTTCATGGAACATTAAAATACTTTTTTGAAACTTATTTTAGAGGTAACTAAGTTATAAAAATATGTAAAAGGTAAGAAGGTTAGTCCTAAAGAGTATAGAAAGTTAGTTGGAATATTTTTATATTTTTTTGCTTCAATACTAGATATATTTTATATTGTTTCGTATTTGTTCCAGTTAAAAAATTGAACGAAAATAATCTCATATTATGGTAGGAAAATGAATTCTCATATATATCAAAGGAATAAATAATTTTTAAAAATATATATAATATCTCAGAAAAGATTTATCTTTTTTATTATACAATCACAGATTGGGTAGGTTCTGTTGATAACAAAAGATGCGCATATTTTAGAGTTTTATTTTTGGGAGAAATATGTGTGAGTTGGAATACAAAGAAGCTAAATTTAGGAACTCTTAGAATAACTAATGTTGAGTATGTAGATTACGCTCAAGATGAAACCAAACTTATATGGATGAAGATATAATTTGAATGTGTGCTCATTGATGTTGATTTTCTCCTTCTCTTAGGTTGTGACAATAAAAGTGATATAAAACTCATTAAGAATCTAGTTAAACGTTCTTGATCTAAGCCCATTGATATTAAATATCAGTTTATCAAAGTGAATGTGGAAGGAAATGAACTAAATATAGAGTTTTTTCCTACAATGGATCAAGTAGATGATATCTTCACAAAACTATTGCATAATGAAATATTTCCCAGGATGAGGTCAATAATGGGTGTTCAACCTCCCTCGCTTAAAGGATAAGGTGTGTAAACTCATCCCCTCCCTTACATTTTTATAAGAAAATGTTTTCAAAGGGGTATAGAATTGGTAACATAAATCCATCCATGTGCATATGATTCAAAATTTTAAGGAATAAAATATATTTATAGGGAGTTCATAAAAGGGGTAAGGTACAATTTTAATTTGAAAGAACTATGTTAATAGTTTTTTAATATGGATGTATAAAATATTTTTCATGAATAATCTAGATTTTTTTGTTGATTAAAGTTCAAAGTGTAAGAAAACATTCTTAAGAGGTGTGAGGAATGTTTCTTAAATCCATGATTATGGATAGTATGTTATTATTGTTTAATGATTATTGCTTCATACACTGGGTTTTCTCAAGTAGGCTTAGAATTATTTGATAAGTAATCTATTTCTTGATTTTAAAAGTTTTGTTGATTAATGTTCCATGTTTGAAAATAAAATACAAAGGGAGATATTATTGGAACCAATAATTTTTTGAGTTTTTTTTTTGAAGAAGCTAGAAGAATACGCGTTACTAAAACTATTTTCTTTTATTATCTAACACAAATCACCATACTTTATTTTTATTTCCTTTAAAATTTAACCAAACCTATTTTATCGGATTGAGTATATTAGATGGAGTGTAATGGATCTAGTTAATTAGATACACGCTATAAGTATGATGTGATCATATAGATTCTTTACATTGAAATATTCTCCAAGTTATATTTTAAGTGTATTACATAGAGTGTTTAGTGAGTTAATGTCACGAACCAGCCCGAGTCGACCCTGAACCGGTCACCCAGGCCAGCCCGCGACAAGTCCCGAGAGGCGTTCCCGATCCTCCCGGGATGGTGACAAGCACCAAGGGAATCAATAGAGTACACAAGGGAACAATTTCTCCCATATATAAACAATCAAACAAACAGCGGAAATAAACGGACAGCCCAAAATGAATTTATATAAAAATTGAACTAAATATTATTTGTACAAGAATCTAAAATTAGAACAAAACCAACAACTCAAATGAAAAATTCCGATGAAAAAATAACTCCATGTGACACTTCTGGTCACTCTCCAACACAATGATAAAAAGTCTCCCAAGGTGATCGAACTAAAGATGAAACCTGCATAAGGGCTAAAAGAAGAAGAAGACTATAGGCATGAGTATTAAAACTCGGTAGGTTAGCCCGGTATTCTATTCCCAATGCACATTACTTTAAAATAAAAGAAACATCAATTTATAGTTTTAAATTCAAGATTTGAATGTCTGGTTTTCAAATGAGGTTTCATGCTATAATAATTATCAGACAAAAACATGCAGGTTTAATAAACAAAAATGCAAGTAACAATTATTTTCAAAGAGGTGAAACTTCAAAATGAAAATAGTTTTCAAGAGGGATGCTTTAAATAATTTTAACATTCAAATAAATAACACATACTACTGAATTTACCAACCAAACACACCGTATGCCGACGGTGAGTACAAAATAGCCAATGAGCACTAGTCACAGGAATACCCCTAGGCACTAGTTAGTTGTGAGCTCCAGGTACCTCGTATCTCGGTGAAAGTAACCATAATAAATATCTGTTCTCGTGCACGAGACACTAGTAGGGAACATACCCATAACCTAGTGGTCCCCAATCATCAACATCATCATAGTTTAGTTAGTGTTGTCATCGTCAAACTTGCTACGTGAAACAGGGGCCAACCCCCACAGAATCACTAGCATACTAGTACATGTCTGCCCACCTAGATACCCGGGATTCCCTTTAGTGCTAAATCAAGTTACACATATTATCAAATACACATTTCACATCCCCATTCCATTCCAAAACCATAAAAACACAAAAATCCCATAATCATTCTTCACATTTCTTACACTAATCAACAAACCGCTAAATATTTCGGTAAAACAATTTCTTGAAGTGTATTGAGGATTTGCACATAAAACTCTTTCAAAAACACTCTTTAAATTATAAACACACATCATAACCAAACCAAATCATATTTGGCAGCCCAATAAACATTTAATAAAATCATTTAATGGACCATAAAACAATCCCAATTTCACAACTTGTTATATACAAGTAAAACACTCCTTCATTAGGAAATGCCAAACGGGCCTTTAAACATTTTTTCAAAACTAACCTTTGATGAAGGTATTCATTTTAATTTTATTAAGGATCTGTATAAACATCATTTACATCAGTAAACCTCATTCATAAATCTCTTATAATACTTAGGTTAAATATTCAAAACACAACCATTTTCATAAAGATGTGAAACGGTCCATTTTTGGGCAACTCGGGCCAAAATATGTTGTAAATCAAAACCCACTTGTTTGTAAAAACAAATCCAAATTGGAAATCAATATAAGTACCCAAAAATACCATTTATAATTCTTCCAATTCCTTTATAAATCCAATCAAATAACTTTTAAATCACACATCACACATAAAAGCCAACCGGGCAATTTACCGAACACATGACATGCCCTTTTTAAACAAAAAAATTTATTTTATGTACATGAAAAGGAATAAAACACCAATTGAAAGCCATATTTTCATTCAAGATACTGTAACATGTTAAAAATACCATATAACAGATTATAAACCTCACAAAATATTTTCAAAAGATAACGGAACATTTAAACAAACACTTGTTGAGAACTTTCATGACAAAACAACACTACCGTTCACAAACCAATGATTAAACAACCACTTTAAACACCAATAAAATTATCCGAAGGATGAAAAACAATAATAAAAATATATATATGGTTTTAAATATAATAAAAGGATGAAACTTAAATAATAAAGTCATGTGCATGGGGTATCCTACCTCAAATCTTTGGCGTAATTGAAACGCACACCCGAAATCACCCGCCGCGGGTTTATAAACCCTAAAACTATAAATACCAGACCTAAACAAACATAAAACCCATCAAAAAACATGGTATAACAAAACCCTAGGTCTATAAAGACTAGGGTACAATATAAACCCATGAAATAATGAAAGGAGGGGGAAGAGGAAGGAGAAAGGAGAAGGAATCTCACCTTTCACCCTAGAAAACTCTTCGTATTCCATTAGATCTGCAACCCTAGAGGGAAGGGAATGGCTTGAAAATTCATGGAGATTCTCCTAAGATCTGGACGAACCAGGGAAAGAAAATTGGTGGCCAAAAGAGTACGAATTGAATGCGTTATGGGTGAAACAAGTTACCTTCTCAATTATGGACGTTTTGAGGAAACCAGAGAACATTCTCCCTAATACGCGACCAATATGAGATCCAAAGTGGTAAAAACGATATTGGGGGTGAGGATAGGGATATTGGCTTCGGGTGGGAGGTGGAATCACCGAAAAAGATTAAAAAATGAAAAAGATATAAATGAAACAAATTATTTTTTTTAAAACAGGAAATGGGCCCATGGGCTGGCCCAATACCTAAATAAGTGACTCAAATTCGCCTGGCTTATGAATTTCTAATGGGTCCAAAAGGATAAATAAATTTTAATATATCAGTATAGGATAAGTGGGAAGTTGATTGGGTGAAAAAGGATGAAAAACAAAAGAGTTATAAAAGAAACAAATTCAGTTGTTAAAACTGGGAATGGGCCGAATCAATACAAAGACAGAAAAAAAAAACTGTGTGTGACAATTCTCCCTACCAGTAAAGCTTTCCGCCCCAGGAAAGCCATAACACTTTCCAGCTGAAAAAAAACAACACATAAGGATTCCAGAATGTACCCCCCACCATTAAGAATCAACTATCCCTAGAAATGTTCTTAGGATGAAAATCCAAGAGACCCATGGTGGGTCTCCCCACCATTAGAAACCAACTAGCAATGAATAGACAAGAATTGAACATGATCTAAAATTGGGTGTCACTCACAAAAGCCCAAAAAAACCCTCCTAGAAAAAAAAATATACCAAGTTAATAGGATTACAAAATGAACATATAAACCACCCACTCCCGAACGGAGGGGACAAGAACTTGGCCAACACATTCAGCACAATTCTGGACCCCCGTCACTTGGGGATGGGAGGGAAGGGGACCCAATAATTTGGCCACTGAAACAACAAAAGAAACAATGAAACTACCCAAAACTCTCCCCCAATGAATAGGTAACACCAAGACTGCATCTGATTTTTACAGGTGGTCCACACAGGTACATTGATTGAAAACCCACATCCATGAAGGAATAACCATAGACACTGTGTGAGGGGTTAAGTCCACCACGCTTGTTGAGACAAAGGGAAATTCATAGAAATGAAGAACCAAAACATTGACATAGTAACTAACTTACCAAAACAGAGGAGTAAGGATCATAATCTAGCACTCCACACCTCTGTTGATTTCCTGACTGCGTGAAAAGCTTTACTCCGAGGCCTATGGCTGGAGCCCTGATTCTTGAAGCATTTGCTGCACCGCAGTCAGGTGATAAGGATCACACCACTCAAAAAACCCACACTGGATCACAAACAAAAACCTTCATCTAAATAGGAAATAATAGATACATATCAAAATTCCTTATCACTCCAAATGAGGGGCATAATGGACAAGGAATTAGACGAAACACATCAACATCACCGAACACAACTGCTCTATCCAAAAGAATTATCACGACCTAGAAGCACTTTTAATAGATCCCAAACATCTCTATATTCCAACAAACAGGATGAGGCATCATCAAAAGAGGTGGATTTAAAATTTTAAAGGAATACTTAGGTTGATCAGTAGGAAAGATTTCCAACGGAGAACTATCACTGGCCACATCACAACATCAAACACATCTTTAGAAACCTAATGAAAATTTCTCCAAAACCAAGACACCAACAAGATATCATCTCAAGATACAACAAGAGTATGAATTCTAGATCATAAGGAAGCTTACTGAATAAACAAATCTTCTACAACATAGAAAAATCAAGCCACATAACCATTGGTTTTAAAAAAAGGGCCACAATTTTCAGCTCAAACATTTTTGAAAAATCAAACTAACTTGGTGGGTTTCCACATTCACCAATGGTGTTTCATCAAGTCTCACCCACATGCACATTTCCATGCCACCCCTGGCACCCAACCACCATACCATAAAGGCCATACTTCCAGATATAAATAAAACCATGCATGTGAGCACCCATGAAAACACCAAAGGCTAAAATTAAACATCATAATTCAAAAAAAACAATTTACCTTCAAAAGGAACACCAACCACCAAGTCAAAAAACATTTTCATGTTTCACAAAAAAAACCCACAATTAATTAAGAACCATTTTCTTGAAAACCTACCCCTTTTCATTTTTAAAAACTTTTTAAATAACCAAGCCACTCCAAACAACCCCTTCACATTATTTTTTTTTTTAAAAAAAACAGCAATGTATATTTTCATAATCTGAGGTCCATTGAGACCAATAACGTTTCTAGTAAAACACCAACCGATCAAAACTAATTTCCAAAACTAATTTATCCGATTCAAAAAAAATTTAACATCCTAAAATACCCCATTTAAAAAAAAGATCCAGAATCACTTTAAAATGATTCACAATTTCAAAACATTTTATTTCAACAAACCACAAGTTTAGATTATGGATAATCCAATCCCTTTAAATCATTTCTGCTTCCCTCCATTTTTTTTCACAAAAACACAACCTTCCAAAACCATTATTATATTTAATTATTGAAAACCTCTTTTTTCACTTTTCAAAATCTAATCCTTACATTAAAACCCATTTCCACAATTCTCACACAAGGATTTTAAAAACAAAAATTCAGAATTCAAGAAAGGTTCAAGAGACCCAAGAAAAAGGGAACTAGTGTCAGTGGGTGACTTGACCATATGGTTGGCAGCCATATGCCAAACACAACACCAACACATAGAGACTTATTAGGACCATTCCCCAGCTCCACATGGCTTGCCAGACCTTGTGAGCTCACAAAGGCCATTGGTCAGACTCCCCTTGTCATATCCCAATATAAAACAATCAACTAGAACAATGGACACTAATAAAACCGGACTTCCATGGAAACCCGAGGATTAGAACAAGAAAGAGTTCGCGACGCTCTTCTTGCACTTACCCCTCAAGTCCCAAAAATCCAACTCCATCTACATTTACATCCCCAAAATAACAAGGGCGCTCTAAAAAGAAAGGTCTGCTAATAGCCGACCTCCCTCTGATACCATTTTGTCACGAACCAGCCCGAGTCGACCCTGAACCGGTCACCCAGGCCAGCCCGCGACAAGTCCCGAGAGGCGTTCCCGATCCTCCCGGGATGGTGACAAGCACCAAGGGCATCAATAGAGTACACAAGGGAACTATTTCGCCCATATATAAACAATCAAACAAACAGCGGAAATAAACGGACAGCCCAAAATGAATTTATATAAAAATTGAACTAAATATTATTTGTACAAGAAACTAAAATTAGAACAAAACCAACAACTCAAATGAACAATTCCGATGAAAAAATAACTCCATGTGACACTTCTGGTCACTCTCCAACACAATGATAAAAAGTATCCCAAGGTGATCGAACTAAAGATGAAACCTGCACAAGGGCTAAAAAGAAGAAGAAGACTATAGGCGTGAGTATTAAAACTCAGTAGGTTAGCCCGGTATTATATTCCCAATGCACATTACTTTAAAATAAAAGAAACATCAATTTATAGTTTTAAATTCAAGATTTGAAAGTCTGGTTTTCAAATGAGGTTTCATGCTATAATAATTATCAGACAAAAACATGCAGGTTTAATAAACAAAAATGCAAGTAACAATTATTTTCAAAGAGGTGAAACTTCAAAATGAAAATAGTTTTCAAGAGGGCTGCTTTAAATAATTTTAACATTCAAATAAATAACACATACTACTGAATTTACCAACCAAACACACCGTATGCCGACGGTGAGTACAAAATAGCCAATGAGCACTAGTCACAGGAATACCCCTAGGCACTAGTTAGTTGTGAGCCCCAGGTACCTCGTATCTCGGTGAAAGTAACCATAATAAATATCTGTTATCATGCACGAGCCACTAGTAGGGAACATACCCATAACCTAGTGGTCCCCAATCATCAACATCATCATAGTTTAGTTAGTGTTGTCATCGTCAAACTTGCTACGTGAAACAGGGGCCAACCCCCACAGAATCACTAGCATACTAGTACACGTTCGCCCACCTAGATACCCGGGATTCCCTTTAGTGCTCAATCAAGTTACACATATTATCAAATACACATTTCACATCCCCATTCCATTCCAAAACCATAAAAACACAAACATCCCATAATCATTCTTCACATTTCTTACACTAATCAACAAACCGCTAAATATTTCGGTAAAACAATTTCTTGAAGTGTATTGAGGATTTGCACATAAAACTCTTCCAAAAACACTCTTTAAATTATAAACAAACATCATAACCAAACCAAATCATATTTGGTAGCCCAATAAACATTTAATAAAATCATTTAATGGACCATAAAACAATCCCAATTTCACAACTTGTTATATACAAGTAAAACACTCCTTCATTAGGAAATGCCAAACGGGCCTTTAAACATTTTCTCAAAACTAACCTTTGATGAAGGTATGAATTTTAATTTTATTAAGGATCTGTATAAACATCATTTACATAAGTAAACCTCATTCATAAATCTCTTATAATACTTAGGTTAAATATTCAAAACACAACCATTTTCATAAAGATGTGAAACGGTCCATTTTTGGGCAACTCGGGCCAAAATATGTTGTAAATCAAAACCCACTTGTTTGTAAAAACAAATCCAAATTGGAAATCAATATAAGTACCCAAAAATAACATTTATAATTCTTCCAATTCCTTTATAAATCCAATCAAATAACTTTTAAATCACACATCACACATAAAAGCCAACCGGGCAATTTACCGAACACATGACATGCCCTTTTTAAACAAAACAATTTATTTTATGTACATGAAAAGGAATAAAACACCAATTGAAAGCCATATTTTCATTCAAGATACTGTAACATGTTAAAAATACCATATAACAGATTATAAACCTCACAAAATATTTGCAAAAGATAACGGAACATTCAAACAAACACTTGTTGAGAACTTTCATGACAAAACAACACTACCGTTCACAAACCAATGATTAAACAACCACTTTGAACACCAATATAATTATCCAAAGGATGAAAAACAATAATAAACATATATATATGGTTTTAAAAATAATAAAAGGATGAAACTTAAATAATAAAGTCATGTGCATGGGGTATCCTACCTCAAATCTTTGGCGTAATTGAAACGCACAACCGAAATCACCCGCCACGGGTTTATAAACCCTAAAACTATAAATACCAGACCTAAACAAACATAAAACCCATAAAAAACATGGTATAACAAAACCCTAGGTCTATAAAGACTAGGGTACAATATAAAACCATGAAATAATGAAAGGAGGGGGAAGAGGAAGGAGAAAGGAGAAGGAATCTCACCTTTCACCCTAGAAAACTCTTCGTATTCCATTAGATCTGCAACCCTAGAGGGAAGGGAATGGATTGAAAATTCATGGAGATTCTCCTAAGATATGGACGAACCAGGGAAAGAAAATTGGTGTCCAAAAGAGTACGAATTGAATGAGTTATGGGTGAAACAAGTTACCTTCTCAATTCTGGACGTTTTGAGGAAACCAGAGAACATTCTCCCTAATACGCGACCAATATGAGCTCCAAAGTGGTAAAAACGATATTGGGGGTGAGGATAGGGATATTGGCTTCGGGTGGGAGGTGGAATCACCGAAAAATATTAAAAAATGAAAAAGATATAAATGAAACAAATTATTTTTTTTAAAACAGGAAATGGGCCCATGGGCTGGCCCAATACCTAAATAAGTGACCCAAATTCGCCTGGCTTATGAATTTATAATGGGTCCAAAAGGATAAATAAATTTTAATATATCAGTATAGGATAAGTGGGAAGTTTATTGGGTGAAAAAGGATGAAAAAAAAGAGTTATAAAAGAAACAAATTCAGTTGTTAAAACTGGGAATGGGCCGGATCAATACAAAGACAGAAAAAAAAACCGTGTGTGACAGTTAATATATGATGTTTCTTTGTTTTTTTACTGTTCCTAACATCATGAGTATTGAAAGATATCATGACTCTAGATAGAGTTAAAATGGGGAGAATAATTCTCATGAGTACAAAGGTTATTCTATGAATATATGTGTAGTTCACTAGACTATAAATTCATATGAAGAATACCAGACTTATGTTATTGGTCAGAGGTTAGGCATGTAGGGTACAAATCTTAATGTTATAAAATTGAACAATTACATGTTTGAAGGTTAGAAATATATGATGTTATAGTGGTATAAAGTTTTATTGGATATAATTTTTGTAGTATATTGATTAGAGGATGGTAGAAGAAGTGTTAAACTGTGGGTTTTAGGTAATGTCCTTGGATGAAGACCATCAAATAAAATTTTTACAATTTCATTGGTTTAATCCCATAAGATGAACCAGAGTGGTGAGTTCATTAAATAGAAGAAATGTTTCATGTACTTTGAATGAAAATTTTCAAATTCATCAGAGTAATGTATTCAATTCATGAGAATAATTCACTAAGTCATCGAACAGAAAGATATTCTTGATTTTGATAGACAAAATTGACCATATAAACTCATCGGTTAAATATTTCTGAATGAGGATCAATGAATGTAGTTTTCCAAGTAAATTCAATGGTCAAATATTTTTAATGAAAGTCATCTGATGTATGATGAGTCTGGCGCGAGGCTTCTAAAGGGTTATGTAGTTTCACTGGATGGAATGTTCAAATGTTCTTTATAGAAATATTTTTAAATATATTAAAGGTGATGATGTAAATATAATCGATCATTATTCCAAAAATAATATAGTAATGTCTTCATTCATACTGATTCTTAAGGATTATAGTAGAATAATATTAACATAGTTTCTTAAAGAAAGCCCCTACTTATTAAGAGTTTTGAATGTGTTCAATGGAAAATAGTTTTTGAGATGGTCGCCCAATGTTTTTAGTCAAATATTTGATTTTAATATTCATACATCATCATTAATTCTCATAGGAAATATTCCTATATAAAGGAGTGAAGTTCTTCTGAATTGTGTTTGGATTTTTGAATGTGGGGTGAAGTGATGTTAAAGTAAAGAGTCAATCAGACAGAAATTGTAAAGAAACATTAGTCATAAAGATTCCAAAATAAGTCTTATTATCAATTGGAATAAAAAAATTATGTGTAAAAGTGATCAGACAAATAGGGGATTGGTTAGTATTGAAGGAAAGGTGTTTTGAGGTGATTGTTCAAATAGATTGAAGTGTAATTGGTCTGAATAATACAAGAAAGATTATTCCATTCAACTAGTATAAGAAAAATGGTAGCTAGAAGCTATCAAATGAACAGGTTAAAGAGGTAGCAGACAAATGATATGAATAGGAGATCAATCAAATAGAGGTGATCGACTAGATTAATGTAATCAAATGAACATGGTATAGAACTAAGTCTAATCATGACCTATATACCTAATAGAGGAAAAATATGATATATGGTTTCTTATATAAGTATAATAATGTGTTCTTGAATTATTCTATGAAATAAAGTGAATAATAACTTGAAATAAGAGATAAAATAGTGAAAAAATATAGATTCCTATTAGTGAAGGCTCTTAAAGTTGTTACAAAATATGGTTATATCATTTATCTATGTGGAGAGAACATGAACTATTGATTAACTATATTTTAATCAAGTGAAACAATATTCTATTCTTGTTGTAACCACCCAATGTATTGTTTTACAGTTTATTTTGTGGTCTTGGATTATTTCCAAACCATGCCAAGGACCACCTACTCTTATTGACTATTAATCCTTATAAATATATGTTTTCATATGGTTATTCTTTTTTGATTATTATCTAGTATATTTATATCTATTTAATAGAAAGTGAAGTTTTTTTATTAAGTAAGAAAGAATAAAAAGTTAAGATTAATGATTAACCCCCTCCCTCTCTCGATGATCACAAAAATCATGATTATTCCTTTTAAAAGTGAACAAGGAGGGTTCTTTATAAAATAATGAGTATTTATCTAAAACCTTTTATGATTAAAAAATTTCATGGGGTCTTTCATAACATGAGATAATAAATTGGAAACTCCCTTAAATAGAGTTGAATAAAATAAATATTTGGGAAAAGAATTTCAAGTTCTTGTATATCCCTAGAAATTAAAGAGAGAATAAGTTATCTAGAAATTTAAGAGATGTGTGTATATATATATATAATTTCAAATCATTAGATAATTTTAAATATAGAGAGATCGTGAGGTAGAGGGAGATAAGACATAACATAAGGAAAATAGGGTGGTTTGGAGAGTTCCCTTACATTGGGTCGAGATTCTTTTGACACTTTCAAATAATATCTTGAACATTACATTTAGAATTATTAAAAAAAATTAAATCCTAATTCAACCCTAATTTATTTATTATTAATATTTTATTTTATTATAGAGTCATTTAATTTAGATAATGTTTCTATAATTACATTCCTAATGTCATTTTTTTCATGGTTGAAGGTCTTTTTGGTTTATGGATAATTATTAAAGATGTTGTAAAATGGGAATACAATTATAAAATGAAAATAAAATTATATTCATTTTATTGTAGAAGTTGAAATGGCTACAAATATCCATATATTTTCTAACATAGGGATAATTCATTTATTATAGACATTATGATTATATGACCACTTTATTTATGTGGTTTTAATGACCATCATGAATTAAATTCATTTTAATTAATTCAATGATTGTTAATAAATTCTAAAATATTAAATAATCTATAATATAATTATTTTCATAATATTTAACCATAATATAATTTATATAACTAGCATTTAATGTTTTGGGGAAAATAAAATTTTTGTTCATGGAGGCAGTGAACCCCCCATAATTTGAACAATCATTCTGTTTTATAATGAAGTGAATAGAGATTTGATAATTTATTTTACATTAACACAATAAAATTATATTATATATATATTATAAGATTCATTATTACATGTTGTATGGAAAAATTGATGAGGAGGAAGATGAAGATAATATTAGAGGATAGTTCAGCTAACAATATTGTAGAGACCCAAAGCTTGACGTACATGGACATTACATTGCTTTTTTGGAATACTTAATACATAACAAAAACAGACACCAAAGGACCGTAATAGTTTAGTTTCTTTGGAAACTCAAAATATAATCTTCTAATCTTGGTGAAAGATCTTCAACATCTCCCATAAAGATCTTCCCATTTTATTTTCTTACCTAAAACCTTTATGTAAATCCTGGGGAAAAGAAAACATAAAAAAGGGTGAGCTCAAATTCCTAGTAAGGGTAAACATAGAGAACATAAAACAATCCATAAATATTTGAAAGCAAAAACATGAACATAAAATCTAAACATCAAAATCTTGAGCAAAGACATGAATCTTGGAAGTACGTAAGGCATATATCATAAGGGAATATCAATCATGATAAAATAGCATGGGAATAAAACATGTAATTGTGGAAAACCATTAAGCACATGATATGATTTCCATAGTAGCCAAGGCATTACGGCCAAGACTATCTTAGTGATAAAAGTCCCTTTCTGAATCGAGTTCACTCCTCATTTCAGTCATGTAACACTGAACCGGATTAACTTACCGTTCCAGTCATATCTATCTCATGAGATATAAATCTTTACCCAATGCATTGGAGGGAGATATAGGTCCCACCCATCTCATAGTGAAATCATTCTTAATTGTGCCACAAAATAAACTTAAAACATTCATCATAACCCAAAGAATAAAATGGGTTTCATAAACATCATCCCATCATGACATAATCCTTATAAAACAAATGAATATAATTTCATCATAAGAGAAGTAAAACCATGTAAATCATAGATACATTATAATTGAAAAATAAACATATGAAATAATGTATTCTTAGATGGAAAATGGTTTTGATAAAACACTTGAAGTTAATTATTGGGGAAAATATCCTTTCTTCTTCAAAATCATTTTCTTTTCACAAAATGCCATGCAATTTTTAAAGAAATGCATTTTATTGAAAATAGTCATGAAATTTTGAAGAGGAAACTTCATTGAAATAAGTCGTTATGAAACCGTAAAAATCCATTCATGCCGTAGAAGTTAAAAATAACATTCTTCTCATACTTTTGTCAGAAAAGTCAAAAAGCTCCTCGTATGGTAAACAAAAGAAAGATTCCTTCCATAACACAAAGTAAAAGTCAAAGAGGGGTAAACATGAAATTAAACATACATGGTAGAATATTAAACACTTTATAAAAAACATTTTATGGGCATGGATGAATAATATAAACCCAGTAAATACTTACATAAAATAAATCTCAGATAAAAATGAGATTTGCAAAATTATCTCTTACCATATGTCTGATATGCTTCGTTTGAATCCGGACCTCCTCTTCTTCGACGCACCTCCTTTAAATTTTTTCTTAGGGCACTAGAGTTGGTCTTTTCAGAAGACCAGAACCTCTATGATATAACTAAAGAGGTTCAGAAGAGGAATTGGCAGGGTTTGGCCAAGATTTAAGGCTGAAAAGGGTGTAAAGAGAATAGGGAAGGGGTTCCCTTTTTATAAGGGAGGAGAGGGACACCTTAGGAAAACTTAAAATATCATTTTATAATAATGTCATATTCATTTTTTAATAGCTCAAAATTGATTTATTTCTAAGATAAGGTGGGGATGGGTCGAAATCCTCTCAACCAATAGGTTTTAGATAAGTTTAGGTTACTATTTTATCCTTATCATTTAGATTTAACTCTATGTTAAATAATTTAACTTTTACTATGTCTTTTTGTTTTCTTACACTATATGGTTAATAAACTAACTATAACAAGACAAACGAACCCCAATTGGTTAATTATTAATATATATATATCCTTATCTAAGTCATTTGGCTGAACCTTATATTTTTAGTAATAAAATAACAATTAATAATATAATATTTGTTTTAAAAACTATTTTATGTCAATTTTGACACTATTTGGTACTTGATTTTTTTTGAAAATCATAACAGCATGATTAGTTCTAAAAAAAGTTAATTAAATAAATACTAACATGTCATATTAACCTGGAAAATTAGTGAAATTTATAAAAAGTCTAAAATTACATTTATTTGGTTATTTATAACATCAATTATGTTAATATTTCATTAATAAGGTAATTACTGCATCATCATTATGTCATAAATAAATTAAATTATTTAATGTCTAAAAATTATAAATAAAATACCATTATGTAGGAAATAATTTTATCTTTCTAATGAATATTTATAGTCGAATTTATCTTATGAATAACCCTATATTAAAAAATTTATATTTATTAAACTTTGATTTTAACTATTTTAATTCTTCTTTAAATAAAATAATAAAAAAATTCATAATCTAATCCAAGTGGACCTAAAGGGTAATATTTTATTCCTAAGGTTGTTTTTGGTCGAATTAAACTTATCCAATAGAATTAGGACATGTTTTAGGGTAATAATAATATCATTTTTACCCTTAATTACCCTATTTACTTTTAACCGTGGTAAATAAAAGTAAACAGTTACTATTCACCAAAAATTATTTTTATCTTATTGAACCACATGTTACTCCTTTATATTAACCGTGTCTCTTGGATTTTCTAAATTCCACTCACAGAAGTGGTAAAATTAAGTTTTATGTAAATTTTCAAACTCTCCTAGGAGGTGGGTAAAAGACGGTGAAAAGTTCAATAACATTTTTATATGTCTAAAATTATTATAAAATGAATCCAATGAATTACATTGAACTTATATAGGTATTATGTATCAATTTTGACCTAAAATAAATTTAAATAAAATAAATAATTATTTCTATAAAAAGTCGGTTTTTAAATAGTAACTCATTGTTTTCACTATTCATCAAAAATTGAATGTTTTTAGAAAAATACCAAAAATTGTCCCTAGACTAATTTTGATATTATGAATCCAAAAATGAAGTCCATTTTGAAAAATAAAATTTCAAAAAGTGGGTATTACTATTCATAATGGCTAGTTTATATAATATTTTGATAACATATCATTGTTTAGTGAAACTCGGTATTGCGTACAACACACGCTATCGTGGAAGGTCGCGATTGCGTGTAATGCAAGCCAAGTCAGGTATGTGTGTAGTGCAAGATTCTTTTGGTGTAGTGTACAACAAAAGACATCAATGAAATTAAAAAGAATATTTTTCATAAAATCTCGGGGTGTTACATTCTACCCCCCTTAAAATGAATTTCGCCCTCGAAATTTGTTGGGGTTATAAATGGTTTACTACTCGAAAGTTTATTTAATAGAAACCCACATCATAAAAAGGAATACCAAAACTTATCTTTAAAAACTAAATTATGAAATGTAACGGTTACCCAAATTAACAAATCATTGGGTTTCCACATAGGAGAACATAGGTGAAAATATGGATATGGAAGAGAAATCTGACCATTATATTCTAATGATGAGTGGTAGAGAACATGGATATGAAAAATCCAACAATCACAAAGCCATAAATTTGTGATGATCTAAGGTACCATCGGATTCATCAAATATAAGGGCACTAGGAAAACATTTTATGTTTTCAAGATCATTTCCCTAAAGTTGAAGAATTTGAATTAGAAGAAATACTTACTTTATTCCGGTATAATCTCACCATTGTTCGTGCCTTAAATAATTTACTCTTCATCTCTTAAATAAATGAAGTTGAATTTTTCATTTTTGAGGTGTTAGCATATCATATGATAGAATGATGGGTTATTCCATATGTCTCAAACAAAAGGTTAGCAAAAGTTATCAAATATACATAAGTCCATCTATAGTGAGGTTAATCGTATATGATTCCAAAAATAGACTTATACTTCATCTATCATACTGTTTAATATAATAAAACTAGTTTCTACTAACCAGGGGCTTCCTGTAGTCCAGTGGTAGGGGATAAAGGCATGTCGCACTTCAGTTGTGAGTTCAATTCCCAAAACCTTGTCCGACGCGACGGGTTGTCTCCCGTCCTGTAGGTTGTCCATTTTTCTAAAACTACATTATAATAACATTCCTGCAATAAAATAGAAAAAACACTATCTTATGTCTAACTTTATTCATTCCAATCATTAGGATTATACAAAATACTTCTGTCCAAGCTCATAGTATAAAGAAAACAATTACTAGAAATGTCATCTACCGAGCATGTGAATACCATAATTTATCCCCCATATATCATATGATATATCTCGTTGGTCACATTCCAAACATGTGAATACCTTAATCATGTATTCTCTTGAACCATATTGAAAACATGAATGTTGTCACAAGGTAACTCTTTCCATATACCAAAATCCCAAAAATTATATATACTCAAACCATGATATCACTTTTTCCTTATATTAGTCACGAGCTCATTAATACTATCAACCATTTCATTATCTCCTTATCCCTTCTTTATGTGCATATCATCTGCTTTTAAAAATATTTGAATCACTTTTCATGGTTACCGGTACCATATAATTATTGAAAACCACAATAAACCATTACATAGATATTCCAATGTTCCACAATACTATAAATGAGATTTTACAACATTATTTTTGAATCCCATTACATAAACACATAATCATTCCACCACATTGTTGTCATACTCAAAATTTCTAATAGTGATTGCATGTGACTTCCCTTTATCCTTTTCCATAAGATTTTTCTCACATTGATCATCATTAACCCTTGAATTAGGGAATTGATTAGCATAATGCCCCATTTCCTTACACTTGAATCATTGAAGTGTTGGTGGTGCGTTCTCTGTAGTCTTTTCTTTATTCACATCATTAGTAACCCTTTTACATTACATCGAAACTCAGTTGCTCGATGACCTTCTTTTCCATACTTAAAACATTTTCTAGTCCCTTTAATACAATCTCCACCATGATTCTTTCCACACTTTGAGCATAAAGAAACATTTATCTTCTTTTCACCATTATTCTGAGATTTCTCCTTGAACTCCATATTTTGTTTCTTGTCAAAACCATGAGATGGATATGTAACACCAACTTCTATTTCTACCTTGATAGCACAATGCACAATTTATTCATAGCTACTGAAGTCTCTTATAGCTAATGCCCTTCGAATACTTGGTTTTAAGCCACAGAATAATCGATCAACTTTACTTTCAGGTTGGATGATAAAGCTAGATGCATACCTTGCAAGCCTTGTAAAATTATCTTCGTATATACCAACAGATTCATCATCCTTTTTCTTAAGCTCAAGGAAATCCTTTTCCATCTTTGTTCAAAGAATACGAGGGAAGTACTTATTGAAAAATAACTTCTTGAACTCATCCCATTCCATGGATTCAATTTCATCTCAGGGTCTCGTATTCTTAATTAGAGTCCACCATTGATCTCCTTCACCTTCTAAATGGTAAATAACCAGAATGAATTTTTCATGTTCCAAATAATGAAGTATGGAAAATATCTTTTCAATGGTACTGATCCATTTTTCAGTAACAAGTGGATCAGAAGACCCACTGAAAGAAGGTGGACGTTGCCTCATGAAGGACTCAATAGAATATTTTTCCCTTCTCTACTCATTTGGAAGTCCATAATGATTCATAACTTGTGTAAGTATAGCAATAATATTTTGCACTCCATCTCCAATAACTTCGGTTTGCTCAGGAGGAAAATCATTACATCATCCATTACATTGATCAACACGGTTCCTTTGGGTTCCATCCATCGTCTAAAACCCAAAAAGAATAGTGTGAGAGGCAAAAATCATGCTAGGGAAAACAACATAATAAAGGGGGAGTACCTTCAATATCTAACATCTTAGGTATATTTCTAAGATCATTACCATAATTTTAAGACTATAGCATATACATATACTTAACCTTAGGGACATCCCTAGACATACCTTATAAATATCTCCAGGGATCACACAAAAGTTTTCACATCCTAGTTTCCCAAGGTTAACTAAACCTTTCCTCTAATACCAACTGTAGAGACCCAAATATTGACGTACATGGACATTACATTACTTTTGCGGAATACTTAATACATAACAAAAATAGACACCAAAGGACCATAATAGTTTAGTTTCTTTGGAAACTCGGAATATAATCTTCTAATCTTGGTGAAAGATCTTCAACATCTCCCATAAAGGTCTTCCCCTTTTATTTTCTTACCTAAAACCTTTCTTTAAATCCTGGTGAAAAGAAAACATAAAAAAAGGGTGATCTCAAATTCCCATTAAGGGTAAACATAGAGAACATAAAACAATCTATAAACATTTGAAAGCAAAAACTTGAACATAAAATCTAAACATCAAAATCTTGAGGAAAGACATGAATCTTGGAAGTACGTAAGGAATATATCATAAGGGAACATCAATCATGATAAAATAGCATGGGAATAAAACATGTAATTGTGGAAAACCATTAAGAACATGATATGATTTCCATAGTAGCCGAGGCATTACTTCCAAGACCATCTTAGTGGACAAAGTCCCTTTCTGAATCGAGTTCAATCCCCGTTTCAGTCCTGTAACACTGAACCGGATTAACTTACTATTCCAGCCATGTCTATATCATGAGATATAAATCTTTACCCAATGCATTGGAGGGAGATATAGGTCCCACCCATCTCATAATGAAATCATTCTTACTTGTTCCACAAAATAAACTTAAAACAATCATCATAACCCAAACAATAAAATGGGTTTCATAAACATCATCTCATCATAACATAATCCTTATAAAACAAATGGATATAATTTCATCATAAGAGAAGTAAAACCATGTAAATCATAGATACATTATACTTGAAACATAAACATATGAAATAATGTCATCTTAGATGGAAAATGGTTTTGATAAAACACTTGAAATGAATTCTTGAGGAAAATGTCCTTTCTTCTTCAAAATCATTTTCTTTTCAAAAAATGCCATGAAATTTTAAAAGAAATGGATTTTGTTGAAAATAGTCATGAAATTTTGTAGAGGAAAATTCATTGAAATAAGTCATTATGAAACTATAAAAATCCATTCACGCTATATAAGTTAAAAATTACATTTTTCTCATACTTTTTTCGGAAAATTCAAAAATTTCCTCGTATGGTAAACAAAAGAACAATTCCTTCCATAACACAAAGTAAAAGTCAAAGAGGGGTAAATATGACATTAAACATACATGGAAGAATATTAAACACTTTATGAAAAACATTTTATGGGAATGGATGAAAAATATAACCCCAGTAAATACTTACGTAAAAGCAATCTTGGATAAAAATGATATTTACAAAAATTATCCCTTACCTTATGTGTGATATGCTTCATATGTATCTGAACCTCCTCTTCTTCGACGCACCTCCTTTAAACTTCTTCTTAGGGCACTATATTTTGTCTTTTGAGAAGACCAGAACCTCTATGATATAAATAGAGAGGTTTAGAAGATGAATTGTCAGGGGTTGGCCAAGCTTCAAGTCTCAAAAGGGTGTGAAGAGAAGAGGGAAGGGGTGCCCTTTTTATAAAGGAGGAGAGGGGCACCTTAGGAAAACTTAAAATATTATTTTATAATAAAGTCATATTCGGTTTTTAATAGATCCAATTTGATTAATTTAGAAGATAAGGTGGGGATGGGTAGACATCCTCTCAACCAATAGGTTTTAGACAAGTTTATGTTACTATTTTATCCTTATCATTTAGATTTAACTCTATGTTAAATAATTTAACTTTTATTGTGTATTTTTGTTTTCTAACACTATATGGTTAATAAACTTACTATAACAAGACAAAAGAACCCCAAGTGGTTCATTATTAATATATATATCCTTATCTAAGTCATTTGGCCGAACATTAGATTTTTAAAAATAAAATAACAATTAATAATATAATATTTGTTTTAAAAATTATTTTATGTCAATTTTGACACTATTTGGTACTTAATTTTTGTGAAAATCATAACAGAATGTTTAGTTTAAAAAAGGTTAAATAAATTAATACTAACATGTCATATTAACATATAAAATTAGTTTAATTCATAAAAATTCTAAAATTACATTTATTTGGGTATTTATAACATCAATTATGTTAATATTTCATTAATAAGGTAATTACTGCATCATCATTGTGTCATAATTAAATTAACTTATTTAATGTCTAAAAATTATGAATAAAATACCATTATGTAGGAAATATGTTTTTCTTTCTAATTAATATTTATAGTCGAATTTATCTTATGAATAACCCTATATTAAAAATGTTAGAGTTATTAAACTTTGATTTTAACTATTTTAATTCTTCTTTAAATAAAATAATAATAAATGTTCTAATCTAATCCAAGTGGACTTAAAGGGTAATATTTTATTCCTAAGGTTGTTTTTGGTCGAATTACACTTATCCAATATAATTAGGACATGTGTTAGGGTAATAATAATATCATTTTTACCCTTAATTACCCTATTTACTTTTAACCGTGGTAAATAAAAGTAAAGAGTTACTATTCACCAAAAATTATTTTTATCTTATTGAACCACATTTTACTCCTTGATATTAACCATGTCTCTCGGATTTTTGAAATTCCACTCATAGAAGCGGTAAAATTAATTTTATGTAAATTTTCAAACTCTCCTAGGAGGTGGGTAAAAGATGGTGAAAAGTTCAATAAAAAAAATTTATGTCTAAAATTATTATAAAATGACTCCAATGAATTACATTGAACTTATATAGGTATTATGTATCAATTTTGACCTAAAATAAATTTAAATAAAATAAATAATTATTTCTATAAAAAGTCGGTTTTAAATTGTAACCTAGTGTTTTCACTATTCATCAAAAATTGAAAGTTTTCAGAAAAATACCCAAAATTCACCCTAGGTTAATTTTGATCTTCCGAATCCAAAAATGAAGTCCATTTTGAAAAATAAAATTTCAAAAAGTGGGTATTACTATTCATAACGGCTAGTTTATATTATATTTTAATAATATATCATTGTTTAGTGAAACTCGGTATTGCGTACAGCACACACTATTGTGGAAGGTCACAGTTGCATGTAATTCAAGACAATTCAGGGATGCATGTAGTGAAAGATCCTTTTGGTGTAGCGTACAACACAAGACATCAATAAAATTAAAAAGAATATTTTTCATAAAATCTCGGGGTGTTACAAATATTACCTATTTGGGTGTCCACTCTTGGATGACACATTAAGACACCTTGGTATGGTCTTTTTCATAATAACAATACTCCTTGGATGTATAGAGGGGTCTTGGGAGGTTTTTTTAGAATATGGGTAATCTAAGATTTTAGAATGTGTGGGGAGAAGGGGAGTTGAGGGTAGTATTTATAAGGGGAGGAGAGGGGTGTTTTTGAATATAATATTTATTAGTTTATTAGTATTACTCAAGACTACCAATAATGTTGATTCTTTTAATTATATGACATAATTAGTATATTTCAGTTCAAGCTAATGGTTTCATACATCATCCATGACTCTCTAATTCTTTTACTTTACTTATAATACAAAATATCATATTTTGTTGTATTTCACTATTCACCAAAAGTTGAACTATTTTAGAAAAAATTAAAATAATCCACCCAAACCATTTTTGAATTTTTCTATTCAAAAATAGAAAAAAATTAAAAAATATATAAATATGAGAAATTTATTTTTTAATTAAATAAACATTTATTTAAAAAATACTAATTTTAATATTATGATCAAATTTATATCCCTTTAAAAAATTACTTTTGACCTTATAAAATTAAATTAACATTAAAATAAAATATAGTATTATTTATAAAACAATTTTATGAAAATAATTATCCTTTCATAATTTTATATTTATTATAAAAAATAAAACATTCCTAATTTATAAAAATACAAACACTTATTTCATCATTTTAAAAACATTTATTTTTATGTAAGATGATGTAAATTTTCAATATTTTCTTTATATTAGATAAAAAAATATTATTTTTCAAATCCATAGGTTTGGATACTATTCTAACAGTTAGGTTAATATTCTTAACTATCATATTACTATTATAATGGTCAGATTAATATTCTAATGATTATATTTATAACGACCATATAGGTTTCATTCCTTCCATAAATACCTTATATTTCATTAATTGTTTATTCATTTCTATTTTCTATGAAGGATATATATATTTTCATTTTCAAAAATTAATATTTCATTACTAATATTATGTTTCATTTTCATAGTTTTTTTGTGAGTGCGATAATCCTAGGGGATTAAGAAGATCCCTATTTTTATATTATAGCTATCTTATTTTCTATTTTTTACTATATATCAAAATCATTTCATATAGCTATATATATTCTAAAAATGTAATGTTAATGTCAATATAATAAAAAAATTGGTTTTATCATATGGTTTAAGTGCTATATATAATACAGTATTTCTAAATTTCACACATTTATATAATCAGAAGAGAATTTTCATTAATAAATTATGTTTAATTACATTCCTCCCATTGAGAAATTTTACCCTAAAAATTTAATTTCAATAAATGCATAGATAAGGGTGCATCTATTTCAATACATCCTTCAGTTCCCATGTCACCTCTTTATACATATGGTTTTATCATATTACATTGAATTGGTGACTTGTTTTATTATGTAGAGCTTTGTCTTTCTAGTATAAACTCCACATCGATTATTACTCATAATATAGATCATAACCCAACTGTACCACCTCTAAATTTAGTACATGTGATGGATCTGGTATGTATTTCTTTTAGAGGGTTATGTGGAACACGTCATGTACTTGAGACATGGTTATTGAGAGGGACATAAGATTTTTTATAACTTTGTTGTGATGAATAATCTCTGTGGGTATGATGTATATGGTACTTAGTATTCCTTTATTCCCAAATATCATGACTCTCTACCATGAAGATATGTAGAGAAAAAATTTATCTCTATCCTCAAACTCAAGGTCTCTCAAATGGGTATCAACATAGATATTTTTTAGACTCCAAACTTTCTTGAAGTTTTGTTGAATTATCTTGACCTTTTCTACTAATTAATTGACAATTTCAGGTCCTGGTAGCTTTCATTCACCAACTTCATCCCAACACACATGTTTCTTACATCTATTCTAATGGAGGGATTTATATTAATCCATTTGGATATAAAATTAAAATATATTATTATATGATAACTCCACTAGTGGATGATATTGGTCCCATCTTTTTTTGAAGCCCATAAAGTATACTCTCAATATATTCTCGTGTTTCTAGATAGTCTTCTTAGATTGGTCATTATGTTTAGGGTGATGAGACGTATTGAAGTTCAACTAAATTTTTGGAGCATATTGGATATTTTTCTAGAATGTGGAGGTAAACCTTGAATCCTAGTCAGATATAATTGATAGTGGTGTTCTATATATCCTAACCACTTTCTTGATATATATCCTTACAAGATGATAAAGTTTTAAGTCCCATCCAATTTTAATGAAGTGATAAGTCTTTGAAAGATGATATATTACAACCCATGTGACATTATTTACTATGGATGTCTTTAGAAGTCCTGTGTAAAAGTATATGGTGATGTTTTCCTATTTCCATATAGGTATAGGTAATGGTTTGTATAGTTGCTTTAGAATTCTACCTTTGTGTCTTCATATGTTGACATACCGTGCAATTTGATTTATATTACATAATATTATTCTTCGTATTGTCTCACTAATTGTTATCTTGAATACATTGATACATCTTCCTGTGTGATGCCCTAAAAAAAACTAAAGAACCTTATATTCTATATCATGTAAGACATGCGACAGTAAGTATGTAATGTAATATAATATCTATATCCTTTATAATATATTTACTATTTTAAATATATTCTATATATTTCAATGTCTGAAACACCATGTTAGATTGAAATTAAAATGAAAATGCATTAGCGTATATCATACACAACAACGACCTTCCTCTATAGCTTGAGTTACATGCAAATGCGACCATCTTCGATGGATTGCGCTATACGCAATACCGAGTCCTATCGAGAAACAACCAGTAATTAAAACATTATTATTTAATATAATAAGATATAAACTAGATGTTATGAATATTTTTAACTAACTTATTAAAATATATGGTTTATACAACTAAATCAGTTGTTATGAATAGATTATAAATGAATATAATAAACAATTGAATATTAAAAGGATATTTTTTTATAGAGAACTATTTTTATGCTCACAAAGTTGTTTTGAACTAATTGATTAAATTAAATACAATTAGTTTGTTATATTAATGTAATAAATATGTTACATAATCAATAGATTGGTTTTTATTCATACAATATATTTGGTAAGCATAAGATATGATCAAACCAAATATTTCACATAAAAACCTATATTCATGCATTTTTTACCGCCTTTTATTGGAAAACCTATTTTAAATATCAATTTTGAAACACTTATGATTTTAATTTGATAAAATAAACTTCATTTTTTAATTCATAATGTCCAATTTTTCTTAGGGATAATTTTTATTATTTTTCTAAGAACCTTCATTTTTTGGTGAATAGTGAAAATTACTGTAATTTAGTTAAAAATAAAATTTTTGTTTAAATAATTATTAATGTTAAATTATATTATAAAGTTTTTTGAAAGTAAAATTGGATCAATTATAAATCTATTATTATAATTTAGTTCATTATAATCAATATAACAGTTAAATTGAATATAAAAACATAACAATCTTTTGAACATTTTTCTACTAGAACTAGTTAATATGTCTATCTCTGAGATTAGCATTAATCCAAATTTTACCGCTTCTATGATTTGAATTTTGAAAATAATACATAAACCATTGTAATAAAAATACTATTTTTTTTTCTAATAAGATCAACTTAATTTTTTCAAAATAATTATTAATAAAAGTGGTTAAAATTAATCACAACATTTAAGGAGAAATTAAAATTAAATATGGAATAAACCTTAAAATTAAGTCCCAAGTGACCTATAAACTTATCTTACACCCATTTGATGTCCATATTTCTCCCATAAACCATACATTATTGAGGCTGGTTGGTTTTTAAGACTTTTTAAGGTAATAACATGTGTACACCTAATTAGTTTCTAAGAATACCAAGTGAGTCATTTTCCTTTCATATAAAAGGCTACCACCTCTACCCATTCCTCACACCTCTAAAAACTCTTAAGTTCATCCAAAACCTACCCAAATAGTATCCCATAGTTACTCTACCTGACCTAGAATCATCCCTTTGGGCATTACCCCTTCCAAAAAAAACCTTTTGGTTCAAACTAAAAGAAGTTACCTTATTAAAAGGTAATGTACTTTCTCAGTCTCTTTAGTTTTATTTCCATTCTCCAACCCCTAAAATATACTTATTATATTATTGTATAAAAAAACATGTATCATAAATATACTAGGATGTTTTTATTCTGATATTTTAACCTAAAATTACACACACCACCATCTAATGGTTAACAAACATAATGTTTCTGTGGATGCCGAACTACTGCCTCATGAAAAGATGATTGTTCATTCTTCCATTACTGCCTCTCATAGTGGCCAATATTATGGAAAATATATTTATATATGATATATATGTTTTTATAAAGTTTTTATTCTTATTTAATATTTATTTATAACATACCTTTATTCTTTCAAAGTTTTGAAAATATGATAATTTCTTTTGAGGAAGTGTGGACTACCGCCCCCTCAAAGTGATATGACTCGTTCATGCCATACATGAAACATATAAAGGATAGTGTCAATAAAACTATGTAACATATATATAAAATAGATATTATACAATAATTATAATATATTTATGTATCATTTGTTTTTAATTATTTTAATACAATAAAGAAATGAAAGTAGCGTTCATGTGTATGTATGACCTACCATCTCCATGAACGGTGCACTTCAATTATAATATCTAAATATTATAGACCATTATAAATAGTTATTTATTTAATATATAAGATAATTTAATCATGTTTGAAATTCTAAAGATGATTAAACCATGATATATTTAATAATAACAAAAAATAACATGTCAAAATATACTTGAGAAAACTAGGAAATTAACACCCAAAATAGATAAAATAAAATAAAATATTGTTAACAAACGGGTAATAAAACATTGTGAGAAGTTAATATATTATATAATAAACATTATTATGGTTTTGGTATTAGTTATTAACATATTTTAAACCAATATAAAGGAGTATAAAGACCACACAACAGAAGGATGTTTAAGGTAAGGATTTTCATATCACTTTTAAATATGTGTGATTAAAGACATATTCACAACTTACTTATTTTGTGTTACATTCCTACTGCCCATTTGGTTAAATTATATCATGAATCCACTTATTCTCATTATATTTTAATATTCATTTAATTTCATACCTTTCTGGTGATTATGATTTAAATATTTCAAAGTGTTAAGGGACACTTTGGAATGTTTAATGATTATTCTCCCCAAATGTTTTTAATATCACTTCCTTTTGTGATTTTTAATTTAACTTGAAAAAATAACTTTATTGTAATCAATTTCCATTGGAAATTGACATGAGTATCCACATTATCATTCAATGGATATTAGTATTTCCAAAACTATATACCATTTTTTATATGGTTTTTACTTTGACATTTATTTGATAAATCCATATTTCTCATCCGATACGGGTATTTGATAAGGCATATTGTTTATTTTGGTTATTTAATATGTAGAATTATTTGGATATGTATTGAAGGGTGGACCCAAAAATTTATATAGATCTGATATGTATCAACAGGTTCTCATGAGGTGATATTGTTGGAAAAATTAAACGGATGATGGATTTGTAGTTTTAAACTATCTAGAGGATATATCTTGATAGTAATAGGTCAACAAGTTCCTTAGACATGAAATCCATTAAGAAAGCATTGCCTTCATATTATATTCTATTATTATTTATTCGTGATATTTTTCATCTACAAATCTATGGAGACATATCATTTTTAGTTCATTGATTAAATGGAATGTGTTTCATATTCTTACCTTAATATATTGGTTTTTCCAAATCTAAATATTTGAATGGCCTAGGTTATCAGTCATTTACCTTACCATGTTAATTTTTATCACTGATTCATTATTTCTTCCTATTTACTTACCCTTACTGAGAATTTTATTAACACTTATTGTGTTTCTTTCCCCAGGTTATGAAGAATACATATTTGAATAATCATTCAAGGATGTAGTTTGTTTCATTTTATTATGTATCATGTTTGATGGATCGGATCCCTCGGCCCAGCAATATTGTCCGCTCTGGCCCAGTTGCTATCCCAGGCCTCACGGCTTTAAAACGCGTTGCTGAGGGGAAGGTAGGCACGGGAATTTCAAGCACCCACCAATCTCCCTCCACAACCGATGTGGGATTGGTTACCGGGGCACAAGCGCCAACAATCCTGGCGGGGGCCCAACAATCCTGGGCCCAGGACACAACATCCCCCCCCAAGCCCACACCGGTCCCGAGACCAACCACCCTCTGATACCAATTGATGGGTCAGAACAAACGGGGAATGATGCCAAGAGGGGGGGGTGAATTGCCTTTTAAAAAAAAAGGATAAACAAATTAAAATCAAAGTGAAAAATGCAGCGGAAAGTAAAGAGGCAAGACACACGAGAAATTGAAAACGGAGTTCGGCCAAAACCCGGCCTACGTCTCCGCTCCCAACTCAACCGTTGAGAGATTCCTACCGCTTGCTTTTCATTGGTTTTAGCAAGAAACCCACTAGGCTTTGAGGTAGCACTAGGACCTATTACAGCTTGCTTTTGTGGTTAAGCAAGAACCCACTTGCTTTTGATGGTTGCGCAAGAACCCACTAGACTTTTTAACGGGTGAAGGCTAGCTCACCGTGACACAAGCCTTTTAAAAGGGAAGGCTTGAAGAAACCTCTTCACACCTTAATGGTGGTGTGAAACCCAAAAGAAAGGGGGATGAGAAAAGGTTTTGGGGTTTGTAGGCACAAACCCAATTTTAAGCTCAAAAAGAGATAAAACAATAAAACCCGTAATTGGAGAAGTCTTGGGCGCCTTTGATTGATTGGAGATGTTGAAGGCCGCTTCCAAGCTTCTTTGGTGGTGCTCTTGGATGTGGAATTGGATTGGGTCACGTTGGGTTCCTTGAGGAAATCCGCCGGAGCTTCGCCAAGATGATCAACAATATGTCCGTGGGCTTCCTTGTCCTTTAGCTTCGTATATGTTCCGGTAGGTGTCTGGGGCTTCCTTGGCCTTTATTTATAGGCATGGAACCCTTGGGGAGGCTTCGGAGCCGTTGGAAGGGCTTAAAACGCGTTGCTGAGGGGAAGGTAGGCACGGGAATTTCAAGCACCCACCAATCTCCCTCCACAACCGATGTGGGATTGGTTACCGGGGCACAGGCGCCAACAATCCTGGCGGGGGCCCAACAATCCTGGGCCCAGGACACAACAATGTTTGTATTTCTTATTTCCAAATATATTAAGGGTATCATGTATATAATATGGATTTCCAAGACTGCTAAAATAAATTGTCCTTTGGGATTTTAATCCTTGTAATAATGCCACTGTAATGTAATAATGCATTCATGCAAGGATTCTGGTGTCGTGGAATTAAAGTTGGTATTAGATGAAATTTAGTAGCTACCTTAGGAACTAGATTTAGGAAAACATAGATTAAAGAACATGTCACGACCCCCTCCCCACAAAGTGTACCCCTCCTAGGTTGACAATGTTAGAAGTGAGATAATGACTCCCCGAGTCCTTCCTCCAGTAGGCCCCGAGTTGGCGACTAGCACCGAGGGTATAGTGAACACACAAATGGGAGGCATTACCCTCTAAGAGAACACATGCAAAAGAGAGAGATAAGATAGACACCAACCAACTCCAAATCATACTGAAATATAAATTAAATCCCAAGTACACATATGTAATGTCATGAAGAACTGCTAAAACTGAAAGGGAAAAAACAGCAAGTACCCAAAATAAAGTAAAACAGCAGCAACCACAAGCCCAAAGAGCTCCTGAAACCCCAAGCTAGTAGATATGATCCTGATCTCCAACCTACTCCATGTGACTTGAAAAACAGTTTATATATACATAGGGGTGAGCATAAAAGTATACTCAGTAGTATCCTCCCTGAAGCCTCTCATGCAAAATTAAAGAAAGCATGCTAAATCACAGTAAACAACAAGTGAAATTGACTCGTCACCTGAACAGGTATACTAAGTTACCAGACTCACCAAGGCTACTCTAACTAAGTAATGCATACAAGAATATATCATATAATAAAGAATATCATGGGTAACCCACTACTACCTCCCCACTGGTTTTCCATTTTTCCTTAACATCGCACGTCCTAAGTATCTCGCTCTAAAAGGCTTGCCTGCAGACACCTGGGTGAAGAACCACAACATGCAACTCATGCAACAAAACCACCACATCCACGTAAACAAAGAAACTACATAGTTTTTGGGAGCCACCATAGCATTCATAATGTGTATCATACGTCGGGTATTATACCTCAAGCCATTATAACCCATACACTGAGTAAGGATCCTCAATCCATCACAGCCTATACATGTTACAGCTATAGTTGTATATAGAAAATGATATCTAGAGTATATGTGTGTGAATAAAAAACAATCCATTACAACCCTCTACACACATATATGGGGAAAACTAACTGTTGGGCCTACCGGCACAAGTAACTACCAAGAGAAGAGTGTGGGGCCAAAGGGAGTAATCAGCCATCCATCCTCCCACCAGAATGTTAAGGAAAACACACCCCAGACACACTCCACACAAAATGTACCCCTCCTGGGCCGACAATATGTTAAGGGAGATAATGACCCCCGAGCCCCGCCTCCAGTAGGCCCCAGGTTGGTGACTAGCACCGAGGGTATAGTAAACACACAAATGGGAGGCATTACCCTCTAAGAGAACACATTCGGAAGAGAGAGATAAGATAGACACCAACCAACTCCAACTCAGACTGAAATATAAATTAAATCCCAAGTACAAATATGTAATGTCATGAAAAACTACTACAACTAAAAGGGTAAAAACTGCATGTACCCAAAAGAAAGTAAAACATCAACAACCACAAGCCCGAAGAGCTCCTACATCCCCAATCTAGTAGATACCATCCTGATCTCCAACCTTCTCCAAGTGACCTGAAAAACATTTTATATATTCATAGGGGTGAGTATAACATTATACATAGTAGGATCCTTCCCGAAGCCATTCCTGCAAAAGTAAATAAATCATGCTAAAGCACACTGAACAACAAGTGAAACTGACTCGTTACCTAAACAGGTATACTAAGTTCCTAGCCTCACCATGGATACTCTCACTAAGTAATGCATATCAAAATATATCATATAATAAAGAATATCAAGGGTACCCTGCTACTAATTCCCCACTAGTTTTCCACTTTTCCCCAACGTCGCATGTCCTAAGCATCTCTCCCAAAAAGTCTTTCCCACAAACACCTGGGCGAAGCACCATACCTTGCACCTCATGCAACAAAACCACCACGTCCACGTAAGAAAATTAACCAGGTAGTTTCTAGGAGCCAGCATAGCTTGCATAACGTGTATCATACGTCAGGTATTATACCTCCAGCCATTACAGCCCATACACCGACTAAGGATCCTCAAGTGATCACAACCTATACACGTTACGCCTATAGCGGTCCATAGTAAATGATATCCAGAATATATGTGTGTAAATAACCACAAACCATTACATCCCTCTACACACATATATAGGGAAAACTAACCATTGTGCCTACCAGCATATGTAACTACCAAGAGAAGAGAGAGAGGGAAAAGGGGTAGTCATCCATCCATCCTCCCACAATAATGTTGGGGAAAACACCCCCCAGGACTCATAATCCCCAGGGTGTCAGTTTCCTTTACTGATAGGGTGGAGTATCATATAGAAACAGAAAACGTACAGAATATACTATATCTCACAACCACACTATGGGCATAACCTAGTCTTAAACTCAACTACAGCTAACGTCTCTCAGACTCCGGGCTACCACTTCTAATACTAGGTATCCTATAAGCACACAACCATTTGAAGAGATTTAATACATTATTTCATTCCCTTTTTTCGATTGCACTTTATATTAATTAATTTTTTAAACATTAATTAACCAATAAAAATTCCATATTAAAATTCATTAGCATCACTCCCAAAGTACATTGTTTCTTCAAATCACAACCTCATCATTGCGCCCCAACAATCTCCAAACCCTTGGGTTAACATCATTTATTAAATCATTTATTTACAACATTATTAATTTTCCATATTCCCAGGAATTCTAGAATACTATTATAAGCTACTAAACTCAAGGGGGCTCAACACAGTGAGTGGATGAACAACCCATCGAGTCTTTGTCACCTATAGAAATAGCATAGACCCATACTCCCTTGAGAATATAAACACAGAAATCATGTGGCATACTCCGAGCTTCTTCGCACCTTTCGGAATGAGGGAAAGAAAAACCAGCTGACTTGAGCAGTGGGGAAATTAAAATAGATAAACAACCAAAAAGAATCAGCAAGCATCCAAACATTCACATCCAAGCTATTTCATCATCCCTGGTGTCTTCCCTGACACTCACATGCATAAACTGATGTATCTCACCCCTCTAGGCATCAACTAATTCCACAACTGGTAGGCCTCCATGCCCCCACATATCACAACAGCCATCCAGGCTCACGTCACAAAACAAGCAGTAGGAAAACAAACATCATATGAATTGGTCTCTTGACCCTTAAACAAGTAAGAGGGTAACTCAAAACCCTACAAGGAATTATCTTTTATCAAACAACCAGTTCTTTAATCCATATTAGATTAACCGATTTATTATTCATAGGTTCCAAATTCGGGAAACCTAACCAGTAAATAATCGCAAATAAATAAACATGCTTACTACACCAATTTGATTATCATCAAATTACAACAAGAAGAATCAGATTTATTTTCATTCCTCTTTATCTTTAGCCAAAAAATTATCGATTAATTCCGACTTTAAATTCTTTTCCAATTTCCATTAAGAACGAAAATCCAAACAAAGTAAGCATAGATATCACACTATCTATCTAAATAATAGGCAATAACATATGATCACTCTCAATTTATTTATCTAGTTCAAATATTTATTATATCAATTCCATTATCATACAGTCGGATAAAACTTGCTAACTCTACAATTTCACGTAAAAGTAAAGAAAAGAAACAAATCCCCTACCTCAAATGGTTCTTGACGTTCTTTATAGAAGAACAATCCACACAATGGATCACGATCGCCTCCTCTCGTGACAACTGCATCCACCCGAGGATTCCACGGTACAACCGCACCAACCCAAACCCATGAAAACTCCATTAGAAGCATGGAGATCACATGCCATAACATGGAAAGAAGTAACAGGATAAGATTACCCAAAAGAACCATGATAAAACATACATTATTTCAATGAAGGATCAACCCTTGCTGCTTACACCAAAGCAGGGGGTGCACATGCACTAGAAATAACTTCAAAGGGAAAAAGATCTGAGGATTAAGGTTCGATCACACCACTCATAGGGGAAGAAGGAAAGGTTCAAGAATATCACACAAGGTAGAACAAGGAGGAAGAATAATTAAGATATATCAACCCCTTATAAGATTTAATGGAGAAGCAGTTTAAGATACGCTGGATTCTCTATTTAAAGCGGATCGTATTAAACCACATAGTTTGACCAAGTAAAAACATCCAGGGCCATAGGAAAAATTAATATAGGAGTTATGAGATTTTATAAGGCCTTAAATCCCTTAAAACAAGGCCTTGAATGTGTTTTACATCAAAAAATGTCAAAGGGGTGAAACTGTAGGAAGTTGGAAACACTATTCATAGAAGGTCACTGATGTCACTATTCACAGAAGGTCACTGATGTCACTATTCACAGAAGGTCACTAATGTCACTATTCATAGAAGGTTATTGATGACACTATTCACCTAAGGTTACCATTGCAATTTTCATAGAAGGTTACTAATGACACTGTTCACAGAAGGTCAATGACGACATTGTTCACCTAAGGTTACCATTGCACTGTTCATAGAAGGTTACTGATGACACTATTCACATAAGGTCAATGATGACATTGTTCACCTAAGGTTACTGTTGCACTGTTCACATAAGGTTACTGATGACAATGTTCACAAAAGGTCACTAATATCACTGTTCACAGAAGGTCACTGATGACACTGTTCACAGAAGGTCAATGATGACACTGTTTACCTAAATGGAAAATTGGAAAAGTGTTGGTGATGAGTCACCACGACCACCAGAACACCTCAAACACTATATTATCACAGAGGAATGGACTAGAGAGGTCTAGTACATTACATCAGATACCTCTCAAAAACATTCTTGACCTCGAGAATTCAAAACCAACCTAAAAGGGAACAAAAAAGAAGTCATAACAACCTCCCATTGAGATACCTCTCAAAAGAGAGAAATCCACAAGAAGAAACCAAAGAAAGACTTATCATAAACAAGAAATGTCTATAACAACAAAGGTGACATCATTACATGAAAAGAGTTAAACATCAAACAACTCTGGGTACTGAGCACATATCTATGACTCACATTCCTAGGTGTTCTCCTCCATGCCACCGTGTCGCAAAAAGACACGAACCAAGGGAATAGAACACTCACGCAACTCCTTATCCTTGCAGTCTTGGATCTCCACAGGCCGCTCCTCAAAGGTTGCATCATCATCAATATCGATCTCTCCCCAATAGATGACTTGATAGTCATCATGAAGATAACGACGGAGCTGTGATACATGGGAAATATCATGTTTCTGACTCATATGTAGGAGAAGTACTACTCGATACGCTACAGCTCCAACACGAGCTAACACCTCAAAAGTCCCAAAAAACTGGGGAGAAAGCTTACTCCCATGACCAAACCTTCACTGCCCATGATGGGGAGTCACCTTTAGAAACATGTAATCCCCAACATCAAAATCTAAGGGTCTCCTCCTTTGATAGACATATGATTTCTCATGATCTTGCACTGTCTTCATCCTCTCACAAATCACCTGAACCATCTCTGTTGTGTTCTGCACCAGTTTCGACCCAAGAATTAATGACTCTCCGACCCCAGTCATGCACAGTGGAGAATGGAAAGGCTGGCCATACAATGCTTCAAACAGCGCCATACCGATGGTGGAGTGAAAACTATTAATGTAAGCGAACTCTACCAAAGGTAAGTGCCTCATCCACGAACTTCTTAAATCCAGGACACAATACCATAACATATATTCAAGAGTCTGGATGGTCTGCTCTATATTACCATCCGTCTGAGGATGAAAAGTAGTGTTAAGGCATAGTAGAGAACCAAAAACATGTTGGAGACCTCTTCACACCCTATAGGTAAAATGAGGATCTCGATCAGAAATGATCATCCTTGGGACTCCATGAAGTCTCACCACCTCCTCTCGATACTGCCTCAACAAAAATTCTACTGAGCTCGACTCCTTGATCACTATGAAGTGGGCCGATTTTGTTAAATGATCAAATACCACATAAATAGCATCATTTCCTCCCTGATCTTGAGGTAAACAAGTAACAAATTCCATTGATATGTCCTCCCACTTCCTCTGAGGAACATCTAACGGCTGGAGAAGACCACCAGGAACACGGTGTTCAGCCTTCACCTTCTGGAAGACCAAACATCGAGACCCAAACTCCGTAACTGAACGCTTCATCCCAGGCCACCAAAACTGGCTCCTCAAGGCTCGGTACATCTTTGTCATATCATAATACACCGCTAAAGGAGAACTATGGAATTCTCTGAGAACCGTCTCACACATCACCAAAGGAACCAAAATCCTTCCATGATACAACATTCGGTGTTGTTCATCCTCAGAACACCCATCAAGGGCCTCGCCACAAACAACATGGTCTCTCCAGACCTCCACCTCTAAATCCCCCAACTGGGACTCTTCCACCTTCTGCACCAGAAATTATTTTACCATCATCTGAAAAAGACAACCTCTGCCCCCAAATTATCTCATATAAATATGGAATGCTGACAGTTCTTCCATTACTCTCCAAGAATCACTGGATTCACGCCCAGCATCATTACATGGATTTTGACTTAGCGGATCAGCTACAACATTCTCCTTTCCAGGTGTATATGATATCTCAAAATTATATTCCTGTAAGAACTCCATCTACCAATGTTGTCGTAAGTTCATGTCACGTTGGGAGAAAACATACCTCAAACTCTTATGATTGGTGAAAACCACAAAGAAATCTCCAATGAGGTAATGTCTCCACAACTTCAAATAAAACACCACAGCTGCCAAGTCAAGATCATGGGTGGCATAGTTATGTTCATGGGGACGCAACTGCTGAGACCCATAAGAAATAACTGATCTTTACGGCATCAGAACACAGCCTAAGACCATATGTGAAGCGTCGTAGAAAACATCAAACCGAACTCCCTCTTCTGGAAGAAAAAGAACTAGAGAACTTACTAAATTATTCTTTAGATACTCGAAATCTGCCTAAAACTGATTAGTCCATATGAATGCCTGATCCTTCCTGGTCAAAGCAATCAGAGGAGTCACAACTTGGGAGAAATCAGCTACGAACCTCCTGTACTAGCCTGTGAGACCAAGGAAACTTCACACTTCTGACACTATGTTAGGGGATTCCCAAGACACAACTACTTCTATCGTCGATGGATCCACAAATAATTCCTGTTGTGACATAAAATTTTCCAATAAATAGACTTCTCGAGCCAAAAACTCACACTTCGACAACTTCCCAAATAGATGATGTTGTCGAAGAACTCCCAAAATGGCGTGTAGATGCCCTACATGATCTTCTCCAGACGTGGAGTACACAAGGATTTCATCGATGAAAACTACAACGAACTTGTCCAGGAACTCCTGAAACACAACATTCATCAATCCCATGAACACAGCTGGAACATTTGTCACACCGAACGACATTACAACTAACTCATAATTCCCATGATGATAACAAAAGGCAGTCTTCATTATATCCTCATCCTTCACACGCATCTGATGATATCCTAAATGCAAGTCGATCTTTGAGAACCAACTTGAACCATTTAGTTGATCCAATAAATCATCAATCCATGGAAGAGGATAGCAATACTTTATTGTCACTTTGTTCAAGCAATGATAATTGACACACAACCGCAAACTACTGTCAGCCTTCTTCCCGAACCAAAATGGTGCACCCCACTGTGACACACTCGGCTGAACAAAACCACATTATAACATACCATAAAGATGTATATGTAACTATCATAACTTATAAGGGACCATCGTATATGAACACATAGAGATAGGATATGCTCCTGGTTTTAGTACGATCCCAAACTCGATCTCTCCTCGAGGGGGTAATTTTATAACCTCTTCAAGAAAGACATCAGGGTACTCTTATACAACCCTAGGAAATGCCAACTGTTGAACCACTGAAGAACTCAACATCATCTCGGCCATCATGGATGATAAGGATGGAACATGACAATGACCCATCCAAGGATCTCGATTTCCAACAAACACCATCAGATCTCCATCCGCATCGAAGAAAATGACATGCTTCTTGAAGCAATCCATGATAGCCTTCACATAAAACAACCAATCCATGCCGAGGATGACATCATATGGTTGTATTCATAAACATAAGAAATATCCCCAAGAGATGTGCTGCCCCAATACTAGCTCATAGTCTCTACATATTTCAAACAAGTCAGCTCGACCTCCAACGGGTGTAGTCAACTCCAAGGGCACTAAAAGCCTCTCTACCTTAATTTCCAAGGCATATAAAAGAGTAGGTGACATGAAGGTGTGTTTCTCTCTTGAATCAAACAAGGCATACACCAAGGTAGAAACAAGAAAAGGGTACCTTGAACAAAGTTTGGCTCACCTGGCACTTGCAACCCTAAAGCATGAAGCTGACCACGACCACCTCTGTGACCTCTCTGACCCTGATGATGACTGCCACCACGGTCATGATATACTCTCTGAGGATGGGGAGCATCACAGGGCTATCCTCTACCTGCCCCATCTACCCTCTACTGATCTAAAGATGGTGAAATCGGCTGTTGCGGCCTCTGCTGGAACTGCCTCAATGGAGGAACTTTGAGCGGAACACCTGGTGAATGATGACTACTCTGAAAGGTCAGTCACTCTCACTGCTGATAACCTCGGCCACCATAATAAAAACACGCACTTGATCCCTTGGCATAGTCCTGAGAGCTGCTTCCCCTGGAGAAACGATATTCTAAGGGCTGGGACCTACCCCCGGCTGAATGAAAACTCTTCTGCCCTAGAAACCAGGAACCCCAGACCGTAGCTCTGATTCGTGAGGAATCATGATGATTCCACTCTTGTGATGATTCAGTACTGGCTAATGTCCTATCGATGACCACTGCCCTTGTCAACACCTCAAGATATGTCTTCAGCATAAATGGGGTGACCTGGCACTGGATCTCTGGATGCCAAGCCTCCTCGAAATTCCTTGCACTGGCCTCCTCATCTGGAAATAGGTCCGAATCATGTCGTAAATGGTTCTTAAAAGGGATTCCAAACTATCACACACTAGAGCTCCCTTGTCGAAGGGTAAGAAGCTCCTGGCGACTTGACACCTTCACGATCGAAGAAAGATACTCGACCCTACACTTTTATCAGAACTCCTCCCATGAGATCGATGAATCCTCGCAATCCCCAAGGAACAAGAACCACCACTGCCTCGCTACTCCACGCTTTATCGTCACAACCAAGGAAACCCAATGCTACTTGTGAGAACGGATCGAACTGAAGCCTATCTTGACCTCCTCCAACCAGTCTTCCATGACTGCATATGAAACAGAGCCCTCATACTTCTACAGAATCTAGTGCTAAAACACTCATAGTGCCCTCCTCCAAGTGTCGTCGTCGACAACCTCTAACCGGTGACGATCTGCTGGCACAGCCTGCTGGACATCATTTTCGCAAACCTAATGAGGACATCAACCTAGAGCCATACCTATAAAATAACAAACAGTTAGAGGTCCTAAAAATAGAATATAGAAGACTCAACATTAATTAATTAGTTTTTTTCTTTTATTCATTTTAGGTTATCTTATCCCATAGTCTACCCATTCAAACATAGACACAAAGAAGAATGATACATGATCCTTTCCTAGGTTTATACCCTCCAACTAGTATCACCTCATTTACTATCCATTGTAAACCTAAAGGTTCGTACATCATATCATAGGGGGGCCGAAACTCCCATGTCACAGCTGGTCTCCAGTGATTATATCACTTGCTAAACATGAATGACACCATTTCCCTACCAACCCATGCAACCTCGCTTGTGCCTAACACCAATCTCTATCCTATCTCTCAACCAGACCTCTGATACCACTCTGTCATGACCCCCTCCCCACAAAGTGTACCCCACCTAGGCCGGAAATGTGAGAAGGGATATAACGACCCCCGAGTCCCGCCTCCAGTAGGCCTCGGGTTGGTGACTAGCACTTAGGGTATAGTAAACACACAAATGGGAGGAATTACCCCCTAAGAGAACACATGCGGAAGAGAGGGATAAGATAGACACCAACCAACTCTAAATCAAACTGAAATATAAATGAAATCCCAAGTACACATATGCAATTTCATGAAAAACTACTACAACTGAAAGGGGAAAAACTGTAAGTACCCAAAAGAAAGTAAAACAGCAGCAAACACAATCCCAAACAGCTCCTAGAAAACCCCAAGCTAGTAGATACCAGCTTGATCTCCAACCTGCTCTAAGTGTCCTAAAAATAGTTTATATATACATAGGGGTGAGTATAACAGTATACTCAGTAGGATCCTCCCCGAAGACTCTCATGCAAAAGTAAAGAAATCATGCTTAAGAACAGTGAACAATAAGTGAAGCTGAATCATAACCTAAACAGGTATACTAAGTTCCCAGCCTCACCATGGCTACTCTCACCAAGTAAATCATACAAAAATATATCATATAATAAATAATATCAAAGGTAACCCGCTACTAATTCGCCACTAGTTTGCCGATTTTACCCAACATCGCACGTCCTAAGCATATCTCCCTAAAAGGATTGCCCACATACACCTGGGCGAAGCATCACAGTATGCAAATTGTGTAATAAAACCACCATGTCCACATAAGAAAAGTAACCAGGTAGTTTTTGGGAGCCACCATAGCTCGCATAATGTGTATCTTCTGTTGGGTATTATACCTCAAGCCATTACAGCCCATACACCGAGTAAGGATCCTAAAGCCATCACAGCTTATACACATTACACCTATAGTAGTCCATAGGAAACGATATCCAGAATATATGTGTGTGAATAACAATAAGCCATTAAAACCCTCTACACAAATATATGGGGAAAAATAACCATTGTGCCTACCATCACAAGTAACTACCAAGAGAAAAGAGCGGGGCCAAAGGGGGTAGTCATCCATCCATCCTCCCACTATAATGTTGGGGAAAACACCCCCCCCTCCCCAGGGCTCAGAATCCCCAGGGTGTCAGTTGCCCTTACTGATAGGGTGGAGTACTGTATAGAAACAAAAAAAGTATAGAATATACTATATCTCACAACCACACTATGGGCATAACCTAGTCTTAGACTCAACTACAGCTAACGTCTCTCAGACTTCGGGCTTCCACTTCTAAGACTAGGTATTCTATAAGCACACAAACATTTAAAGAGATTTAATACATTATTTCAATACATTTTTATCAGTTTTACTTTACATTAATTAATTATTTAAACATTAATTAACCAATAACAATTCCACATTAAACTTCATTAGCATCACTCCCAATGTACATTGTTCCTTCAAATCACAACCTCAGCATTGCGCCCCAGCAAGCTGCAAAACCTTAGGTTAACATCATTTATTCAATCATTTATTAACAACATTATTACTTTCCCATATTCCCAGGCATTCTAGAAAAACATTCTAAGCTACTAAACTCAAGGGGGCTCAACACGGTGAGTAGATGAACTACTTGTCGAGTTTTTTCCACCTATAGCAAGAGGGTAGACCCATCCTCCCTTGAGAAGCTAAACACAGAAATCATGTGGCATACCCCATGCATCTTCTCCCCTTTTGGAAGGATGGAAAACTAAACCAACTACCTTGAGTAGTGGGGAAAGTGAAACTGATAAACAACCAAAAAGAATCAGCAAGCATCCAAACATTCACATCCAAGATATTTCATCATCCCTGGTGTCATCCCTGACACTCACATGCATAAACCTGTGCATCTCACCACACTAGGCGTCAACTACTAATACAACCATTAGGACTCCATGCCCCCACAAATCACAATAGCCATCCAAACTCACGTCACAACACAAGTATCAGGAAAACAGACATCATATCAGTTGGTCTCTTGGCCCTTAAACAAGTAAGAGGGTAACTCAGAAACCTACAAGGAATTATCTTTAATCAAAAAACCATTTCCTTAATCCATATTGGATTAACTGATTTATTATTCTTAGGTTCCAAATTTGAGGAACCTAACCCGTAAATGATCGCAAATAAATAAACATGATTACTGCACCAATTTGATTAACATCAAATTACAACAAGAAGAATCAGGTTCATTTACATGCCTCTTTATCTTTATCCAAACAATTATCGATTAATTCTAACTTTATGTTCTTTTCCAATTTCAATTAGGAAATAAAATCCAAACAAAGTAATCATAGATATCACACTATCTATCAAAACAAGAGGCAATAACATATGATCACTATCAATTTATTTATCCAGTTCAAATATTTATTATGTCAATTACATTATGATCCATTGGGCTAAAACATGCTAACTCTACAGTTTCACGTAAAATAAAAGATAAGAAACAAATCCCCTACCTCAAATGGTTCTTAACGTACCTTATACGAGAATGATCCACACAACGGATCATGATCGCCTCATCACGTGACAACTGCATCCACCCGAGGATTCCACGGTACAACCGCACCAACCCAGACCCAGCAAAACTCCATTAGAAGCAAGGAGATCACATTTCGTAACATGGAAAGGAGTAGTATGAGAATATTACACAAAATAACTATGATAAAACATACCTTATTTCATTGAAGGGTCGACCCTTGCTGCTTGCACCAAAGCAGGGGGTGCACATGCAGCATGAAGAACATCAAGGGGAAAAAGAACCGAGAATTAAGGTTCGATCACACCGCTCATATGGGAATAAGGAAGGGTTTGAGAATCTTGAAAAATGTTGAACAAGGAGTAATAACAAGTAAGATATATCATCCCCTTAGAAGATTTAACGGATAAGCAGTTTAAGATACGCTGGATTCTACGTTAAAAGAGGATCGCATTAAACCACATGGTTTAACCAAGTAAAGACATCCCAGGCCTTAGGAAAAATTAATATTGGATTTTTGAGATTTTATTTGGACTTAAATCCCTTACAATAAGTACTTGAATGCATTTTACATTAAAGAAAATGTCAAAGGGGTGAAACTGTAGGAAGTTGGAAACACTGTTCACAGAAGGTCACTGACGTCACTATTCACAGAAGGTAACTGATGTCACTATTCACAGAAGCTCACTAATTAAACTATTCGCCTAAGGTTATTGTTGCACTGTTAATAGAATTTTACTGATGAAACTATTAAAATAAGGTTAATGATAACACTATTAACCTAAGGTTACTATTGCACTGGTCACAGAAGGTTACTGGTGATATTGTTCACAGAAGGCCATTGATGACACTGTTCACCTAAGGTTACCGTTACACTGTTTACAGAAGGTTACAGATGACATTGTTCACAGATGGTCATTTATGTCACTATTCACATAAGGTCACTGATGACACTATTCACATGAGGTCAATGATGACATTGTTCACCTAAATAGAAAATTGTAAAAGTGTTGTGGGTGAGTCACCTCAACCACCAGAATACCTAAAACACTAGATTTTCATAAGGGAATGGACCAGAGAGGTCTGGACCATTACAGAACATAACCCTAAGGTAGAATTTGAGGATTAGAATATATGAATACCCTAGGATTTTTGTAAAGTGTAGACTATGTGGGTCTTCCTAGTGATTCATCCCAGTCTTGATACTACAAGTGGACGTGGTTCTAGCAAAGATGTACCTAGGACTAATAACTCTGACAAGGTGTTTTGGGCTTGAATCGAGGTAACTTGGTACTCGACAATGGGCCTTACTACACCCATAGTTTTACACTTCTAAAAGACATTCTTAGGTTAATCTATGTTTTATTTACAACCCATTATGAAAAATTTGAAAGGATTTTAAAAATGAATAATCAAGGATAAAGCTAAGTTTTTTTAACAAATAAGGTGTCATGATTTAGATATATTATAGATAATTATAAACTTTTCTCAATATGACTATTTTCTCTCACACTACTATTTATGGTGTTAATAGATAGAACCCATAGGATTCAAGTTAACATATAATGTGAAGGAAAAGATGGTGAAAATGAGCAACCAAATGATGTGTTGACAGGAGTGAAGGATATCATGTTTATGCCAAATCATTTTTCACAAAATATGATTAATAATATATACCATTTCCAACACCCAAGTGCACTAAAGAAGAGAAGGATGGGGGATGATAAGAGCTTTAGTTATAGATATCATGTATAAATGAAGGCTTGAATTTCAACATGTGAGAGGTCTGGAAAGAGACACCCAAGAAAGTATCTCAATGGAATAAGTAAAGGATTTATTTGTGGGAATGAAGGATATAAAGAAAGGTATTTCTGAGGAAAAAGTAAGATTACGTTGGAAGTAAATGAATCTCATCCTAAGAAATCCTTTATAGTTCTTTGTCGTAAATGTGGGGAAACTAGAAATTAACCAAGTCAATAACCTCTCATATAGGATAAAATCTAGACCATGGAAGGCTATATGTGGAAATAATTGGATGAAGTATTTATTTATTGAGGTCTTATTGATAACCTTAGTTAAATTTATATTCAGAGATTAACCTAATTTCAAGTATTTCCATCATATATGGAAGTTATATTAATATGGTTTTAGAAAAGGAAAACATGTAAGCCAGGTGAAAACCAATAAAATCTGAAAACACAATAGGACTTGAACCCATTACTGAAGTATGATAAGGGTTTCATGATAACCACTAACCTACTCAATTTCCTTTTTAATTTTCATTGTTTTTTGTTAATAAATTTAACAAATAAATATTAATGATGAACCAGTAGTAAAACTTTGGAGAATTTAAAATAAATATATTAACTATAATTATTTTGGGAGATATTTAAATTAAAATATAAGACATGTCACTCTTTTATAGTCCTTACGATCTTGAAAATTTTATTTTAGTGCTTCAGGCATTAAAAAAATTCATTATTGGTAATTAATTTTTGGTTGTAAAGGGGTGAATTAGAATTTGATCAAAGAAAAACCAAAAGTTAGGATTGTTTATATGAGATTGAAACCTATCATGAAATAATATTTCATTATATTCTTGGTTAGTAAATGAAATAACCAAAATTAGTAAAATGTCTTAGAAATAAAATGTTTTCCTAATACCTAAATTTATGTTGAACAGATGGACTTCTAAATCATTAAAGATTTATATATTTGAGGCCCTCGACTTTCCATTGATCATTCACTTGTTTTTGATGGATGACCTCATTCACTCTTTAAAAATATTTATGTTCTTTCCTCCAAGTATTTATCTCTACTTTCCACTAATGTCCTCCTACTTAGAGACATAGTTACATGGTATTCCATGAGACCTTTGTACTTTAAATTCTCTTTTTTATAGAAGATTACTTATGAACCATTCTCACAATGTGGGATTTCAAACATAAGAAGTATTAAATAATATATCATCAGGATCGATTTTAAATTATGAGTATTCAATTTAAATAAGGTGGAGAGAATGTGATGCCCCAATGAAATAATGTAAGAACCTAGTATTCGATAGCGTGTATGACACGCGACAACAAGCACATAATGTAATATAATATTCATATACTTTATAATATATTTACCATTTAAAATATATTATATATATTTAAATGCATGAAACACTAAGTTAGATGGAAATTCACATGACATTGGGTTAGTACACATAATATGCAACAATAACCTTCCTTTATAGCTTGTGTTACATGGAAAAGCAACCTTCTTCAATGGCTTGCGCTCTACACAATACCGAGTCTTATCAATAAACAATCTATAATAAAACATTATTATTTAATATAATAAGATATAAACTAGCTGTTATGAATAGTATTAACTAACTTATGAAAATATAAGGTTTATATAACTAAATCATTGGTTACAAATAAATTATAAATGAATAAAAGAACCAATTGAATATTAAAAGGATATTTTTTTATAGAGAACTATTTTTATGCTCACAAAGTTGTTTTACACTAATAGATTAAACTAATTATAATTATTTAGTGATATTAATATAATAAATATGTGACATATTCAATCAATTATTATTTTTATTCATCCAATATATTCGGTAAGCATAAGATATGATCAAACCCAATATTTCACATAAAAACCTATATTCATGCATTTTTAACTGCATTTTAATAGCGGCCCTATTTTAAATAATAATTTGGATAAACTTATGAATTTACTTTGATAAAATATACTTAATTTTTTAATTATGAATATCAAAATTATCTTAGGGTGATTTTTTTCTATTTTTTTGAGAAACTTCATTTTTTGGTAAATAGTGAAAATTACTGCAATTTTGTTAAAAATAGCATTTTCCTTTAAATAATTATTAATGTCTAATTATATTATAATTTTTTTTGGAATTAAAATTGGATAAATTAATAATTTATTACTATAATTTAGTTCATTACAATCAATATAACTTTTAAATTTAATTTATAAACATAACAATATTTTAAACATTTTGCTACTAAAACCAGTTAATCTATTTGAGAGTGAGATTAGAATTAATCCTAATTTATCCACTTCTATGACTTGAATTTTGAAAATTAGACATAAAAATTTTTAATAAAGATTATATTTTTGGTATAATAATATCAACTTAATTTTTTTACAAAAATGATTAGTAAAAGTGGTTAAAATTAATCACAACAGGTGAGGCCAAATTAAGTTTAATTAGAGACCAAACCTTAAAATTAAGGGCCCAAATGACCTATAAAATTTTCCAACACCCCTTATATATCCATATCTCTCCCATAAACCATCTATTCTTGATTTTTTATTTGTTTTGGTATGACTTTTTTTAGGTAAGAACATGTGCACACGAAATTTGTTTCTAAGAATACCGAGTGAGTCAATTTCCTTCCCTATAAAAGGCCACCATATCTACCCATTCCTGACACCTCTCAAACCTCTTAAGTTTTGAGAAACCATGCCAAAATAGTCTCCAATAAATAATATCATATACCTAGAATCATTTATTTGGATAGAAACCCTTCCAACAAATCCTTTTGGTTCAAACCAAAAGAAGTTACCTGATTTAATGGTAATGTCTTTTCTCAATCTCTCTTGTTTAATTTCCATTATCCAGCCACTAAAATGTACTTATTATGTTATTGTATAATAAAACCAGTATAATTAATATACTATGATTTTTTTATTCTGATATTTATGACTAAACTTACACACACTACCATCAAATGGGAAATGAACATAATATTTCTGTGGACTACGAACTACTGCCTCACAAAACGATGATTGTTCATTCTTCCATTACCACCTCTAATGGTGGAAATTATGATGGAAAATATGTTTATATATGATATATATGTTATTAATAAAGTATTTATGCTTCTTTAATTTTTATTTAGAATATAACTTTATATTTTCCAAGTTATGTAAATACGGTAATTTCGTTTGAGGAAGTGTGGACTACTGCCCCCTCAAAACGATATGACTCGTTCATGCCATACATGGAACATATAAAGGATGGTGTTAATAAAGCTACGTAACATTTATATAAAATATATAATTTAATTTAATTATAATATACATATATATCATTTGGTTTTAATTCTTCTAATACAATAAAGAAACAAAAGTAGCGTTCATGCGTACGTACGGCCTAACGTCTCCATGAACGATGCACTTCATTTATAATATAAAAATATTATGTACTATTGTAAATACTTATGTACTGAATATATAAGGTAATTTATTAATGTTTTAAATTATGGATATGATTAAATCATGATATATTTAGTAATAACAACCCATAAAAAGTCAAAATATACTTGATAAAACTAGGCAATTAACACCCGAAATAGTTAAAATAATAAAAGAGTGCTAACAAACTAGAAATAAAACATTGTAATAAGTTAATATATGATATAATAAACATGATTATGGTTATGTTATTAGTTAGAAACATATTTTAAACCACTTTATAGGATTTTAGAGACAACACAACAAAGGTTAAGGTAAGGATTTTCATCTCACTTTTAAATCTGTGAGATTAAAGTCATATTCACTACTTACTTATTTTGTGTTCCATACCTACTGACCATTTTGATACATTATATAATGAATACACTTATTCTAATGATATTATAATATTCAATTATTTTCATAACATTATCATTATTATGAGTTAAATGTTTCAAAGTGGTATGGGACACTTTGGAATGTTTAATGATTATTCTCCTCAGATGTTGTTAATCACACTTCATTTTGTGATTGTTAATTTATCTTGAAACAATTACTTTATTGTAATCAGTTTTCATTGGAAATTTACTTGAATATCCACATTATCATTCAATGGATATTAGTATTTCCAAAACTATATAACAATTTTCATAGAGTGTTTACTTTGACGGTTATTTGATAAATCCATATTTCTCATCCAATACAGGTATTTGATAAAGAATATTATTTATTTTGGTTATTAAATATGTGTAATGATTTGGACATTTAGTGATGGGTGGATCCCAGATATTATATAGATTTTTTATTAATCGATTGGTTCTCATGAGATGATTTAGTTGGCCAAGTTAAACAAAGGATAGATCTATAGTTTTAAATTGTTTAGAGGATATATCTTGACAGTAATAGGTCCTCATGTTCCTTAAACATGAAATCCATTAAGAAAGAATTACCTTCATGTTATATTCAATTATTATTCATACATGATATTTTGAATCGATGTATCTATGGATACATTTCATTTTTATTTTATTAACTAAATGGCATGTGTTTCATCTTCTTACTTTAACATATTTATTTTTATTTATCTATTTATTTGAATAGAATCAGTAATTACTCAGTTAACTTTACATTTTAATTATTATCACTTATTTATTATTTCTTATTCTTTACTTACACTTACTAGTCATTTGATCTCACCCTTATTATGTTTCTTTCCCCAGGTTATGAAGAATAAATATTTGAATGAGCATCCAAGGATGCAGTTTGTTTAATTTTGTTGTGTATCATGTTTGTATTTCATATTTACAAATGTATTGTGCGCATTGATTTTTTGGAAGTATATATATGGAGAAAAGTGTGAAATATATAAATATCACAAGATCCTTGATTATATATTCAAACATAAGTTACATAATATAGAAAAAAATATGGTTAGAGAAGATCAAGGACTATGAATTTTCAATCCATTAAATTATTGGGAAGGAGAATTAATTTGAAGATTCTCCAAAAATAATGGATTCTACAAACTTATTAATAATGAGAATTTGGAATGATATTATATTCACAGAGATTTGATAGATAAGAATGGAAGTCATAAAGGAAGGAAAAATATCACACATAGATCAAATTATGTCTCAACCATATATTCTAGAGAAGATAAATAATTCTTAAAGGGATGGTGCAAAAATATAGGAGAAGGTGTAATATATAATAAAAGTGAATTCCTAGAAGTTAAAAATTTATGAAGAACGATTTTAAGCTTTGGGTTACAAATATTTGTACCATTAAAGCATGAGATGAAGAAGGATTTATTAAATTATGCACATAACTCAGTATTCTCCATCCACCGAGGGACAAGGATGTAATGCCCAAACCCCATAAGCATGGTGCTGGTACATTATTACATTACATTTTCATTATTAAAAGGAATAAAATCTTGAAGGACCTTTTAGTTTAGAGTGTATATTTCACTTTTCTTATATATTACACCATCTATATTTCTTCACCATCCCTTTAAGAATTCTTTATCTTATCTAGAATGTATGGTTGAGAAATAATTTTATATTGGTGTGATATTGTTCCTTCCTTTATTGCCTCCATGTTAATCTATCACATGTCTAAGAAGATAATATCCTTCAAAATTATCATTATCGATAAGTTAGTATAATCCATTAATCTTGGAGAATATTCAACTTTACTCTCCTTTCCAAGATGGTAATTGATTGAGAATTCATAGTCCTTTTTTTTTCTCTAACCATATTTTTTCTATTATATGTTACTTATGTTTGAATATATAATCAACTCTCTTATGATATGTATATATTTAACACTTTTCTCCATGGAGATAATGCCACCAAATCATCAATATGAAGATCTCTATCTCCAACTCTAGATCATGTGTTGGATAGTTCTACTCGTGAACTTTAAACTACCTTGATGTGTCTTCTATAAATTTATCATCTTCAATAAATACAAACCACAATCCCTTCTTTGAAACATCATTGTATGCCATAAATATTTCCCCACTTAATGGTGGATGGGTACTAATGTAGTGATAAGCCACTTTTATAATTATTTGAAGCTATATTTTCCTTCATTGACCCAAAAAAACTTTACTCCATTCTATGTTATATTTGTTAGTAGTTTTGACAATAGTCAGAAGTTCCTAAAAAATTATTGATAGTACCCAGATAGTTTAAGTAATCTACAAATATCTATTACACATGATAGTCTATTCCACTTATACATTTTCTTTGTCTTAAAAGGATCCATATATATCATGTTTCAGGTGACAACATTCCCATGGAATGATTCTTCCTCCATCCAAAAAACACATTTACTATAAATTTCATATAGCTTCCCTGTTTGAAATGACTTTAGCACATTATTCAAATGCTTCTCATGCTTCTACATTCTTTTGAATTATATGAGAATATAATCTATAAATACTAACAATAAATTATCAATGTGATCTCTGAATATTGTATTCATTAAGTACAAGAAAATATATGGATCATTAGTGAGTCTAAATGGAATCACTATGAACTGATAATATACATACCTAATTCAAAAGGATGTCTTGGGAAGATATTCCTTCTTAACATTTAATTGGGGGTATCTTAACTAGCATTCCACCTTAGAGAAATAAGGGACCCCATGTATCTGATCAAATAAGTCATCAATACATGGTAGGAGATACTTATTATTAATCATTATTTTTTGGGGTTCATGATAATCAATATAGAGGTTCATTTACCTTTCCTTATTTATGATGAAGAGGACATGTGCACTCCATGGTAAAGAACTGATGCATATAAAACCCTTTTCCAAATTCACTGGTAACTACTTCTTTATTTCTTCAAATTTTATAGTGGCCATTATATAGGGAGTCTTGGATATGGATAAAGATACAGGTATAATATTAATTGATAACTCATACTCTCATTCATGAGGAAGACTATGAAATTATTCCGGGAATACATAAGTATAGTCCCTCGTATTAGAAATTCTTTCAAGCATGGTTATATTGTTTGTCTCAATCATTTGATCTTGATATGCTTGATCATAAATCCATAATATCGATTCTTGAGAAGAATATTTTGAAGGAGATTCACCCCCCCCCCCACTTGTATAGAATAAGAGGATGATTAGAGATATGGTGAGTGGTTTCCACCATCTATAACTTGATGTTAGCTTTATAAAAGAGCTTTTGATCCATTCCTAGTATAACATCAAATTACATTTAAGGAAGTATAATAACATTTTCTAAGAGGTCTAGTCTAAATACATTAAATGGGGAAGATTTAAATAATTGGGATGAAATAATTTTCTCATTCTCCATTCTCACAAATAATTCAAAATCTATGTTTTTAGGTACTGTTTGAATAGTTATACTAAAATTTCATGATATTAAATAATATGTAGAACTAGAATAAAATAATATGTCTTTAATTATTGATTGATTATATATCATACATTTCACCACTTCATTATTAGGATACAACTCAACAGTAGTGAAAACATAATCCATTCCTTGATATCTAGGACTTAGAGGTTGTGTTTGTTGACTATCTATGAAAAACCTTGGATTTGGGTAGTGAAATTTATAATTTGAGTGTTCCTTGAAGTTAAAATACTAGACTAAAATATGGGGGTTGATCAAACCCTTTTACTCTTCCATCTTATTATTGGGATTTTCATCTATCATCGGTATTGATTCACATAATGTCTCTCTTTTTCACATAGGAATCTTCTCTCTATTCCCTTGTGATAGTTTCCAAGATGCCTTTTCCTATATTTTTTGTATTTGGAAAGTTGTGTTTTATTTCTTCCATGGGATTTATTGGTTAATCCAACCAAATTAAACTCAATTTTATTATTCTTATATTAATCCACTCAAGACTACTAGGAATCACCAATCTCTATCAAAATCATAAGAACACAGTGAATAATCTCTCCATAGCTATCAAATTCTCAAATCACTAAATATTTTCATATACTCAAATTTAATACACATAAAAAGTTATCCAACTTACATTTTTTCAATGATAAAGATAAAGCCATAATATGTAAGCCTTATAATGTTTTCCTCAAAATCCTCAATAGACTCATCTTTCTTTTGTTTAGGCCCAAGAAACTCCCCCTCCATTTTAAGATAGTGAGTTTGGAGAAAATATTTATTGAAAAATATTTTCATGAATCTTTCTAATCCTTGGGATTTTATTTCCTCCTCGGGCTTCATGTTCTTGATTATTTTACACTACTATTGGTTCCAAAATTTTTGAAGAGGAAGAGCAAATGGAAAAGCCTTCAGGTATAACTCACGAAGCCTATTCGCAGAGCCCCGCAACACTACGGCCGACACAAAGCTACCTCCTTCACAACGCCACCATGGAGAAAGGAGGCGAGAGGCTCTGTGATCCGATTGACATTTGAAAAGACACCACAGAGCAAGGAAGCGGGAGGATCAATGATCCGATTGACGTTTGCAAAGCTGCCGCGGTGTAAAGTGGTGGGTGGCTCCATGATCCGATTGATGTTTTTGTAGCCACCACAGAGCATGGAGGTGAGATGCTCCATGATCTGATTTATGTTTGCAAATCTGCTGCTAAGCAAAGAGGCAGGTGGCTATGCGGTTACGACAATGTGCCACGTAGATTTTCACCAAGAAATCTCTGCTTCGCAGCACCTCTTGCCTATAAATACCAGGCTCCCCTCGAGTCCAAATGATGAATCCTCCGACCTTTCAACTTCTTAGCTCTCAAATCGTGAAGCAATTTCTCCTCTATGTAACATGAGATCTTTAAGGTACTTGAACATCGAGAAGAACCTTTCCCTTGGCTTAAACATAGCCCCTCTTCATATAAGGATACCCTTCACGGATCCCATGGGTTATCGCGAAGGAAGGGGAACCCCAAGAGGACTTAGGCCTTCGTAGAGCACTTACGCTTTTCAAAATACCCTCCATACACATGTAACCCACATGATAAGGTAGGGTAACTGTGCTTCGTGAAGCACACTGCTTCACATTGCTGCGCTTCACAAGACACCTTTGCTTCACAATGCACTACTCCGAAAAAGCCTTTCCACTTCATGAAGCACCATCCATGTGCACCTATATTCTATGCCTAGTAAAGGCCACTTTACTTCTCGAAGTAAACCCCTTCGTGAAGATCCTCTACTACATGGAGCACCAAAGCTTCAGGAGGCATCTTCCTGTGAACCCCTTTGCTCTGTCACCCCTTTTACCATGTGACCCTCTAGGTTTTCATGAAGTGATTTCAAGGTCCCATGGGTGGTGCTTCCCGTTGCGTTGCATTGTCTCATTCTTCTTATCATAGGCATTCAAACGTCTATTGATTCTTCACATAGACACATGAATGTGGGCCCCTCAATGGATCACTCCACGACACTCCCTCCTTATGGAATTGCTGATGCCTTTCCTTCCCCAAGGGGCAGGAGGTACCAGTTATGTAAGTCCTAGGGGGTGCGGAGTGAACCCGCCTTTTCTAAGCTACAGGACGTTAAACTAACAAGCGCCATTGTCCTCAGTACATGACATTAAATTGTTACCTCACCCCACATACTCTATACGGGGCACCCCGTCTCGGACATTCTCTATGCTCACTCGTCTCCATGTGAGTGAGATCTTACTCACATGCAATGAGATCCTCTTTGATATAGTGATGCATATCTGTGGGGAAGGGAAACCACCTTGGTGTAATCCCCTAGCCTTTCTTGTGGGATTCAGTAGCCCTACTCCCCATCCTCTCTTCCGTGCCAAAGACCAGAGGAGATATGGGTACTAGGACCTTCATTATCATGTCCCTCTCCTGTTGGGCTCTATCGCCACCTGGGCCTCCATCCTAGAGTGAGTCCCAATATCCATATCCATGGGCTGATAACCATGCATAAGCCCCTATTTAATCTTTGGGAAGATAACCGTGTGTAATCCCCACTCCACTTCCCATGGACGTACCTTTCGTGACATGATCGTCAAGTATTTGTGGCCTCTTGTTTCTCACACTGAGCATGACTCATGTGGTATTAGAGTAAGAATTGACCATGGAATACTATTCATGCCACCCTAGAATGTAAGCCCCAACACCATCCCGATATTTGTGGACTTTGATCCTTACCATGGAAAGGTACGTAGGAAGCTTCCCTGAGGTTCAAGCCCAACAACCATTAGTCCCGACCACTTTACGTCGGCTCACCAACACTCTAGAACTACAGGTACATTGATCCTTGCCAAGGAAAGGTACGTAGGAAGCCTCTATAAAGTTCAATCCCAACACCTAGTGGTCTTGACCCCCTTCATGTTGGTTCACTATACCATCCGAAATTACATCAACTTTTATCCTTTCCAATAAAAGGTACGTAGGAATCCTCCCTGAGGTTCAATAACAACACCTATCTGTCCCAACCCCCTTCACGTCGGTTCACCAACACCGTCTGAAACTACAAGGACTTTGATCCTTACCAAGGAAAGGTATGTTGGAAGCTTCCCCGAGTTTCAAAACCAATAACCATCGGTCCCGACCACTTCACGTAGGTTCACAAAACCATCCCGAACTATGGGGACTTTAATCCGTTTGAAGGAAAGGTATGTAGGAAGCCTCTCTAAGGTTCAATCCCAACACCTATCGATCCCAAACCCCTTCACGTCATCTCACCAACACCATTATTAACTATGTGGACTTTGATCCTTGCCAAGGAAAGGTAAGTAGGACACCTCCCTGAGGTTCAATCCAAAAACAATTGGTCCCAACCACTTCACGCTGGTCCACCCCTGTCCCGCATGATGTTAAACTGTACACCCCTTTTTGTCCCACATGACACTAAAATGTCCCCCAATCAGAGGTAAACCATTATCAACCCCAATCAGTGGTAATCTATTGTCAAACCCAATTGACGGTAAGTCTTCATGTTCCCCAATCGACAGTATGTCATTGTAGTCTGCTTTGTTGGGACCCACATCTCTAGTCCACCCTCGCGAGTCAGACCAACCTCGGGATGCTAACCACATGTAATCCCCATCATGTCATCGGGTCGTTGTCCTCTATGCACACCATGATTCTAGGCCCCATTTTGAACTATGTGGACTTTGATCCTAGCCAAGGTGAGGTACGTAGGAATCTGCCTTGATGGTCAATCCTGTCACCCATGTCTCATCCTAGTATCTCCATTGAGCCTACATGATTCAAGAAGTTCATTCCCCAACCCAGAGGTTCCACTTCCTATGGGTCCCCTCCATACGGGTCGCTTCCTTATGTGTCCCATCACCTCACCAAACTACGCAGACTTTGATTCCCTTTACCAGGGATATGTAGAAAGTATCTTCGATGCTCAATCCCAAAACTAACATCACTTTCATGATGGTTCCATCTCATTCCCTACCTCTTTATTCAAATATCCATCGTCCATCCTGATTCTTACTTGGGTTTCCACATCTCGGTGAGATCATGTCATCCACCCCTTCACTGCCCTTAGTAGTAATTGTTTAACTAACCACGTGTTAGTCCCAGCATCAGTGTTCCATCTAGGTGTTGCACCCATCTGATCTACTCTCATCAGTGTTTTGATCAGACTGATTCGTCTCTGCTAGACGTTAAACTCACGACATACCCTGTGTTAAACATGGTAAGCTTAGAAAAACCTTAGAGACATGCCTATGGAATATAATTCCATGCATTCAACATGGGATGCATTGGGATTCCGCACCCTCAAGAAGCCCTATCATATGGGGAAGAAACCTAGATGAGCTAATGTTCCAGCGTCCAGACATGCCAGTGATGTCCAACGTGACTTCTCCCCCAACCAAAGGTTGTTACCCTGACCATACCCCTTGGAAAGTCCTGAAATAAGCCAGGTAATTAACCGGCATCCATGAAGGCATGGCACCATGAATAGTTTCACGAACAACGTCTTAATCTATGAGGGAGAACTGGACTAGGTGACAAATTACGAGGAGGAATCCATGGAAGGAGGAACCAACATCCCATTATCTCATTTCGATCATGGAGAAAACGTCTGTGAATAAACGATGGATGCCACCTGCCTTTCGAAAGTAGGAATGTGGGGAAACAGCTGCATGTCCACCGAAACAGACAGATGTGCACGCCCTGTTGAAAGCATCGGAAACAGAAATGGTGAACCCGATGTGAAATTCTTCTTCGACACTTTCATCAGGGCGCATGCATTCGTCTATTATTTGGGGGAGGAAGCGTGCGCCCCTGCGAAAGCATTAGAAACAGAAATGGGGAACCTGATATGAAATCATTCTCTTCAATGGGGAGATTATCAGCATTCGAGACATCAATGGACAAGCATGTCACTGGATCCAGTTATCCGGTGCCAGGTCCCACCAAGCAAATTATGGTCCCGGTGTGAAACTCACTAGATGTTGGGATAGTTGAACGTTGGACATCCTAGTCTATGAAATTGTCAGCATGGATCCTTCTTACTAGACATGGAAGATAGAATGGCACTAGGGCACTGGACGTCGATTTCCTTCTTGAAGCACTAATGGTTTAATCTCCCTACCTTCTAGGAACCAAGATTCTGTGTTAGTAAACTGATCACCACCCACTTAATGATGTAGGGGAAAGGGAAATTCCATCGTGACAACCCCGTGTGGCCTCATTTCTCCCACAAAATCCTCCACGTCCACAGTTGATGGGTGCCCATGTCCAATATCCCTGTCCGAGTTTGTTCAGCGAATGGTGATAAATGACCTTGTTCGCTGATATGAGGAGGAGGGGATCATCCCAACCAGGGACAGGCCCCGAAAGGACCTGGAGGCATCTATGCCTTATCGCCTCTGCCACCCCCAAGGGATGCACAGGGAGCCAATACTCCCCACTTTGAGGCACGACCGTTTCGAGAGTGTCTTCTTGGAATGCTTCGATGACTCCCTCCCCTATGCCGATGAGGTGGGGGACGTCTAGGCTAGCCTGGTTGGGATCCCATTCTAAGGGTTCCCAAGGAGGTGCCCCACTAGGTTGTTCCAACACCTCCACCTATCCCTATGGGTCATGGAGCAAGTAAGCTATGTGCCTGCACTGCAAGCCCCAGTCCGGTTGACCTGACGCCAGCGTCGCGGCGCAGGCCTAGGAGGACACCCACCAAGGGCCATCAACGTCAATGACTATCATGGCCCATTTCACCACCAATGTATACCATCGGTTCCCTATCTATTCTGACCAGGGTCATGCAGACGCTTGACCCGAATCGAGGTCCCAACTGCCCCATGGGTAGGCTGGGTCGACTCTCCTGGTTGTCGACGTAGGTATTGCCCATCGCGGACCGACCCACAGCAATGGTACCCAGTACGGAGGTCCTCCTTGTACTGCCACCTTTGAGAATGAGGGTCCTCCCTGCTTCAATGCTCTGCATGGAGGATCCCCTGTACCACCTTTAATTCAAATGAGGGACCTCCCCACGGTAGTGACACTCAGTATGGAAGCCTCTTCTGCACTCATGACATCGGGTATGGAGTCATTCTTCCTGCCACAGGCTACCAACGTGGAGATATTACACATCCAATCAATCTCCATCATGGGGGACTTCTTCGTGTCCTTAAAGAGGCCATCAAAGGTCCTCCTCACCCCAAAAATTAGAGGAGTGAAGGTAATCCTCACTTTATCTGCACCCAGCACGGAGGTCCTACCCGTGTTCAGCTTGATCAGTACGAGGACCCTCCTCGCACTAACATTGCCAGTGGAAATAAGCGTGGAGGTCCTACCCATGCTCCTACCAGCTCCGAAAGAGATCATACCCACTCCAATACTGCTTGTGGTGATTCCCTCCCCACATCAACCAATAGAAATGGAGTTCATCCCCATGTTCCTTATGACATCTATCCAGGTGCTCCTCACACCCCAGCTCACTCAGAAAGAAGTAATCTCCTCCTAAGTACTAGCTTGGCTGAAGGACCTCCTCAATCCAGAAATCTACCATACCTCAAAATGCCATCCCGGGGCAGGAAGGCAGGTCATCGCTTCCACAAAAAGAATGTTGGGAAGATTAAGACCGAGATTAAACCAGTCTACTTCTCAGATTATGAGGTGAAGTATGACATAGCAATTGAACCCTCACCTCGATCCCCTGTTTTAAGGGCTAGGGAAGGAATGAGGTGCATTAACCTCATACTTCTAGAATGTGAGTTCCATCGTATCCTTGACTCCCTCTGCAGATACATCCATGAGGAAAAAGACTTGGCGTTTCCCTAGGGTTCGGTCGTGCAATCTACACCATCATCACCAGGAGCATTCTCTACCTCAACCAAAGATCATGGAGAGTTATTTTGGGGGCTGATGGTGAACAAGTAACAGCATGGTCTACCGCCAACAGCCATAGTCCCTACTCTAGGAACTACGGTCACCATCCCATCTTATCACAATATGGTAGTGAAGTCACTACACTCTTTGGAGGATAACCCAAGATATGGAAGCTTGTCAGCCCGCTCTCTGTATTCTCCAATGGTCATCCTACCATCTCATCATTCTTCTTCAGTAACGCTAACAGTTCTTCAGTCTCCTCCAATTGACGAGTGGGGAACCAAGGTCCAGACCCTGAATCTGGGATGAGTATCTTGTGGGACATTTTTGCAGCAGACCATTTTCCATAGAAGTTTTGGCCAGTCGAAGTGCCAAACTTCAATGCATCAGAGTCGCTAAACTTGGAGGAATTGGATTCTTTTTTCAGACCCTCTAGGTAACACATTTCCATCTTCGTCGTTGACGAGTGGCCTACCCCAAGAGCAAGGCGCACCTTGAAGACATTGCCCAAAAATGTCGTCTGGTTGATCTGGCCACACTCCCCATGGCCCAGTGCCCTGAGTCACCAGATCTCCATAAGACCCTTCAACAATGATGCATCCTGAGATTTAAAGTGCTTTATTGGATTATCAAGGAGGATTCCCCACACATTCAGATCCATGGATGGGAGAATTATGCTACCCTTCACTTCATTTCCATCTGGCACTAGCTCAATATGTCAAGAGATATCGAGGATATGCCTCCAGGAAGAGTCACGGTTAACATGACCGATTTATCAGAGGAAGAGATAGAAATAGAACTCCTTGGGGAAAACATACCCCTCGAGGGAGTGACACAAATTTTGGATCCATCAGGAAGGGTTATTCACAAGCATAGAAATCAATTGGGTCTTCCTGCACCCACTGATTCATTGGTCCTATGTCGAAATCTCAAAAAGGGTATGGAGAACCTCAGAGCCATAAAACCTTCTAACACATCTGGATCAGTACAAAAGATGGAGGACGATCTTGAGAAATCCGCATTGCATCAACAGCTCAGAAAGCATAAGAATATAGTCAATGACCTCCTTGATGAGCGTGCCATGAAGTGACAACCAGAATATGGTGATCCTCAGCCAGGGCAGAAGGGGCAGGCACAATTTCTCCCTAGAAAATTGCCTCCAGGTGACCTTGACCATCTTTCCCAAACAGACAGGGTTGAGGCTAGAACTTATGGCAAGAGGTAATAGTAGGTGTCACCAAATCCACCTGAGTGACATTAAAACCCCAAGGACGCAACTCAAATTCCCCCAGCTCCTCTGAAGGTCGTCTCACCAGCCGCTCTATGAGATGTTGGGCCTACTTATCATGTTGAAGAACCCTCCAACACACTGGGGGTCAGGAGCACTCGTCAAGACTGGAACCCCCACCTAGATGAACCTATGGCATCCCTCATTTCTCACCTCAAGGAATTGGAAATACGACAGGTGGAAATCTTGCCCGATAGAAATCCATATCCGATGTGGTTGGATGGTATGCCAGCAACCCTGGGTTTCAGAAATCCCACCTTCTCCCCCTTTAATGGGATGAGTGACCAGCTGCTGCATCTAGCCCACTTCATTTCAAGGTGCAGACCCATGTTGGGAAATCTAGTGTAGAAGGAGGTCCCCAAACTCTGACGCTTTGTACAGACATTAGAAGGGTATGTATTTGTCTAGTATAGCCAACTACCCATTGGGTCAATAACCGGATGGGAATATCTTCACCGGAAATTTATTTACCATTTTAGTTCCACTACTCAGAAGATGAGTATTGCAGACCTCTTCAAGTGCAAATAGAGGCCTGACGAGCGCATCGTAGACTTTGTCTCCAGGTGGAAAGGGCTCACATCCTCTCTTGACATGCCACTGAATCAAGAGAAACTACTGATGAGTGTGTGGGGAATGTCAAGACAGAACTGTTCCCCTCTTTGATCACCCAAAATTACCTCAGGGGATTCTGAGACTTCTCTATTAAGGCCCAGTGTCTAGAGGAAGCCTTATAGCAGGCTAAGAAGGCATGTGCGTTGCCTCCGGCGATTCTTGTAAGAAGGGCCGCTAAGGGTAAGCCCGCTGTGGTGGATCAAATAGAGGCCCCCAGGGAACTAGAGTTGTTACCAGTGGAGTCACCTCCATATCCTCATAGAGGCCCTCTACCTTAGGTGCAGCCTCTGACCTAGAAGTGCCCACCTTAGAACTGGTAGGCACCCTCTCACAATGAACTGTCACCACCCAGGTGAGATAATCAGGTCTCACCTCCTCGATTGGATCCTCCAGCCCCTCATCAGAGCTAGGATCCTAGGGACACATTCCCAAACAAGAGAAACTGGACCAACTCATTCAATGAGGCTCATGTCTCTGGTTATTTCTGCAATTTCATGAAATATGGACTTGTACATTTTCCAGAATGCAGGAGGCCAGAAGAGATGGGTCTCATTGATCGCCCCAATTACTTCCCCTATAACCAAATCTTGGTGCACACCCTTAAACAGTGCTATGTGTTTAAGGACTGGCTTCAAGAATAGGTTGACAACAATGTAGTCAGGTAAGACCTAGCTCCGGCACATATGGCATGTGTGTTTGTGATTCCAGGTAGTAGTAGTGATAATAAAGGCGAGTAGCATCCGGTTTCTAACCATGGGTCCCAGAAGTTCGACGATTGGATGGATCGTAAGGTAGTCTCTCATGCCCAAGGTATTATCTATGCACGTTTAAATCAACACAAACCTTCAGAATACATCATGTCACCCGTATCCAGTACCTCTGCATCAACGGCTCAGCCATCCTCTTCCCAGAAGAGCAATCATCGGCGGCCCAAGGGAAAACAAAGTCCACCGCCAATTCAGAGATGTCAATATGATCACAGAGCCTCCCACCTCCTTTCTCCACGGTAGATTTGAAAACATCAATCAGATCGTGGAGCCTCCTACCTCCTTACTTCATGGAGGCTTCAAAAAAGAGGTATCTTTGTGTCGAAATCGATGTTGAGGGGATCCATGAATAGGCTTTGTGAGGCAGCCATGAAGGCTTTTGTGTTTGCTTTTCCTCTTCCCAAATTTTGGCGCCAAAAAATCCCCCCCCCCCCTCAGACTTGGAGCTAAGTATAAATGATTGTCTAAGTCTGAGGGTCAATCATCAACACTCTTTAGGCCCCTCGCAAAGCAAGATTGAGATGAAGGATCATGATGTGGAGTAGCGATGTGTGGGTTGAGAGCGACGTGAAGCTCACCGTGGTCGGACACACTACGAAACACCTGGGGTCATCCCCTATAAATAAGGATGATGACTCCTCTTTTTTACTTTCCCACCTCCACTTTTTGGTGATAGTTTTCTCAATTCATGAAGCTCTGCGCACTACATGATTTCTCTCCATGAATTGGGCCTTTCTGCTTCACGGCGCACAGCGAGTATTTTGACTCTACGAGTGTACACTCTGTGGCTTGTGCCTGCTAGGTCGGGGCAGGGCTCCACGACATCTTGTTGGGACTGAGATCTGTGAATGAGCTCCGTGAAAGATCTTCGCAAACTAGAACAAAAAACGTTTAAATTTCAAAAAACTGAATGGATCACTAGGAAGCTGTCAGGGGGTCCTTGCAGATGCTTCCAGAAGGGAGTAAATGGCAGATAGCTCGGGTATAGGGGAGTTTTTATTAATTTATTCTGACCATAATTCTCTGGTTGATCTACTTTTAGAAATCCATAAGAACTATCTATTTTTCTGGAGGCTGCCTCTGTATGGATTTGTCCTGAGGGGTGACGTCTTTATCCTTGAAGTGAGCAAGAACGAGCTAGCTTATTGGTTCAGGAGCACACCATGCCAGCACCAATGGTTCAGGGTGTTGATGGTCATGCCTGAGAGTACTTCACACCTTTCAATGTTGGATGTCTATAAAATCATGTAAACAATGTTGACAGGAAGAAACTATAACCAGGGACATATACCCAGTTGTACCATACTATTCTGAAGGTATCCCTTGGGAACCCAGAGAAGGGGTGGACCGATGAGTGGGATCTACGCCAGGGAGGAAACTTCACAGATGATTATGCCTAGGCCTACTGGGTAGGTGCATCATGTGAAAAATTTGGGGCAGAGTTAAGGCGAGTGGGACTATATGAGGCAGCTTGGACATCCTAATCTCATATCTATCAGCAGAAGCAGCTGATGCCGGAGTTGCTGAGATACTGGTCATCAAGGACCAATACCTTCCATTTTTACCTTGGAGTGGTTGGCATCTAGCTATGGGATCTACACCAGATTTTGGGGGTCCCAATACTGGGGGAAATAGATGATGAGTTCCTACCTATTGTGTGTGCATGGGAAGATCCAAAGTAGATTCCCCCGCTGGCGATGGAATTAATGGATCTGGTGCTGGTTGAGGACAAGAAGTTGGTGAGTAATGTCCATTTCAAGCATTGGTTCAATCTATTTCTAAACTTTCTTGAAAATATACAGTTTCATGTGAGGCCTCGGACCTTCCTGAAGGGGGTTCAGTGAGGAAAGGAGCACTCGTACTAGCGGCTCTTGGAGGATTTCTAGTGGAAGATGTGTGGGTACAATGTAAATACCGAGAAACAACCAGTGGATAGGTTAGCTACATTCATCGTGGCGCATGTCTATGGTTGAATCCAACCAGTTATGGACACTAACATGGGCGTGCGACTGAGCATGTTCATTATGGTGTCTATGTTGGAGACTGGGGGATGGGTCAACCTCGGGATTCTAATGCTCACCAAGATGTATAAGATACAGTGGCATATCAGTGTGGGGAAGAAACCAAAGAGGATATGTGGGCTATTCCACCTCTTCTATGGGTGGATATCGGCGCATGTCAGGGGAATCTATGAATATATGAACCCCATTTTCCTCTAGGATCAAATTTCCACCCATCCATTTGGAATGTTGTGGGGATCTTTCCGACCAAGTTGACCCTGCAAGTGGTGCTAAATTGGGTCTGGAAGGTGAACGATTTCAATTTCCATCCATTCCAGTTGCCAACATATGTGTTAACTGATAATGGATGGGGAATAAAAAAGAATCATTTCTACCTCCTAACCTTTTGGGGTGGAGTCCTGGTGGCATGGGTTGACCATGAGTCTCTCTGTGAGCCATACACCCAACACCGATTTGCAAGGCAATTTTGGTGTTTGCAGCAGTTGACCCCTCGGGTCTACCTGGGAGTGAACCACTAGGAACACCCATGTGTGATGAGGCAGTTGTGTCTAATGTTCACACAAGAGGATGGTAAGATGTGGAACGATCTGCCTCTGCCCATATTCGTCTTCGGGCCGGTGAAGGAGTACGCCAAGAGCTGGGAGGTGGCTACCCTGGGGAAGATGCTGAAGTAGCCAACCATTCGAGCCAGTGAGGGGTGCCTCCCCAACCCTGAGGCTGGGGCCTAGAAGGTGGCGAGGACATCTCGTGGTGGTAGGGCTGCAGTGGCAGTGAGGCCCGCCCTGGTTGAAATGGAGGCTGCAGTAGTGGATCCAGCGACGATGGTAGACCCCGCAGTCCTAGAGGAGTAGAGTTATCCATAGGGGAGGCCACCAAGGGGATTCCGTAAGATATCCACTTAGGCTCTGGGGAAGCGGTTGCGCCATATAGACATGCTGGAGAACATCATCTTCCCGAAAGCTCGGGACATCTGGGATGTCAACAATAAATTACTCAATCCATCCGAGATGTGGTGACAACTGAATCAACTTGGGATGTATTTTCCAGGGATCGGCCCTATCAGGGCCAACTTTATGGTTTCCTAGGCGGAGGTGGAGCAATAACTGGTCGATATGGAAGACTTCATGCACTCTCAGGGTGCTTTGAGCCCAATGACAGGTCAGGTAAAAGTATTGCTGGATCGAAAATCCCCTCCACAGTTGTCGACTACTGAATTGAGGGAATGCTTTCCTCTGTCAGAAGAATCAGATTAGTCCTCCTGGTGGGAGTAGGCCGGTATAGTGATCCATATGGAGGAATGTGAGGTCGGGGATTCAGACCTAGAGTTGGAAGAGTTCACAGAGGCCCTTGAGGTAAAATACTAAACCCTTTCCCAAAGTTTTTACCCAGTTTTTATAGGACTTCTCAGCTGATATTTGAACTATGCAGGAGGGCCTTATATGAAAAATCCAATCCCACCCTATAGTATATGAAGCTATAGGGACTTTGGGATCTATACTCGTGGCTACGGTGATTACTGTGCCTAGTGGGGCTGGGACACTCTATGGTAGTTCTTCTATAGATTTCAGACTTCTCGACAATATACACAGAGCCACTCCTTGGGGTCCCAATGACAACAACCCAGGAACGAGACTGAATATTCGATTTCTATAATATTCATTTACGAAATCTGTGACTTCCACCCATTGATCAATTTAACTAAAATATGTGCACTTATTGAATGCACAGTTCTTCAAATGGTGTGGGCTACTTTGGAAAGGTTGGTTGGAGTTCCTTGCAGTGCCTTTCCCTAGGGAATGTCAGTGGTCGTGGAAGCATATTTCCAAACCGACCAAGCTATGGAACTCCCGATCACTGGTGGGACCGTTAGCAGGCCATAGCCTATAATAATTGAGGTGGGATCAAATGATGAAGGTCAATCTGATAGCACAGGTCCTACTATACTCGATCAGACACCAGATGCAGACCCTACCGATGAGTTCTTGGGGGTGTTTCTCACATATTAACCTACTAAACCTACGGATTGGGATGAAACGGCCTCCAATGTGGAGGATAGAAAAATCACCCATCACTGGTCATGGAAGCTGATTAAGAAATTCATCAATGAAAACCCTCAAGCACAATTGATAGACCATATGGGGAGGCTTTGGTCTCGGATGCATGAACTGTGCATTGGGGGAGTGGATGCCAAGCGTCCTCACATGATCGTCTGAGATCTCATGGAAGAAAAGATTCGGGAATATGACTGTGGCCTTGGTGTGGGTAGGTAGCAAAGAAAAACAGTGAACATCAAGAGGCTCTAGGAGGCTGAAAATTAGATTCAATAGCTGTAGGTTCAAGTATATGAGCATTCTGCTTTCCTCACCATGCCATTAGAGATCATATTGCATCTGAAGTCCCAGCTGGTAGAGGAAGAAGAGCACATGAAGCAAGCCTCCGAGGAGATGATCATCATCCAAACCAACAAGGAGTAGGCCTAGATCGCAGATGATGAATTGTGCCCCATTTCTGCTAAGGAGGAATGGGAACTGGACAGGTGACAGTGAGTCTTGGATGCCACAATAAAGAGGGTGGTGGAGCAACAATGCTCTTTTGATGGGGTCAACCCATCCATGGGAGGGGTCGATCCCCGGGTGCTGTGATGCATGTAACTTTTGAATGTACTTTCATGATTTGATTATTTATGCTAGATGCATGCATGAGTTCTGTTATTCATTTTCTTTTCTATTGTATTCCTGTTACATTTGTGGAATATCCAACGATCAATCCCTAAGCTCACATGGGTCGGGCTCGATGTGATAAATAACCGATGACCACCTTGTTAGTCCACCTGAATATGAGGGTGCCGACCAAAATTCGGGAATCTAGGGTTGGAACAATCATTACATATTTCTAGGAAGAAATAGGAAGGCCTAACTAGAGAACAAAGGTCTCAGAATAGTTGAATTTCCATTTTCCCAATGAGCTATAGTGCACGAGCAGGGTAACGCCAGGGGTTATGGAATTAATCTGAACAGAGTGGAATGGAATGTTTGAATCATGATACCCAAAATTCGGAACACTATGGAATTTTCGTGTCAAGAAAAGATAACTCTTGACTATATTCAAAACATATTATCCTTATTGTGTTAGCCTGGCATGAGGAAAACAAATGAGGTCCGACTACGGACCATGTTCGAAACATGGGGCCTGACTCAAAATGTTATCCATTAGTCTTTCAGAATGTTATCCCAGGATAGTATACGAGCTATAGGCCGACCACCCATACAATTAGGGGGTTCCTTTAGACTTGAAAGATTAATAGGTTCCAAATAAAGGGCACGCAAATCATGGAGGGTGGAGTGATGGGTTGTTTGAATGGAATTTAACACTCTTGACATTACACCACCGTGGTGGAAACACATTAATTGGGAACATAGGTCAGATCAAGAATCAAACATACATCCAAATAGGACCTCTATAGTAAGGACCTGGAATGCCCTGTAGTTTTATTTCATGCTAAAGAAGATGATAGACATGAAGATTAACATCGTATGGTAAGGACAATGCACACAGTTTTAAATGTCATATTGCCTGGACTGTGATCTGGGCCGAGGGGCCATAAGGGTTAATGACCCTGAGGCTAGGCCTGAGGCGAAATTCTTGGGCATTTCTACATATCCCATAAGGATGAAAATCAATCCCAACGTAGTTCTAATCATGGAGCGGTTAGAGACCAATGCTGATAGGGGAAATCCTCTCTAGCGAGGGATCTGGTGCATCCAATAGTTACTATGGGGCATCCTGAACATGTTCATGGTAGAGCTACAGTTACATAGTTTCCTGAAAGATTTTGGGCCAAGGAGAAGAAAAAAAGGGGGTACGATTTAAAATTCCTAGGGCTAGACCTGTAGACAGAATATCTGGGCGTTCCTATATATCCCACGAGGATGGTAATCAAGCCATACATAGTTCTGAAATGTTTTCATTATGCCTTGTATATAATACGTAGAGAGATCTTATTTTAAGGTCTCAGAGCTCAGACCAGAGATGGTAAGGAATGAGGGAGACACATGTTGAGGTAATTATAAAACCCGACGTGAATGAGGACCTGGAGTCTATATCACCATGTGTTCTTTGAGGAGGTCTCGGGTCGAGGGACTGAAAATAAAAGTTAGGTTGGGCCCGAGGCAAAGAAGATGTGCATTCCTACGTACCCCATCAGAATGGGAATCAAGAAATACATAGTTCTAGACATGGAATGGTAAGGTACTAGTTATAGGGATGATAAGTTCATGTGGGTCTGGTCCACACACCAAAAGAAGCTTCATTTGATAGATATTTTTTGTCCTTTAATATAGATGTGTGTTTTTTTGTGAAGCGATAAACCTATGATATAGAATCCGGGTATCACTGTAGGAATCAAACCGAATGTAGGCATTGAAAAATGGTATGGTGGATGACCAATACCCAACATGATGTCCCCTTGAGTGAGGACATCACAATGCAGTTCCATTTTTCATCATGCGGCCAGGAGGATAATGTCACAGTTTAGGGTCTTGTGATAGGACCAACCATGCATTTAACATCGTTAAATAAATAAAAAACATTTAATTTAATGTGGGACCATAGGGGGAATATGCATGATGTGATAAAGCATACCCAATGTGAATGAGGACAAGTTCCACATCACACCACGCACAATTCTGAAGAAGAGACCTTGGGCTGAGGGGCAAGAAAATGTTAGCTAATATGGTGTTGCACCTATGGAAGAAATGTATAGGTGTTCCTACGTATCCCATGAGGATGGGAATCAATACTTACATAGTTATGGGAATGCAGTTTAATGTCATGCAGGACAAGAGGTAGGAGAGACTAAATCCTAGAAGGGGGGTATGTGGTGTGGTTATTGAAAACTTGACGTGAATGAGGGCATAAACCCACACATTCCACACCATGCAATCCTACAAGAGTTGGGGCCTAAAAGGATAAAAAGAAGATATAATTAGTAGAACCTGAGATGGACCCAAAGACAAGAGGTCCAAGAATTCCTACATATCCTAGGAACATTGGAATCAAGCTATACATACTTCTAAGGGTAGGGTGTATAAGGAGATCTTAGTTAAGGGTCTTAGAGCTTGGACCATGGAGAAGAAAAACTCTTCCAAGAGAGCACAGACCTTGATCTGATCCTTATGCCCACATGAGTCAAACTCGGTGTGGGAAACAAGGGTGGAAGAGGTTTTTGCAACACAAGGGATACATGTAAAGGGGAAATCAGTGTGGATCCTCGAATGATGCCTTACCGCAGTTTTGTCCTCCGAACGTGCAAATGTGCACTGAGGGGTAGTACCAAGAGTGTCAAAATTCCACTTGGATATGATGGGGTGGAAATTTATGTGAATCATGAAACAAAAATTTAAGTTTTTATGGGTTTGGCATGATTATGGAGGATAACTATTGACCATGTTCAAAGCACAACATCCATATCATGTGACCTAGAATGGGAACAACAGATGAGCGCCAACTGCTGACCATATTCATAATGTGAGACTTATATCAATTTGTTGTTCTAAACCCTTGAGGAAGTTGGCCTGTAATGGTAGGAGACACCTTGGGTCGATCATCCATGCCATTTGGGGGTCCCTTCAAATGTGAAAGATAATGAAAGAACAAATTAAGGGGAACAAGAAGCCTGAAAAATGGATAAGGGCATGTTAAGGTAGAATCCAAAATTCTATGTTATGAACCAGAGTACTCTTGGGAACATTGGTGAATCACCAAAGAGGTTTGAGGGGCCCAACATAAGAGCATAAAACTTTAAAATATGAGTGTAGGTAAAGGGAGTTAAGGGATCTCAAGAGAAAGAGGTATGTGATGTGGTTGTTACAAACCCAACATGAATGAGGTCCTCGAGCCTATACCACATTGTATACCCCTCTCCTAGGAGAACTTAGGCCAGGGGGCCAGGAAGATGGTAAGGAGTTTTCCAAGAGATGGGGTTGGACTTGATGAATAAGTGTTTGAGTGGTCCTATGTATCCCATAAAGATGGTAATCAATCCACACGTAGTTCTGATAAAGTATGTTGTGTAGTTTAATGTCATGTAGCAAGGATGCAAATAGGGGAAAGGTATCCCAATGAGTGTTGTGTACAGCACAGCGAGTATCCTGAGGTGAATGATGACACAAGCTCACACCACATCATACAATCCCAAATGAGAACTTGGGCCAAGGGGACAAAAAGGTTGAGGGACTTGAAATGGGAAGTCCCAACTAGTTCAATGTTTAATGTCTTGCGGTGAGGACGGTGGTGCTCTTAGTTTAAGGTCATAGGGCTCAGACTAATAGATTCTTAGTTTAATGTTATATGCATGGGACATGTGAGTGGAGAGGGTGAATCGTCGTGCCAGTGGAAAACTAAAAAATGACAAAAATGATAGAGGATAACTATTGACCATGTTCGCAACATAGTATCTGTCCTTGTGTGACCAGAGTTTGGGGGCAAACAATTTATCATAGACCTTTGAACACATTTGTAACATGGTACTTGTATCAACTTGTTTCTCTAAATCCTTGGGGAAGTTAGACCAAAATGGTAAGAGAGACCTAGGGCCTGGCATCCATGCTGTTTGGGGGTCCTTTTGGATATTAATGGTGATGGAAACCCAAATGATGGGACACACAGTGTATGGTGGGACCTATGCTTGCGAAAGGAAAATAAATGAAGGAGGGATGTATCGAGTGGATATATGTGGCATGGAAAAAATATCCCGATGTGGATGAGGATGTAATTCCATACCACACCACACAATCCTAGATGAGAACATGGGCTCGGGGGCGATAGGGTTGTGGGATCTAAGACGAGAAGTCCCACCCAATTCGCCATTTAACGACTTTCGGTGAGGACAATAGTGATCTTATTCTAAGGTCATAGGGCTCGGACCAGCAGATGTGTGCCCTACCCTTACGCAGGTATTGCCTTACCACAACTCCTAATCCCACGTGAGAAATGTTCGGTGTGGGAAACAAGGAGTAGGACCAGGTTCTCCCCAGCATAAAAGGGCCCGACAGTTGGACTCACACACTTTCTTGAGGAAAACTGACATTTGAAGAGATAGAGGGAGATAATGGACCACTACACCCAATACTTAGGACATATGGGGGTGGTAACAATGAAAAAGGGTAGTTGTTGAACATGTTCGAAATGAAGCATCCGTATCGTGTGACCTGAAATGGGAATCAACAAATGAGCATCGACTGCTAACCATATTCGCAATGCGGTACTTGTATCAACTTTTCATTTGAAACCCTCGAGGACATCGACCTGTAATGGTATGAGAGCCCTTGGTCCAAACATCCACATTGTTTGGGGGCCCTTTTGGATATGAATGATGATAGAGTCCCAAGTACATAGAGTATGTGAAGCATAAATGTGCCCATGAAATTTAACATCAAGCAGTACGGTGAAAGAGGCAGGGATCTCTAGGGAAGGATATATATATGGTGCGGTCACGATGTACCCAACGTAAAGGAGGGAAAAAGCCGGAACCACACCATGTTTTCGGACCCTATGGGAGATCCTAATGTTTGGGGTTGGGCCTATGGATGAAATTTCCGGGTGTTCCTATGTATCCTATAAGGATGGGAATCAAGCCATATGTAGTTCTTTAAGGCCATGTAGTTTAGCGTCTTGTGGTGTAGATGTGGGATAATAGAAGAACGAGGAAGGGCACATTGTGATATCATCATAATCCTAACATGAGTGGGGGTAAAGGGGCATACACGACACCATGCATGACCTTCCAAGAGAACTATACCTAGGGGTAGTCAAAGAGGAATCAGGGGATAGACTCAAGACGAGGCATCTGAGCATTCCTACGTATCCCATGAGCGTGGGAATCAAGCCATAAGTTGTTCTTGAAATTAATTTTAATGTCTTGCAGGACGAGATACAGTTTAATGTCATGTGGGACATAACAGTTTAAGGTCGTGTAGTACCAGATATAGTTTAACGTCATGCCGGGAGAAATACAGTTTAATGTCATGCGATATAATAGGTACTTCTTCCACTCATAGTTTAACATCATACATGACAAATGTTGAATAGCTTTATGTCCTTCAGTTTGGACGAACCATAAATTTTAACGTCTTGTGGTATGGACATAATAGTTTAAGTTCATGTGGGACTAGGTACCATTTAACGTCTTGCAGGATGAAATACAGTTTAATGTCATGTGGTACATAATAGTTTAAGGACATGTAGGACTGGTTTGCTCGGGACAAGTATTGCATGAGGAACTTAGCATTGGTGGGAGGAGGTATAAGCTCCCCATCCATGGTAACCATGGAGTATGCACCATTTGGGTAAATCTTGTGAATAATGTAAGGTTTTTCCCACTTGGGCTCTAACATGGGTGGTTTTTGTCCAGGCATCATTGGTGTTCTCAAGGCCAACAGCAAGTCACCTTGCAAGAAAGAGCGGAGGTAAACTTTTCTTTTGAAAGTTCTAGTTATCTTGTTCTGATGCCTCTATAGATTATGCAGGTCATGAAGCCTATTCTCGTTGAGTGCTTCCAATTCATCCAGATGGATGTTAGCTCCTTTATCTGGTACTTTCTGATTGTAAAAAGTTGTGTGTAGTGATGGTAACTGAATCTCGATGGGTAGGACAGCCTCTGTTCCTTACACCAGGGGATATGGGGTCACCAGTGTGGAATTATGAGTCGTCATCCAATAATACTAGAGGTCATGGGGGATCTTGTTTGACCTACTCTTCTTATTCTGACCAACCATTTTCTGCAAAATGTTATAGAGGGTTTTGTCGAATGCCTTGATCTATCCATTTTCTTACGTGTGATAGCAGGAGGTATAGTTACAACGAATATTATCCTTGGCGTACGATTTCTTCAACTCAGCTTCCCAAGAGGTTGGTTCCATTATCGGTGAGGACGACGTGATGGAATCCGAACAGGTAGATGATATTGGATCTCACAAAGTCAATGACCGAATAGGCCTTGACCTCATTGAGTAGAACCACTTCTGCCCACTTGGAAAAAAAATCCATAGCAGCCAGGATGAGCCTGCACTGACGAGTTGTTGTCTGTGGATATGGTCCCACAATATTGAGTCCCGAGACCAAAAATGGCCAAGAGTACTTGATAGTGTGGAGAGGTTCTGGCAGCTGATGCACAAAGTTGGAATGAATTTTGAATGCATGACACCTCTTCACAAACTCAATGCAGTCATGGATCATGGAGGGCCAAAAATATCCCAGCCTTCAGATTTGGTGAGATAGTTTCAGCCTTGTCTGATGAGACCTGCAAGAACCATCATGAAACTCCTGCATGACTTGAGAAATCTCATCTTCTTGAATGCAATGGAAGAGAACCCCATAAAACCCGCACTTGTATAGGATCTACTCAAGACCAATACCACTCTGGAGGGTAAACTGTAGCATGAAACGTCGGATTCTCTTGCGCTCGACCAGATCCTCTACGAGATTACTGTTTTTGAGATACTTGAAAAAGGAGGTTCTCCAGTTTGGAGTCACCTCAATCAATGAATTTGGGGGACCTGTAGGTCCTGATGTAGAGGCGTCGCTGGTAAGGTGGCTTACCTTTGGGTTGTCATTGTCAACTGGAGTGACAGGAGTGATGACTCTTTAGTGTGCCACATGTATAATCAAATCATCCTATTCAGGCTCTATAAGTGATTCAGCTACGCTATCCAAGGCGTCATCTTGTCCGTTCTTGGATTGAGGGACATGAGTAACTTCTGGTTGAGATGGGAACTAAACTATCATCCAGAGGGTGAGTTCTAATAGGTGTACAGGCTCTGGGTTTCTGATGAAAAAGTCATTGTTAATCTTCTTGATGACTAGTTTAGAGTCCCCTTTCACATGCAAGTGGGGAACATCAATCTCGAGGGCTAGTTCGAGGCCAATGATGAGAGCCTATTACTCCACCTCATTGTTGGTGCAGCATTCTGATAGCTTGAATGAATATGGAAAAACGATTAGTGATGAGGTATTGAAGATGATACCCATGCCTACTCTATTGATCCTAGGGTCATTGAGATTTCTGCTGGTAGGGCTCCAGGAAGTGTCATCAAAGTGAATTTTCCAGCACGGGGTGGCTTTATCTACAGAGAGGATGGCCTCATTGGGAAAATCAAGGTCTAGGGACTGGTCAGCGAGAGCAGGATGGGCAGCAAGGAAATATGCCAATGATTTCCCCTTAATATCCTTTTGAGGGAAAAACCTAATGTCAAACTACTAAAGGATTACTACCCAACAATCTAGATGGCATGTCAGCATGGGGAGGTTTAGGCTGTAATTTCGTGGATCCACTTGGGACACCAGCTGTACCTCATGGTGCTGCAAGAAATGTCTCAATTTTTGTACTATGAATACCAGCGCGAGGAAACTCTTCTCAATAGTAGATTATCTAGTCACTTTATCAAGGAGCATTATACTGAGATAGTAGAGACTATTCTATGTTCCCTCATTTTTCTTTTGGGTGAGAAGGGTTTTGAGAGATCGTTCTAGGGTGATCACATAAAGGACCAGTGGCTTTCCATAGACATGTGGCATTAAGACCGGTGGATGGAGAAGATACTGCTTGATTTCCTCAAAAGCAGTCTTACATTATTTGTCCCACTTATAGAAAATGCCTTTCTTCATGAGCCTAGAAAAGGGCTTACATTTGCTAGCTAGATTCATGAAGAATCAGTTTATGTCAGTTAAGTGGCCTTGGAAACCTTGAAGCCCCTGAAGGTTTCTTAGGGGAGACATATGGTTTATGGCCTTGATCTTATATGGGTCGATCTCAAAGCCCCTATATCTGACAAAAAATCCAAGAAACTTCCCAAAGGTGACCCGAAGGGAACACTTTGAAGGGTTTATCTTCAGGTGGATGGAATGAAGAAATCTGAACACTTTATCAAGGTCATTAAGATTGTCCTGATGCTTGCAAGATTTAACCACCAGATCTTCCACGCAGCATTCCACCAGTGTCCCAAGGATCAGATTAAATATACGATGCATAGCTCGTTGATAGGTGGAACCTTTATTCTTTAGAGCAAAGGGCATGACTTGTAAAAATAAAAAAACCTTGTGGTTCCCTGAAGGCTGTAGAATACTCATCCTGAGGATCCATTTGAATCTGATTATACTGAGAGTAACCATCCATGAAGGAGAGGTCTTGGAACCCAACTGTAGTGTCAATTAACAATTCTGTCACAAGGAGGGGAAATCATCCATCAATCAATGATTGTTTAGATCCTAGAATTCGATGCAGGCTCTGATCTGTCTCTTATTCTTCTTGACTTGCACAATGTCCATTTGGGGTACTAGACCTCCTTATAAAAATTGACTCTGATGAGATTATCAACTTGTACCACAACCATTGAACAATAAAAAGGGTGCATCTTTCTAGAAGGCTGCTTAAACCCGCAATGGTTTGCTTGGAGTTCGAGGTGGTGGATGAAAACCTAGGAATCTAGCCTTGGAATTTAATTATAGCTTCATGAAAATAAATCACGATGTTACTTGAGGAAGTCCACGTAGTTTTGTTGCTCCATTAGGGGCATAGAGGCACTGATCAATGTGGTTTTTTGGTCCACCTCACTATTGAGGTTCACTGGTACCAATTCATTGATTGTAGTGGAGATCTCCCTCTTCAAAGGTGGGGGAGCATTCTAAAAAACCTCTTCTTTCACTTATGGAGGAGGGATCCTCAGAGGGAGGAGTTTCTTTTGAGTCAAAAGATCCTGATGGGAGACGAGTACCAGCCTGAGCAGCGGTGGACACTACATCGGGGGACTCCTGTGTTGCCAAAACTATAGTGATGAAGGTTGTCGATCCGATCCCATCAGATCTTCAGACCAAGGGTCCACACTTGATGATAATGAAGAAATAGTGATGCATTGGCTTGATCCGGTTTATCCCATCCTGGTGAAACAAGCAAGTATGGCGTATTGTTGTTGTCATGGGGTGGACATCCTAATACCTTATGGGTGTAGGGGGCTCTGGGATTGCACGATCCTGATTCTTGTAGGAGTATGAGGTGATTTTCCAACATTTATTATACATGGGAATGTGCTCCCCCCTCGTTCCAGAAACAATGAAGAATTGTCCCATGTATGGGGTTGTATCCTCTAATTGGTGGATTGGAAAGATGTAGGCATCATCTAAATCTGCCCACGGGTCAGTTGTACCTGGATCATGCTTAACCTTGTTATCCTGAATCTGTTTTTCCTTTCTCTTGTAATAGTCAGCATCCAGATAGTGGTATTCACAAGAGGCAAAGGGAAACGTGTCACCTTGAATTATTCCCACTCGACCATTATGGGAGTGCTTGAGGCACTCGTGATACGATGAAGGAACTACCTCATGAAGATAAAGCCATGGACTACCCATAAATGTGTTGTAAGTAGTGTCCCGTGAAACAACCATGAACTCAGTACCGGATATTAGACCACCAAACTAGGTCTTTAGGTTGATCTTGGTGACTGGTGTCTATTCCGTCCTATCATAACATTGAATTTTCAGGTCATAGGGACTCTGATCATCCTCGGCCAACCCCAGTTTTTGCCGTGGTCAAGTGGGGATTAGGTTGATCCCAGAACCTATTTCGACAAGATAGCAACGAACCTCTATGCCATTAAAATGTACGGTGATGTACATTGGGAGGATGGGCCCCTGTATGGGAGATCCTTCATCTCTCTTGAGAATGAGATAATGGCCTGGAATTCAGTGTCCTCAATTACCTCATCATGGAAGGCTTCTACGGCTTCTACCTCTATCTCAAACTGAAGGGGGCTTTATAAATCCTTGGAATGTGATTCGTGCATATCTACTGAAAATCGAAGGGCCACAAGGATGGAGAGCCTTGCTGGAATTCTGGTAAGATGTTTTAGGACATCATACTTATATTTCAGGCGTTATCTTCTACTTATAGGATGTCGCTCTGTAACAGGAGGTATGGAGGGCCCTGATGGCTAGAACGGTGGCTGACTGGTGCTGGGAATATCTCACTGCTCACTAGTCGAATTCTGTGGAGTGACTACCGGATGAGGCTAGATGACAGATAATTGTCTGTAGCATAGAGTGGCTATTCATGACAAGGTTTAGGTGGCTCTGCCTGATCAATAAACAAAAATGGGGGCGAGGGAGGATCTGATGACACTAGATGAGAAGGCTGCACATGCTGAGCTCTGCGATGGGCCTGCTACCTAGTTTTGGTAGCATGCATATCTTGGCAGGAAATACTAACTGAGGAACTCTGATGACCCATATTTCCACGGATTCTTCTACACTGAAGATGGATGGGAACATTGGGAGGATCCACCCGGTGCTCCTTGCCTCCATAAATTATGTTGGGGTTTACCTGCTCTATGGTGTTAACCGAGGCGTACCGTTGATTGTCACTTGAAGAATCATCCACTACTGGATGAATTCTGGGGGAATCGCTATTCCTGGGGGCATGAATTCACTGAGAGTATGGGATGATGATGGCCGCCATAGAGCAAGGAGGCTAGAGGCTTCACGATCTGATTGATGTTTGTGAAGCTGCTATGAAGGAAGGAGGTGAGAGGCTCTGCGATCTGATTGATGTTTGCAAAGCCTCCGTGGAGAAAAGAGGTGGGAGGATCTGTGGTAACAAGAAATTTCTACATAGATTTTCACCAAGATATCTCTACTTCACGACGCCTCTTACCTATAAATATAGGGCTCCCCTCGAGCCCAAAGGAAAGATCCTATGACCTTTCGCCTTCTTAGCTCTCAAATCGTGAAGCACTTTTGGTTCTTCGAAACATGAGCTCTTCAAGGTACTTGAGCATCGTGAAGGACATTTATCTTGGGTTAAACATAGCCCCTCTTCAAAGAGGGGTGCCCTTCGTAGATCCCACGGTCTATTGTGAAGGAAGGGGAACCCCAAGGGGACTTGGGTCTTCACAGAGAACTTATGCTTCGCTATGTACCCTCCATGCACATGTAACCCACATGCTAAGGCAGGATCACTGTGCTTCGCAAAGCACAATGCTTCGTAGTGGTACATTTTGTAAGGAATCCTTGCTTCACAAAGCAGTTCTCCACGAAAGCCTTTCCACTTCGCGAAGCACCGTCCATGTAAACCTACTCCCTATGTGTAATACCCCAACCCCAGTTACCCAGAGTCGGTGCATTATTACGTAAAATTGGCATGATCACAAAAGATCAAGTCTCGAAAGACCTATTAGTTTAGTAGCCTTGGAAACACTAGATACATTCATAAATGTTACATTACATCATAAAGTGAAAAACTACAATAACATGGTCTCCATAGTCCACACTCATATACCCTTCAGACTATCCCTGTAGGTCAGTCATAAAATATTTCTTCACATCCTATAAAAATTAAAACATATAAAGGGGTGAGCTCAGATTCTCAGTAATGATAACAATGTAGCGGAAACTTTCATAAATAAACATAAACATTTAAGGCAATGTATAACTAAAAAAAGCCTTTTAAACTTAAACTTCAACATAATATTGCAAAAATAAAATGAAATATTTCCATTTACTTATTCACATGGATATTCTACTAGTCGAATAATCACATGCAATATCAATAACCACTTTCATAATGATGGAATGCATAATTCTAGACTATCATAACCACAGGGACAAGGCCTCGTGCCAATACTACAAATAAGATTTTGTCAAGGTCTTGTTCCAAGACACTAGATTGTCTCATGAGACCTAACGATGCATCGAAGAGCTATAGCGGTATTCACCCGTCACTTATTAAGTCCAATGCATTCCTTATATTAAAAGGTTTAAACATATCATAAACCATAACATAATCGTATCACATAAAACATGCTTAAAAGAAACATAACATTTACACATTTCAATCACAAGATATCAATACAACACATTGATATAATAAAAACATTATCAAAACCATTTTCAATACCAAAATAAAAGAAAATTAAAACATGGTATTTATTTTTCATTTTAAGAAAAAGTTATGGCTTGTAGAAGAAGCTGAAACTCAAATAATAGTAACGGCGGCGGAGAAGTCGTTGTCACCGCATACGTACGACACAAAAACATTCCCTTTTGTCATTTAGTAAAACTCTTCGTGTAAAAAATATTCCTTTTTAATAAACGTAAAAGTCAATGGGGTTTATACACCGTATAAAATAAATTTGTGTATAAAAAAAATATGCCTCAATGAAAGGAGATTGAGACGAAGTCCCTTACCTCGTGTCTGACTTGACTTGATAGTTCTTTAACCTCCTGAATAATAAACTAGAGTTAATTTCTACTTGCTTAAGAACCTTTTTGAAGTTCATTATTCCTTTTATATCACTTATTTCCATGTTATGAAAATTATGTAGTCGTTTAAGTTAATAACGGTCGTTTTGTCGATCTTTGGTACTTGAGTCAACAATAAACTTCTTATAATTACAAGTTAAATATGTGTTAGAATATCCATTATATCTAGAATTATATTAATGATGTATATATCATATATATCATATATATCCAGTATATACATGAATTTATAATATTACATAACATTTAGAGGTAAGAAATGAAATGCACCGTTCATGGAGACGGTAAGCCGTACGTACACATGAACGCTACTTTCATTTATATTTTGTATTTAATGGAATGAAATCATAATGATATAAAGGTATATTATAATTCCAGTATAATATCATATATAATATCATTTACTCAATCCTTTATACGTCCCACATATGTCATTAACGATTCAAATCTCTTTAAGGGGGCGGTAGTCTACACTTCCTAAAATGAAATTATCGCGTTTACCCATAATGGAAATCATAAAGGTATGCCATAAATTAAAAATACAGAAGCATAAGGAAAAAATAAACAAAATATATATCATATATAAATATAGTGACATCTTAATGGCCACCATGAGAGGTGTTAAAAGAATATTGAACAATCATCATTTCGTGAGGCAGTAATTCACCACCCACAGAAACAGTATGTTCTTTAACCATTAGACGAAGGTGTGTGTAAGTGTAAATCAAATAATTCTCATAAAAACATCATATTATATTGAATATACTGTTTTTGTTATAAAATAAAGGAATAAAAAGAGTTTAAGGGGTTGTAGAAGCAAAATAATACAAAAGAACATAAGAGAATAAATTACCTTAAAACCGGGTAACTCTTTTTGTTTTGAGCCAAAGGCTTATTTGGGAAGACTTCTGCCCAAAGTGAGGCTTATAAGAGTAAGAGAGGGAAGTTGAGAGAGTATTTGGGCATAGTGTTTCCAAGCCAAATGGCTTTGGTGTTGTGAATAAGGTGGTAGAGGTGGGGGCCTTTTATAAGAGGAGAGGAGGGGCACTCTTGGAAAGTCATGAAATGTCACTTTATTTTAAAATGTTTTTTGGATTTTAAAGATCCCACAATTATATATTTCAAGTATTAGGTGATAAGGGTTCGAAATATACTCATCCAATAGGTTTTTGACAAGTTTAAGTCTTATATTTTACCTTATCGTTTCATTTTATTTAAATCGTTCATTAATGAGGTAATCGTTGCATCATCATGGTGTCATAAATAAATTAATTTATTTAATGTCTAAAAATTATAAAAAAACTACTATGATATATAAAATCTTTTTATCTTTCCAATTATTCTTTATAGTCAAAAATATGACTTGTATAACCCCATGTAAAAATTGTTTTAGTAAAACAATACATGTTTGTGACATTTTTATTTTAACATTAAATAAAATGTTATTAATGTCATTTTCTTACCCAAGTGGCTCCATGGGGTCCCCTAGTTGACCCATGGATTATCTTGGTCGGCCATGACTCATATAATAAGGTTAGGACATGTTTCAATGTAATTTCATATTATTATAACATTATTTTTACCTTAAATTACACAAATTACCTTTAATCGCGATTAATAAAAATTAAAAGTTACTATTCACCAAAAAAAATATTTTAATCTCATTGAACCACATTTTAAATCTTAATGAAAACCATGTATGTTGGTTTTTTGAAAATCAAATCACAGAAGTGGTAAAGTTTCATTTAAACGAAAAATCAGTTTTTTAACTACCACTTAGTGGTTTCACTATTCATCAACAATTGATGTTTTTCAGAAAAATACCAAAAATTCACCCTAAGATATATTTGATATTCTAAATTCAAAAATGATTTCTATTTTACAAAATTAAAAACATATAAGTTGCATTAATTAATTTAATAATTAATTCTCGTTGTCAAATCAAATAGCGTGTTTTTAAGAAACAATATCAATCAAAAGATTGACAATTGTTTATGTCCAATTTCAAAGTGAAATTAATTCTAATGACCACCATTGGATAAAATGGTAAAATTATATTCTAATTATACTTTAAAACCACTCAATATTATAATATATCACTATAAATTATTTTGATTAAAAAAGTTGTTTTTAAGTATTTTTCACTATTCATCGAAAATGGATGTTCTCAGAAAAATACCAAAAATTCAACATAGGCTAATTTCGATATTACAAATCCAAAAATGAAGTCCATTTTGAAATATAAAATTTATATAATTTCAAAAATTGGGTATTACTATTCATAATGGCTACTTTGATTGGTCGCGGTGTGTTAGAATCTCGAACTTGCGTACAATGCAAGTTATTGTATTATTGAAAGAGAATCGTACCGTGGAAGCTTGTGGTGTTACATTCTCCCCTCCTTCAATAAATTGAATCCTCGCAATTTTAAAATGTTCTTTGAAAATAAAAAGGTTGAAAATAGAAAATACCTTTGTGGAAAACCCACATCAGAAATAAGGTTGATAAAATTTAGCCTTAATAAGAGGGAAAGTGAAATGAAGAAAAGACACCACAAAATTATGATCTTGATGAGGAGAACATTGGTGGATATTATAGACATATAATTGGAGGAAAAACGTAAATATTTGTAGGGAGTTATTGATTTCATCAATCACAAACAAGTGTAAAATTGAGGGCCTCAAAGCCTTCAATCTATATTGATTTAAAATATCATCAGTTCAACAAAACATAAGGTATTAGGATAACACATTTTTTTGTTTTAATATCCCTTTCCTAAAGTTTAAGAATTAATTTATTCAAGAATAAGATATAGGTATATATATATGCTTGACAAGTAGAGTTTCAACCATCAACTAATTTCTACCACAAACTCATCTTTCACTCAAAAAGATAATAGATCTCAAAAATATTATATTTATCCTAATCGTACAAGGTTCAAAATATTAACACATACCATTTATATTAGGAAAAATATTTTGTAATAACCAGGGACTTCCTATAGGCTAGTGGCAGGTAATAAAGACTTATCGCACTATGGTTGTGGGTTCGATTCCTACAGCTTTGTCCGACGCAACGAGTTATCCCCCGACCTGCAGGTTGTCCTTTTCCAAAACAATAGTATTATAATATTCCAAAAATAATCTTCAGAAATTTTTTAACCTAAATATCCAAAGTTAAACTTAATCCATTCCAACCTTTATAGTTATCCAAAATACCTCTTTCCAAACTCACAATCCAAATTTTATAAGGAAGGTAAACACAATGAATATCCTTTTTCCGCGTAATAACATGTGAACACCTTCATCGTGTATTTTTTTAAAACACTAGAACATCCTGAATTACCATAAATCCTTATTTATTATATTCATGATCCCTTATTCCTTATAGAATACTAGATATACTCCTTCTATCCAAAAATGTATACAAATCATTAATCAATTTCAAGGAAGTCAAGAATATCCAAAATAATTTAACCAAATCAATCATGTATTATTCCAAAATCACTATCTCGGTATCAGAACCATATTATGGCTTATCTTTCTCTCAACCATATATTTTCCAAATATTTAACCTGTTATTGAGTCACTTTTCTTGCTTCCACACAATCTCAAGTCCTTAATGAAATAGTACTTCATTACAATACTTATATACTCCATAATTATTATAACCAGTAAATCATTGATAAAACACTCAAATGACATAATTATTTAATAAAAACATAATAACTCTAATCATTCCTCCTCATCTGCGGTAGTATCATAACTTTATTATTATCCAATAGCATCATTTTGGGAATACTCTGATTATTTGGACTTTGGTTTGCGTAGTGTCCCCACTCCTTGCAGATGAAGCATTGTACATTTGAAACCTTTTTCTTACCCTTGCAGTCACGCAGTTGGTATCCTTTTTCTCCACACTTATAACAAACTCTCATTCCCTTCAGGAAAGTTCCAAGGTATTTCTTCCCACAGTTATCACATATTGGAAAATTATTCTTTTCCCTCTTCCCTTTATCCATCTTTCTCTCTTCCATCCTTTTCTTCTCTTTCTTCCATTCAAATCCATAGGACTCAGAGAATTATTTACTTATCTTCTTAACACATGATATTATTTCTTCATATGTTGAGAATACATGGGAGACTATTCCCCTTATAAATGTTGGATTAATACCATGAAAGATATGATCCTTCTTACTCTTTGGATCATACGTATTGTTGGAGTTCACATTCCTTCTACTGGGCATCATTTCTATACAATGGCATAAACTAGGTCAGTTTATGAATTGTAATGAATAATTCCAAACATGTAAAATACTTAACGTAAATTGAACAGTTTATAGATATAATCCATAATCATAAAGATGTTTTCTTTGAGGAAGTATATACACATAAACCCTTCATAATGATTTGTAAAGAAAATGAGAATTATCCTAAGAATATACCTCGAGAGTTTCGTAACCAAGAGTGCAGTAAGGCCCATTGTCGTGCACCACTTCTCATTCGATTCTAGCTCAAAGTGGTGTTTTTGGGTTTTACCCCTAGGTACAACTGTTCCAGAGCCGCCTCTACCTGCTCGTATCCAGACAGGGATGTATTTCTCAGAAAACTCAAAAAATATCTATAATACCAAAATTCTAGGAAGTTCTTCTATACTAATCCTGAAAGTCTATTTTAGGATAGGTGCTCTAATCAGAGTTTATCTAAATATAGCTTCCAAGGTTAGTACTAAACTGCCTCTGATACCAACTGTAATGCCCCAACCCCAGTTACCCAGAGTCGGTACATTATTACGTAACATTGGTATGATCACAAAAGATCAAGTCTCGAAAGACCGATTAGTTTAGTAGCCTTGGAAACACTAGATACATTCATAAATGTTACATTACATCATAAAGTGAAAAACTTCAATAACATGGTCTCTATAGTCCACACTCATATCCCCTTCAGACTATCCCTACAGGTCAGTCATAAAATATTTCTTCACATCCTAGAAAAATTAAAACATAGAAAGGGGTGAGTTGAGATGCTCAGTAAGGATAACAATACAGCAGAAACTTTCATAAATAAACATAAACATTTAAGGCAATGTATAACTAAAAAAAAAGCCTTTTAAACTTGAACTTCAACATAATATGGAATAATAAAATGAAATAATTCCATTTACTTATTCACATGGATATTCTACTAGTCGAATAATCACATGAAATATCAATAACCACTTTCATAATGATGGAATCCATAATTCCAGACTATCATAACCACGTAGCCAAGGCCTCGTGCCAAGACTACAAATAAGATTTTTTCAAGGCCTCGTTCCAAGACACTAGTTTGTCTCATGAGACCTACTGATGAATCGAGGAGTTTTAGCAGGCTCCACCCATCACTTATTAAGTCCAATGCATTCCTTATATGAAAAATTTTAATCATATCATAAACCATAACATAATCGTATCACATAAAACATGCTTAAAGGAAACATAACATTTCCACATTTCAATCACAAGATATAAAAAAAACACATTGATATAATAAAAACATTATCAAAACCATTTTCAATACAAAAATAAACAAAAAGTAAAACATGGTATTTATTTTTCATTTTAAGAAAAATTTATGGCTTGTAGAGGAAGCCGAAACTCAAATAATGGTCACAGCGGCAGAGAAGTCATTGTCACCGCATACGTACGAAAAAAAACATTCCCTTTTGTCTTTTAGTAAAATTTTTCATATAAAAAATATTCCTTTTGTATAAACATAAAATTCAAAGGGGTTTATACACCGTATAAAATAAAGTTGTGTATAAAAAAAATATGCCTCAATGAAAGGAGATTGAGACGAAGTCCCTTACCTCGTGTCCAACTTGACTCGATCATTCTTTAACCTCCTGAATAATAAACTAGAGATAATTTATACTTTCTTAAGAACCTTTTTGAATTTCATTATTCCTTTTATATCACTTATTACCATGTTATGAAAATTATGTAGTCGTTTAAGTTAATAACGGCCGTTTTGTCGTTCTTTGGTACTTGAGTCAACAATAAACTTCTTATAATTACAAGTTGTTTATGTGTTAGAATATCCATTATCTACAAAATTATATTAATGATTTAGATATAATATATATCATATATATCCAGTATATACATGCATTTATAATATTACATAACATTTAGAGGTAAGAAATGAAATGCACCGTTCATGGAGACGGTAATCCGTACGTACGCATGAACGCTACTTTCATTTCTATTTCATATTTAATGGAATGAAATCATAATGATATAAAGGTATATTATAATTATAGTATAATATCATATATAATATAATTTACTCCATCCTTTATACATCCCACGTATGGCATTAACGATTCAAATCACTTTGAGGGGGCGGTAGTCCGCACTTCCTAAAATGAAATTATCTCACTTACCCATAATGGAAATCATAAAGGAATGCCATAAATTAAAAATACAGAAGCATAAGTAAAACATAAACATAATATATATTATATATAAATATAGTTACATCTTAATGGCCACCATGAGAGGTGTTAAAATAAGATTGAACAATCATCGTTTCGTGAGGCAGTAATTCGCCACCCACATAAACAGTATGTTCTTTAACCATTAGACGAAGGTGTGTGTAAGTGTAAATCAAAAACTTCTCATAAAAACATTATAGTATATTTAAGATACTGGTGTTGTTATAAAATAAAGTAATAGAAATATTTTAATGGGTTGGAGAAGCAAAATAATACAAAATAACATAAGAGAATACATTACCTTAAAATCGTGTAACTCTTTTTGTTTTGAGCCAAAGGATTCCTTGGGAAGACTTCTGCCCAAAGTGAGGCTTCTAGGAGTAAGAGAGGGAAGTTGAGAGAGTATTTGGGCAGAGTTTGGCTGAGCCAAATGTCTTTGGTGTTGTGAATAAGGTGGTAGAGGTGGGGGCCTTTTATAAGAGGAGAGGAGGGGCACTCTTGGCAAGTCATGAAATGTCACTTTATTTTAAAATGATTTTAAGATTTTAAAGGTCCCAAAATTATATATTTAGAGTATAAGGTGATAAGGGTTATAAATATACTCATCCAATAGGTTTTTGAAAAGTGTAAGTCTTAGATTTTACCTTATCTTTTCATTTTATTTAAATCGTTCATTAATGAGGTAATCGCTGCATCATCATGGTGTCATAAATAAATTAATTTATTTAATGTCTAAAAATTATAAAAAACTACTATGATGTAGGAAAGATTTTTAAATTTCCAATTATTATTTATAGTCAAAAATATGACTTGTATAACCCCATGTAAAAATTGTTTTAGTAAAATAATACATGTTTGTGACATTTTTATTTTAACATTAAATAAAATGTTATTAATGTCATTTTCTTACCCAAGTGGCAACATGGAGTCCCCAAGTTGGCCGATGGATTGTCTTGGTCGGCCATGACTCATCCAATAATGGTAGGACATGTGTCAAGGTAATTTCATATTATTATAACATTATTTTTACCTTAAATTACACAAATTACCTTTAATCGCGATTAATAAAACTTAAAAGTTACTATTCACCAAAAAATTATTTTAATCCCATAAAACCACATTTTACATCTTAATGAAAACCATATATGTCGGATTTTTGAAAATCAAATCACAGAAGTGGTAAAGTTTCATTTAAACGAAAAATCAGTTTTTTAACTACCACTTAGTGGTTTCTCTATTCATCAACAATTGATGTTTTTCAGAAAAATACCAAAAATTCACCCTAAGCTATATTTGATATTCTAAATTCAAAAATGATGTCTATTTTACAAAATTAAAAACATATAAGTTTCATTAATTAATTTAATAATTAATTTCCATTGTCAAAACAAATAGCGTGTTTTTAAGAAACAATATCAATCAAAAGATTGGAAATTGTTTATGTCCAATTTCAAAGTGAAATTAATTATAATGACCAAAATTGGATAAAATGGTAAAATTATATTCTAATTATAGTTTAAAACCACTCAATATTATAATTTATCACTATAAATTATTTTGATTAAAAAAGTTTCTTTTAAGTATTTTTCACTATTCATCGAAAATTGGATGTTCTCAGAAAAATACAAAAAATTTAACATAGGCTAATTTCGATATTCCAAATCAAAAAATGAAGTCAATTTTGAAATATAAAATTTATATAATTTCAAAAAGTGGGTATTACTATTCATAACAGCTACTTTAATTGGTCGCGGTGTGTTAGAATCTCGAACTTGCGTACAATGCAAGCTATTTCATTATTGAAAGAGAAGCGTACCGTGGAAGCTTGGGGTGTTACACTATGCCTATGCAAGGCCACTTTACTTCATGAAGTAAACCCCTTGGAAAGCTCCTCCACTACATTGAGCACCAGAGATTCACAAGGCCTCGTTTTGGAAACCCCTTTGCTCTGCACCCCCTTTTCCCATGCGACCCTCTAGGTTTACATGAAGTGATTTCAATGTCACTTGGGCAGTGCTTACCGTTCTATTGATTTGTATCATGCTTCTTCGCATAGGCACACTAACGGTTATTTGTTCTTCACATAGTCATGCTAATGAGGGATCCTCAGTGGATCACTCCATGACACTCCCTCCTTACGGCATTACTGATGCCTTCCCTTCCCCAAGGGGTGGGAGGTACCGATCATGTAAGTCCTAGGGGGAATGGAGTTAACCTGCCTCATCTGAGCTGTAGGACGTTAAATTACGAAGTGCCATAGTCCTCACCTCGTGATGTTAAACTGTAACCTCACCTCGCGCACTCTATGCAGGGTACCCCGTCTCGTACATTCTTTATGCCTGATCGTCTCCACAAGAGTGATATCTTCCTCACATGGAATGAGATCCTCTTTGTCAAAGAGACGCCTGCCCGTGGGGAAGGAAAACCACCTTGGTGTAAGCCCCTATCCTTTCTTGTGGGAGGCAGTATCCCAGATCCTCCTCCTCTCTTCTGTGCCAAAGACCATAGGAGATATGGGCATCGGGACCTTCGTTATCCCGTCCCTCTCTTGTTGGGATTTGTCTCCACCCGAGCCTCCATCTTGTAGTAAGTCCCAATCACCATATCCTTGGGATGTTAACCATGCGTAAGCCCATGTTTCCTCTTTGGGTGGCTAACCACGTGTAATCCCCACTCCACTTCCCACGAACACACCTTTCACGACGTGATCATCAAGTCTTTATTGCCTCTTTTTTCTCACACAGAGCATGGCACAAATGGGTTTAGAGTAAGCGTTGACCATGGAATCCACTTCGGGCCGCCCTAGAGTGTAAGCCTCAACACCATCCCGAACTATGTGGAAGGCAAGGTATGTAGGAAGACTCCCTGAGGTTCAAGCCCAACAACCATTGGTCCCGATCAATTTACATTGGTTCACCAACACTCTGGAACTACGGGTACTTTGATCCTTTCTAAGGAAAGGTGAATAGGAAGCCTCCCTTAAGTTCAACCCCAACACCTATTGGTCCCGACCCCCTTCACGTCGGTTCACCAAACCATCCTGAAGTACGTGGACTTGGATCCTTTCCAATGCAAGTTACGTAGGATGCCTCCCTAAGGTTCAATATCAACACTTATTGGTCTCGACCCCCTTCACGTCAGTTCACCAACACTGTCCAGAAGTATTGGAACTTTGATCCTTGCTTAGGAAAGGTATGTAGGAAGCCTCCCTAAGGTTCAATCCCAACAACCATTGGTCCCGACCACTTCACGTCGGTTCACCAAACCATCTAGAACTATAGGGACTTTGATCATTACCATGGAAAGGTATGTAGGAAGCCTCCCTGTGGTTCAAGACCAACACCTATCAGTCCCGACCCCCTTCATGTTAGCTTACAAACACCATTCCGAACTACGTGGACTTTGATCATTGCCAAGGCAAGATACGTAGGATGCCTACCTAAGGTTCAATACCAACACCCATCAGTCCCGAACACTTCATGTTGGCCCACCCCCATCCGGCATGATGTTAAACTGTAATCCCCTTTTTTTCCCGCATGACACTAAAATATTCCCCAATTAGAGGTAAGTTGTTGTCAACCCCAATCAGTGGTAAGCCATTTTCAACCACAATAGATGGTAAGATGTCGTGTTCCCCAATCAATGATAATTCATTGTAGTCCCCTTTGTTTGGACCCACATATCTGGTCCACCCTCTAGTGTAAGACCAAACTTGGGCTGCTAACCATGCGTAAGCCCCAACATGTCATCAGGTCGTTGTCCCCTGTTCACATCCCGATTCCATGCCTCGTTATGAACTACGTGGACTTTGATCCTTTCCAAGGCAAGGTACGTAGGAAGCCTATTTGAGGTTCAAGTCCATCACCCATGTATCATCCCAGTCTCTCCCTTGATCCTATGTGTTTCAGGAAGGTCATGACCCAACCCGGAGGTTTCACTTCCTCTGGGTCCCCTCCATACAGGTCACCTCCTTAGGTGTCCCATCACATCACCGAACTATGCAGACTTTGATTCCCTACCATGGGTATTTATAAGAATACTCTATGAAGCTCGAGCCCAACACTACTGTCACCTTCATGATGGTTCCATCTCATTCCCTACAACTTCATTAAACTCTCCATCATCCATCCTGATTCTTACCCGGGCCACCACATCCCAATGAGATCTTGTCGTCCCCCCCTCCACTGCCCTTAGCAGTAATCAGGTACCTAAACAAGAATTATCCCCAGCATTAGTGTTCCCTTCAGGGGTTTCACCTATCTGATCCACTCTTGCCAGTGTTCCGATCAGTTCGATCTGTCTCCTCAAGACGTTAAACTCACGTCATACCTTGTGTTAAACATGAGAAGCTGAGATAAACCTCAAAGACATGCTATGGCATATGATTTCCCGCATTCGTCATGGGATGTATCAGGCTTCCGTGACCTCGAGAATCCCTATCATAAGGGGAAGGAACCTAAAATATCTAGTGTTCCAACCTCCATACACACCAGTGATGTCCAATGTGACTACTCCCCCGACCGAAGGTTACTTCCCTGACTAGACCCCTTGGAATGTTCTGATAGAAGCAGTGTAATTAACCGACATCTATGAAGACATGGCACCTGGAATAGTTTCCTGAAAGACATCTTAATCTCTGAGGGAGACCCAGAATAGGTGACGAGTTTCGAGTAGGAATCCATAGAAGGAGGAACCAATATCCCATCATCCTGTTTTGATCAAGGAAAAAACATCCTTGAATAAGATATGGATATTTCTCATCCTTGGAAAGAGGGAATGCGGGGAAATAGCTACACATCCACTGAAACAGAAGAATACGCATTCCCCAGTGAAAGCATCAAAAATAACTACTGATTGAATTCTCTATCTAAGTGATAAACGAACAATATGACTTTATCTTATTTAGAGTATTAGAGGATATAGAATAAATTCTCAATCTATTTAATTCATTATTTCATGATGAGTGGATTAGAAGATATAATAAACCTAGGATTCCTTTTTATAAAGAATGATTTATCTGCAACTTGTTCTTTCCTTGGATAAGGAGGGTGTTCCACGTGATTTAGGTTATTATTTATAACTTAAGTTAGTTGATATAGTAATAAAATTAATTTCTCAGATCCTACTCCCGTCACTACAAAAAAACCTGGGTTTAGTGGCGGTTTAGTGGCGGCGGTTCACAAAACTGCCGCTAGATGTTTTCGGTGAAAGTTTTCGCGGCGGTTTTTAATAAACCGCCGTGAAACCCATTTTTTTTAAAAACCGCGACCCTTTCACCCACCCCTATCGTGTTTACCCCACAAACCCTCGCCCCTCTTCCCCGATCCCCCCAGGCCCCAGTGACACCCGTGCCCTCCGGCGACCCCCGCACCCCCCGCGCCCCCCGCGCCCTCCGGCGAACCCCTCACCCCCCTCAACCCCCAGCGCCCCCCACGCCCCCCACGCCCTCCGGCGACCCCCACACCCCTCGCGGCCTCCGGAGACCCCCGCACCCCCCGGCGACCCCCGCAACCCCCTTCGATTTTGGTAAATTTTAGTTATTTCTTGGTTCTTTGATTCGAATCATGACTTTGTTACACAATGTGAATATACTGCAGGGTAGATACTATGGGTTTGGTTTATATCTTGAAGAATTATAAGTCATAAAACATTTTCATGTTTTTAATGGGTTGATTAGGATTAATTCAAACTAAGGATACTTTTTTGGGTATTTTTATAAATCGTGGAATTCACACCATGAAAGGGGTTCATGACATGAATTATATAGAACCAACAGTTTTTATCATGATTTACATATTACTCTTCTTCCATTCAATGTGAAGACCTCCCTCATAAATCCTAGAAAGATTTTAGATAATATTGGGTATCTTCCTCTACCATATTTCTTTGCTTAGGGCATTTGATCACTAGTGTGGTGGGTTGTCTTCTGTTGGGTACATGTAATATCATTCACTCTCTTTATCATTTATGTTCTTGGTTTGGTAGTGTTGTGTGATATGGTTTCGATGGTTTCATAAATAATATGTTTTATCAATCAATCCATTGTGGTTTTCCCTCATTCCTTTTCTATTTGAGGAATATCTGCTTGTTTCCAATTTATGTTGTCGAAGGATATTATGTTCCTTATGTTTATAAGGTAGGTGTATCTATACAAGTGGTTCTAATTTAAAATTTCCTTATATTCTTATTAATTTCTTTGGCTTGTTTCATGAAATTGATGGATTTAAATGGATTTTATGGAAAATATACATGTTTTTAAAGAGGTCTTTCTTCAAAAATGGTTTTTCTCACGAAAAGTGGTAGACTAAATTCTTTAAAGGGTGGATTTGTTTTTAAAATGGGTTTTCAATCTTGAAGTCGAAAGGATTTATTATTAAAATTGTTTTATTATATGTGATCATGGTTTCTAAAAATATTTTTAAAAACTTGGAACATTAGGTGTCCTTGGATGCATTGGAAATATACTTCTCACTCTTTTTTATGTAATTCCACAAGAGGTTTTATGACACTTTTTTGTGTGTAATTCCACTAGAGGTTATATTAGTTGAATCCACCTTAATCTTGTATTGGGGATTCTCTTTCATGTCTAGAATGTAAACCCATAGTTTGGATCCCAAATGGTGGGTTTCTTCATTGATGATTTGTTTATCACATTATGGTATTTTCATGGTTACTTTCTCACACAGTTATATTATAGTGTATCTATGGTTGGGTTTTTCTATGACTACCCGATTTCTTTTATTCTTAACATATTCCTAGATTTTTTGTATATGGTTTTTTTATGAAAATTGAAGGATTATTTTAAAAAATTGTTTTATTTTATGAAAAATATATGTAAACTGGATTTATTTTAAAGATAGAGATATTGGATTTTTGATATTAGAACTTGTAATTTTCTCTTTTTGTTTACTATCTTTTTATAAAGATGGTTTGGTGGTGATAGATGGTCACATATGGAGATGATATTATTGTCTATTTTATCTTTATGGTTTGGCCTATTTAGATTGAATTTTTTATACTAATGGATGTTTACCATTATTTTTTATTTTAATTTGGTTTCATAACTTTATTTTCTAAAACAAGATACTACTTTCATGTCTCTTTATTACACATCTCCATGTATAAGACCCTCTTGGGAGACTTGCCTAGTTTTCCCTAGTCGGTTCATTATAAATTGATATCAAAAGGAATATTGAGCCTGGAATGTTACGACACTTCATAGTTTTGGTTTAGTGTCATTGGTAGACTAGATTTAGTAGCACTAAAATTTAGTTAATATGTGTGGGATGGTGCCTAGACATCTCACCTCCATGTATGAATTCAAGTTACTATGGGTGGTTAGTTATTTTTGAAAATATTGTCACTTTGTCTTTGTGGTTGATTGAATAAACTAGATTTGGTGTCTATTTAAAAAAACTATTCCTTTCTTATGTTCTATATTTCATTAATAGAATTCATAAATTCATAAAATTATTATTATTTTAAATCATTAATATGGATTATGGAAGTTGTTCTATGATTTAGGAATTTTCTCATGACTAAAGTGGTTTTCATCTTGTATTTGTTAGACGATTCGTACTAGAAGAGGTCTTATGAATCTAAGTGATGGATTTCTGAGACGGGTTTAATAGGAGAATCCCTTAGTGGTATCTTCTTTAGTAGAAGTTATAATATGCACTATTCATATTTTGGTTATGAAGGTATTAAAAACCCAAGAGGAGTAGTGGATCATGACTCATAATTTACTAACAAGAATCCACCTATCTTTCATGGTGATAATGGAATCTAGAAATATGAGGAGAGGATTGAGTAGATTGGTAGGAGATTTAAAATTCTAAAGATTCCCAAAGAATCTAAGGGGTGGGGGTCAACATATATTCTTGATGGATTGGGAAGGAAATGGTGAGACTCAGTTGTGCATGCTATATTTCATGAGGATCTTACGTGGGAATCCTTCAAGAAAATATATAAACTATAGTTTTATCCTAAAATATTACATGTGGAAAAGAACTGATACTTTCTAACATTATAAAAATGGGAATGTATTGTTATAGTGTATTCCACTAACTTTTCTAGGTTGGTGCATTTCAAAGTGGATATTATTACCAATGTTTACATGAAATCTCTAAGGTTTGAGATTGTGCCAAGTGTCTCCTAAGAAACATGAGTGTGACATGGATTTATATTTATAGTGACACTTAATTTTGATATACCTGCACACTATTGTTTGTTTTATATTCGTGTACTAGATTATGCATTAGAAACCATTAGTGGTGACCTACTTAATTTACCTCACACCATATTTAGTACATGGATTGGTACCCAGATAGTCTTCTTTGTCATAGGAAATACAACTTTGATATGGTTGGTTGTTTATGAAACCATTGAGAAACATCATTACTCTTGGAGGACATCTAAGGTCAAGCCTAAACAATCACATAATGTCTCAGGTTTAAAATGCATTATGATCAATTTCGATCACACATCAATGGGGTGTTGTTTGAGGCAACATAAATGTGTGATCGATAGTGTTATAAATACCGACTGGTATCCCATTTCGAGATATGGAAAATAAAATAAAACATTTAATTGAGATGACCAAACATGTGAGTACATGAGATGTTCAGGAAAGTTGTAGTATTTTTTGTGACGGTGTGGAGTAATCTGAGTGGACCAATGTATCTCATTAATGTAGTGGGGATAGAAATTGTTTGAGGCAACATAAATGTGTGATTGACAATGTTATGATAATTGTGTATCCCGATATTCTTACTGCTCCTCAATGAGGTGTTCACGCTGTCTCCTAAGGACCAGACTTGTTTGGTTTGTCTGGGCATGCTAAGTAAGTGGTAAATGTGATCAATGAATCATCTTTATTATATTATGCATACTTTATGATCAATTGGTCCTCTTTATTATATTATGATTCTGCAATATTACACTATCGTATATTTTGTGTAGGCACATTGTGATATACATGGATAAAATCTAGATCACATTACCGAGGAACACACCTCAGTATGTTAAGGGTTTGAATGAGTTTTTAGATTTTGCGATTTCTAATCGATCCGTTGAAGGGAGAATAAGATGTACATGTCCTAAATGTAAATTTAGAACATGGTTGAAGAGAGATGAAGTTTATGAACATTTAATATTGAAGCAATTCCCTGGTCAATATTTGTGTTGGAATTGGCATGGAGAATCGAACAATACAGAAAGATTGAGCACTGATGTTAATCCACATAATGAGGTCCCAAGTTCATCGACAATGGAAAATGAAATTCAAAACCTCATAAATGATGCATTCGGCACTGCAAGACACCACTATCAGCATCAAAACATATCAGAACAACCAGAAGAGGGTGCTACAAATTGCAACGTGACAAGTGATGTTTTTGAGACTGTAACACAAGTAGATCAAGATTGGAACATATCATTGGATCCTACTCTTGATTATGTAGATACAAATGTAACGGAAAACTTCACTGATAAAAATGTGTTTCCTGATTTAGTTGACGATGGAAATCAAGAGTTGTATAGTGGGTGTTTGAAATATTCAAAGCTTTCATTTCTGCTGAAGTTGTACCATATCAAATGTCTATGTGGAATTACAAATAAAGCAATGTCCATGATATTGGAATTGATTCGTGATGCATTTCCTGAAGCAAAAATCCCAGAATCTTTTTATGATATGAAAAAAGTTGTTAACAAGCTTGGTCTGAATTATATAAATATACATGCGTGTCCCAATGATTGTATGCTTTATTGGGGATAGGATTCAAGTAGACAGAATTGCAAGAAATGTTCTTCTTCTAGATGGCAGTCAAAGGGTGATGTTGGAAGTCTGACTGAACATAATTTCATGAAAAATAAGAAAATGAACACACCTGCAAAGTTTTTGCGTTACTTTCCTTTGAAGCCGCGATTTCAAAGATTATTCATGTCATCAAAAACCGCCGAACACATGAAGTGGCATTCTATAGATAATAACAATGATGGGTTAATGAGACATCCACGATATTCCCAATCATGGAAGACATTTGATTCATTACATCCAGATTTCTCAGTTGATCCTAGGAATGTTCGATTGGGATTGGCTGCCGATGGATTCAACCCATTTGGGACTTTGAGTACAAGTTATAACATTTGGCCAGTTGTTTTGATCCCTTATAATCTGCCTCCGTGGATGTGTATGAAACAATCATCTTTTATCATTTCAATGATTATTACTAGAAAACAAATTCCTGGAAATGATATTGATGTATACTTGCAACCTTTGATTGAAGAATTGCAGGAGTTATGGAGTAACGGTGTTGATACATTTGAAATTTTTTCTAAAACAATGTTCAAAATGCATGCTGCTTTACTGTGGACCATTAGTGACTTCCCTGGGCTTGGGAATTTATCTGGTTGGAACACTTATACGGGTTTGGATTGTCCCGTTTGTAACTTTGATTTTGATCCCAAATGGCTACCTCACAGTAGAAAATGGTGTTTCTTATGCCATCGAAGATTTCTCGATGCATCTCATAGATTTCGGCTGAAAAAATCAAAATTTAATGGTTTCATTGATTGTAGACCACCTCCAAAGTTGTTAACCGGTTCTGAAATATTGACACAGCTTGAAAATGCTGAAACAGAATTTGGGAAGGTTCAACATTTGAATGATAGCGGAAAATGGGTCCGAAGTGCATCGTCAGGTGAAATCAGAACGCAACAATGGAAGAAAAAAATTATATTCTTTAAACTTTCGTATTGGGAATTTAATTTGTTTCCCCACAATCTTGATGTGATGCATATTGAGAAGAATGTCTGTGATAATTTGATTTTCACATTACTTAATGAGCATGGAAAGTCGAAGGATCATCTTAATGCTCGCAAAGACTTACGAGTAATGAACATAAAATGCGATCTCTGGCCATATGAGAATGAAAAGTATACTCCGGCCATTTTTGCAATGAAAAATAGGGATAAAGATACGTTCCTTCAAATTTTAAAGAATGAGAAGGTATCTGATTGGTATTCGAGTAACATCTCGAGGTGTGTTGACTTGAAGAATCGTAAGTTACATGGATTGAAAAGTAACGATTCACACATTTTTTTATAGCAGTTACTACCATTGGCATTGCGTACATTATTACCTGAAAAAGTTTTCGTTGTTGTACTCCAATTCTTCACATTTTTCAGGCAATTATGTGAGAAAGTTGTACATCCATTTCAGCTTGACAACCTCCAGGAGATGTTTGTATTGACTCTTTGTGCAATGGAGATGATATTTCCTCCATCGTTTTTTACTATCATGATGCATTTAACTATGCATTTGGTTGAAGAAGCTAAATTAGGAGGCCCCGTTCATTATCGATGGATGTATCAAATTGAGAGGTATTTTATTTATATGTTTTCTAGTTAAGTAAACAATTTTTGACATTTAAATAAATTCATGATATTATTATTTTATTTCATAGATATCTTGGGCATTTGAAATCATACGTGAGAAATAAAGCTCAACCAGATGGCCCTATTACTGAAGGCTATTTGGCCAAGGAATGTCTTACCTTTTGTTCCAGGTATTTAGATGATATTGAGACAAGATTTAATTGAGTTAGACGTGTTGAAGACACATCAACTCAATCTCAAATGCATCAGAAATCAAAAATATTTCCTGCTATTGGCCGATCAGTTGGGAGGACCTCAAATGTGATACTGACCGAATTGGAATTATTACAGGCACATAGATATGTGCTGCTGAATAGTGAAATTGCAGATCCATTTATTGAAGAGTTGAGGATACAAATAAAGAGACTAATGAGAGGCCGAACACGAAATGAGAAAGATATAACGAAAGCTGTGAATAAAGATCTTGTAGAATGGTTTGCACGACGTGTAAGTTCATAAATATTGCAATAAATAAGAATATTAGTTTGACACATACAATTTGTAAATCTATTAAATTATATTTCTTTTTTCAGATCATGAATACTGATACTCGAGCAAACTTGTCAGAATATTTGAAGTTTCTTCCTAGAGTTCCTATAAAGCAAGTTAGAAATTTCGACGTTTATAATGTGAATGGCTTTAGATTTCGTACAGTTGATCGAGAAGTGGGTTTGAAAACACAAAATAGTGGTATATTTACATTTGCTGAAGTGGGATACTATGGAAAGCTGCATGATATTATTAAATTAAACTACCATGGACATTTTTCTGTTGTTTTATTCAAATGCAAATGGGTCGATATTATCAGAGGTGTTAAAAGAGATTCATTGCAATTTACTTCTGTGAACTTATCTCGCTTGATGGATGTTGGTGATCGTGAAATGCATGATCCGTATATCTTATCATCGCAAGAAAAAATGGTATATTATGTGAATGATGTTGTGGATGAAGGGTGGAGTGTAGTTACTCACGTAATACAAAGATATTTGTATGATATGGGTGATGAAGTGGAAGATTTGACATCTGAAGTTGAATGTCATCAACAACAGGAAGCAGAATTATTTTTCCATCATGATATTGAAAATATTAGTCTTACAAGGATGAATGAAGTGTATGAAGCAATGGAGCAGGAAACCAACATTATTGAAGGGGAAAATGATTGTATGTACAATTATTCATTCATGCAGCAACCACTTGTTTCATTTCTGCAGTCATTCATTATCATTGTTATATATATTTGGTTTGTTAGTACTGGGCATCTATTATCATTTTTAATTTTTTTTTTATGCATAATTTTTTTTTGAAATATATATTCTGAACTTAATTTTATTTGATTAAATGACAGGAATGCCAAGGAGGAAGCGGTATACTATTTCTTTTAGTCCTGTGACGGATGCTGATCCATCTGGGTCACTCCCCACGACATCTGAGGCACCAGCTGCCTACACCCCCGCACCATCTCCCCCTACACCATCTCTCACACCATCAGAGAGCCTCCCATTAGAGGTTGAGTCGTCGACTCCCCCTACAGGTGCCTCATCATTTGGGCAGCGACAGACCCCTTCCAGTTCATCCCGGACACACTGGAGGGTCACAGTCATAGGTATAAATTTTAATTAAATAAATTTATTGCATTTTGTTTATACTAATTCTTTTCTCATTGAAGATGAAAAAAATAAAACCGTGGAGAAACACTTAAAAATCTCAGATGTTTGGAACTTGAATGGCGAAAAGATAGTCGTGCCATTTTATTCTTATGGGGTCCCTACAGATGATGTCGCGGGGTTACTTGGCCAGATTATAGGTCAGTTGGCAGCGGAGCCCATTTCCCTTCCCATTTCATATGATGATTGGAGACATATGCCTCCAAAATGGAAAAATGAAGTTTTTGATTCTCAAATAAAGGTAATTTTATTACATTATGGTTTAATTGAATGTCATGTTACTAATATGTTCAAAATGAATTTCTGTATACAGATGTTCTTCCACTTCACAGTTGCTGATGTGATAGCACGGAAGTGGACTTTGAAAAATCTCGGTAAAAAATGGAAAGATTTCAAATGGAGATTGTGGTGTGATGTCAATGATACTTCGTTGACATTGGAACAAATGTATGACAAGCTACCCAGTGGGGTACCGAAAGAGAAGTGGAAAGTTTTTGTTGACAGACATCGTGATGAGAAGCGGATGGTATTGAGATATATATTATTATATTATCCTCATTTTACATTAATACATGTATATGAAGAGGATATGAAATTGGATACATTACTGTTAAATTTCATTTTATTTATTTCAGGATCTTTCACGACAGAATTCATCAAATAGGGAGAAGCAAGTCATCCCTCACACGACGGGCTCAAAAAGCTTTTCTAGAAGCCAAATGTCATTGGTAATATTTTAAATAGTTTAAATATTTATAGTACAATATTATCTATTTAATATATTGAATTTTTTATTTATCTTTTCTTAATGCAGTCACAGAATTTAGGGCACGAAGCCTCCCGGACTGAACTCTGGTTGGATGTTCACAGAAAATCAGATGGCTCTTTTGTTAATGAGCCTACCAAAGAAGTTGGGGTATGAAGTCAAATTTCTAACTTATTATCAGTTTTTACTGTGTTAATATGTATTGATGTTTGATTTATAGGTAAAAATTAAAGAACTATGGGATGATAGTCCTGGGCAGTCCTACTCAGTCTCCCAGGATGACCCGGTTGCTCAAGTCCTTGGGAAGGAGCATCCTGGTAGAGTTTGCGGGATGGGTTTGGGACCCGTACCATCTGAGGTCTTTAGCAGGCCATCAGGGATTCCGGCCGCATCTACTCCTAGTTATGGTCAGCCCATACCTGAAGATGCTCAGAGGGATATTTCTTCTCTATGAGCCGCAGTTCAAGACCAAGGGGCTCAGATAGCCACTATGCAGAAAGCGTTGACTGATTTATCTCAGCAGATGAGCAGATATTCTCCCAGTGGTAGTGCACCGAGTGGTGGTGAGTAGGTAAATCACAAAAAATCACAATCATTTTGTTTTAAAACTTTTATTGGTTTTAAGTTTAATTATAAATATGCAACAATATTTAATTTTCAATATAATGTTCTTATAGGTGGCAGCAGGAGATGGAGGTGGAGAGGGTGATGATGCATCATCAGACCATGAGTAGTATTGTTGATGTGTTGAACAAATATGGGAAAGGTTGGTTTGTATATATAACATGTGTGGTGTATGGAACCTTTAAAAAACCATTGGTCTTGGAGGAGCTTCAGTGGCTAACCTTGAATGATCACAATAACCTCAGGTGGTAAAGAGAATGATGTGTTTGTTTCATTGGTTAGATGATCTATGGTAATAGGCTCTTTGATGTTTCTATTGTAAATTCAGCATTGGGAATTTGACTCATTAGAGTGTTGCATGTCCAAACAGGGGGTGAGTGGCTGGTCATTTTACTAGTGACATGAAGCTCCATAGCTCTAAAAATCATATCTCTTGCGCGTTTGTTTTTCAAGACAACTTTGCATGACCTCATCACAAGAACCATACAAGAGACCTAATCATGTGATCATGTCACTTGACCTCTTTGTGTGATCACCTTGTCTAAATATCTCACTTAATCAATCCATGAAATAATCAATGGTAATTTATTAGAACTTTTATGCACACCCTTGTCTAAATATCTCACTTAATTCCGGACATGATATTCAAATTCATTATGTGTAATAATAAATGGCTGAGGATACATGAAATTCATGGGAATTTTGAAATATGGGAATTCATGTCATGAATTGAATACACAATGTGAATTATCCGAGTTCAATATTTTAAATGAGGTTTTATTAGATTTTTTCTCTAGTATTTAATACATAATACCCAACTATCATTCTGAATGAACACTAGGTGTCTTGAGGAAAAAATATATCCCACTTCATCCTTTATTTTATTCATGGGATATGGTGGATTCCTCATGTCGATCCATGTAGTGTTCTCCTATTTTTATATTTCTTTCATTATGTACCTATTTTGGAGATCCAATATAGAGGTGGTATTTTTCTTTGGTGCGTGAATGTGCATGCATTTCTACAACCCCTTGTTTAGGTGTAGTTTCATGCATGGTTTCCATGTGTGGTTGTGGTTTTTGAGTTTATTTTTCTTCATCCTACAGTGAAGAGTTAGAAGTGACTGCTTCCATGTGGTAGAGGATACCCATTCTCAATCTTCTATATTATATGTGTGGTATAATCACGTTCTTTCTCTCTTTCAAGTAAATATTAAGGGTTTTTTAATAATAAAATAATTTATGAAAAATATAAATTTATGATAATGGGTAATTTTCTCATTCCTTGCTGCATTATTATATGTTTTTTGAGATATCTATGCATGATTACATCCAATTCCAAATATAATTACTATTGGGACCCTGTTTGTAATCTAGTTGTAATGTTTTGAGGACACTTTCAATGTTGTAATGTAATTTCTCCCTGAATAAAAATAAAAGGAATATATTTTTGGATAGTAATTGGTGTCCCATTGATGTATTTTTGTGTGTGGGGATAACCACGATTAGTAAAAATGTTATGTGATAATTCCCATGAATATTCATTGAAGTCGTTATATGTGATGTTGTGGATAATTCATCTTATTGTGTTTCACTATATGGTTTAGGAAGTTGTATGGTGATGTTATTGACCAGATTGGTTGTGTAGTACAAGGGGATGTGATTCTTTGGTCGATTTTCATGTATGTGATTTTGGTAGTAGTGAAATGTGCTATGAAGAGGTTGTGGTACATGGTTATGGGGTCATGGATGTGGTGTAGTGGTTATAGAATAATGTTTTTGTAGAAGATTCGATGATTTGGTATGTGGTGATAGAGTTTCATGATGGTTTTAAGGAGTATTTGATTTTGTGATATGGGTTGGGCAATGTGGTGTGGAAACAATGGTGGATGTGTGGTGTTGTGGTGATAGTTTTGTGAGTTGAATTAGTTGTAGCATGGAATGGATATGTCAGTTTCTCGGTTATCCATGAGATGAACTATGTTGATAATGTAAATGATCTAGGTTAGTAAATAAAAAATATTTATTGGAAATAGATATGTTATAAATTAATCAAATGAAAATGTAAAGTGTTATGTGAATTGTAATGGATAAAAAATAAAGGTGGTGAAACATGTATGTGGAAAGTGGAATATTGTGTTGATAGTGTTGTGATTGTCTTGGGTGATTCAAATAGTGATTTAATTGGTTGTGATTATTGATTTTTGTTATGGTGTGGTGATCTAATAATCTCAAGTGTAGTTTATGTGGACACATAGGTTTGGTATTGTGGGATATCTATATACCATGGATGTTTCTATTATTTTATACACCAAGCATAATTTATATAAAATTACTACTACTCAAAGGTTTAGAGTTTTAGGTATTTTCACCAATAAATATGATGGTGGTGAAATTTAGGCATGGGTTCACACACATCATCTCACTTCATTCAGAATTAGTGACACATGTTGGTGTTGGAGAATTCATAGAAACGATGTCATGTCCATGGTGCCTTTTGGTGGGAATTGATCTATTAGACCCAATTTCTATGAGTGATAAGTTATGTGTTTCTATGTGATATATTGTGGGGTAATTGATGGTAGGAGGAGGGGACAATGATTATGTCCATCACATTCATGATACCTTAAGACTTTTGTTCTATTTTGGATGCCATTTGATAGAATATGTGTCTGTGGGTGGGAATAGATGTTAGGTGGTAGTGTATTTGTCTACAAGTATGATTTATTGTGAAGTGATGGACTATGTGTCTACTGGTGGTATGTGATGTGATGTGATGGCCTAGGTGACTGCTGTTGGGATGTTGTGTGATGTGATAACCCATTTGTATACGGGAAGGATTTGATGTGATGTGACGTGGTTTGTTTGGATGGGATGGGAGCATTGCTAATTAGATATAAGGTTGTGAGAGTTGAAAAGTAACGTCTAATCTATAGTGGGGTTACATTAATTTTTTGTTGAACACAGTTCCATATGATAATATTGGATCAATTATTTGATGAGTAATCCATGGTGTACAAAGGATTATTTAGATGAAATGTATGGGGTTATATGGTTTATTCTATTTGATGGCCAACACATTAACACACCATTTTCACCTAAAATTTAAGACTTCATTAAGACCTAGATGATTATATCTTTTTTTTCTCACACTACATATATATTATAGTTTTCAGGATACAAGAATAACTTTCGAGACTAAACTGGACATTACCAATTGAAATAGTATTCATGTTACTTAACTGGATTTCAATTATCATTTGGAACATTGGGATAATTTTATGGAATCAAATATTTTCAATTTTGATCATCTGTAGACTATAAGTATAAATCCATGTGACCCCCAATCTCTTGTTTCATTTGATGTTATCTTGTGTTTCATTCTAAATCCATAATTTTAGGTATTTTGTATGCTTTAGGTATTCTTATTAAATTGGATCAACTTTTTCATTAAAATTAAATGAAAGGGTGTTTATGAATATTGCGTAGGTGGTGCATAAATTTTTTCCTTATTATATATATGTTGTATGTGTTGTTTGGTTTGTTTTCCAGGGCAGTGGTGGAGTATAAACAGAAATGCATTTTTTTTTCCGGGTCAGTATTTCGCGGCGGTTTTAACCGCCGCTAATGTTTTACCACTTATACATTTAGCGGCATTTTAAACCTCCGCTAAATGTATTCGGAAGACTGTTTAGCGGCGGTTAGAACTGCCACGAAATTACATCAGAATTTGCGGCAGTTTTAACCGCCGCTACGAAGGCGCCTGGCACGCCTGAATTTCGCGGCGATTATAGCCGCCGCTAATTAAATAGCCCTTAAAACTGCCGATAAATTTACCAAAAACCGCCGCGAAATGAGGTACTACGACGCTTTTCTTTGACCGCCGCAAAATTCATAAAACCACCACTAATAGATTTCTGACACCAAGTTTAGCGGCGGTTTTTGTAAACCGCTGCCAAACCATGTAGCGGCAGTTTAAACCGCCGCTAAGAGGCGGTTTTCGTGTAGTGCATTATGTTAGACATCTCATTAGGTAAATAATCATATTTACTATCACATTTTCTATAGGAATGATTCCTCTTATTTTCCACCACAAACTTAAACAAAGGGAAAATATGGACGAGAATACTAAAATTCATAGCAATATAAAATGGAAACTATGAACTTGTAATGAATAACTCAAAATGGCATGTATATTCTAACTTATGAGCCTCTAGGTTTCATTCTTAGTTATCCATGGTAATTTTCCAATTATTATTTCTTTCCTAACAATCTATTCAAGTCCTTCAAAATGGTTCATAAAAGTTTGTGAATTCCCCAAATTATATAACCATAAAGTGTTAAACTAGGCGTGTAGTAAAGCTTATTTGTTGTTCACAAAATACAGTTTATGTTAAAACACAGTGATCCATTTTATTGTTATTGTCCCTAGGTACATATATACAAGTTCTACATCCACTTTTTGTATCCATATATGGATTTTATTACTTAGAAATAACTAGAATTATACTTTACTAAAATTTCAAGATGGTTGCCTAAAGTGAGACTTATCCCTTGGGTTTTTACAAATTTATTCATTTCTTAATCCCAAAAATAACTAGATCATTATCAGATAAAAACTATTGAAATCCAAGAATCTTACACATTTTATTAAAAAATTAACATAAATAAATACAACCATAGAATCCAGAGGCCTAGTATATTTTGAAGACTAGGATCGTAATACAGAAACATGAAACTAAAAAATAAAATATATTTATTTTATATTCTATAATTTTATTCAAACTACCAATTATACTCTAAAACATCATTGGATAACCTAAGGAATATAAACATAAAAGTGGTGAGCTATAATGCCTAATAATAAATTAAGCATGAAAATGAAGCATAACATATGAGTCAAATGACATAATGTGATATTATAAAATTAATGGATAATAAATAATAATATATAATAATGATTTAAGAATGATTGGATCATAATATCCTAGAATCATATAAATGTGGAAAAAATATAACACCTAATATGAAAATAAGTCAAGGCTAACTTCCAATACAACATAACGTAGTGGAAAAAATCCATAGTGGAATAAGTTTACTCCCTAATCTCATACATGTATTTTATTGGGATATAAATATTATCCAATAAAATGTAGTTATATCTATGTTAACCCATCATAACATATACATGTATATGTTTTCCATATAAGGAAATCATACATAATGTGTAATCATAAGAAATACTCATGCAATGAAATGAGTTGCATAATCATGACTCAAATAATTATTAAAGTATATATCATAAGGATCCAAAGGAGTGGAAATAATTAAATATTTTGAGTATTAATATTTGGATAAATAATAAAATAAAACAAATATAGAGTTCATTTGATGAAAACTTCATGAGAATGAGTAGATTGATAATTCTATAATTTAACTTATTTAGTGAGGTTTTAAGAAAATGGTAAGGAATCTGTAAAGACATTTAGAGAATCGTATTTTTCCTGAAACTAGAAGTGAAACAGGAGGATTACAAATAAAATAGTTATAAATTATATAAAACCATTGATTTTTAGAAAAATCATAGTGTGTTTTGTAAAATAAAATAAGAAATATAAATTTCCCTTAAATTGGGTTTACATAAAAGAATGATTTGGGAACAGAACATCAAGAGATTTTATATACCCATAAAAGATAGTGAGAATAATTGAGGTACATATTTAAGATACATATAAAAAATATTTAAAATCATTCCATAATTTTAAATATTGAGGTAAAGTGAGGTAGATTGATATAAGACATAACCCAAAGAAAAGAAGGTTCTTTAGAGAGTTCTCTTACCTCAGGTCTAGATTCCTTATGCACTTTCACGTAACATCCAGAATGATCAAATTAAATTTATAAAATAATTTATTAAGAACATAATTAAAATATATTTTATTTATTATTAATATTTAATGTTATTTTATAGTCATTTTTTGAGATTGTTTTTCTATAATTACTTTCCTATGGGTATTCATTTCATGATTCTAAGGTCTCTTTGGCCTGTAGATAATTATTGAAGTTCTTTTCAAATGGGACTACAAATCTAGAAGTAAAATGAAATGATATTGAGTTCCTTTCAAATTTTGAAATGGTCAAAACTATCTAAATGTGACCCGATAAAGTTATGATTCATTTAGTATAACTTTATTATTACACGGTTAGTTCCTATGGGTGGTTTTACCGACCATCATGAACTAGATTTATTTCAATTATTCAATTAGTATTAATAAATTATATAATATTAAATAAGTTATAATATAATTATTATCATAATATTTAACTATAATTTTATTTCTATAACAATATATGAAGGCAGTGGAGAAAAAAGAAGTCTGTTATTCATGTAGGTGGTGAATCCACTATAATATGAACAATCGTATTTATTTTAAAATAAAATGGAAATATGTTTCATAACTAGTATTCTATAAACACATTAACATTAACATATATTTATTTTATATGATTCATTTGGTATTGTTTGATGGAATAAGTGAGGAGGAGGTAGAATAAGAGAATATTAAAGTGTAGTGTGAAGACTCGAAAATTCCATGTAATTTTTTAAATTTAATGGAATTATTATAAGACTGTGAAAATTGACGGAATGTGATTCCGAGCCCTGAAGAGCCCGGAACGTATTTTTGAACTTTTTTTAAGGTATATTTTGTAAACATGTGGGCAAAAATTTATATCTTTTGAATTGGTGCTCAGATTAAAAATTAGAGAGCAGCGTTGAATTCACAGTGCTGAGATTCGCTTAAGGGAAGCTTATTTTCTACCTGCAAGGGTCGAATAAAAAAGTTAAATTTTTGACTTTAAATAAATAATAAAATAAATCCAAAGTTATTTAATTTTTTACTTGTAACCATTGAGCAATGGCAGTGGGACCACAGTGAAATGTCATACTTTTAATGAGTGACTTTTAATTTCCTAAATCTCTCATTTCTTTGGTTTTTTAATGACAACGCTTATGTCTTTAATTGACTCATTAAATACTGTTAATTAATGATCCATAATATTAAACAAAATTTGGGATATTAGTTTCCTCTTTAATAAAATCTTGGTCATGGGTTTTTGTAGATCTGCGAGAGGAGGGTCTGATGAAACGCCAGCGACTTTCCGCACCAGTAAAGAATAGTGATCGAGGGACGGCCATTGGAGGAATCAACAGGAAATGGAGAATGCTGACGAACACCATTAGACATAGACCCTTCTTCCTCATCAGTAGTGCCTTCCAACGAATTCGAGGTAGGGGTTGTTCTTGATTTATTTCTAAGAGTTTTATGTTTTATCTACTCTTGATGATGTCGAACCCCTTTTCTTGTTATAATGCAAATGCATAGGGTACGGAGGGAACTGAACAAGGCTCGGACCCTCTGCCAATGTTGGTTTGATTGAGTTCTTCATGGGAGACTAACCAATATGGTGGAAAGAGAGAACTGGGGGGCCACATAATGATCGCGACATCCCGAAAGGCCTGTAGGCATAGTCGGAAATAAAATAAGACCACTGGGACTTCACTGGTGGCCCACAGAAGCTCCACCAGCATGGTGGCGCCGACGATCGGAGGAGGTGGAGGACGGTCGACGTCGGCTGCGTTGATGGTGGCAGTGTTCTATGGTGGAGGTCCACGGCTCCGAACCGTGATGGAGGGTAGACACGTGCCCCACGGGTCCCACAGGTGACCAGTCCACACGGACCAGCTAGGTGGAGTGGCACCAAATTGCACCACTGATGGAGGATCCCGAATGGTCGAGCCATTCATAAGGGGAGCCGACCCCGGAACTCATCCAGCGGGCCGGGTTGGTCCAGCGTCCTGGCGGGCTGTGCCCAGCTGGGTGGGCCGGGCCGATCCCACAACCCAGCAGGCCGAGCCTGCGGCCCAGCACCTTCGGGCTCGGCCTAGTAGAATCGGGTTGAGCCCAGCCCCTTCAGGCTTTTCCCAAAAGGCCAGTTCGGGTCGGTCCGACTGGGTCGGACCAGACTCGGACCCACTTACGACCTAGTTTCGATTAAAGGGCTATATCTTCTAAATCGGATTTCTATTTGACGAACTATATGCAGCGCTGGATCCATTAGGATGAGGTCGCCCTTTTGAGATACTCCACTTGGATTTTGGAAAAAAATTTGGAGTATGGCTCAGTTGGATCAGACTCAAATCCAATCGGGCCCCTAGCACTAAAAGGCCTATAACTAACCGACCGGGCGTCTAATTGACGCATTGTATATTGCATTGAAACCCTTATGATATGGCGGTTCATCAGGTTACTTCTTCGTGGGACTTTGTGTAGGATAAGGTATGACCAATGTCTTGAGTATGGGATCCTCCTGGAATCAGGTGCACTTAGTGTGAAAATCCAGTGGCTGGATGTGATGTGATTAAGGTACAGCGATCCTCAGTGGGTCATCACTCAGCGATCCTCTATGGGTCAGCACTCAGCGATCCTCTGTGGGTTAGCACATAGCGATCCTCTGTGTGTCATCACTAAGAGATCCTCAGTGGGCCAACACTTAGCGATCATGTGTGGGTCAGTACCTATCAATCCTCTGTGGGTCAGTGCTCAGCGATCTTTTGTGGGTCAGCGCCTATCAATCTTGTGTGGGTAAGCGCTCAGCAATCCTGTGTGGGGTAGTTCCAAGAGATCCTGTGTGGTTTAGCATCTATCCATCCTATGTGGTTCATCACTAGAGCCTCTCCACAGAATAAGATGATATATATTTTCAACTAATCATCGGTACTTCTGTACTTAAGTTGTATACCTGGTTTGAGTAGAGTCTTTACTTGTGCTTTGTGATTGATATCATGCTTTGTGGTTTTTCCTTTGTGGAATTCTAAGAGAACATTAGGGTTCTTGGTGTCCCTACTGGGTTTTTTTATACTCACCCCTGCATGGGATTTTCCTACACCTTGGTGTGTCTTATGGAGACGACAGGTAGATTTGACCGAGGTTTGGGAACTAGGACCAGACTGTTCACAAAGGTGACTGATTGACGTAGAGAGCCGCAGTGACGAGATGTACCTACCCTTTTTCTAGGATCCTTGGTGGATGATCTCAAGATTTTTTTCCTTTTTCTGTTGTATTATCTCTTTGATTTGGGCTTGTATATTGGCCCCTTACTTTTAGTTCACACTTTTACTTCAGCATTTTTACTACATGGTTTACTTTTTTGTGTACCTAGTCTGTGTGTGTATAGGTTTATAGGAAATGCCTTCCCATTTTAGTGATACACCTTTCCAGTGATAGTTACCAACCCTTGGATTATAGAAGGCGTGCTTGGTGTAGTCACAGTACGGGCCCCGGGGGATGGATTGTGACAGGTAGTTTAGTTAATAACACTACCTCTTTGGATGTCCTCTGTTGGACAACACCTTAAGAAACAATGGTATGGTATTTTGATTACACCATAAATCCTAAGACTATGGGAGTGGGATAGGAAGATATTTAGTCTTGATATGGGGAGATTATAAGTATATAATTTCTAGGGAGAAGGGATGGTGAGGGGTGTTATTTCTAAGGGGAGGGGAGGGGTGTTTTCAAATATAATATCGATTGGTTTATAATTATTGCTCAAGACTAAAAATACTGTTGATTATTGTGACAATATATAGTAATTAGTGCATGATAGTTCGATCTATTGGTTTCTTAAATCATCCATGAATAGCTAATTCATGTATTTTACTTATAATTCAGAAATACCGTATTTTGGTGTATTTCACTATTCCCTAAAAATTAAACTATTTTAGAAAAAAACCAAAACAACACGCTAATTTTATTTAAAAAATGTGGATTCCAAAATTGAAATCCATTTAGGAAAATAATTTTATAAATATGAGAAATATAATTTCTAATAAAATCCTTGGTTATTTTAAAAATTATAATTTTAATATTATGATCAAATTTTTGGCCCTTTATAAAATTACTTATGATCTCATAAAATTATATCATCATTATTATACAACATTGTTTTATTTATAAAACCATTTTTTTAAATAATAATCCTTTCAAATTTTTAAATTTATTATAAAAATGAAAATAAAATAGTCATGTTTTATAAAAATACAAACACTTATTTTATTGTTTTTTAAACATTTATTTATCTATAAGATGGTATAATTTTTTATATTCTCATTTTATAATATGACTAAGTCTTATTTTACACTTCCACATGTAAGGTTACTATTCTAACAGTCATGTTACTATTCATAATGGTTAAATTCCTATTCTAACATTAATATTACTATTTCAATAGTCATATTTGTAATGGTCATATGGGCTCCCATCCTTCTAAAAATACCATATATTTCATTCATTCATTATCAACTTCTATTTTCTATAAAGGTTATAAATATTTTAATTTTAAAAAATTAATATTGTATTACTAATATTTGGTTTCATTTTTACAATGTTGTTCATGAGTGTGATCATTCTAGGATATCATGTAGATCAAAATTTTCATGTTATAGTTATCTTATTTTCTATTTTGTGCCCCATTATAAAAACTTCAATTCTTATGAATATATTTATTCTCCAAATTTAATGTTCAAGTATAGATAATAAAAAAAATTGTATTATCGCAAGGTTTATGAGTTTTATATAATATTGTATTAATAATAAAGAAAATTTATATTATAAAATGGTAAATTTAATTGATAAAGGATGTTATAGATTTTCCCTTAACTATGAAATTAATGGCATTCCACTTATGATGTGTAGAACATGTACTACCTTTATGCGAGCATATTTTTAAAAAAAATTCAACTATACATCAAATAATGGAATTCATGATTTGTTTTAATAATGATCTAAAGTCAAAGAACCAGTAAAAATAATCACAGATGAGAATTCCAATGAAACATATAATACATAAAATTCTAATTGTTGAGTATATCCTCATGATCTCTCTTATTAGAGATCACCAAGTGATAACATCATGAGAATAAGTTTCAAATCCTATCACACCCCAAAACATAAAAGATAAACATCATCCTTGTCTGGTTATGATGATTTAACATTTATCATAATATTTATAATTTAACATTATTTTAATGACATCTCTAGTTCTAATTGCCAGGTTTAGGTTTTTCCTAATCCCTTACTTTGTATATTTTGGGTTTTGTATGTGTCCAAGAATAAGATAAAATGGTGGAAGATAGGTTTGAGATGGATCTTTAGATAATAACCCATAAAATACTATAAATACTTATTTTGTTCTATAATTATTGGTTTTATAGTATGGTAATGGAATATATGGTATAGGATCCATAGATGTGTGATTTTGGTGTCTTTGGCTCTTGGGAGGTGGATATGGCATGGAGGTGGGATACATTATAGGGATTAATAAGTCATGTTTCCAAATTTATGTCTCTTTAAGGGTCACTAAAAGGTGGGTATAATCTTAACTTTAGAGTCTCGTCGGGTGTCTCTACTGGAATGGGGGTTGCTACAACATTGTGTAAGTGTTTCACCATAACCTATCCCTGATTTTATAGAACTTATGGGTGATAGTTCTTAGATTTAACAATGTATTTTATAATGGGGTTTTACTAGGGTTCTTTACCATGTGTTCTTCCTTCATGTGTTGTAGTTTGGATGAAAATATTTGGTGTTGTGGCCTATTTTATGGTGTTCTGATGTTGTTTTGTTTAATTAGACCATATATAGATACGGGACCTCCCTCGATATTAAATTATTTCTCTCCTATGTCCTTTGAACTATAGGAACCCTAAAGGTATATTTTAGGTAATTCAAGCCACATTTTCTATGATTTAGATCCTAGCTTCTAGAGACAGATTCTTGGTGTTTCAAGGTTAGTTCCTTCTCTTCAATTTGTTCTATAATCTCTTATCCTCTTTCTTACCATGTTATAGAAGTTAGTTTCATTTAGTTATCATGGGGTTTTTTATGTTTAATGACACATCCACTATGGGATATCCATATGGATTGTGTATTCCTTGTATGAGATGTTATCAGTGGATGTTATTTTTTATTCAATATTTTATTGGAGAAAATTAAAAGTCTTGATGTAGGGGTTTCATTTATTCTATTTTTTTATAATAAAGTATGGGATTATAATTATTTTTTTTTTGTTTTATAATATTGTATTTAATAAAAATTAAAGATAATAACTATAATTAATAATGAATTTTAAAGGACTATTTTGTTCATATGTAATTTATAATGTGATGGGATGCCTCTTTGTTTTCTTCTATAAAAATTATTGTTTCTTAGAATGTTTGATATTATATAAATTTTTAACCAATATAATGATAATAAATATGTTGTTATTAATTAAAGAGGCATGTTAATGGATAACTACTTTTTACTGAAAATTGATGAATATGAATATATTACTTGATGAGTGTTTACTTTTGATTCTTCATTATTTTTAGTTATTTATTATTGGTTACTTATTACTAAATCTTATGTATAATGAATTATTTAATTCAAGAATGTAATTAAAAAGTCTATTTGTTAGGGATAAATTATTGTGTATGAGAAACCCCTTCTTTTTTAATTAACATCTTGTATGTCTTGGAATTATGACCTTATTTTCCACTTTATTTTTTACATTGAAAATATTATCTTTTCCTTTATGTTCATTCTCTAGGATGATAGATCCTTGCTATGGTTTAATGTGGTATATAGACAATTCAGGATATAAGGCACCATATGAGAGTGATAATTTTATATAGATTATCATTTAATGAGTTTGATGCTGGGGTATATAGCTTAGGATAAGAGTGGGGATTTCCTATTTTTCAGGTTGTAGTTATCTAGAAGTTGATGGGTTGTTTAGATTAGGTTTAGATATTATATTTCTATATTTTTTGGATTGATTTTTTTCTTATTGTAAACAAGTTTGTTGGCTGTTTTTTGTGTTCTTCCAATTGCCTGTTATGGTTGGGTTTATCTACTATGATTTCAGCACCTTGTGGTATCTTTGGTTGATTCCTTGAGAACTCATATTATGGAATGGTAATTGATATAATAAATTAACTCGTTGTATGGTTCTTGATGTTGGTAGTGTTGAATAATGAAAAAACCATGGGATTGTTTCATTCAATTTCTTGAGGATCGTGGGAAAGAAATATGGAAATAACAATTTGAATTATGAAATCATGTTGGATTGTGATGATATTTATAGATTAAACCATAACATTTAATTGGTTTAACATTGAGATAATAATGATTTATAATTTCTAAATAAAAATGGCTAATTATGTGAAATATTAATGATTTCATCGAATCTTGTTTCCAAAGCCATAGTGGTGCTAGACAGGTGTCATGTGGGACAATAGATGTAGTTTAGTCTAAGTCCAGGTAGTTTCCCTTAGTTTCATTCTACATGGTATTATTCTTATGAATTTTAATTTAATATGCTCCACCACCAGAGATGTGCTAGTAGGTGACACCCAAATGTTTTTGGTGTGTGTATTTTACTTAACATCAATGTTAGTGAGGGAATATATGGATTAATTTTTCCTCTTCCCCACTCTCTCTTTAATTTTTCATGACGTGTAAGTTTATCTAGGCTGTAATGTATTAATATTACGGTTTATTCCTATACAAGCTATTATGGATCATGATTTTATAATATATGTTTGTGTGGTCTGTAAAATCATGAGGTTATAAGAAATACTTAAATCTAATAAAGGTGAAAATGGAATATAATGGATGTGCATGTAAGGGTTATAGTGTCTTGAGATATAATGCATGATACATGGGATGTGGTGGATTCCAGATAACTACTTGTATTATATAAGGTTGTGATGGGATTCATGAGATACTGGATGAAATGATATATGTATGCATGAGGTGTAGGAAGACATATAGAAGTGATTGTAGAACAAGATATCTATCATTAGGGTGTGAGAGTGGAAAACCCATGAGGATGTGAAATTATGGTACCTTTATTAATTATATGTTTTGATATGTATTTCCTTACCTGTATTCATTAGTTGGTAAGAAATCCATGGTGAGGATAGGATTTAGTTTCACTTACTCATTCAATGAGTTTTTCTCATCTTCTTATTCATTGGGATTTAGTATGATTCTTTAAAAATTTCACGAGGTTTCATGGAAGATATTACTAAATATAATTTTATGATCAACCACTATATGTACAAACTTTATATAGGTATGAAATTGCTAGTTGCTTATTGATCTGGGAGTTATTATCTCATCGATTTGTTCAAGAGATGTTAAAGCTTCATAGACACTACCGAGGATTTATTTTGTTATTTATAATTGTTTCATCTTATGTATGAAATTTCATTCATGTATTTGGATTGTATATTTATTTATGATATGGATATATTTAGCATATTTCATCTTTTCTATTATTCCTTAAATTCATATAGACATGGAAATGCCTCTCATTTTTATATATATACCATTTGCGTTAGTAAAAATCGCATGTCCTATTGGAGGCTAGAATCTGGGATCATCTCCCTATCATAATTTTTAACCCAGTTGTTTTACTAGTGGAGGGGGTTCATGATGGAGTGGTATCAAAGAATATAGTTGAGATGTAGAATGGAATTTGGAGATAAATACTTGTGATTATTGTATGGGCTAGGATGAAAAAATAATCAAATAGACAAAGTAAGTATTGTTAAAAATGGATTATAGATTGGACCCATGTATTTTGGGACCTCTATGAACCAATGTATGTACCTTCAAGTTTAACAAATATGCTAAGTGAAGTGATTCTATATTTGGGGTAGAAATCTAGGTAAGGATAACACATCAATATTTTCTGCACTTTCATTGAATTGGGTTGGAAGTGGGAAATATGTTGAATTTGAAATAATTAATTTACCTTAAAAATTCCATATTCTGATTTTATGATTAACAAATATTTTTTTCCTCTATAGTTAGGGCTCCAGGTCGATGTCCTCATTGGTTTTGTGTTAAATATTTTTAGTATGATGTGACAATAGATTATCATAGAGTATAAGTCAATGAAGATGATGATTGAAGGAGGAAAATAGAAAATATTTCATCACCAAGGTCTATAGAATTGTAGTAGACTAATATTATATATAGGGATAGAGGATTCATTGGAGGAGTAAGGTACTTACTTTAGTTTGATCCATTCATTGAAGGGGAACTAGTTTCATTGATTATGATAATGTTCCATGGGGTAGCTCGGAAGTGATGATTATTGTTCCTCAGGGATTGTAAGATGTTGATAGTTTCATGGGATATGTTTCACAAACTATTTAATATTGATTTTATTTCTTTGACCATGAAGGGAGATTATTGGATGCAGATCCATGATTTCATCTATGGAACCTTTAGCATGTGGTAGTTCAGTATCAGGTATAAGAACTTGTTTTTATAATATTTATATTGTCTTCAAAATGAGAATTCTAGGGTGTGTCATTTTAAGGATCCTTTACAACCAAATATTCAACTCCATGTCACCATTTTGATGGTTATGACATTTCTCTAGTTTTTGGTGAGGTAAGTGGTTGTCTAGAATGAGGAAGATAAGACTAAATCATTATAGGAGGGGAGACTTTTAGAATCTCTACAAAGCATATTTTTTACCAAAAATTCTCAATTGCCTCATTAGTATAAGATTCAGATAGTGAGGAGTATGTTCTAGCTTTCTTCATTATGATTCACAAATACTAGTAGTTATTTGACCCCTACCTACAGATCATGAACGGTTTGGTTTTCTTATGGAGGTTATGGTTATTGAAATCATGAGTGACTATCCTTCCTTGGTAATAAGTGTAGATATGGTGACCCTATTTTGGATTAGTTATTATAAAATTATCCTCCAAGGTAACAAAAATAGTAGTTTTCTATATCTATTGATTACCAGATAGGGAACATGGATGGGAGAGGATATCCTCATGATTCTACTCATCCTCCAAGATAATGAGATTAGTTTGGTCATGGATGTGGTTACCAAAAGAGCCATAGGTTGTAGAGTAGGACATAATAAGATGTACTCCATATAGTTTCTAGCATCTGGTGAACCATACATCGTATGGGGTATAATATTCTTATATTCTACTTGGGATTATACCATATTTGATTTGAAAGATATACAATATTTTATTTCACCCACCCTATTTGATGATATTGGAATCAGGGGGAAAAATACTTTAAATGACACTGGCATTGACTACAACAGTGCGAGGTTGATCCATCTTGAATGATGTGTGTAGATATTATGAGGTGATATAAGGAAACACCTACCTTTGTGATATTTTATATCTTTTTTGAATATAACTATACGACATCATCAATGGCCAGGATTATTTATATTTGGTAGAGGATATTGTAGATTACATCAATAGGTGAATTATATTTTATGAGTTTGGTCAATATAATGTTGTTGTTTTTTTTGCGAGTGATACCCTCAGATGGGTTGGAGTCATATTGATCCCCTTACAACATTGATTTTCAATCTGATATTGAGTTTAGTAGATTATCATTCAGTAGTGTTTCCTGGGGTTCTCTAGGAGTATTCTGATGTATTATTATAATATTTTTAGACCTTATCCCCTTGATGTGAGATCAAGTTTGGGATAGAGATGTAGTATGGAATCACTTTGATATAAATGTATCCATATGAGATGGTGCCTCTTGAGTTTTAGTATCCATGGATTGATATAGATTATCTTCAATATAGAGGATTAATTCACTTAAATCCGTCAACTCAAGGTGCTACAATTTTATTTGTGAAGAATGAAGATGGTAGTCTTCATTTGTGTATCAACTATCAATAATTGAATCAAGTGACAATAAAGAACTGTTATGTTCTCCCATATATTGATTATCTATTCAAATAATTAAAGGTAGATTAATTTTTCTCAAATATTGACTTACAGTTGAGATATCATTTTATGTGAGTGAAAAATGAAGACATTCTTAAAACTACATTAAAATTTCATTATAGGACTTTCTAATTCAACGTTATGTAATTTTTTGTGATGAAATATCTATCCATGCTCATGGGATTTATGAATTTAGTGTTCCATGAGTTTCTAGATTTATTAATGGTGGTGTTTATCAATTAAATACTTTTTAATGCCTGAAGAGGATAACAAAAAGCATACACAGGTTATTTTGGGTGTTCTTAATCATCAGAAACTATTCTAGGAAGCTGTTAAAGTGAATGTTTATGGAATTTAAAGACTATTTATTAAGACATATTTGTATCGTTATGGAAGATATATAGATACTTTTATGATTGAGGTAGTTATTTATTGGGTAACACCAAAAAAAATTGCAGAGGTACAATGTTTTTTTGGTCTAATTGGTTAATAAAACAGGGTTCTACCAAAATTATCTAATATTGAGACTCTTATGATATATCTGACAATGAATGATCAGGATTTTTTGTAGACCAACCTATGTTGGGAGATATTTGAGTGTTTTAAGGAGAATTTTTTCATAACACTAGTTCTTTTTTTCTATAGGATATCATTTTGTTCTACATTTATTATGATGCTTCATATTTTGGTTTGGATTATGTTCTGATATAACAGAGGGTGGTTATATCTTATGGGTCTCATCCTTTATAGCCTCATGAATGAAACTATTCTACCCATGATCTTTATCTTAGTGCAATTTTTTTATCTGATGTTTTGGTATCATTCCCTCATTAGTGAGAACTTTTTGATCTTTACAGATCACTAAAGATTGATGTAAGTCTTTTTATAGCATGATTTGAATTTTCAAAAGAGATAGTGGAAGGAATTATTATAGGATTTTTTTGATATTTCATATACACCAAGGAAAGGTAATTTATTGGATGATTCCTTGAGTAGGATGTCACATGGTAATGTTGTGCATGTGTCTAGAGACTATTGTAGAGTGATGGAAGGGTTTGATATGATACACATTTATATGTTATATTGTTGTGGTAGAGTTTGTCCTTATAAAATTATGATTTAGTCATCTTTGGTGCAAAATGAGGAGTCTTTAATGGAGTATTCTAATATATATTTTTAATTATATTGATTTGTTTATAGATATTCTTATGAAGGATGGTCTAAGGAAGGTAATCATTAGGTGTTTTTTAGGGGAGGGTCATTGTTCCTTTAGTGATCTATGGTGTGGTTATATTTTCGTTTAACAATTCACCCTTGTTGGTTTATCCTAGTGAGGATAAAATGAATCAAACCTTTCAAGTTCTTTTTTGTTAGTCTCATATGAAATAATCCATTATAGAATATGTATCTCAATGTTTGGTTTTTCATAGGGTGACTGTTGGGGACCATGTTTTGAGTGGGTTTATTTATAAAATTAATATACCCTAGAGAAAGTGGGAGGACATATCTATGGTTTTCTTCATCGAGTTTCCTCAAGGTCAAAGAGTCTATGGCACTATATGGTTGATCATGGATTCATGATAAAGTCATACCACTTCTTACTGATTAAGGATTCCATTATAGTATATGTTTTATCAATGATGTATCTAGAGGTTTTGGTGAGGATTTATGGGGTTCTAAATATGATCATATTGTATTATGATCCCTAGTTCACCTTCAGGGATTATAGAAGCCTCTAGTGTGCTTTTGACTCCCATTTATACCTTATAAACTCTTTTAGTCCACATATGAATGATCACATATAGTAGGATATTCGGACTATATAAGACATGTTGCATGCATGCATTCTATATTTTGGAGGTATGTGGGTGGATAACCTTACCTTTGTGGAGTTTTCTTACAATAATAGTAATCACACTACCATTTGTATGTCTCTTTTTGAAGAACTATATGGTTGATCCTTCCAATATCCATTATGTTGGACAAAGGTTAAAGAGGAATCTATTTTAAGAGTATAGAGAACTGACAAGAATTTGTAGGTGATATATGAGTTGATGAATGTGGAATGTTATTGTCAAAAGTCTTATAAGAATAATAGGAGGAGGCCTCAAGAGTTCATCATTGGATAACATGTGTTCTTGAAGGTGTCTTTTCCTTATGGTCAATGAAGACTCTATCATGGGAATAAGATTTATACTTGATTGGTTGGACCTTTTTTAGGTGTTGGAATGTGTTGGGGTTATTTTTTATCAGTTATAAATTCACCCACAAGTGATCTAGATCCATGATTTTTCATTGTGTCTCAACTTCATCGGTATTTTCATGACAATTCCCTTGTGCTTGATTAGGGTGAGAAGTCAATTGAAGATGATGTGATGTTTGAGGAGTGGCATACTGTGATCCAAGACTAACAGGAGAAAATGTTTCATGGGTGTTATATTCCCCATGTTCATTATATGTGGTGTCATGTTGGTTTAGAGGAGAGCACTTGAGAGTGAGATTTTCATATGTGTGCTTAATAACCCAAGTTGTTCAATGTTTGAAAATAAATTTTGTTGATATAGTGTGTTTGAACCTTTTTGGTTTATGAGATGATATATGATGTTTCATGTTTTTGTTCTTTGTTCCTCCAATATTTTAGTGGTGTTATTCATGTGGTGAGATCCTTCATAGGTAACCTAATGGGTGTTTTTTTACTTTATTTTCTTCTATAATGGGATTAAATCCTTAAATATGAGAAATTTTTTAGATGTATATGATGTAAGGGACTAGTTTTTTCAAGCCCTTACATTGTGTATTTTGGGAGTTGTAGATGTATAGGAGGAAGATATGTCATGACCCCTCCCATCAAAGATAAATCAATTAATGGGTGGAGATAATAAGAACAAATCCCCACCTCTTATAGGCCTTGGGTTGAAAACTAGCACCGAGGGTTTGAAAATCTCATGAAATAGGAGGCATTTCTCTCTATAATAAAATGAGATCAGAAGATAAGATGAATCATCCACAAGAAACTATATAACCTAATATAAAAAGAAACCAAAACCATCCCATAATGCATGTATAAAAAAAATTATACATATAAAAATATCTAAAATTAAAATACTCAAATGTAAAGATAAATTAATAAAATTGTAACTATCCAAATATCTATGCTACTAATGTCCAGAATGGACCACATAGTCCTCCTAGAAACATGAAAATCAATTTATATACTTAGGGTGATCATAAAATTATAATCTATAGGAAAACCAAGTTCTCTAGTGAACATGTTAAAGAAGCATACTAATTCACCCATGATCAAAAACAAGAACCAACAGCACCTAAACAGGTCAACTATCCATCCCAAACTCACCAAGGTCTTCTCACCAAATAATGTATGCCACACATAATAACAAAATATAAATCATATTGATAAAGGGTACCCTGGACAACTTTCCCACTAATTTTCCTCTCTCACAATCCAACAACATACATACTGAAGATCCTATCTATTCTAAATAACATATACCGCTACCCCACAAGCATGGTCACATCACATCATGCCTACAGACGCCTAGGCCACCACCCCATATGTACGATCACGTCACGTCTCACCAAAAGATGCATGGCCAGAACATCACAACCAGTTCCATAAATATAGTAGTAGGGTATCATGAAAATTAAAGAAATAAACCTCATTCCCTCCTCCTACCAAGTATGACCACCACCATAAGTCTCCCCACAACATGATCATACCACATCTTACTCAAAAACACCTGGTCCACCACCTCACAAGCACGATCACAACACATATCACCAAAGAAAGTTGGGATATCACATCATATATCACCCAAAGACACTTGGGCTGTCATCTAATGCACTAACAGACCTCTACCCATCATATCTTGTTCATATCTACTCCTCTGGAAGAGAGATTCAGAAATATAAGGTACTCATCCATCCATCCTCATCACTGGGGTGTTGGAAAAAAACCCCATGTGTGAATATATGAATGTCGGAACATATCACTTGATGTGGGTGGGGTGCATATTGAAATCACAAGGAATTTACAAGTATATAAATATATCCACACACAATCCCAACATATGGTTTGTAAACTAAACACTAACCAAATACCAACATCCCCACTTCCTCTACCACCTCTAAATTCATAACACCACACAAGCCATAAGATGCATTTCACATTTCCAACCAATTCCATTATCTATCCCATTCATTTCATTATTTACCAAGAACTTCATTTTACTATATAGCACATTATTTATTTGTTCACTAAACATTTCCATCCCAGTAACTAAACCAAATCCAAACATTTAAATTATTATTAAACAATGATTTTCTATCACTACTTAGGCATTTATAACAACATTACCACACATCCCAATAATCTCATCATCCCTATTATAACATCACCTCACTTCCACCAAATATCTTCTAGACAACCACCACCTCTTTTTCCTAAAATCATGGTGAAACATCCACCACCTTGCCACCCCTAAAGCATGTTCAAACAAACTACCACCTCACCACCCCAAAAGAATAACCAAACATCCACACATCACCCATCACGACATGAAAACTAAATATCATTTCCCCATATCACAACCACACATAAAAAAACATATAATATCATCTAAATATTTACAAAAGGGATTTATCACATTCCACTTCTTTATTTTAGGGGTATTATCACACAAACCATAATCCTGGGACAACCATTTCATTAGATTAATATAAGTGGTTAGTTAATTTAAATTTTAGGGTGACGTCATAGTAATAAAAATATATAAAATAGTCACAAAACATATCATATAGAATAATAAATCCCTCATCGACCATAATTTCCAGCTAGACATTAAACCCAAATAATCAAAAATAACACAATAATATAAAAGATATAAAATCATGTGAAACATTCCCATTTTAACTTAAATTTAATCTTACCAATTAATTATTTTTTATTAATCTAGAATAACCATACCCAAAAATAATCAAAAGTAAACCCCTCAAGCATGATACACAATAAAGATAAAAGAGACATTCCCAAACTAAAAGAAGTTTTCCCAACACGATGTGCACTACCGGGTGAAGAATTACTACTCAAAAACCACAACTGCACCACTAGATCATGGATCAAACTATACCGCATCAAGGGTTATAAAAAATGTATCCCAAATCAAAACCCAAACTAAAATTTCCCCACCATATTAGATCCCCAAGAAAAAATTAACGAAAAACAACCAAAAATAAAAAAAATCTTATCATAGATCACCAACGAGCATCAACTAGGACCAACAGATCAATGTGCAAGGAAGGGGGATAAAAGATACTCATATGGTGTTAAGGGATTATCTAAAAGAGAGGGGAAGAATCCATATACTGATGAAATAAATCATCTAAGAAAAATAATTTAAAACCTTGAATCCCACTGGTTACACATTGTATAATCATTATACAGCGTGCACTCCATCAGTTTCATAAAAAAAATATCTATCATTGAAAATTGTATCACCTCAGATTTATTTAAAACATGTCATGAATTCTACTTACATGACATGTAATCCATCCCAAAGTTTCCCCCTTAGCTACATACAAGCTTTGAATTCACCTGCTGAACAATTCATGAACCATCAATACATATTTTGTAAATTTACATTGTGTGAGTTTCTGGATGTAGCTCTACTGCACCTCCAAACTCCATCAAAATATCCTATAACCTCCCCCAAACAAATACAACCACCAAAACTGGAAATGTAACAGTCCAGAAAGGAATAAATCATTACATAAAATGCATATCTAATGATTCTCACACTAAAGAATCCAAAACCAAGCCTAGAAGGAAATAGATCCAAAAAATACCACACGAGATACCTATTAAGGATCTCATTACTACAAAAATCAATCACTACTAAAACATGAAAACCAAAATGGCCACAAAACATCTCACAAAACCTCATCACTACACATCCATATCACCAAAACTAAATCAACCTTCACATAGCCCACATGCACACACCATACCACTCTAAACATACAAATCAATAATTTCATCCTCCATGTTAAGATATTATACAATCTGGTTAGCACTGACTCTCCCACACAGTTTTAATCACATCATAGTATAATGTATCTCGATTAGTAAATAGGTCCTACTATTTTCATATGTCAAAGATTTATCACACATCATACATCCAGAAAATGGAATATCTCATAACATAACAAGATCCAAACATCACATCAAAAAGAAAAATAGAAAAAAGAAAAACTCAATGAAACTTAGGGTACTGGGAATGCATCAATGTCTCTCATTCCCAAATACTCTTCTCTAAAAAACCATGATCCACAAAACATGAACCAAGGGAATGGTTTGCCCCTAATGCTCCTTCTCCTGGTAATCTTGGATCACTATTGGACACTTCATGAATGTTAGGTCATCCTCCTTATCAAAATCTCACCAGTAAATTACATGGTAGTCATCATGAAGATAACAACAAAGCTGAGAGATATGGAAGAAATCATGGATCCTATCAAGTCATGTTGGAAATTCCAATTGATATTTCACCTCACCAACTCAATCTAGAACCTCTAAGATCCCAATAAATCTATGAGAAATATTACTCCCCCTTCAAAACCACCACTACCCACATCGAGGGGAATCCTTCAAGAACATGTGGTCCCCAACCTCATACTCCAAGGGCATCCTACTGTAATCGGTATAAGACTTCTACTAGTCATGTAGTCCTCTCTTCATTTCTCAAAACAATTGAACATTTTCTGTTGTGATCTGTACCTCGAGACAAAGAACTACTGACTCCCCAACCTCTATCTTGCACAATATCTAATGAAACAAATCACCCACCCATATAAAGTGTCGTACGGGTTTATCCCAATAGATAAGTGATAGTTTTTATTATAAGAAAATCTACCAAAAAACACTCCCAATATCCACCAAATTTTAAGATGGAAGCTCCCAATATATCATCCAGTGTATGGATGGTATACTTCATCTTCACATCCCTATAAGGGTATAAAGAAATTTTGAGATGTAAATGAATTCCAAAATAATGCTTTAATCACCTCCAAAATCATAGGGTAAAATTTGAGTCTTGATATGAGACAATGGACCAAGTAAATCCAGGAAACCGCACCACCACATCTACATAACTATTAGATAAAAAGTCCAATATGCCAAAATCATTGATCACTAAGAAGTGAGTCATTTTATTTAATTGATCCATGATTAACAAAATAAAATCAAAATCTACCAGAGCTCAGGGTAACCCTATGATGATATCCATTGATATTTCATCCCATTTCCACTAAGGAACATCCAAAGGCTAAAACACCACCAAGAATATAATACTTGGCCTTCACGTACCAGAAAGCAAAAAACCTTACCATGAATTCTTCCATTTCCCATTTCATCTCGGTCCACAAAAACTGTATTTTCAAGCCATGATGCATATTCATGACACCAATATGTACCGCTTAAGGTGATATATGATACTCATAGATAAATCCCTTATGCATCACTTCCAGAACAAGCATCCTCCCATGAAACAACATATAGTTCTAACCGTCCTATGACCATATCCCTTAAGAGAATCACTATATCCAACATGTCCATGCATTACCTCTGCCTCTAAGTCTCCCTACCAATATTTTTACACATGCTGCATCAGAGAATATTGCACCATCATCTGAAATAAACAGTCTCTACCATAATACTCCCTTGTATCTAGGTTCAAAAATTCCAACTCCTCCATCGCTCTCCAAACATACCTAGACTCTTAAAAAAATCTCCGTCTAACTTCCAACTCAAAACGTTGGGAACAACATTCCCTTTTCCTAAATTTTAGGATATACCAAATCATAATCCTAAACGAACTCCATCCACCTCCACTAATTCAAATTAAAATATCTCCATGAAAAGATATACCTCATGATACTGAGATCTGTGAGGCCATAGAGAACTTTTTGATGAGTTAATTACACAATAATTTCCGTGCAAACACAACTACTTATAGCTCTGAATCATGGATGGCATAGTTATGATTATGGTTCTGCAACTTAATAAACCCATAAGAGATCACTACCCTCTACTACATCAACACTCATCCCAATACCAGATGGAAATAATCACAAAACACCTCAAAAATCACTCCCTCCTTAGGTAACTAAATCACTGGAGCACTAAACAACTTCTCCTTATGGTAACCAAATTCTATCGGGCACTGATAAGTCCAAAAAATATCTAGTTCTTTCCTAGTTAACACTTTCAAAGGGGCCAAAAATCAAGAGTAATAATGAAAAAACTTCCAATGATATCATATAAGACCAAGTAAACTATGAACCTATTCCATGTTCTGAGGTGCTTCCCAAGAAACAACTTCCTTGAATCTCGACAGTTCTAATTCCACGCCTTATCGAGACACCACATTCCTGAGGATATTCACCTATCATGTCCAAAACATACAGTTGGATAACATTACATAGATCTAGTGGCATCAAATAACCTTTAATACATCTCTAAGATGATTGGAATTTGTATCCTTTAACTTCAAGTAGATCAATATATCACTAATGAATATGATGATAGACTGGTCTAGGAAATCTTGGAACACAGAGTTCATAATCCCCATAAACATGGATGGTGAGTTTGTAATACCGAATGAAATGAGTAAAAACGTGAAGTACCCATACCTACATATAAAGGAATACTTTTGGATATCACCCCCCTTCACCCTCAACTGGTGATATCCAGAACACATATCGATATAAGAAAACCAACTCATCCCTCTCAGCTAGTAAAAAAGGTTATTTATCCTTAATAGAGGGTAATGGTTCTTGACCGTTACCTAATTAAACCTCTATTAGTCTATAAACAATATCATACAACCATCCTCCTTTATAAAGAACAATATTAGAGAACCCCACAACAACGCATTGGTCTAAATAAAAACCTTCTGTATTATATCATCTATAAGAATCCTCAACTCCCACAACTCATAAGGTTCCATATGATAAGAATAAATCAAAATTAGAGAATCACCATGTTACAATTCTATCCCAAACATAATATCATGTTGAGGTGGTAGAGTCACAACCTTCTTAAAGAAAACATCCAGAAACTCCCCAATGACCCTAGGAACCTCCACCATCCCAACCTATGATTATTACAAAGAAAACATAGCCATAAAATAAATCAGGGGATGAACATGCCTAATGCTCACATAACAAATTTCCTCACCAAAAAAACCACACACTATCTATCCACATCCAATAACATAACTCTCCTCTAGGTGTAATCGATAATGGAATGTTTGAAATATAAAAAATTGATTCCTAGGATGATACCACATGGATGAATTTGTATAAATAAAATATTCCAATGGGACTAATGTCGGCCCCTCATCTATCTATAACCCTGGCACACATCAAAAAATATGGTTTGGACTTTGATTGATTTATTCAACACAAAGGGAATTATAATACTCTATGTGTCTAGTCTTAGAGTACGGACTAGAGTGGGTTCAACAAAGTTGTGTGAAGCTCCTAAATCAAAAAAGGAACAAACAAGGGTACACCGAAAACTGAGCATAACTTGAATGATCTCTGGAACCTCTAGTGCTACTACCTCTAATGTGTACAACTGACCACACCCAAATCCTCTACCTCTCTACTAATGGCCACTTCTATGACCATGCTTGGGTGGAGGTTCCTAAAAACAAGGAACATCCTGAGGTCGGACTCTACCTACTCCATCTCCCCTTTATGGAGCATAATCTTTCTTTCCCTACTAATGAAATGGTCTCACTGAAAATAATTAATGAGGAAAGTAATAAACATGACCTTCTACACAAAAATGATCCCAAAGGACCACTAGGAACTGGTTCTGGTGATATCCATGAACACCAAATACAAATAACATTCATCTATAGTCTCTATGAAAATTATAGAAACTATTGACCCCAAAATTATAGAAGGGGAGCTGATGAGCTTGACTCCCCACTGGTTGAAACCTATAAGGTCCTGGTGCCTAATATCTACCCTTGAAAACTCTACCCCTCAAGGAAACCTATTGGATTCCCTCTCATAGTAAACCTCCTCCCAAGTGAATCTTATCGATCACCTCTACCATCTTATGAACCTCCAGATATATTGGAAACATAAAATTAGTAATTCCATAGTAGATATAAGGATGGATAACCTCCTCAAGATGGTGTGCACAAGACTCCCCATCTGAAAAAATAATTAGGACAAAATGCAGATGGTCATTAAACTTGATTCCCAACTTCTACACTGACATACTCACTGACTAAAGATAAAGAATCTCTTGCCTTTCCACTTCATTCATGGTCTATTAAATAAATTCTAATCACATTTATTTCTGGAAATTGATCCATGAAACATCCTCCTCCATCCTCACACCTAGATATATCTTCCACAACTGAAACACAGGTCCCTACATCTGACTAACTACCAAAGGGACCTGGTATTCCACTGGGGTCCGGATAAACTAAAACTGATCTAAAGTCCCCCCCCCCCCACCATTTATCTCTCTGTCTCCACATCAAAAACAATTCCCTCATACTTCTTAAAATCCTACAATTATAAAGTACACAAATTCACTTCAACTTATCATCCTCTTTAACTAGATAAACACTCCACTGATCAACTGAATCAGCCAACTGAACCTCAACTACCTAATCCATAAACAGACAATGAACAAGATCCATAACTGAAAATTAAACAAGAAGTTTCTAATCCCGGTAGTATATAATTTTATTAAGATACATTTAATTCACTTTATTCATTTTAACCTTCCTAGAAAAACCCAATTAAAATAGAAACACAAGTTATCAGGATGCATGTACCCCTCTTATCTCTCTACCCTACAAACAATTACGCCTAACTTGGTCATTCAATAATATCAAAATCTATGCACTGTAACATGGGGGACCAAAAATCACATGTCTTAGCCAATGTCCCTATCCTTTTTCAGGCACCAAGTTCAACTGGCACTATTTCCACACCAATCCATGCAATCCTCATTATGCTTAACTCCAAATTCCTTCCTATCCCTCAAAAATCACCTCTAATACCACTCTTTCGTGGCCTCCTCAACCAGAGATACAGAAATGAAGGGAGAGAGATAAAGACCCACAAGTATCACCTTTATTAGGACCTAGGTTGGAGACTATCACTAAGGGTGTAAAAATATCATGAAATGGAATGCATTATCCTCTATAATAAAATTGTATTGGGAGATAAGATGAATCAGCCACATGAAATGTTGTGACATAATATAAAAGGAAACCAAAACCATCACTTAATTCATGTATCAATAAAACTAAAATAGATAAAAGTATCCCAATATAAAATAATCAAAATTAAATCTAAAGAATAAATTTAGCAATTATACAAAGATCAAAGATAGTAATCTCCAACATGGTCTATGTAGTCCTCCTGGAAACTTGGAAATAAATTTATATAAGTATAATTAGTATACAATTATACTCAGTAGGAAAACCAAAGTCTCTCATTTGAATGTGAATGAATCATACTAATATAGCTGTGAATAAACAACAGAACCAATAACACCTAAATAGGTCAACCATCCATCCTAACTTCACCAAATAAATCTTATAAAATAATGAAAACCATGTATAATAACATAATAAGAAACATATCAATAAAGGATACCCCTCACATATTTCCCACTAATTTTCTTCTCTCTCAACCAAACATCGTACATCCTTGAACTCAAATATATACTAAATAACATATACCACCACCCCACAATCACGGTCATATCAAATCACACCCACAAACAACTGGGAAACAACCCCACAAGAACATTCACATCACATCTCACCCACAAACACTTGGGACATCACATCACAACCACTTACATAACTATAAAAATAGGGTATCATGAACATGAAATGCGTTGACCTCATTCCCTCCTATTAACATGCATGACCCCCACCATAAGCAACCCCATAGCACAGTCATATCACATCTCACCTGAAAACACCAGGGCCACCACCCCAAAATTACGGTCACATCACATCTCTCCCAAAGACACTTGCGGAATCACCTGGTGTACTGAAATGCCTCCATATATCAATTCATATTCATATCTACTCATCTAGAAGAAGAAGTGGGAAAGAGTGGGTAATCATCCATCCATCCTCATCACTGGGATGTTGGGAAAACACCCCCTGTTTGAATATATGGGTGTCAGCACATATTGATCGACATCAGTGGGGTGCATATAGAAATCGCAAGGAATATAAAAGTATATACATATATCAACACACAATCCCAACATATGGGTTCACAACTAAACGCTAACCAAATTACAATATCCCCACTTTTACTGCCGCCTCTAAATGCATAACACCACATAGTCCACAATCCACATTTCACATTTCCAACCCATTCCATTATACATCTCCTTCATTTCATTATTTACCAAAAACTTCATTTAACCACATAGATCATCATTTATTTTTTCATTAACCATTTCCATCCCATTAACCAACCCAAACCCCATCCATTTCAATCATTATTGAATAATAATTATTCCATCACTACTTATCCATCTAGCACAATGAAACAACACATAAAAAGTATCTCACCATCCCTACCATACCATAACCACACCTCCCCCAAAGAAATATTAAAAAATCACCACCTAAACATCTTAAAACAACATCCAAACATCCACCACCTCATCTCCCCAAAATAATGGCCAAGGAAACCACCACCTCATTTCCCAAAAAGCACCAGAAAACATCCACACATTACCCCACACAGTATAGGAACCACACATCAAAGACCCATAACACATCCACACATCACAAAACATCTAAGATAATATAAATATTTATAAAGGGTATTTTATCATATTCTAATTATTTATTTTAGGGTTATTATCATACAATACATAATCCTTGGGAAACCGTTTAATTAGCATAATATAAGTGGATATCCACTTTCCCTTTTAGGCTGATATCACAAAAATTACTACAGACATTGTAATCACAACCAATATCATCCAATAAAAATATCCTCTAATGACAACAATTGTCAATAAGACATTATTCTTGTATAGTCCACAATATCATAATAATATCAAAATTGTGAAAGTTTGAAAATCATTCACCTTTCCCCTTCAATTTCAATTTATGAGTTAATTATATTTGATTAATCCATAAAACCATCCCTCAAAGTTAATATAAATTAAATTACTCCAACATGATACAAAACAAAGAGAAATGAGGTATTCCCAACCTCAAAGATGCTTTCTCAACTCGTTGTGCACCCTAGGGCGGAGAAGAACCATCTAGACATCACAAAAACACCATGAGATCATGGGTAGGCCTACATTGCATTAAGGGTTATCAAAAACAAAGCCCAACTAAAAAACCCAAACTAAAACTATAAAACCTAAGTGTATCCCTAAGAAAATAAAATAATAATACCAAATAAAAAAATGAAGGGTTTACCACTGATTTCCAATGGGTATCAACCAGAACCAAAAAATAAAAGTGGAAGGAAGGGGGCTAGAAGATCCTCCCAAAGGTTCCTAGGGATCATCTAGAAATTGAGGTAAATAATCCACGTCCAAATGAATATATATACACCAAGAAAAAAACTTTAAACCTAGAATCCTATCAGTTTCACATCGTGTGAACATTTTACGGTGTGTAATCCATAGGTTTCCTAAAATTTTCATCTTTCAAAAAAAACATATCACCTTAGATTTATTTAATACATGTCATGAATTCCACTTAAACGGCATGTAATCCATCCCAAAGATTCCCCCTCAATAACATACAAGTCATGAATTCATTGTCTTAACAATACATGAACCAACAATAAACATCGTGTAAATTTACACGATGTGAATTTACGTATGCAGCTCTACTGGACCTCCAAACTCCACCAAAAAAATTTAAAACCTCCCCCAAACACCTCTAACCACAAAAAATATAAAATTAACAAACAGATAAGGCACATAAAATACCTATCAAATTATTCTTACCCTCAAGAATCCAAAACCAATCCCAGAAGGAAAGGGGTCTGAAAAACCACCTCATGATATACCTCCCAAGGATCTTGTTACTCCTTAAAACTACTACCAACCAAAAAAGATATACCAAATGAAAAGAAAACATCTTTAATAGCACGATCACTACACAACCACATCACCACATCTATATCAACCTCTACACATCCCAAACCAACAAACTGCACTGCTCTAGACACACAAATCATGTAATTCCATCCTCCATGTCAAGATATTATCATATCTAGGTGGCATTGACTCACCTGAATGAGTTTAATCACATCATAGTTTAATGTTCCTGGATTATGAATTATTTCCTCCCCATTTCATATTTCATAAATTTATCACATATCATATATCAAGAAAATGAAATATATCATAACATTACAAGATGTATACATCACATAATATAGAAAAATGGAGAAAAGAAAAACTCAAGAAAACATTAGGTACTTGAAAGGAATTTTAATCTCTAATTACAAGGTACTATCCTAAAGACCACCATTATATACAACACGTGAACCAAGAAAATGTTTCTCCCATGAAATACACTCTCTTTGTGATCTTAGATCTCTACTAGATACTCCACAAACATCACTTCATCCTCGATATCTAAATATCCCAAGTAAATTAGATGGTAGTAATCATGATGATACCAAAAAAGTTCAGAGGTGTGGAATATGTTAAGGATCCTCTCTAGTTCTGGTGGTAATTCTGAAAGATATTTCACCTTTCCAACTATTACCAGCACCTCAAATTGAATAATAAATATGGAAGAAATTTTACTGCCCCATCTAAGCCTATGCTTCCCATGTTGATGGGAAACCTTCAAGAACATGTGGTCCCTAACCTAGAACTAAAAGGTCCTCTTATGATGATCATCATAAGAATTATTTGGGTCATGTGGTACTCTCATCTTTTATTGAATCAATTAAAACTTTTTAGTTATTCTCTTCACCACATCAGGACCAAGAACTGCTAACTCCCCGACCTCCATCCATAATAATGGAGAATAACACAATAAATAAAGCCTCAAATGGGTATATACCCATGGATGAGTGATATTTTTTATTTTAAGAAAACTCAACCTAAGGAATATTTCATTAGAAAGATCCTCCAAAGTCAAAGATTCATGTCTGCAACATATCCTCTAGTGTATGGATAGTCCACTCTGTATGCCCATTCATCTAAGGGTGGAAAGCAATGTTGAGACATAACTGAGTGCCAATAGAATGTCATAATCCTCTCCAGAATCATTAGGTAAAATTTAAATATTTATTTGATACAATGGACCATGTAGCTCCATGTAACTCCACCACCTCATCCATATAACTCTTAAAAAAAGCATCCACTCCACCCAAATCCATGATCACTAAGAAGTGGGCCAATTTCATTAAAAAATCCATGATTCCCCAAATAAAATCATAACCTCCCTGATTTTGGGGTAACCCTATGATTAAATCCATCCAAATGTTATCCCATTTCCACTATGGAACATCCAAAGGTTGCAAAAAAACACCAATAACGTGATGCTCAACCTTTACCTGTTGGAAAACCAAACACCTCTCCGCAAATGTCTCTACTTCTCATTTCGTCTTAGGCCACCAAAACTAAATCCTCAAACCATGATAAATTGTTATCACACCAAGATATACCTCTAAAGGTAAGGTATTCATGGAGAATTACCTTATACATCACTACTGGAACAAGCATCCATCCATGAAACAACATATTTTTCCTTCTATCCTCTAACCATCCCTCCATAGCATCAATATGGACAACATGATCATGCATCACATATTCCTCTAAGTCTCTCCACTAAGACTCCTCCACATACCACATTAGAGAATAATAAACCATCATCTAAAAAAACAACTTCTTCAATCATCCACCCTTGCATCTAAGTGCAGGACTACCAAGTCCTCCATCTCTTTCCACGCATCCCTAAACTTCTGAAAAGCATCTTTCCATGAATTACTGCTCAAACTGTCATCCAAAAATTCCTTCTTACTAATGTATAGGATATATAAAAATCATAAACTAAAAGAAACTACATCCACCTCCACTTCTAAAAAATCAAATCTCACTAAGAAAAGATATACCTAAATATATTCTAATCTATGAAGACCAAAATGTGCTCCCTAATGAGGTAATACCACAATAACTGCAACAAAAACACAATTCCTACTTGAACCAGATCATGGGTGTATTAGTTATTCTCATGGGGATGTAAATGTTAGAGTTTGGTTCCTAGGACAACATGATTTTGATTTTATTGAATATATATTTGATGTATTGAATATTAATGTAATGTATTGTAACATATTTTTCATTATTTCTACATGGATTTAATGTAATAATATCCTGGAGTATTTGTCTCATTGATAACGTCATACCAATTCACTACTATGATGAGAACCTTGAAGTTATATGATAATATTATTAACATAGTTAAATTGTTGGATATTGTATTATGATGGGACATATAGTATTTAGACAATCATGTGTGAGTTATCATATGTAGATGAGGGTTCTTCTCATGAATTACACACTTGGTAATCTCTAAGATGAATGATTATGATAACAGACCTACCAATAAGAATTCCTCATGTTTTTGTGCCATCATACATTCCAATATATGATAGTGTGTGATAGTTATTAGACTTTAATATTATCACTAATGTATGTCATGACTCACACACTTAGATTTACTGACCAAAATAGTTATGCCATATGTTGGCAGGAAGTAGGGTATGTTGGGTGCATCTTGACTGACATGTCATTAGTGGATAAGTCAAGGAAGGATTTTTCTCTTCCATATTTATATAAGATGATATCTCAACCCTTTTATTGTAATAGAAACTAAATATTAAATTTAATATTCATGGAGTAACAATGTGTTTATTTCATATAGTCAAAGAAAGATGTATCATGTAAATAGGTTAATGACACCACTGTGCAACTTGCTTGATGAGATATTATAAAAAAAGGATTATATTATATAGGTAGAATTCATATGTAGTTTTCAATGTTTTTAAATTAAGTTCTTTATCTTGGGTTCCTTGACCCATTGTGACTTTAGGAAAGCCTGCCAAATTCCAAGGAGAAAGAACCCTTGAGGGTCAAACACAAGTGTTTCTATTGACCCTAATTAAATTCTATTTTATTTTAATTGATGGAATAAATATTATTATCAAGTATGAAGAATAACTTTATTCAAGCTATAATGATCACATAAATTAAATAAATATTTATTTTTTGGCATGTGAATAAAAATATATTTATTTATTTTAATGAATGTTTAATAAATATGTATATATTAGTATGTGAATAAAAATATATTTATTTATTTTATGGAATATTTAAAAATATATCTTCACTGATATGTTAATAAAATGTTTATTTATGAATAAAATTTTTATTCTTGTGTTTAATCAATGAACTATGAGTTTGAATTGACTATGGATGTGTTCGGTGGCAACTATTAATTAATAAACTGATTAAATAATAATTGTTATTTTATAAGTTGGAATACACCACAAAATATTATTATTATTATTATTATTATTATTATTATGTGTAATGGGGTTTATTAATGGTAATAAATGTTATTTAATGGCTAACATGAAATTAAATAATGTTTTAACATAATCTTAACACTGTAAATAGACGGTTATGTCTACTGTATAGTGAATCCAACAAATGTGAATAGTGAATTGTTTCACACAAAAAAATCTCTTTAAAATCCTTCTTACCTCTCCCTCCCAAGAATTAAAAACACAAAGATATTGATTCAATATTAAAGAACAAGTGATCAAGAACAAAAAATTCATGACATTCGACTCTCTACACTAGCACCTGAAGATCAATTAGTGTTTCTTGGTGATCATAGGATCACGTGTGGATCACCGCTAGGGGGATTCTATCCTTGGATCCTCACATCACAGTGAAGGTGATCTAAAAGGGTTATTTTAGATTATAAACATTCAAAAATGAATAAATTTCCTAATCTAATGTATTTCTTTCCTTAAATATTAAATAAATTAATTATAGATTTGATGTGGAATGTCCACTCTCTTGGTTTCAGGTGATGATTACTAAAAGAAATTTTAATATATCACCCACCACCACATGTTTCTGTTGTTCCTAGAAATAATAAGTGGTATCATAGCAGTCATGTTTAAATTTATAATTATTTCTTTTATTGTTTATCTACGTGATATTTTAGTTATATTTTCATTTAATGTGAAATTTTTTATTTAATCTAATTTTAATTAACATGTTATTGACATTTTAATCATGTTCGTTTCATGTTTCATTTTCTTAAGAGTTTTAGAATATAACAAGAATGGTCATAGATTCCATCGAGAAGTTCCAAATATTTGGCCTGTAAAACTGGGTTACATGGCGTATATCTAGACTACATGTCACGTACCCATTCTCATTTTACCTAGATGCATCGAACATTTAATTACATGTGGTGTATTTATTTCATACCACGTGTTGACTGATCCAACAAGGAATGCAAAAAACAGAAACATGGAATGTAGCTGGCATGTACACACCATGTATTCTGACTGAGTAACACACCAAATCCCCAGGCATGTGACAAGAATAAATTTAAACTGAGGTATAAGGCGTGTTTTTTAATTGTACATGTTGTGTAGTATCTCAATTAATGATAGAATTAAATTACATTAAATTGAAAATTATAGCATTAAACCCAAATTTATTGATCCACACCTATTGTGTATTTGAAAATTTAATAACGGTTTTATAAATTATTAAATGATCAAATAATTTATTATAATAAATATTTCATTATTTCTTCTTGCATTTATTCTCCAAAAAATGCCATAAAGGATGGGTATATCCAATTAATATCAGATGATCATTAAGAAGAAATTGAATTAATTAATTAATTAATTAATTAATTAATTAATTAATTAATGAAAGTTCATTTATCTTAATAATAAAAAACTAATAAATAAATTAATATTATCCCATTAAATTTTCATATTAGTTGCATGTATAAACTATTATGAGCTTGACCAAGACCTATATATGTGTTGGATTTTATTTAATTTAATTTATTGCATGTATTTGCAATTACATTATATTAAATTAAATGACTGCATGTGTTTCATCCCTCTGTCCATTATTATGTAGGAACTACATATCCAATGATATTTATGTAATCCCATTTTATCAATACTTTGGTTCCCTTAACCTGTGTTTGAGTAAAAAATACTTGTAATCAATGGATCATCCCAAGTTATGTTGATTCGGTTCAAGATAAAACCATTATGATTTCAAATTTGTTGATATATAGGTGGACAGGTGGAATGTTGTAACTAATTCCAAGACAAACAAATGGAGTTATTTCACTAGGTAATAAGTTTTTTTAATGTCTTCTCATTGAATAAAAATTTAGATAAGCTAATGGTTGGGTAATTTACATTATTTATTTATTTCTGTCTATGAAATTATTTATTTTATGGATGCAGGGATGCAATCACATTAATAAATCAATTAATGTACAAAGATGGAAATTATATAATTTAATTATCATAAATGTGTTACCCAACATGGTTATTTAATTATGTAACATCCAATTAATATTAAGAAGACATCTAAAGGATAAAAAAATATAATGTATGCCTAAAAATTAAGATACCTCAATTAAATATTAAGTTAGACTTGTACATTCATTACTTTATTAAGTATAAAACTAAATAAAACATACTATTTGACCAACCTTTGTTGAGTCACTTAATTTTATATGGGGATTTATTAAATAATTATTAGGTATACATAACCATTTTACATCAAGAGGTGTATCCCTTGTTAGACTTGGTGTAATTTTGAGGAAAGTGTTGAGGAAATCCAAGTCCAGAATTTAGGATTTCAGAATCCAATCAATGGATCAAGGAGTTTCATTCCCATAGTTGGAAAACATCCACCGACCTAAATACATTCAATTAGCTTGAACAACCCTTATTGGGGTTATGGGAAAAGTCATATGGATCCTCCCCACTATAATGTTAAAACATGTAGCCATTTGGAGTTCAATGGTGAGGGATATTGAGACTTGATAAAATAGTGGTAGATTTAGTAATTATTAAATTATTTATTATTTATCACAAGCTTTGTAATAAAGAAAAGTACTAAGAACTCACTCTTTTAAAATGTATACTAAAATGGAAATTTTTCCATCCACACTATCCTTATGAGAAGTATTTGATAAAGACAACCTCCTAATTGGCAGTAATATCCAGGAGTGGTTTAGATGCCTTTGGGTTATTTTATTTCATGAATAGAAATATTACGTGATATAATCCTTAATACTTGTTCCACCTACCAAAAAGGTGAGTGATGAAGAGTTCCTAGTCTATGGTAAATATATGAATTATGTGCTCTATGTTCAATTTTTGATGCTTTCATCTATTTCTAGTGAACTCATGAAGTATCACAAAAACATGGATGTGTATAGAATTCTTGAGAACATCAATGGTATTTACTAAGAGAGATCTAGACAATAATAATTTTAGATTTCCAATGCACCCTTTTAGAGTAAAATTGTGGAGGGTTCACCAGCTAGGCCTTATGTAGTCAAGCCCATTAGCTACATTGAGAACATAGAGATTCTAGGTTATAAAATCCATGAAGAACTGGGCCCCGACCTCATTTTGGCTTCACTCCCTCAAATTTAGTTTAATTTAGTTGTGAATTTTATGATGAAAAGCATTGATAAGTATCTTTAAGATCTTCTCACTCATGTTATCTATGTAGATAAGGATATGAACCACTAAAATCATGTTGTCGTTATGGTGAACAAATGAAAATTACAAGTGAAGATCATAAATCCAAAATCTTCTTCACACCCTTCCAAGAAGAGGAATATCAAGGGAGAAGCAAGGGAATAGGATGTTGTCTGTTTTATATATGGAAAGAAGATCCACTAGAAGGGAAATTTCACCCAGCTAAAGAAACAAGGGGAAGATTTGGTTTCATTTGTTATCAAGTTCAATTTATCTGTTTCAACATATTAGGTATTAGATATTGATTTTTGTTCTCACATATATATTCAAATATAAGAACCAATTAGATTTAGAAACATTGATCAAGGGTAGGTAGATCTATGAGAAACTAATAGAGATAAACTAATTGTATTATCTATTAGCGACTACCACCTCATGTTGTCGACCATAATGATCTTAGTTTTGAAAGGTTGTTATTATGTTCCATTTGTTACCAAAATCATTATATATATAACCATACTTGATATGTATGTATTTTTTCAAATTTCAAAATAAATGTTGATTATTTTTTAAATATATCATTTTATGGTAAGGTACATTTAAATAACACCATTTATGTGTTTGAATACATGACCCAAGTAATGGAAATCAATAACAAAGTTAATTCACATGGCTCACACCACACAAAACTTTGGAATAAGTGGATAGGTCTTGTAAATGAAAATATCTTAACTAATTTACATCAAGATGGATGTTTAGATTATTTTTAACTAAAACCATTTGGTGTATGTCATGCATTTTTATAAGGAAAAATAAAAAAACCCATTTAGTGGGAAATGGGAAAGGGATAAAGTGTTTCTTGAATTTGTTTGTACAAATGTATGGGGACCATTTAGTGTATAATAAAGGGGTGGTTACTCATACTCCATAACTTTTAGTGATGATTTTAGAAGATATATATTTTTATAATTGATGAGTTTTAAGTCAGATTCTTTTGATAAATTCAAGTAATATAATAATAAAGTTTAGAACCATCTTGGTAAGAAGATTAAGAAACTCTACTCAGAATGTGGTGGAGAATATCTTAATCAATAATCCATTGATTAATTAAGGGAGTTTGGGATCTTATCTGAACTCACAACTTCTAATATGCCTCGGTTTAATAGAATATGTGAAAGGAGGAGCTATACCTTATTGGAAATTGTGAGATCAATGATGGGTCATGTGAGTCTACCATTATCGTTTTGTGGATGTGTGTTACAAATAGAAAAACATATACTAATTAATATACTAAATAAATAAATAAATGGTATTCCATATGAATTTTTGAGTGTTAGAAAAACCATGTTATCAAATTTTCATGAATAGAGAAGAAAATCATTTGTTAAGTCCTCTTCAGGTAACAAACTTACACCCCAAGGAACAAAGTATACCTTTATAGGATAACCTAAGGAAACAAGGGGATATTACATATATAAAACCTCATAAAAAAAGGTTATAGTGTAATAAAATTCCATATTTATTGAGTATGATCACAAATCTAAAAGTGATATAGACTCTGATGAATTTGAGTCTCAAGGTACACAAGATTTGGTAGAGGATTAGATTACACAAAACCCTATGGAATATAAAACTATTTTGAATACAAAAGTATTGTGTAGGAGTACAAGAGATATTAGCGAAACATGATGTTATGGTTTTCTAGTCACAGAAGATAGTGACTCATTATTATTTGATAATAATTATCCTTTAACTTATAAGGAAGTAGTTAGTGGAATTTATGTTTCCAAATTGAATGAAGCCATGAATTCTGAAATTTATTCCATGTACCAAAACCAAGTTAGTATTTTGGTATATTATCCATTAGATTTAAAGCATGTTAGTTGTAAATGGGTATTCATTAATAAACTATACATATAATTACTAGTTTGTACCTATAAGGAATTACTAATTGCAAAAGGGTTTAAACAATGTCATGGAATTGACTATGAAGAAACCTTTTCACCAGTTTCAATGTTGAAATACAACAAAATTATACTTTCCATTATGTCTTACCATGATAATTAGATTTTAAAAATGGACGTCAAAACATCATTTTGTAATGGGAACCTTTAGGAATATGTTTATATGAAACAACATGAAGGGTTTGTGACTCCAAAGGATGAAAAAAAGATATGAAAATTGCAAAAATATATTTATGGATTAAGTAAATCTTCATAGTCATGGAACATTAATTTATATGAATCCATAATGAAATTTAGTTTCATAAATAATGAGTGTGATCCTTATGTATACAAATGGTTTCATGTGATTGCAGTTGTTTTCTTAAGAGTATATGTTGATAACATATTAATCCTAGGAAATGAAATATAAATCATACAATCTATTAAGGAATGGTTGAATAAATGATTCTCTATAAAGTACTTGGGGGAAGAATTATATATTCTTTGTATTAATATCCATCGTGATAGATGAAATAGACTATTAGGCCTAAGTCAAAGTACACACATTGAAAATATAGTGAAGAGATTCGGTATAGAACAATCTAAGAGGGGATTGTTTCCTGTGTCACCTTGAATTCATCTTTCTATGAAAATGTGTCCTCAAAAACATGGGGAAAGAAATTGAATAGAAAGGATTCCATACGCATCAGTGATTGTTTTATTCATGTATGTTATACTATATACTAGGATATATTTTTCTTATATATTTAGTATAGTGGGAAGATATCAAGATGATCCGGGTTATTTCCATTGGATAGTGATCAATACTATCCTTTTGTATCAAAGGCATACTAAAGATATTTTCCTGTTATATGGAGGAGATGATGAAATAGTCATCATAGGATATGAAAATTACAGTTTCCAAGCTAATCAAAATGACATGAAGTCACAAATGGGATACATATTCACTTTTAATGTAGGTATTGTAAGAAATAATATCTCAAAGAATGCTTTGGTATTAGATTCTACTATAGATTCTGAGTATATTGTAGCTTTTCAGGTTGATAAGGAAGCATTATGGATGCTCAGATTTTTCTGAGACCTTGATTTGGTACCTAGTATTAAAGTTCCTATCACACTCTATTGTGATAATAATATAGTGGTGCATCTTAAAAAAGAGAAAAGGTCACATCAATAGACTAAGAACATACTTTGAAAGTATCATATCTTGATGGATTTTTCTTAGAGGGGTGACGATGTAGCGAGAAGTATTTCCATGGTAGAAAACATGGAGGAAACCTTGACTAAATCATCGACTAAACATAAGCATGATTATCATGTGATGTCAAGAATACTGAAAGTCTTAGGCATTTGGCTCCAGTCCAAGTGGAAGTTTATTAGAGTTGGTGTCATAGTACCAATTAATTATACTTTTATTACATGTCTATTAAATTTTTTGAATATTATTTTAATGTATTATTAAAAATTGTTCATTGTTTATACATGGAATTAATGTAATAATATCCTAGAGTATTTTTCGAATTGATAAGGTTATAGCAGTTCCCCGCTATGATGAGAATCATGATGTGATATGAAAATATTCTTAATATAGTTAGGTGTATATATAAAATACTACGATGGAAAACATAGTATTTAGATATTTAGGTGTGGGTTCTCATAAGAGGATTAATATTCTTCTCATGAAGTTTACACATGGTAATATCAATGATGGGAGATTATGAAAACATACCCACGAGTATATATTTTGAATGTTTTAGTGTCATTGGATATTTCTATCTTTGAGTATGTGAAATGGTCCTTAGACTTTAAGATTATCATTAATGTATTTCATGACTTGCGCACTTATATTTATTGACCAAAACCATGATTCCATATGTGGGTGGGAAGTAGGGTACGTTGGGTATGTCATGATTGGAATTTCATTAATGGATAAGTCAAGGAAGGTTTTTTCCCTTCCATCTTTATGGAATCTAGTATCTAAACCCTCTTATCAGAATAGAACTATCACATTAAATTACATGGTTATGGTGTAATGACATGTTTATTTTAGATATTCAAAGAAGGTCTTATCGAGTAAATATGTTGATGATACCATCGTGCAACCTACTTGATGAGATATTGTGACAAAGGGATTATATTAGACATTGATCATTCATATGTGGTTATCATAATTGTAACATTAAGTTATTTATCGTGGGTTCCATGATCTGTTTCTATATAGTAATCTTGGACTTTAGTCAAGACCTCCAAATACCAATGAAAATGAATCCTAGAGGGTCACACACTAAGTGTTTCTATTGATATTGATTAAATTCTATTTTAGTTTAATTAATGGAATAAATATTATTATCAATTCTGAGGAATAATTTTATTCAAGTTATATTGATCTCAAAAAATATATCAATATTTATTCATAGACATTTGAATAAAAATAAATTTTTTATTTTATTGAATATCTAATAAATATATATTCTTTAGTATGTGAATGAAAAATTTATTCATGAATAAAAATTTTATTTGGGTGTTCAATAAATGCAAGAGGAGTTCGAATGGATCAAGACTATGTCTGGTGAAAAATATTAATTAAGAAACTGATTAAATAATATTTGTTATTTCACAAGTTAGTGAACGCCAAAAAATAAAAATATTATTATTATTATGTGTCATGGGGTTTATTAAAGGTTATAAATTTTATTTAATGGCTGACATGCAATTAAATAATATTTTATCCTAAGTCCTAACCTATAAATATATGGTTATGTCTATTGTGTAATGCATCCAAAAATTGAAAATAAAGAATTGTTGTGCACAATGAGTTATCTCTAGAATCCTCATTGTCTCTACCTCTCAAGAATGAGAAACCAAATAAATATTTATTCAATATTAGAGAATTAGAAATCAAGAACAAACAACAAAATGCATTTTACTCACTGTGTTAGAACCTGGAGATTGATTGGTGTTGTTCAGAGATCATAGGAGCATGTGTGGATCACCACTAGAGGGATTGTATCTTTGGATCCTCATAACACAATAAAATTAATTCAAAAGTTCCTTTTTGGGTGATCAACGTTCACCAATGAAGAAATATCCAAAGATTGGGTATTTATTTATTCAAACATTAAATTAATTAATTATTAATTTCATGTGAAAGATCATTGATCTTGGTTTTGGGAAATGATTATATAAAGAAATTTTAATATATCACACACCAATGCATGCTTCTATTGTGCCTATAACTAAAGTAACTTCCAAGACCCCTAACAGATCACTTCTCTCTACTGCACCAACATGAATTCCAAGACCATATGGTAAGAATCACAAAACACCTCAAACATCACCCCATCCTCCATAAATTGAAGCACTGAAGCATTAACCAACATCCCCTTTATGTAACTGAACACTTCCTAGAAATAATCAGTGAACTAAAAATCATGGTCCTTCTTAGTCAATGCTCTCAAAGGGATTTTAAATCAAGGGTAATCATGTAAAAATATCCAATAATAGCCTATAATTCCAAGGAAACTATGAACCTCTTCCACATTCTTGATTCCTTACTAAGAAATAACTACCTCAAATTTTGATGGTTCTACTACCACACCCTACTGAGACACCACATTACTGAGTAAATTCTTCTCTTGTGTCCAAAACATACAACTGGATAACTTTATTCAGAGATAGTGGCATCGAAGAACCTCTAATACACCTCTAAAATCATTGGTTTTCTCCTTCAATGACTTAGTGCAAATCAATATATCATCAATGAATATGATGATGAACTGGTACAGGAACTCATAGAACATGGAGTTCATAATCCTCATAAACATAGATGGTTTATTTGTAACGCTGAACAATATTACTACAAACATGATGTTCCCAAACCTACATCTGAAGGAAGCCTTCTAGAACCCCCCCCCCCCCTTACCCTCAACTGGTGATATCCAAACCACAGATTGGTTATAAAAAAACCAACTTTTCCCTATCTGGTGGTCAAAAAGGTCATCTATACTCGAATAAGGGTAATGGTTTTTTATTGTTACGTGATTCAACATTCGGATTTCTATACACAACCACAGACTGACATCTTCCTTTTTGGTTAAAAACACTAGAGCAATCCATAGTGACACACAAGGCTAAATAAAACCCTTCTGCATTAGATCACCAATCTAAATCCTCAAATCCCACAACTCATAATGTTCCATATAATAAGGATCCATACAAAATAGATAAGTACTAGGATACCAGCCTATCCCAAAATCAATATTGTGTCGATGTGGAAGTGTCACGACCTCCATAGAGAAAACATCCAGAAACTCCCCAATGACCCCTGTAAACTCCACCATCCCAACCTCTACTAATTCCATAAAAAACTTGGTTGAGGTTCTCAGATGCATTGTTGCGTGTGCCTGTTCTAGTGGTTGTTCTCATCAGTGTGATGCTATGGTGGAGATGATTGAAGGACAGGTGCACGACTCAAGGCGAGTGTATGTCTCAGCTGGCACGTGACAGGCTTTTTGATTTTTGAATTCTGTAATGTTTCTATATTTCGTTGTTCTTTTGAATTTTGACCGCGGTTCTGCATGCCTCATGATCTGTAATGGGTACTGGACACCCATAAACCAGTTTTCAGAAAATGAAAAAATGATTGCAGTATCATAAAATAAAAAAGGGTATCCACACACCTAATTTCCACCTGACAGCTTTGATCACAAAATAAGTAACACACTGGCCATCCACATATAAGAACATGAATCACATCCATAAGAATTCGATAAAGGAATGTATGGAATATAAAAAATAAATTCCAAGGATGATATTTTATGGATGCATTTTTAGAAATAAAATATCCCCATAGGTATGACATCCCTCCTTTTTATTACATAACATTTCATTTCATTTTACAAACAGAGGATATTTAAAGTCTAGTGTCTTGGAAATCAGGAACATAAAACATGAGAACAACATAAAACATCCTTCTAAACCACTTGTAAGGATTAATCATAGGTTCATCCTGTGTACATTTACTACATCTCAAATCTTAGAGATAGACATCAAAGGAAATGGTGAGCAGAAGTCCCAGTAAGGGTAAACAAGGGAGTCGATGTACTTGTGATATCAATAATAACTTGAATAAAAACATCAAGAAATGAGAAATGGAAGAGTAGGAATATAATAAATAAAATAACCTGGAACATAACTTGAATATGTGGCTACAAAATTTCATTTATACATTCATGAACATATCACCAAGGTCCACCCCCAAGGTGACATAAAAATTACCAAGGTTTTTCACCAAGGTATCGTAAAACTTGTCATCTATAGGGATTAATTCTTTACCCAATGCATTGGAGCACTATCAGGGCCCAACCTTAATATGTATTTAATTTCATTTGATCCACATATATCATAATCAAACATTTCATAAATAACCCAAATGGAATCCAAGAAATGGGTTTTATGTCAAAATCGTGACGTTTAAAAAGAGCTTAAAAATAAGATCATTATGTTATTTATAACCCATGAAAAGGGAGTGAGGGTTATATGTGTGTCAATTGCAGAATAAAATATATCATATTTATATATTTATGAATACCCATGGAATCGAAATAAGTCTGGGTATTCACATAAATAAACAATATAATTTCTTGATAGAAAAATATAGAAATTTTGAGATGAAATTTCTGCAGCATAATGGCTATATAACATGGTTTTAGAAAACATTGAAAAGAGAGGGGACAAGGGTAAACCACTCATAAATAAATCATAATACAGTATGGGTACTGATTAAGATCATGGTATGGATATTTTAATGAAATACCACATGTAAAAGGAAACATTAAAAAAATAGAAGATGCGATTTCTTTTACGAAAAATTTGGCAGCCTAAAGGAGTCACTTAAAAATTCAGAAAACAAATTGATGAGAGAAGAAAGGGTCTATAATTATATTAAATAAATTATAATTATATATTTATGAACTCCCAAAGAAAATAAATAGGTATGGGTATTCACATAAATAAAAAAAGAGAATTCCTGGAGAGAAAGAGATAGAAATTTTGAGGCGAAATTTCTACAGCATAACAGCTATATGGCATGGTTTTAGAAAACATTGGAAAGAGAGGGTAAAAGAGTAACCCACTCATAAATAACTTATAATACAGTATAAATATATAAAAACATGGAGATAATAACATTTTATGGAAATTTGAATGACATACCACATGAAAGGGAAACATGAAAGAAAAGAGAAGACGTAATTCCTTTTACGAGAAATTCGGCAGCCTAACAACGTCACTTAAAAATTCAGAAAACAAATTGATAAGGGAATAAAGGGTCTCTAATAATTTGGAAATAAAATGGACAGTAATAAGAACATAAAAGAACATACCCTCAACATAATGATATGGAAAATATAAGACACAACATAAAGGAAGTCATGACTTAAAAGATGAGGGTGAAAGAATCCCTTACCTTGAAGAGTAACATCGAAATCTTAAATTTTGGGACCTTGGGAGGCCTGAGGGAACCTTGGGAGGACTCCTTGGGAGGTAAAAAGGCCATAAATTCATTTTTCAGGATTTTTAAATGAAATTAATGAGGGAAAGGCTTGGTATTTATAGGAGAAGTGAGGGGACAAAGCATTAATTATCAAGGGACACCTCATCGGTGGTATTGGAAAAACCATGGGCTTGCCCATGGTATTGGACACTTGGGACAAAAAATACCTTATATTACTATTCATAAGCCTACCATAATTATTTCCTAATTATTACATCCTTAATGATATCATTAAACACCCGAAACTCAAAAACTGTATTTTCACTATTCACCGAAAATTCAACTTTCTCAGAAAAATCCCAAACTTTCACCATAACCAAATATCAATGCTCTGATTTCAAAAATGAACTCCATTTTTTGAAAATAATTTTCTAAATATTTTTAATTTATTTTTAAATAAAAAACACTATTCACCTGAAAAAACTAATACTTAAAAAATAATTTCTGAAACAGTTATTTACCTATTTTATTGAATCACATTACTTAATCAAGGTGCCTAAATTATATTAACACTTTCTTTAGTGAAGTTACTTAATCCATTTGGTCACATTACTAATCATAAGCATAAAATCACTTTTCATAATTTACTATTCACCAAAAATTAAGTTGATCTTATTCGACACTAAATTTCATACTGAACACAGCTGTAGAAGAACATTTTTTGAAAATCATTACACATTATTAATTATTTAAGGTTTACATAAATATTTTAAAATATCTTTTTTCTAGAATTCATCAATAATATGCATACTACATTTATCCAGACATTTGAAAAATCACAAACTTCACCATAAGAAGACATCACAATTTTTATTTAAATCAAAGGATTACACAAGGAAGTTATGATCTCATTACATAACCCCTTATAACACCATCATAGGAACTAAGATTAAGGTGTTCTAGGGTGATAGAATCTTGGGTCGGCTTGGTCAACATTTCTCGAGTAGTGATTTCTATCCGCTTGAACTTCTTTCGAAGGTGATTCCGTTCCAGCTTCACATGATGAAGTTCGGCTTGGGTTTGGTCTAGAGAAAAGCCTAAAGGTGCTACCTCCTGCCCGAGTTCCATTAGATGGGATTTGATCGGCCCAAGACTACTGGATGGGTCCATCGAATCTTCTTTCTATATTAATTAATCAATATCACTTGTATTTATATACAATAATCTCAAAATTTAGTTTCCAACGGTCTTATTGACCAATGGTCATATAACAGTCGAAACTCAATGGTCTTATTTTAATTATACTCATTTTATTAAATGAAATAGTTTTGTTGAGTATAAAATTAAATAACACACAAAGTTAGGAAACAAATTTTATTCAAAATTTTTGGTCGTTACAATCTTCCCCCCTTAATAAATTACATCCTCGTAATTTTAAAATTGGGCTTGGAAATTTCATTGAAAGTCCTACATTAGAAAAAGTGTCAGTAAAACTATTGATTTAAAAAAAGAAAGGGAAGTACAAAGGTCACCCGAGTTAACCCATACTAGGATTTCATGTACGAAAACATGGATATGGAGGAGAAAACAAAGGGTCAAGTTCTGATGGATAGTGATAGAAAACATGATTAGAAGAAAAGTAACCATAAGAAGATCACAGACTTAAGATGTGTTAAATGGTATTTGATTACCCAGTAGGAAATGTAAACCAACAGCATTTTTGTTTTACATTCCTTTTCATAATTTTGAGGAATTCATTTACTAAATAGAATAAAAACATAAGGAAATATATTTACCTATAGTTAGAGTTTCATCCCTTAATAAGTTTCCACCAAGACTAATCTTTTCTCCAAACAACGAGCATTCAAAAAGACTTGGTCTCATCAAAAGCACAAGATTCATCTTCTAGAGAATCACATAATCCACAAAAGAATAACTATATTTTTCCCTTGTCTTTAGTCATCAACTAAAACTAAAAAGGTTAGTACGAGATCATATAATCCCTAAAAAGGATAATCCTTTATAAAAAGAAATATGACTATTAATCACCAAAATTCAAAAAAAGTACCCAAAGTTCCAGAAAGACAATTCAATACACAATCATCCTAAAAATTCTTCAGAATAATCCAAAATAATATTAGAACCCAAAAATCAGAAGGATTTAATCACATATTGTTCCCCAATAAATCATAACAATTATCTCCAAATAACATTGACTATTATTAAAGTCTCATACTAAAGTGTAATTAACCTATTCACATATTCTCTATGATAGGTTGATAATTTTCCTAAAATAACCCAAATCACCATATGTCCACAATAAATACATAAATTCCTACAAAAAAATCAACAATTCCTCCTCAATTTAAATCCTATAGTATTTTATTTCCCTTAGGCATATAGTACTCCAAAAGAGAAAACATCGTCCAAAATAACCTTTATCATTTAATCACTAAATCATTTTCTTATACAAAGGATATCCATTTGATAAAACATAAGTTTCCAAAATCAACTTATTCTTGATCCATAAAAATAGCAGGTGAATTAGTCAATTAGAAGGGCATAACAACAAAATCATAATGCCCATATCTTGATTGGAAGGCAGTTTTTGGAATATCATCAGTCTTCACCCTCAATTGATGATAAACCGAATGAAGATCAATATTAGAGAATAATTGAGTCCCACAAAGTTGGTTAAATAAGTCATCAATTCTTGGAAGAGAGTATTTGTTCTTCACTATGATCTCATTCAGTTCTCTATAATCAATTCATAGCTACATCGATCCATCCTTCTTCCTCACAAAGAGAACTGGTGCTCCCCAAGGAGACACACTTGGTTGGATAAACCCATTCTCCAAAAGATCTCTGAGTTGTTTCTTTAATTCCTCTAGCTCCATATTTTCCATCCTATAGGGGTTCTTTGACATCGGATAAGATCCAGGTAGGAGTTCAATGGAGAACTCTACCTCTCTTTCTAGGGGATGTCTGGGTAACTCCTTGGGAAATACATCAACGTATTCCTAGATGATTGGTAAATTTTCTAAAAGAATCGATCCAATGTTAGAAACTTATTTTATTTACAAATCTTTTAACTAAAAAGGATCTTATGTATTAAAACTTCATTCTTAGACAATTATATTATTTTCAATAATTCCTTCATAATGGTTAATAAAAATCTTGCGATTAACCAAACATATTCCTCGGGAGTGTCGTAACCAAGATTGCAGCAAGGCCCATTGTCATGTACCAGTTCTTGTTCGAGTCTAGCTCAAAGTGGTCTTTTTGGGTTTTACCCCTATGTACATTTCTTCTAGAGCCACCTCTACCTGCTCGTATCTAAATAGAGATGTATTTGATTGATAAACCACTTACTCAATACTCACCAAAATACCAGGAAATTTCCTATATTTAAACTATTCTATAGGGTTCTTACTAAAGTTTTCATATCCTAATTTTCATAAATAACTAAACTATCCTTTGATACCAACTATGACATCCCACCTTTTTATTACATAACATTTCATTTCATTTTACAAATAGAGGATCTTTAAAGTCTAGTGTCTTGGAAATCAGGAACATAAAACATGAGAACAACATAAAAAATCCTTCTAAACCACTTGTAAGGCTTAATTATAGGTTATTCCTAAGTACATTTACTGTATCTCATATCCTGGATACAGACATCAAATGAAAGGGTGAGCAGAAGGCCCAGTAAGGGTAAACAAGGGAGTCAATGTACTTGTCATATCAATAAAAACTTGAATAAAAACACGAAGACATGAGAAATGGAAGATTATGCATATAATAAATAGAAGAAATTGGAACATAACTACAATATATGGATACAACATTTCATTTATACATTTATGAACATATCACCAAGGTCCATCCCTAAGGTGTCATAAAAATTACCAAGGTTATTCACCAAGGTATTGTAAAACTTGTCATCTCTGGAGATTAATTCTTTACCCAATGCATTGGAGCGCTATCAGGGAACACCATTAATATTTATTTAATTTTATGTGATATACATATATCATAATCAAACATTTCATAAATAACCCAAATGGAATCAAATAAATGGGTTTCATGTCAAAATCATGACGTTTAAAAAGTGCTTAAAAATAAGATCATTATGTCATTTATAACCCATGGAAAGGGAGTGAGGGTTATATGTGTGTCAATTATAGAATCAAATATATAATCTTTATATATTTATTAACACCCATGTAAACGAAATAAGTATGGGTATTCACATAAATAAACAATAGAATTTCTTGAGAGAAAGAGATAGAAATTTTGAGACGAAATTTCTGCAGCATAACTATTATATAACACTATTTTAGAAAACATTGAAAAGAGAGGGGAAAAGGGTCACCCACTCATAAATAACTCATAGTAAATTATGGTTACTGAATAAGATCATGGTATGGGTATATTAATGACATACCACATGAAAAAGGAAACATGAAAGAAAAGAGAAGATGTGATTTCTTTTACGAAACATTCGGCAGCCTAACGGTGTCACTTAAAATTTCAGAAAACAAATTGATGAAAGAAGAAAGGGCCTTTAATTTTATTTAATTATTATAATTATATATTTATGAACACCCAAATAAACTAAATAGTTTTGGGTATTCGTAAAAATAAAACAAGATAATTCCTTGAGAGAAAGAGATAGAAATTTTGAGGTGAAATTTCTGCAGCATAACGACTATATAACATGGTTTTTGAAAAAATTGGAAAGAGGGGGTACAAGAGTAACCCACTCATAAATAACTTATAATAATATATAAATATATAACAACATGGAGATAAGAACATGGAATTGAAATTTGAATGACAAACCACATGAAAAGGAAACATGAAAGAAAAGAGAAGACGTGATTCCTTTTACGAGAAATTCGGCAGCCTAACGGCGTCACTTAAAAATTCAGAAAACGAATTTATGAGAGAATAAATGGTCTCTAATAATTTGGAAATAAAATTTACAGTAATAAGAACATATAAGAACATACCCTCAACATAATGAGATGGAAAATATAATACACAACATAAAGGAAGTCATGACTTAAAACCGGATGGTGAAAGAATCCCTTACCTTGAAGAGTAACTTTGAAAGCTTGAAGGTCAGGACATTGGGAGGCTTGTGGGTACCTTGGGAGCACTACCTCAGAGGTAAAGATACCAGAACTTCATTGGGGAGGATTTGGAAATGAAATGAATGAGGAAAAGGCTTGGTATTTATTGGAGAAGTGAGGGGACAAACCATTAATTGCCAAGGGACACCTCATCGGTGGTATTGGAAAAACTATGGGCTTTCCCATGGTATTGGCCACTTGGGACACCTCATAACTTATATTACTATTCATAAGTTGACCAGAATTATTTCATAATTATTACATCCTTAATGGTGTCATTAAACACCCAAAACTCAAAAACTGTATTTTCACTATTCACCGAAAATTCAACTTTCTTAGAAATATCCCAAAATTTCACCTTAACCAAATATCAATGCTCTGATTTCAAAAATGAAATCCATTTTATGAAAATAATTTTTTAAATATTTTAAATTTATTTTTTAAATAAAAAAACACTATTCACTCGAAAAAACTAATACTTAACCAATAATTTCTGAAATAGTTATTTACCTATTTTATTGAATCACATTACTTAATCAAGGTGCCTAAATTATATTAATAATTTCTTAAGTGAAGCTACTTAATAAATTTGTTCACATTACTAATCATAAGCATAAAATCACTATTCATAATTTACTATTCACCAAAAATTAAGTTGATCTTATTAGACTCTAAATTTCATACTGAACACAGTTTTAGAAAACCATTTTTTGAAAATAATTACACATTATTAATTATTTAAGGTTTACATAAATATTTTAAAATATAATTTTTTTCTAGAATTAATCAATAATATGCATACTATATTTATCTGGACATTTGAAAATTCACAAACTTCACCATAAGAAGACATCACAATTTTTATTTAAATCAAAGGATTACACAAGGCAGTTACGATCTCGTTACATAACCCCTTATAACACCAGTATAGGAACTAAGAGTAAGATGTGCTAGGGAAATAGAATCTTGGGGCAGCTCGGCCAACATTTCCCAAGTAGTGATTTCTATCAGCTTGAACTTCTCATGAAGGTGATTCCGTTCCAGCTTCACACGATGAAGTTCGGCTTGGGTTTGGTCCAGAGCAAAGCCCAAAGGGGATACCTCCTTTCTGATTTCCATCAGATGGGATTTGATTGGCCCGAGACTACTGGACGGGGCCATCGAATCTTCTTTCTATATTAATTAATCAAGATCACTTTTATTTATATACAATAATCGCAACATTTAGTTTCCAACGGTTTTATTGACCAACGGTCATATAATAGTCGAAACTCAACGGTATTATTTTAATTATACTCATTTTATTAAATGAAATAGTTTTGTTGAGTATAAAATTAAATAACACACAATGTTAGGAAACAAAATTTATTCAAAATTTCGGGTTTTTACAACAGGACTGATGTGGCTCCATCATCAGTCTACACCCCCATTACACGTCAAACAAGTTGGAATACCCTATGAATAGTGTAGTCAACACCAAGGGAATGAGAATCCTCCATATTCCTTTGACTAGATTATGGACTATAGTGGGTGAAATAAAGCAGTGTGAAAATCCTTAATTAAAAAATGGCACAAACAAGGGTACATGACAAACTGAACTTGGCTCGAAAGGTCTCTTGAACCACCAGTGTTGTTTCCTCCACTACATTTAAATGACTATAACCATCTCCTCTACCTCTATACTAACTTATACCTATACAAAAACACTTGGTTTGAGGTCCCTAAATATGAGTAATATCCTAAGGTTATCCTCTACCTTCTCTAACTCCCCTCCACGGAACATAAGCTTGCTTCCCCTACTGTTGAAATGATCTCACTGGTAACTACTGTTGAAGATGGCACTGAACCTGATCACATCCACAAAAATGATCCAAAAGAACCATTAGGAATTGGTTTTAGAGATTTCCAGGAACAAAATAGATAATGAAAAAAAATCTAAAGTACCTAGTAAAATAATAGAAACCACCAGAACCAGAACATCATAATGGAAGCTGTTGAGGTCAACTTCTTGTTGGTTGAAACCAAAAAGTTCTTAGTTCCTAATACCTTCCACTGAAAACTCTACCCCTCAAAGGAACCCTATTAGTTCCCCACCCATGATAAAACTCCTTCATAGTGCATCCACTCAATCACTACTTACTTCTTTTGAACCTCTAGATACATTGGTAACATAAAATTAAATGTATATTGGATAGAAGGAAGAAGTGCCTCCTCAAAATGTCTCTCAAAAGAATCGTTATCTGTAAAAAGATATTGGAAAAAACATTGACGTTCATTGAAATTTATTACCAAATCCCACACTAACATACTCCCCTATTAAAGATAAATAATCTCCTGTATTTTCACTACCTTCATGGTCGATGAAAGATACTATACTCAAAAATCTTTCTAAAATTTGACCCACAAAACATATGCCTCCTTCCGCTCAGCCAGATAATGTTTCCACCACTAACACATAGCTTCATGCATCTAAATAACTACCAAAGGGACCCAGTATTCCACCAAGGTTTGGATAAAATTGAAATCGATCTCAAGATCATCTATCCAACTCCCTATCTTCAAATATTAAACAATTACCTCATACTTTTCAATTCCTATCGTTGGAAGGAACACAACTCCTCTACAAATGATCATCCTCCTCAACTGGATCAACCCTTTGGTGATCAACTAAATCATCCTACTAAACCTTAACTAAGTGAGCCCCACATAGATAAAGAACATGATCCATATCTTGAAAAAAATAAAAATTTCTTAATCCTAGTAGTATGGAATTTTATTTAGATTCATTTAATTCAATTTATTGATTTTAACCTTCCTAAAACAAACCAATTAAAATAATAACACAATTCATCATGATGCATGTACCTATCCTAGGTCTCTACCCTACAAATATGTCGGCCTCACTTGATCATTCAATAAGATCATAGTATGTTCACTAGATCACGGGGGGTCTAAAATCATGTGTCCTAGCTAGTATCCTAGTTCATAACATGTACCAAGGTCAACTAGAACTTTTCCCATACTAACCCAAGCAATCCTCACTATACCTAAATCCAAAATATATCCTACCACTCAATTATCACCTCTGATACCACTCTATCATGACCCCCTCCCACCAAAGATACCGCAATGAAGGGAGTGAGATAATGACCCCCATGTCCCACCTTCAGTGGGACCCAGGTTGGTTACTAGCACTGAGGATATGAAAATCTCATGAAATGGGAGGTATTAACCTCTATAATAAAATATGATCGAGAGATAAGATTAATCATCCACAAGAAACTCCATGAAATAATATAAAAATAAATCAAAGTTTTCACACAATGCATGTATAAATAAAACTAATAAAAATGAAATTATTCAAAATTAAAATACCCAAAATTAAAGTTAAACAAAAAATGTAGTAAATATCCAAAGATCCAAGCTAGTAATTTCAAACACAGTCCACATATTCTTCCTAGAAACCAAAAAAAATAGTTTATATACATAGGGTGAGCATAAAATCATACTCAGTAGTAAAACCAAGTTCTCTCCTGAACATGTAAATGAAGCATACTAAAATACCTATGAACAAATAGAAGAACTTACGGCACATAAATAGGTCAACTATCCATCCCAACCTCACTAAGGTGTGATCACCAAATAATGAAATCCAAGTATAAAAACATAATATAAAGCATATCGATAAAGGTTACCCCACACCACTTTCCCAATAATTTTACACTCTCACACCACAATGCTTTATATCCTGGAACTCCCATATCTTCTAAATAACATATACCACCACCCCACAACCATGGTCACATCACATCATGCCTGTAGACAACTAGGAAACAACCCCACAAGAATAGTCACATTACATCTCACCCACAAAACTTGGGACATTACATCATGACCACTTCCATAACCAGAGTAGTAGAGTATCATGAACAAGAAGTACATAAACCTTACTCCCTCTTCCTACCATGCACGAGCCCCACCACAAGCCTCCCCACAATAGGGTCATATCACATCTCACATAAAAACACCTAGTCCACCACCCAAAAAATCACAGTCACATCACATCTTCCTGAATACATATGGGTTGTCACCTAGTTCACTAACAAACCTCTTTACATCACAAACTATATATATCTACTCACCTGGAAGAGAGGGCAGGAAAAAGAGGTTATCCATCCATCCATCCTCATCACCAAGATATTGGAAAAAACACCCCCTGTGTGAATACACATGTTTCATCACATAGTACTCGATGTGGGTGGGGTTTGAATAGAAATTATAAGGAATATACAAGTAAATACATATAGCATCACACAAGCCTAACCTATGGGTTCACAAGTAAATACTAACCAAATCACAACGTCTCTACTTTCACTACCACCTATAAATGCATAACACCACACAATCCAAAATCCTTATTTCACATTTCCATCCAATTTTATTATCCATCCCATTCATTTAATTATTTACCAACAACCACATTTTACCACACAAACCATTATTTATTAGTTCATTAACCATTTTCATCCTATTAACCAAAGCAAACCCTATCAAATTCAATCATTATTAAAAAATAATTATTCCATCACTACTTAGGAATCAAGAACAATGAAACCACGCATCATAAGAATTTCATCATCCCTATCATACCATCACCTAACCATCCCCAAAGCATGGCCAAACAAACCCCACCCCAAAATCACATCCAAACAGCCACCACCTCACCACCCCAAAATCACGGCCAAACAAACCACTAACTCGCCTACCCAAAAACAAGGGAAAAAATACACACATCACCCCACACTGCAATGAATCCACATATTCCTACCCCACAACATAGCCACACATCACAACACATTTAAGATCATATACATATCTTAAAAGGTAATTTTATCACATTCCACTTCTTTATTTTAGGGGTTTTACCACACAAGACATAATATTGGGGAAACCATTTCCTTACCAAAATATAATTTGTTATTCAATTTTCATTTTAGGGTGATATCACAATAATAAAAACAGATATATTAGTCACAAAACATATCATCTAGGGAAAAAATACCTTAATGGATATAATTTTTAGTGGGTCATCAAACCTGTACAATCCACAATATCACAATAATATCAAAACTATAAAAGCCTGAGAACAATATATCCCCTTCAATTTAAATTAACCAATTAATTGAATTTGATTATACTATCAAAACCATGCCCCCTAGATAATAAAAATTAAATCCCTCCCACATGATACACAATAAAGAGAAATGAGGGATTACCTACCTCAAAGAATATTTCCCACTAGCCACATACCACCATGACAATATGAACTACTCAAAACCCATAATAGCACCACGAGATCACGGATCAACCTACACCAAATCAAGTGATATAAAAAAACATCCCAAATCAAAACCGAAACCCAAACCACACCACCACAGTGAACCCCCTAGAGAATAATGGTAGGGAAAACCAAAAATAAGAGAAGGGATTACCACCAATCACCAATGGACATCAATTGGAACCAATGAATCAAAGTGGATGGAAGGGAGATAGAATATCCTATCAAGGAACCTAGGGATCATCTATAATGAGAGAGAAAGAATCCATAACTAAATAAAAGAAATCATCAAATAAAAAAACTTAAAACCTAGAATCACATTGGTTCCATGTCAAGTAGACATTACAAATCATGTCATCCATGAGTTTCATAAAATTTTCAAATCTTTCCAAAAATCACATCACCTTGGATTTATTTAACACATTTAATGAATTCCACTTACAAAATATGTAATCCATCCCATGGGTTCCCCCTTAGCTGCATATAATCTATGAATTCACCAGTTGAACAAGTCATGAACCAATAATACACATCTTATAAATTTACATGGCATGAATTTCCTATTGTAGGTCTACTGCACCTCAAACCTCCACCAATAACTCTCAGAACCTCCCTTGAACACCTCCAACCACCAAAATGGTAAATTAAAATATATGTAATGCATGGACCATAACAATATAGAAGTGTTAAAGGGATGTTTGAGATGTATTTTCAATTGAGGAACCATTCTACAATAAGGAGCCATGGGCTTCCCCTTAGGGGTTGGTTTTTTGATGTGGTCATTGACCATGTGGTGTGGGGTCTATAGATATGAGGTTGAGATGTATCTTCATCTTGATTGGTGGATATGATTTTATGGTGGGCTAAATCATAGGGATTTACGATTCATGTTTCCTTATTGCTATTTTCATGACCCATCCCAGTGGAGCATATGCCGCGACTCCCTAAGCCTGCCTCTAATAGGATAAGAGATAGAGACTACCACTGAGTAGACATATCACTAACATGGGAAGACTTATCCAAAGTAACTACACACACAAAGACATCTCCAAGCCTATACAATGATGAAATGGGGAAAATAGAACAAACATGCATGCATACATCTAAATCCCACAATCATAGTAAGACAATAAGTAATGCAAAGTAGAAAAGGACAAATACAATCCCACCACAAAAGTATGAAAACAAGGCTAACCAGAAATTAAATGGATTGTTTTCAAAGTATCGTAGGAACACACCTTGGTCTGGCTGGTCTTACTAAGAACCGTCTCATCCTGGTCTGTCAATGACCATGTAAAATTATCGATCATCTGCACAATACATGACATATTCTAGAAAATAACCTATTGGGGTGAGTATAACAATACCCAATAGGACACCTCAAGACCAGATATTATACAATAAAAGGTAATATAGTCATATCTAGATAATTATATGTCTATATCACGTATAACAAGCATATCCAGACATACTCAATAAAGACACATAGTATAAAGGAAAGTCACAATGTAATAACCAGCCTCAGATCTTAGCTTGAAGGTTCCATAAATAACTTATCCAAGAGAACACACTCATGAGTCTAATAACACTAATGACGTCTGTTCGAGAGATAATGATCATCAGGCCTCCCCATTACAAGTTCATGTTGATGTTCTGAAGAGATACGATAAATATATGAGGATCGCACCCAAGTCCAAGGGGTATACCAACAACACAATCTAGATTAACCCAGTAAGTAGTGGATCAACACCCACATATTGTTGGCCATGATGATATCAAAAACTCTACATAGGTCATGAAGATGAATAAATGATCTCACTCTAGGACTCATGGAGGGATTCAAATAACTTTATCCAAGAAATCCTACTAAAGGGATTGATGTCTTGTGTGTAGAAGGAAATTACATACTATCCTTCAGGTAAAAGATATGGGGAACACATACGATTGAAACTAGTCCAAGATACAATGGACAACGGCTCCAATACAAATTTTAGAAAGTACATGAAATGTAGAAGTGTTACACATCATGTGCCTTGACCTCAGTTCTTGCACGTGTAAATGGATCTTGTCTCATGCTTGTGTCCATGTAATAGTACATGGTATGTCAAATTGCCATGTACCAGTACATAGCTTATCCCATGTACATATACCCAGGTCATTTCTGTGTAGGGGAGTATACGACTTTCTCCAACCCATGTTTGTGTACCCTCTGAGGTAAACGTAGATCTACTGGGGAGTGGTTACATGTCGTGTGGCCATGTGACACATTGTGTGATACTTATCACCTTCCGGAAACCCTAGTCACCTCTGAGAGGGGACCACATAGTGTGTGTATCTCTAGATTACATGTCGTGTATCGCATAATTTTCCAGATTTTTAGATCTAGTATTCACATTAATTATTATTCCCCTATCCTTCAATTCGATGACCATCTCACTGGGAAAATTAAAGAACCACCTTTTCTGAGACTCATTGTTGATGATCAATAAGTTCTAGCCATAAAATATATTTGGAAAATAGGACTGTTAGTCATTCTTTATTGCATTCCCAAGAAAATGATATTGGGTATCCAAAAACCATCCAATTATCCTCTGCCTCCATCATTGCACCACTATCGTCTTGTTTCGATCCCAGATCTACAATATCAGATCATTTCACTAATAAATTGTTGTACAATGATAGATTAATTAGTATTTATAAAACCATAGGTAAAAAAAAGAAAATCTGTGACAAATGAATAATTGGGAGAGAAAATCATAAAAACAATAAGAGGAATCGACCTCAGTCAGTGTTCATGTTCACCTCGATTCATTTCCATTATAAACAAAAACGAAGATATAATAATTTAAATCATAATGAAATTATTCCAAATCTCGATTAATCTAACCCATCCATTAATATTCATGATCTATGGACCAATATAATGGTTTATTGATCTATTTTTATTATAGAATCCAAAATTGGGAAAGATAACCAAATCAAAAAAATATTACCTCAACTCAGATCGATCGTTGATGAATAACGGAGATGCCCCATGATCATTGGCGAGATCCCTCAATTCAATCCCACACTGATCATCTATATATAATATGATCTTCATCCACCAACGGGGTCTCCTCCAACAGATCCAGTGGCTCTCGTCAATTTGTAGGGTTATGAGTCTAACCCAAAAAATTTGTCATATGCCTGTATTTAAAGAAGGAAATTAGATAATTGTGTCAAAAAATAAATAAAACAATTTATTTTACTATTTTATTCATTTTACAATTGCATTGAATTTTCTGAAAATGAACCATACTAGAAAAGGTTATATCGTTCCTAGGGTAAAACCTACATTCTGAACTCAACGGTTCCCTCGAATTTCTAATCTAGGAACCCATTGGGAATTTAATCTAATTTTTTAGGAAAATTGTGAATGTGTGTTATTAAATAAATTTAATATATTTAAAACATTTATTTTGTTCCACTAGGTTGTGGAATCGCATGCCGTCTCAATACCAGTTTTCAAAAATAATCCATAAAATTTCTAAAAACAATACATGGAAACATTGAGTCATTAAGTTCTCCCATCCTTGTGGATTTACATCCTAAAAATCCAAAACAATGCCTACATAAAGAGATATGGGTACTGAGCATCAATCTGAGCCTCCTTCTCCCATGTACTCTTCTAAAGGTTTTTATATTATAAATGGGCATGGACTAAAGGAATTGATCATTTATGAAGGATTATCTCCTTCCAATCCAAAATCTCTTCTAGGTACTCGACAAAGGTAGCTCCATCCTCAATATCCAGCTCTCCCTATTCAATAACTTGTGATGGGTCATAAAATTTCCCCCTCAACTGCAACACGTGGATGAAGTTGTTCACTTGGTATAACTATAGAGGTAGAGATAATAATTATACCACCTCTCCAACTCTACATAATATCTGTAAAGGGAAAATTAATCTCTGAGATATCTTGTCACCCTGGACAAATATCTATAATCTATTTCGAGGTGAATCCCATAAGAACACATGGTCTCCCTCCTCAAAATTAAAAGGCCTTAATTATCTGTCAGCACAATACTTTGGATGGATCTATTTCATCTTTATCCTCTCCTAGATGATCTACACCTTCTTGGTAGTCGCTCACACCAACTTAGGGCCCATAAGTTCTAACTCTCCTGGGTCAGTTGATCAAAGTGGTGACCTGCAAGGTTGCTCGTAAAAAACCTTGAATGGTTCCATATCAATAATGCAATAGTAAATATTTTTTTATGCCAAATCCAACAGTGGTAGGTGATACACCCAAATATTTACTAAGTATAACATGCAATATCACATCATGTCTTATAGAACCTGAATGGACCACTCTCTCTGATCATCAGTTTGGGGGTGAAATTTTGTGCTCAAGCATAACTAAATCCCAAATGCCTCTAGAGATCCCTTCCACAGTCGGGATGTGAATTGAGCATCATAGTCAGAAACAATTGTCGATGGAACTCCATAGATTCGGAATATCTCTTATATATAGAGGCATCACAAACTCTCTAATGAAATCTACTCCTAAATAGATAAGAAGTGGGATGACATAGTGAATCAAACAACGAACACCCAGATAGAATCATGTCCCTTGGATGTATGTGGTAATATCATCAAAAATTCCATAAATATATCATCCCAATTCCATTGTATCAACTCAAGGTTTTGACCTAAACCCACTGGAACTTGGTTCTTAGCCATCACTTGCAGACAGGTATGGCATCGAGAAAAAACTCGACAACTCCCTCCTTCATCCCTGGCCACCAAAACTTACATCAGAGGTAATGGTACATCTTTTCCACACTTGGATGTACCACTTAAGGATATGTATAAAAATATCTCAGAAATTCCTCCCACAACATCACTGGTACCATTGTGCATCCTATGAAAAGAATATCATTCTCCAAAACATTAGAAAATCAATCAAGAGAATGTCTAGTGGATATCTGAGTATGTATAGTCTTACAGTTTAAATCCTTTAGATGTGCCTCTTCGACTCACTTCAATATTGGAGGGATAATAACCATCTACTAAAATTAAGTTGTTCCATCTCCATCCACAATGAATAACTACTGTGATTCCAGCTCCTATGATGACTTCTTCATCAAGTACGAACATGATATCCTACTGAGAGAATTTACTACTACATTCCCCATCCTAAGAGTATAGAAAATCTCGAACTCATAATCTTGTAGGAACTCTAGAAATTACCTCAGTCTCATGTTAAGATCTTTTTGTGAGAAGATATACTTGAGACTCTTATGTTCGGAATAGTTGATAAATTGCTTGCTCATCAGGTAGTGCCACCACATATTTAGTGTGAAGATTAACACTACTAACTAAAGATAGTGGGACATGTAGTTCTACTCATGTGGTCTCAACTAACACAAACCATAGGCAATCGCATCCTACTTCTGCATTAGAACACAACCAAACCTAGTTCCCGATGCATCATCGAACACTACATAATCGACACCCTCTTATGGAAATCTTAAAATGGGATCACTTGTAAAAATCTACCTCAACCACTAAAAACCTTCTGGAGCCTCTTTATCCACATGAAATGCTACCCCTTTTAGGTTAAAGATATCATGGTTGTTGATATTTTGGAGAAATCATGTATGAATATCTGGTAATAGCCTTCCAACCCAAGGAATCTCTACAACTCTATCATGCTCATGGGTGGCTCCCAAGATAACACAGCCTCAACCTTGGTTTGGTCCACTACCACTCCACCCACTGAGATAACATGTCCCAGGAAGTATACTTTCTGTATCCAGAACTGTCACTTCAAGAGCTTTTTGTAAAGCTGGTTCTCTCGGAGAACATCCCGAACTATCCTCAAGTGTATCGCATGATCCTCATCAGATGCCGAGTACACAATTATATCTTTGATAAAGAGTAATAATAATTGTTCTAAGAAAGGATAACATATCTACATCATAATACCCATGAACATTGATGGGGCATTCTTCACACCAAAGGGAATCACTAAGCCTTCATAGTGGCCATAGTGACATCTGAATTTTGTCTTCGAAATATCCTCATCTTGTACTCGCAAATGGTGATAGCTTGGCCTTATATCATCCTTTGATGAAAAGCATGCCCTATCAACTAATAAAATAGGTCATCAATAATCTATAGTGGATACTTTTTCTTCACATTCACCTGGTGTCACGAACCAACCCGGGTTGACCCTGAACTGGTCACCTAAGCCGATCTGTGGAAAGGCCTGAGAGGCATTCCTGATCCTCTAGGGCTGGCGAAAAGAACTAAGGGAATAAATAGATTAAAAAAAGGGAACTATTTTTCCCCACAATAATAAAATAGATACTAAATGCTATCATGATCTACTTGTAGTTCAACATATAAAATAAACTGAACTGAAAATCATTTAAATAGGAAACTAGAAATACAACTGAACTACACAACTAGACTAACCGAACTCAACAACCACTATCTCCATATGACCCTGCGGGTCATTATCTAACTCATCGATCAACCTTTACCCAAGGATAATAACAACAAGATAGAACCTACAATAGAAACTAAAAACAAGAGAAAACTATAGGCATGAGTATTAAAACTCAGTAGGTAGGCCCAAAAATTATATTCCAAATGCACATGATTTAAATAAAGAAACATTGATTAATAGTTTTGAACTAAAAAAATATGAATATAGGTTTTCCAAACCTTTCATTTAAAAAAAACAATCATATTCAATTTCCCTCTTGATTTAAAACAAGGCTCAGAGGGAGAAGAAAAATTAAATCAAATTGGAAAGGATAATTTTGAATAAAAGTGACAAAGTAAAAGGTACTTATTCATTACAAAACATTCTTCTTGAAATCATTTTTAACAAACCACACATTCAAAAATTTCAAAACAAACACCAAAATCCAAGTACTAATAATAAGACCCTATACAATGAGGGAAATGGAACTAACCATACTAGTATCAGAGGAACACAAGAAATCCTAGGAATTCAGAGGAAAACCAAAACATACTATACATGTGACTCATCCTGAAGGAATTTCGTACCTGATGACGTCATAATGCCCTAATGCCCAATAGTTTCCCAACATGGCCTAACTTATGGGACCAATCCCATAGCAATAATACTAAGATAACCCCCCTGTTATAGGACACTAGCTAGTGAAATAACCTAGACTAGTGCATCAAACATTCTCAGAATTCCTCTTTGCTATGATATGTTCCCATTCAATGTTCAAAAACGGGTTTTCTAAACAATATCAAGAAATAATCCATACACATATGTCATCACACAATCACACAACCAACACCACCCTAGGCACCTCATAGATCAACACCCTGCCTAAAATAATTATTTCTCAAGTGGGGTCCCAAACTGAGGACATTCCCACCTCTTTATTCATCACAAGGAAAGAGAATTTATCTTGGATGGGTTTTCCAAAAGAAACCACTTATGAAGTTCCAATTGGTCTTCACTTAATTTTCACAAAATAATCCCCTTCATGAAAATAGCCATACAAAACCATTTTTCATAACCAACCACACATTTTGAAACTCATTAAATCAATGAAAACCACCATTTTAATTATAAAACATTTTTAAATGGTCTAAATAGGCATTCCACCATGTAATTGGTGTGAAAACCAATTTTGGAAACCCAGTCCATCATTTTAGGCATCAAAAATACATTTATAAAATCAAAACATGATTCTAAAAATCATAAACTACATGGAAAAGCCAACAGGGCCATTTGAACAACATATGATGTACAAAACACACACAAAAACACACCTCACATTCAAAATCCATTTTAAATTCATACTCACCCCAAAATTTTCTCCAAACATGTCTTCCACTTTTTTATAATTTAATAAAAAATTAAAAAAAATTATAAAATATTTTAAATAATCCCCTCAAGGATTTTACATCAAAGTGCACCCAAATCCATCTTTAAAAATTAACCACACCTCTATTCCATGTAAAAACATAATTTTCATCCCATACACCATTTTTGAAACTGACTTCATGATTTATAAAACAATATCAAATGATTCAATAAAGACTTAATCTTGGAAAACACCCAAATTTACATAAATATTCCACTTTGAAAAATGAAATCCTACATGAAAACCCATTTAAGGAAACCAAACCATAACTTTAAATCCAAATCACATTTATAAGATCCAACCAGGCATTTCATCATATTTTTAGCGTGAAAAACATAGTTAAACCATTTTATGTGTCATAATACAAGTGGGAAAACATTTCAATTCATGTAAAACAAATATTCTAAAAACTATACATCACTAATTTTGATGAACACTAGGTGAGAAAATCAAGCAACCAAAAATTATTCAAATTCAAAGGGTAATGCATAGGGATACCTACCGCAAATGATGAAAAACTTCTGAAACCTGGTGTGAAACCTCAATTGCACCTCATTCTCACCCAAAAGGAAGGTAAATCCAAACCTAAGCATCAAAATTTGAGCTAAAATTTTAGGATTTAACCCTAAAAATCAAACCCGAGAATCTAAGGTTTGGCCAACCATAAACCTCACCAAGGAAGAACCCTAAACCAAGGAAATGAAGAAGAAAAATACCATAGGGGGAGCCTCATCGGAAGGAGGGTGGCCAGCAGACAAGAGCTCGCTGGAAGAGGTTCGTGCAGCTAGAGGTGGCCATGTGTGCCAATAATGGGGGTCACGTCGGTGGAGGCCAGCTCTTCGAAGGGAGTTAGTGAGGTTGAGTCGAAAAGAAACTGGCTAAAGGAAAGGTCACCGGACAAAAAGGCCAATTGGGTGCATGCGTAGAAGGTCAAGCACGCACAGGGGGGGTGACGCGCATAGAATAGGTAGGGGAGAAGACAGGGTTAATTGAAAACCTAAAAAATAACCTTAATAATAATAATAAGAATAAGAACAACATAATGGCATGATTAATAATAATCTTCTTTTCAGTTTTAATAATAACAATATTAATAAAAAAATTTAACAACAATAAAACAATATGAATTTTAATAATAATAATATTATCATTCGCAAAAAAGATAATATTATTATTATTATGGTTGAACACTCTTTTTTTATAATTTTTTTAATTTGAATGTTGCAACCATGTGGTCTATGCACATCTCAAGAGACTATGCATGAACCATGCGGTAACTTCTGCCCACTCTAGATGTTTCTGCATGGGTACCTGAGCTAACTACACTGTTTCTACTAACCATGTGGTGCTCGTGAACCAGCCTAAATCCCACCAAAACTCCAATGAAAAATAATACTAAAAAATAATACTAATAATTTTAATAAGCATAATAATAATAATAATAATAAAATGATGATGATAATAATAATAATAATAATAATAATAATCCTACTAATAATATTATCATTATTATTATTATTAAAAACATAAATTAAATTATATTTTACTTTTTATTATTTTATTTTAACTTTTACATAACTTTATTTAATTATTCTTTTAAATTTTTAATTTATTTTGAATACCAGGCAGGCATCACGGTGACCAGGGCATAGCTGCATGATCTCCAAATCGTGCACTGCCTGTGTGCCAGATGCCACCAAACCCAAAACATGTATTCATTAATAAAAACTCAATAAAATAAATTTATACTCACCTAAACCCTGACCTAAGCTAGAACAAAGGCAAAATTAAAACATGGGTGTGACAAATCTCCCCACAATAACTCTTTCTACCCCCAGAAAGCCATAATAGGGTTGAACTCCAAAATAGAAATTGATACTCCTTTATAGTTTAAGGAGATTCCAAAAGAATGATAAATAAAGAGGTCAAAAAACACCAACAATGAGATAAATACTATAAAGATGAACTCGATAGACTGAACTGGACTCCCTGCTAAGTGTCACCCACCCCCAAAAGTTTAAACACCCCCAGTTGATCGGTCCAAAATACATTAAAATTTCATGATACCCAAAACATACTTAAAACATGAATACCTTAAACATACTAAAACATAACTCATACCATACACCCAAAAAAATGAATGAATTTCAAACCCCATCTTGGGGGAACCTCCATAACCTTGCATTAACAAAATCACTAGAACACTCCCATCTCTACATTTACACGAAGGGGAACTTGGAATTAGGTGGTTACACACAAGACCAACCACCACTAAACTGAAACCTATAAATAAACTGAGATATTGACATGGGGAGTCCCAAATGAACTACCCACCATAAGAAATAGTCCAATACTGAATTCAGTGAGAACTGTGGTGGGCCTCCCCACCATAAGAACTAATGAAATTAAATGAACTTGAAAACCTTATTGTACGGACAAAAAACACACCACCATGAGTGGAGGGGAGGGAAGGACCCAACTAATGAAGAACTAATACTATACCCTACAATATAACAACAAATTCACACCCCTAGAATAACACAAACCATGCCACACTAAGGAAATAAATTAATCCAAGGTCTTTTTACACTACTGGATTCTCCTCACTATGCGTGAGCTTCACTCCGAGACCAATGGAAATAGCTCTAATGATTGAAGCATCCCATGAATTTTATTCAATCATTAGAAACACCCAAATAGATAACATAGATAAAAAATTCATGAAACACACTTCCATTGAAATAGGTGTTAAAAAGGGTTCAACAATAACCACCCTTAAAGTTTAAAAAGAAAGAAACACCACAAAACACCACAAGATACACTATTGCATCCAAGGAATGATACAAAGAGAAAACTCCAAACTGATCCCAAACATCACCCTTCTCATACAGATAGGATGAGGTGACCTCTGAAGAGTTGGTTCTGGCTTCACGACGCATCTTGGAAACACCCCGATTGAACCGCTGCAAGTGACCCAAGCATCCATAGGTGTGGAAAATTCTTGGAGCATTAGAGCATGATGACCTCTTATGACCCGGCTCACCACACTGATAAAATATCATGACATTGAGATTATAAGAAGTTGACTAGAGTTTTGAAGTCATCTTAATTCTTATATCAGTATCACCAGCATCAGGCCGCTTCCCATTCTTCTTATTGGCATCCTCTTCACCACTTCCAAAGATCATAGGAGGTTTTTCTATCCCAATTACTCCTATTAACTCAACATCATCATGAAAGGATTGGTTCACCACATCATAGAATCTTGTTAGGTTGATCTCTACCACCTTATACTATAGTTCAAGATAGAGCCCCAACTCAAAATGTTGGGCCTTCATGACATCATTTTCAACATACCCTGGGTTGTACAAAACTAGATCCAAAAGGCATTGATATACTTATAAAAATTATACAGCACCCTGATTAATACCATAAAACTCCATTATATTTCTCACCTTAATCATCTCAGATAAGTACTATTGGATGAACGATGACTTGAAGAACTCCAAGGTAAGATCTTCCGGGTCTTGATTTGAGACATGGACTTCCACTCTTTCCAGGTTGGACCTTCGAGAATAAAGGCAGCTAACTTTACATTTAATTTCTTAGGAAGTGTAAGGAAACTGAAGTGCCTTTCAATCCTCTATATCCATTCCTCTGATTTGAGAGGATCTTCTTGAACATAAAATAGAGGAGGGTTCATCTTCTGAAACATGATGACATAGTCTATGGGCTGATCAAATGGAGTGTTTGCTAAAGATGCACCACCTGAAGCTGAACCTTGGGTATCCATCAAATATTCATGGGGGTGGACACTAAGAAATAAGGAAATATGGAACTTGATCAAAACAAAGTCATTACCATTTTAAATTCAACTTTTCACAAATCTAAAACAAAACTTTACAAAGCATTTTTCAGAATTAAATAAGACCCAAAACGGTTCCCCAGGGGGAAACTAGTGTCAGTGGGTGACTTGGTCATATGGTTAGTGGCCATATGCCTATCACACCACCACCACAGAAATTATTTTAGTGATAGTCCCTACTAGCTTCAAGATCCCCCTTTCCCGACACCATATTTCCCAACAACAAACAAATCATGAAATCAAAGGACATAAACAAACCAGTTTGTCACGAACCAACCCAAGTCAACCCAAAACCAGTCACTCGAGCCGATCCACAACAAGGCTCGAGAGGTGTTCTCGATCCTCTTGGGATAGAGATAACCGCCAAGTGAATCAATAGATTACAACAAGATAAATATTTCTCCCAACAATAATAAAACAGAAACTAAACAGTAGTAAGTTTCACCTGTAGTTCAACATATAAAAGATACCAAACTGAATATCATTTAAAGAGGAAACTAGAAATACAATTGAACTACACAACTAGACTAACCAAACTGAACAACCACTATCTCCATGTGACCCCATATGTCACTCTCTAACTCAACGATCAACCATCTCCCAAAGAGAACAAACCCAAGTTGAAACCTATATCAAAAACTAAAAAAACTATAGGCATGAGTATTAAAACATAGTAGGTAGGCTCAAGAAATTATATTCCCAATGAACATGAATTAAATAAAGAAACATTGATTAAGAGGTTTGAACTAAAAAATATGAATATAGTTTTTCCATACATTGTATTTTAAAACAAATGATCATATTCCATTTCCCACTTGATTTAAAACAAGGCTCATGGGGAGAATAAAAAGGGAACCAAATAGGAAAGCCTTATTTTGTAGAAACATGAAAAAGGAAAAGGTACTTATTTTTTACCAAACATTCTTTTTGAAATCCTTTTTAACAAACCACATATTCACAAATTTCAAAACAAACACCAAAATCCATGTACTAAGAATAAGACCCTATATAATGAGGGAAATGGAACTAACCATACAAGTATCGGGCGAACAAGGAAAATCCTAAGAACTAAGAAAACCAGAACATACTATACATGTGACTCATTCTAAAGGCATGCCCAACCAAATGACATCATAATTTCTTAAAACTTGATATTCGTCCTACCAGACCTAACCGAGGGTCCCAATACCATAGCAATAATAATAATATAACCCCTATTATGGTCCACTAGCTGGTGAAATAACCTAGAATAGTGTAGAAAATGTTCATAGAATTCCTATTTTTTATGTTAGGTTCTCAGGATATGTTCAAAAAGGGATGTTCCAAAAAATATCAACCAATAATCCAAACACATATGCATCACACAATCACACAACCGACACCACCGTGACCACCTAATGGATTAACCCCTTTCCTTAAATAATTATTAACCATGTGGAGTCCCAAACTGGGGACATATATCCTATTTATACATCACAAGTAAAGATAATTTCTCCTGGATGGGTTTTCTAAAATAAACCACTTAAAAATTTTCAATCGGGGCTCACTTAATTTTCACAGAATAGTCTTTTTCATGAAAATAGACATACAAAACCATTTTCCAGAACAAAAAATACATTTGAAAACTAATTAAATCAATTAAAACCACCATTTTAATTCTAAAACATTTTTATAAGGGCCAAAGAGTCATTCCACCAAGCACTTGGTGTGAAAAACCTATTTTGGAAACACAACCCATTATTTTAGACATTATAAATACATTTATAAAATCAAAACATGATTCTAAAAATCATAAATGACATGAAAAATAAAATCTACCCATTTGACCAACATATGGTGTAAAAAGGCCAAAAAAACACACATCACAATCAAAATCCATTTTAAATTCATACGCAACCCAAAAGTTTCTCCAAACATGTTTATTAACTTTTTTATAATTTAATAAACCATTAAAAAAGTTTATAAAATATTTTCAATAATCACCTCAAGGATTTTACATTAAAATACACCCAAAACCCTCTTTAAAAATAAATCTTACATATATGCCATGTCAAAACATAATTCACAACCCATACATAATTTTTTATACTGGCTGCATGATTTATAAAATAATATCAAATGACACAACAATGAATTACTCATGGAAAACACCCAACTTTAAATAAAAATTCCACTTTGAAAAATGAAATCCTACTTGAAAACCAATTTAAGGAAACCAAATAATCACTTCAAAACTAAATAAAAATTATAAGAGACAACTAGGCATTTTTTTCATATGTTTAGCGTGAAAAAAATAGTTAAATTATTTCATTCATCATAATACAAGAGGGTAAACATTTCATTTCAAGACAAAAAAAATATTCTAAAAACTATACATCCCTAATTAGTATGAAAAATACATCTGAAAATCAAGAAACCAATAATTAATTAAATTTAAAGTGTAATACATAGGGATACCTACCTCAAATGATGAAAAACTTCTAAAACCTGGTGAAAAACCATAATCGCGCCTCATTATCACCCAAAGAAAGGTAACTCCAACCCTAAGCATCAAAATTGGACTCGAAATTTTAGGATTTAATCCTAAAAATAAAAATTGAGCATCTAGGATTTGGCCAACCATAAACCTAACCAATAAGGAACCCTAAACCAAGGAAAGGATGAAGAAAAATACTGTAGAGGGTTCCTCGTTAGAAGGAGGGTGGCTGACGGATGGGAGCTCACCGGAAGAGGGTCGCGTAGCTAGAGGATGGTTGGTCGGAGGTGGCCACGTGCACCAGTAAAGGTGGTCGTGCTATTGGAGGTAATCTCACTAGAGAGAGGAATGGAGGGTGCACCGAAAAGGAACCATTTAGAGGAAGGGTCATCGGATAAGAAGGACGGTTGGGTGGATGCATAGGAGGTTGAGCCTGAACATTGGGGGTTCCACGTGTAGAATAGGTAGGGGAGAAGAGAGGGTTATTTGAAACCCTAATAAGAAAGTAAATATAATAATAATATCCTTAATAATAATAATAATAACATAATGTTAAGATTAGTAATAATATTATTTTAATTTTTGATAATAATATTATTAATAAAAGTTTCTAATAATAATAAAACAATAATGATTTTAATAATAATAAAATTATCATTTGTAATAAAGACAATATTATTATTAAGGTTGAACGCTTTGTTTTTTGTTATATATATATTTATTTGAATATTGCGACTGCACGATCCATATATGGCTCAAGAAACCATGTGGTAGATTCTGCCCACTCTAGAGGTTGCAGCACGATTACCTGGACTGACCACATGGTTTCTGCTAATCATGCGGTGCCCGCAAACTGGCCTAAATCCCACCAAAACTTCCAATAAAAATTATAATAATAAATAATACTAATAGTTTTAATGAACCTGATAATAAAAAAATAACATAATAATAATTATAATAATATTAATAATATTTCTACTAATAATATTTTCAATATTGTTATTATTAAAACAATACTTTAAATTTTAATTTAATTTTTCTTATTTTATTTTAACTTTCACTTAACATTATTTAATTAATCTTTTAAAATTTTAATTTATTTTGATTATCGGGCAGGCAGCACGGTGACTAGGGCGTTGCCGCACAGTCTCCAAACCATGCCCTACTTGTGCGCCGGATCCCGCCAAAATCAAAACATGCATTTTTCAATAAAAACTAAAAAAACTTAAATAGGGACTCACCCGAACCCCTACCTGAGCTGCAACCAAGGAAAAATTAAAAACTGGGTGTGACACCTTGTTCAAGCGTTGGTAGTCCACAAAAAACCTCAAACTCCCATTCTCTTTATTTACGAAGAAAATTGGGGCTACCCAGGGTGAAACACTGGGTCAAACATATCCATTCCTCTGCAAGTTCTCCAACTACACCCTCATCTTGTGAAGCTCTATGGGAGCCATCCGATATGCTTTCACATATATCAGTTCCATCCTGGGGTGTAGATCAATAAAAAGGTCTATCTCTTAGTGGGAAGGTAAACTTGCAACATTCTTGGGGAAGATGTCCTCATACGCCTCCACTATTATAAGAAACTGGGAACTTATAACATCCATTGCACCAAGGGTTAGGCTATCCAACATATATGTAATTGGATACACCCTCATGTGCATGAGTATATCATGTGCTTCTTGGGTTTCCTTTTCATCGATATGGGAAAACATGGTTCACTACTGGAATTATAGATATGTGCGACGGGCTATTTACGACAGGATCCCGTCGCAAATAGCCCGTTGTAGAAAACGGCATCGCAAATATTATTTTTTGTGATGGGCCTATCGCAAAAAATAGTATTTGCAATGGGAAATTTTCCCATCACAAATAAACCTCTAATTATATACATTATATATAAATAAACATTTTGTGAAGGGCCCATCGCAAATAAACCTTCGATTATATACATTATATATATATAAACCTTTTGTGATGGGCCCATCGCAAATAGTATTTGCGAAGGGATGACAGGCCCTCCGCAAATACTATTAATAAAAAATTATATTTTTAATTATTTGTGACGGGAGCCCTTCGTAAAAGGTCTCGTCACAAATACTAAACATAATAAAAAATATATTTAATAAAATTATGATTAATGAAAATATTATATTATTATTATTAAAATAATAAAAAAAATAAAAATATATTATTATTATAAAAATAAGAAAATATTAAAAAATATAATACTAAAAAAAATATTTAATAAAATTGTGATTAATAAAAAATCAATATTAATATTATTAAAAAAATAAAAAAAAAATATTATAATATTATAATTCTAAATATTTACAAAAATATAAAAAAATCATAAAATATTATTATTATTAGTAAAATAAACAAATATTAAAAAAATATAATACTAATAATAAATAAAAAAATATTAAAAATAAAAAAAATTAAATTATGCAATATTTGCACCAATATAAAAGACAGAAACTATAAATATTTTATATTACAACAAATATTGAATTCAAATGTTTTTAACATAAAAAACAAATCACTGAGGGGTCATCTTCTGGAGGAGGTGGAGGAGCTGTAGGAGACGGTGGAGGAAACTCAATCAGTAAACTACGAGTCAGACGGTGCATGTACTCCATCTGCTTGTGATGTTGCTGTTGTTGTTGCTGCCATCAATGCATATCCTCCTCATGCTGCTACTGCTATTGCTGCTGATGCATATCTCCATACTGCTTATACAAACTCTTTATAAGCTCAGACTGAGATCACAACTGCTCCTGATACTATGAGATAGAAGATGATGCCTCTCCACGAGCTCCTCTTGAGCTAGACGCCGACATCGCAACAGTACCATAATAAGTACCAGGAGTCAAATGAGAGTTGATACCAACTACTCGGCCCTTCTCAAAGCCATACTAAGTCGCATGAATCCATGTCGCCTCCTCGAAATGGTTGGCACTAGTTTGCACAGTCGTCTCGTCCTGACTCTAAGCCTGTGTGTGAGAGGTCATAGCCTAATAAGACTCCTTCAATTCCAATTTGAAATTAAAATTGAAAAAAATATTATATGCAGTTAATTTTCAAACTAACAAAATAATATTAACCACAATTCGACGATGGAGATCACTTCTAATCTCTCTAGTGGCTGGATAACTGTACATCCTCCGATAAACGACAAACTTCGTAATATCAGGATGCTCGAATGCCTACAAAAAATATAAAATAAACTATTTATATTTTAATTTATATAAAATATTTAAAAAATATACTTACCAGATGATCACTCTGCGTACTAAATATATGACTACCAGCTCGATGCGTCACCTCTCGTCTCCCCCGGTTCTGTCATCCCATTGAAGATCTCCTCTGAAATCCCCCACCCAATCAGTATAAACATAATCCATCCCAAACGTTATATGAAATGTACTCTGGTCGTTGGGCTCCACACGACTCATCAAATTCTGTCACTCTTTCTTTTTTAATGGTAGTTCTTCTCAAATTGTGCAAAAACTGATAGAAATGGTCACACATAGACACCTTCCTTGCTGCGTGGATAGTGTCACGCATGCTATCATCGATGGGATACCATAAACCCTATGAATAATTTATAATATCAAGTTATTAATAAAATAAATTTCAAAATAAATATTATTTATTTATGTACCAGCTAATGATTGAACAAATCGAGTTGTACATCAATGGGAATCTATTCCCATGTGATCAATGGCTGAGAAAAATAATTGCGCAAGATAATGCCCCCTGTCCAACAGCTACATGCGCAAAACTGTGAAAAAAGAATAAATAATCAAAAAATTAGTATATATATAAATAAATTAATGAAAGATAACTAAAATATACAGGTTATCATACCTCTGTGTGCATGGATCAAAGCCAATACGTGGACGTCACTCGAGGATAGGGTCAGGAATCATCAGTTGCACACGACTGCGCCCCCTTCGTGTACCCCCTGAACTGCCAGTAGGATAAGGGTCAGATAGTCCACAATCCCCCTCATCCAAAGGTAGCTCAGCCTCCTACAACTCGTGAAATAGATCAACATCCATCTGAAATACAAAATGATTGTTGTTAATAGATATTTGAAAATAACTATTATATATACATATATATTAGGTATGATTATAACCAGCATTTAACTATGTCAATGTCCATCTTCATCCTCATCTCCATAGATGTCAATGTCAATGTCTCCATCTTCCTCATCAGCATCACCAATATCCATATGAGTTTTAGTTTCATCATATCTTGTCATTTCAAATTCATTTGTAACATCATTAACATCTTCGTCATCATCGATCCTTAATTGTGGAGTGTCATCATTGATATTCATGTCTCTTTGTGAAAAGATGGATTTTGACCAATCTCTTGAAAAATTTCAATTCCTTCCACTTCAACAGAACCACATTCAGTTTGAGTAAATTGATTTTCCTGAGATTTCATTTTTATTATGCTCCACCAATCACTCAAGTCTCTTGAAGTATCATAGTATATTGCGTGATAAATTTTATGTGCCTATTGAGCCAGTAAAAATGGTCCATTTACTACCAGAAGACTTTTATATTTAATATTGATGATTCCATGAGTCGGATGAACATGAAATCCTCTCTCAGTATCCAACCACTGACATTTAAACATCGTTATGTAATTCTGTCTTAGATAACACAGCTCAATAATTTCATCCTGAATGCCATAAAATTCAACTTCAGTTTCTCTATGATGCTATTCTCTCAAGAAAACTCCACTATTCATTGTTTTTTATTCCCCATATGCACGTGTATGAAATCGAAAATCATACACCACATATGCATTATAAGATTTAACCATTTTGGATGGTGGGTTACTCAATATACACAGTCGCCAATCAATTTTATCAGCATGTTGAGACGCCTAAATTTTTTTAAAACAATTATCAATATAATAAATAATAAACAGAATTGATATTAAACCATCAATAATTTATTTTACCAGTTTTCAAAACCATTGAGAAAAAAAAATTATGCGTTCTTCAATAGAAGCTTCTGTAATTTGTGGAAGTTGTTTCTTGATATGATTATCATATAACCTAAAAATAAAATAAGTTTACATAATGTAACATAAATTATAGAATAAGTGATAGAATCACTCACAGTACAAATGATGTCATTTCTTCACAGTTGAGCAGAACATATGTATGAGCTCTGTGATGTTCATCATCTGAAAGCCATTGTTCATGAACTCCACCCAAACCAAGATTTGGCTTATTAAAAACTGATAATTGATTGTCCATTTCATCTTTAAAATTCCCCTTGTTTCGTCCCATGGGATTGGGTTTTGAGGGATATTGATATTCAAAATAATGAGAGAAGAAAAAAGAAATTTCCTCTTGAAAATAAGCTTCAACAATTGAGCCTTCAACTGATGCTTTGTTATGTACTTTTTCCATCAATTTCTACATGCATCTCTCGAATGGGTACATCCATCGAAACTGTACTGGACCTCCACATTTAGCTTCATGTGGCAAATGTAATATCAGATGTTCTATTGAGTCAAAGAAAGTCAGTGGAAAGATTTTTTCCAGTTTACATATAATTACAGCAATATCTTCTTCTAGTTTTCTTAGTGCATCATAGTCTGTTGTCGCTGCACAAATGTCTCGAAAAAAAATATGATATGTCTGTTATCGAATCACAAATCATAGAATTCAACAAACCTCTAAATCTAATCGGTATAAGTCTTTCCAAAATAACCTGACAATCATGACTTTTTAATCCGGTAATATAACCATTCTTAACACATCTGCCCAAATTGGAAGCATAGCCATCTAGAAGTCTCATATCTATAATCCACTGACAAAATAATAAACAACTCTCTTTGGACAGTGTATAAGATACTTTTGGCTTCATTAACCTCTGTGATCTGACATTTTCAAATAGTTCAAGTTCTGGTCACCTTCAAATTTGGGCAAGATCTAATCGTGCCTTTACAGTATCTTTGGTATTACCTAGTGTATCCAAAACTATATAAAATAAATTATCAAAACAGTTCTTCTCAATTTTCATGAAATACAACATGTGGAGGACCAAAAAATTAGACCAATATAGAGTATCCCAAAAAATGCTTCATTATATCCAATTCTGTTCTTTTCCAAAGCCATGAATTTTCTATTGGTTTACTATTGGCCTAAAAGTGATGGGAGGTAATGAAAACACAACTGATTTTAACTATATACCTGAGATCATTTTTTTGAGGTACATCCCTTTCAATTGTACCTTTTCTGAAATGAGATTTGTTCCTCCTAAAAGGATGATCGGTTGGAAGAAATCTACAGTGACAGTCAAAATAGAATGTTTTTTTTTCATTGATGAGTATAAAGGATTTTTTTTCTTTCATACAGTAATGAAATGATTTTAGACCATGTGTACTCCAGCAGGATAATATTCCATATGCCGAAAAGTCACTAATCGTCCACATCAATTCATCTTTTAATATGAAATTTTATTTCTCAGCAACATCATATGTACTAACACCATCACTCCATAATGAATTTAACTTGTCAATCAATGGTTTAAAATAAACATCAATATTCTTTTTCAGATGTCCTGGGATTAATAAGGTCAAAAAGATATAGAGCTCCTTCATCAACATCCATGGGGGTAAATTGTATAGAGTTATAAAGATAGGACAACATGAATACTGACTACCATAAGAACCAAACAGACATAAACCGTCAGTAGAAAGACCCAATCACATGTTTCGGGATTCTAAATAAAAATACAGAGGTAGACGGTCAAAATGTTTCCCTGAATCACCATCAGATGCATGATTCAAGTTTTTATCAGTTGAAATCTTGGTTTTGTTCCATGGCATCATTGACATTGTATTCTGAGACATAAATGAATATTGTAACCTGGGTGTAAGGGGAAATTTCTCAACTGTTTTATTGGAATCGATCCAGACTTCTCTGGTTGATCTTCTTTATACCTCGATTGTCCACTTGCGGGACAACTATCCAATAAATCATTTTCACCATAATATAAGATGTAATCATTTGGACATGCATGGATCATCTAATAACTAAGGCTCAGATTACAAACCAGCCTCTTTCTATCATAGTAATTTGCAGGCAACACATTTCCTTCAGGTGACAGTGTTTTAACCAAAGAAAATATCTGATCAAAATAGTTGTTTGACATTGCATTATCTGATTTAATAGCCATAAATTTTGAAATCGCTTCTAATTTTATTATCTTGAAACTAGGATATAATTCATCCTCAACATACCTCAACAAATCATAAAATTCAGATGGTACCAACTCAGAAGTTAAATCAATGTCATCTTGAGTTTCAGTTTTTTGAACAGATGGACCTGTAACATCATGTACTAAATTTTGAAACCGTGATGGATCGGGAATCATGTTATTAGTATCTTCTCTAGAACTACGTTCACCGTGTTGATACCAAAAAACATAATTTGGTTGAGAACCAAACCGCAAGAGATGTCCCCCAACCTTGTCAAATGTGGCAAACGTTCTTAGAGCACATTTTTTACAAGGAAACTTTATTTTTCCTTTAAAAACATATTCTGGTTTTGATGATGCAAATGATAAGAAAGATTCAACACCCTCAATATATACAGGATTTAAACCAGAACCATTTGGAATTCTACATTGATTTATCCAAGTATGATCATCTAATAATGACTATTGTTGACTTCCTTATTCCATATTTTTCTACAAAATATAAAATCATTACTATTTTTGAATAATTTGAAATTATAAAAAAACTAACTGAAAAAAAAACAATAAATAATTACAACTACTTCTTAATAATTACCATTACTTACCAGCGACACAATTTCCAGTGGATTTACGGCTACTCTTTTGTCTGACGTCTCATTTACTTGCAACTTTCTCACATAAAAATCACAATGAAAAATCTTCTCGGAGGTACACATATTCATTTTTACAATATTGCTAATTCTTGCTAACTATTGCTAATTGTTACAATATTTCTAACTATTTATAATTATTACTAATTCTTATTATTACAATTTATTACTAATTATTACTATTCATTACTAATTTTTACTATTTATTACTATTTATTACTATTTATTACTATTTATTACTATTTATTACTACTTATTACTAATTATTACTAATTATTACTAATTATTACTAATTATTACTAATTATTACTATTTATTACTATTTATTACTAATTTTTATTTGTTACTCTTTATAACTATTTAATACTATTTATTATTAATTATTACTTATTATTACTATTTATTACTATTTATTACTATTTATTACTATTTATAACTATTTATTACTAACTATTACTATTTGTTACTATTTATTACTATTTATTACTAATTATTACAATTTATTACTATTTATTACTATTTATTACTAATTATTACTATTTATTACTATTTATTACAATTTATTACTATTTATTATTATTTATTACTATTTATTACTATTTATTACTATTTATTACTATCTATTACTATTTTTTACTATTAATTGCTAATTATAACTATTTATTACTTTTTATTGATAGTTATTACTAATTATTACTATTTATTACTATTTATTAATATTTATTACTATTTATTACTATTTACTGTTATTTACTAAGTATTACTAATTATTACTAATTATTACTAATTGTTACTAATTATTACTAATTATTACTAATTATTACTATTCATTACTAATTATTCCTAATTATTACTAATTATTACTAATTATTCCTAATTATTCCTAATTATTACTACTTATTCCTAATTATTACTATTTATTACTATTTATTACTATTTATTACTATTTATTCTTATTTATTCCAAATTATTCCTAATTATTCCTAATTATTCTCAATTATTCCTAATTATTTCTATTTATTAATTATTACTAATTATTACTAATTATTACTAATTATTATAAATTACTACTAATTATTACTAATTATTACTAAATATTACTAATTATTACTAATTATTACCAATTATTACCAATTATTAGTAATTGTTAATAATTATTCCTAATTATTACTAATTATTCCTAATTATTACTAATTATTACTAATTATTACTAATTATTCCTAATTGTCACTAATTATTCCTATTTATTAGTATTTATTGCTATTTATTACTAATTATTACTAATTATTCCTAATTATTCTTAATTATTCCTAATTATTCCTAATTATTACTATTTATTACTATTTCATACAATTTATTACTATTTATTCCTATTTATTAGTAATTATTCTATTTATTACTAATTATTACTAATTATTACTAATTATTACTAATTATTACTAATTATTACTAATTATTACTAATTATTCCTAATTATTGCTAATTATTACTAATTATTACTAATTATTACTAATTATTACTATTTATTGCTATTTATTCATAATTATTTCTAATTATTCCTATTTATTACTAATTATTCCTATTTATTACTAATCATTCCTATTTGTTACAAATTATTCCCATTTATTACTAATTATTCCTATTTATTACTAATTATTCATATTTATTACTAATTATTCCTATTTATTAGAAATTATTCTATTTATTACTGATTATTCCTATTTATTACTAATTATTCTTATTTATTACTAATTACCCGTAATTATTAACAATTAAACATAACTATTACTAATTAAACACAACTATAACTAATTAACGTTAATTGATATTAATAACTACAATTTACAACTACAAATTACTAATTACAAGTAATAATTTATAGACAATACTAATTTTCGTTAATAATTATTAATTATTACTAATTATTAAGAATTAGTATTAACAATTTCAATTTATTATTATAAATAAATACATATAACAAAACAATTTAAATCTTATTTAACTACAACTAATCAAAAATAATTAAAATTAACATAAAAAATGAAATAAATACTAAATTAAATGAAATATAAATACCTTTAAACTTGATCTCCTATTGATGCAAGCGGCTTCACAACTTCTCCGTAAAAAAAATAACTCAGAAAAAATTTCACTCTAAAAATAGAGTTTAGAGAGAGAGAGGAAGTGAGAATTGAGGAGAAGAGAAAGAAAAACATAGAGGGGGTATATATAGGTTAGATTAGTTGCGAAGGGACTATTTGCGACTGGATTACAGTCGCAAAAGGTTCTTTTTGCGACGAGCCACGTCGCAAATACCTTTGCATGCATTAATTGCTTTCAGTGGTTAAAAGGGTATTTGCGACGGGCCCCGTCGCAAAAAGTGACCTGCCGACACACTTTTTGTGACGGGATAACATCTCATCGCAAAAACTCATTTACTGTCGCCGGTATTTGCCACAGGTCCCATCACAAATACCCTCTGACCGACACACTATTTGCAACCGGGGTATCCCCCCGTCGCAAATAACCTTCCTGTTCTTTAGCGCACATCCCGCGCCAAACCGCACATTACATTTTGCGACGGGACCCCAAAACCTATCACAAATAACCTCTGGGATAGACTATTTGCGACGGGAATAAATCCCATCGCAAATAGCCCGTCGCAAAAGCTTGTTTTTTCCGTAGCGGTTCCATCACTGCAAAAACACCGCATCCTCCACCTGAAACATTCTATCTGGGAATGAATTGTGTACAACCATTCCATATGTCACGACCCGTCCTCGGGGCCCATGCCGTGACTACCCCAAGCCCGCCTTCCATAGGCCAGGGGCTGGCAACTAGCACCAAAGGTGTAAAATCCCGATAACTGGGAAGGCATTGCCTTTATAAAAGAAAACAAGCACCACAGAGTACAAGCGGAAGAAGTAAACACTAAGTAAAAACTGAGTACAACAGTAAGTGCGGAAAGTAAAAAGGGGGCGGAAATACAAGCCCAACTGTAAAGTACAACTCAAAAGGGAAAACAGCAACTGAAAAGTAAAGCTGCTACGCCGAGCTGTCCACTGGAAATCCCACCTGAAGGGTGGGTACAGATAGCTCCTCTGCTCCTCAGGTCCCGCCGTCCGCTCTGAGTATGTCTCGCCCAGTGGTCCACCTCCGGGTACCGCCTCGTCGTCACGTCCACCTCTGGGCACCGTCTCGTCGTGAGGTCCTCCTTCGGGTACCATCTCTTCGTATAGTCCACCTCCAGGTATCGTCCAGTCCTCGAACACTCGGCCTCTGTCAGCACTGCCCGTCGTCTGCAACCAACACAACGAGGTGCGGGCATAGCCCGTGCAGGGGTGAGTATAACGATACTCAGTAGGGACCCCGAGACCCACAAGGTCTCACTAAACCAACAAGGATAACCACAATGAAGATCTCAACAGATAACCTCTACTTAGGTATATGCCCATACATATACCTAAGTTATCAAGTAACCCATCTCAATCATGAGGAAACACAAGGATTGTGAAATCAACGGATAACCACTACCCGGGTATATGCCCATACATATACCTAAGTTAGCAAGTGACCCATCTCAATCATGAGGTAAACACAAGGTCAAAAGTCTCAACTCAAGCCAGGATTTTCATTATCGAAACCGTAACTGCTGAAGAGCTCCGTCTCTGGAGTGTACAGTGGTCCTGTCACGACTCTGAGGTACTGCTCACTAACCTAAGACTGCTGAAGAACTCCACCCATCGAGTACTGCGGGCCAGCTGCTACAACCAAGCGCTCTCATGTGCCGCTACAACCAAGCGCACCTCTGTCGTGGGTCTGCCGCTACAACCAAGCACTCCCATGTGTCGCTACAACCAAGCGCACCTCTGTCGTGGGTCTTCCGCTACAACCAAGAGCTCCCATGTGCCGCTACAACCAAGCGCACCTTTGTCGTGGTTCTGCCGCTACAACCAAGCGCACCTCTATCGTGGGTCTGCCGCTACAACCAAGCGCACCTCTATCGTGGGTCTGCCGCTACAACCAAGCGCTCCCATGTTCCGCTACAACCAAGTGCACCTCTGTCATGGGTCTGCCGCTACAACCAAGCGCTCCCATGTGCCGCTACAACCAAACGCACCTCTGTAACACACCGAGTCGTTCGATCAGCAGTCGTCGGGTCTCAGCCAGCTACACGGTCTCCGTACTCCCCACGCTCGTCACTGGGAGGGTCCGCTCCATGAGCTACAGGTCGATACTCCAAGTATCTCAAAGTCCCACGAAGAAGTATCTCAAAGGACCGCCACGTCATAGGGGTCTCAACGCAACAGACGGCGCGTCAATCGGACGCCCGGTCTGTGAGTTATTAGCCTTTTCGTCCCAGGGGCCCGGTTGGTTTCGTGAGCGAACCAAACCCGGTCGTATCTCAACTGTACCCCGAACACTCATAGGGTAAACTCATAGGGACCGTTTCTCAAAGCGATCACCAACGCCGCTGACGGTTCGTCAAATGGACGTTCTGTCATAAAGATATCAGCTTTTCCGTTCCAGGGGCCTGGTTGGATTTCAGTGCGATCCAACCCGGCCACTATCCATCTGCATCCAAAACTCGGGCGGAGGATGCCAAAAGTTCCGTATCGTCAACAGGAACTCAACGCAACAGACGGCACGTCAATCGGACGCCCGGTCTGAGAGTTATTGGCTTTTTCGTTCCAGGGGCCCGGTTGGATTTCGGTGTGATCCAACCCGACCGCACTCCGTCGGCATCCAAACCTCGAGCGGAGTAAGCCAAAAGATCCATCCCACTTAGAGGAATTCAACGAAACAGACGGCGCGTCAATCAGACGCCTGGTCTGTTATTTATTGGCCTTTCCGTCTCACACCCACCCTGGTAACTTCTCAGGAGGTCACCCATCCTGATCACTACTCTAGACCAAGCACGCTTAACTATGGAGTTTTAACCACGTAGGCTCCCGAAAAGGAAGGTGCACCTTGAGTATAGTATACCGAAACGACCGTCTCGATCCAAGGATCGCGTTGCCGCTAATGGCGAGTCGTTTGGAGGCCCGTAGCCCAAGATACGGGCATTTGACCAAACCGCTCGGTAACGGGGGTTTCGGGCCCGGGACGTCCCGGCCCGAGACCCCCCGGATGGCCCGAACCGGGTCGACCCACCCCGGACGGGGTCGAACCGGCCCAGCACAGCCCGGCCCGGCCCGGCGAACCGGCCAGGCGCGCCGGTTCGGCGCAAGGCAGCGCGCTGGGCGCGCTGCCAGCTTCACCGAAGGCCGAGCTTGCTGGAAACAGGGGGCCGCCTGCCCCCCCATTGTGAAACCGGCCCCCCTCATAATGGGGGGCCAAATAACTGCCCGGGGGAATTAAATTCCCCCGGTTTCCACCAACCCGGCCGGCCCGACCTGGCCGGCCGGCTTCTTGTCAACAGGACCGGCAAGGGCCGGTCCTCGTCCGTCTTCCGGCACTGGCGGCCCGGCTGGCCGCCGGTCATCACGATCCGCCGCGGCCCGGAACCGGCCGCGACCTTCGTCATCCGGCGCGGTGCGACGGCACCGCGCCCCTCCGCCGCGGCCCCGCTCCGGCCGCGGCGTCTTCGGTTTCCTTCGACGCGGCGCGACGGCGTCGCGTTCATGATAATACTTTCCACGGCGCGGCGCGACGGCGCCGCGCAATAATTTCCGTGTGATTCCCGCATGGTGCGACGGCACCACGCTATCTCGTTTAATCCGCAAGAAACATTCAAGAACAAAGGAGGGGGGGTTCGGCCGTGTTTGTGCGCTCTGGTCCCCCTCTCGTTAGACGATAACACTTAAACGTTCATCCTCAAGTTTGTCATGCTAGAACCAAGAACGGAAAATAATTAAATAAAGCAACAACAAACCCCTACTTGGATATTTGACGTCGCACGTCGGGCGTCGCGGAGAACGGCGTCACGGAGAACGATGTCGCGGAGATCGGACGTCGATTCCATGGATGTTGGGGTACGTCCGAGGAGGAAACGACGTCTCCTCACTTGTTGCGGAGATGAAGAAGGAAGGCGCGTTGTCGTTGGAGAGTTCCCTACGTCGGTGTCTTCTCCCTTGCCGTGGAGGAAAAAGAGGATGAAGAACCGTGATCACCGAGTCGTTCTAAGTTGAGGGATTGATGTTCTTCATCGGAGAAGAACCATTCTTCACGGAGAGGAGGACGTTCTTCAACGAAGAAGGAGCTTCCTTCTTCTATCACACAAAGGCTCTTTCTCAAAAATCCTCCCACCACAATTCAACCTCCAAATAAAACAAGGTTTCCCCTTATTTTATTTTAATCATGCCATGCATTGAAAGTTCAAAATTCAAACACTTAATTGATTAAGAGTTTCAATAACTTAATTTAAGTGCTAGTTGGCATGAGTTATGAGGGAGAGAGGGAGAGAAGGAGTTTCAAAATAAAGAGGGAGGTGAGGAGTTTCAAAAAAAAGAGGGAGTTAGGGGTTATGGGAAAAGTGAAGGGGTGGGGTTCGTGTGGGCCCCACCTCACCTTAAATCCTTCCATGGGTGGTTAACTCCAAGTGGGTCCCACCCCTAACTCCCTTACATAGGTTAAAACCACTTAAGAGAGGGTCAAGTGTTGTAACATAACACTTAATCTACTTAACAAGAAAATAAAAATTGTAGATAAGTTCTAAATTAAACTTCCACAATTTTTATCATCTTCTCTCGGATAAACGCAACTCCGGAAATGGCGTTCTTAATAAATTACCGGCGCTGCGGTTCCAGCGGTGCCCTCGGAATTCGATTCCGGGCACCGGTTCAAAAGATAGAAATTCCCGCTCGCTCGTTCACTGAACGTACCCGAGCCAAACTTCGGAAATTAATTCCGGGCACACCGGGCCTCGGAATCAGGCGCCCTCAGAATCTACGTTCTTGTAAAATTCCAAAGAAAATTAAGAAAAAAAATTTCCATGAAATTTCCGGATCTTTACATTACTCCCACCTCAGGGCTTTACGTCCCCGTAAATCTTCAACACAAACTAGGGTCACAAAAGCGGTACCGAGCACGCATCTGAGCCTTCCGCTCCTATGTGCTCACCTGGTGGTTTAGTACCTACAAGGAAAGTGCACCTGAGGAATCGATCATCCTCCTAGGATATGCTCCTGTCGATCCTCGATCCCCACTGGAATCTCCGTGAAAGACACCCCATCGCCATCGTCCAGCTCCTCATGGTCGATGGTATGCGAAGGGTCGAGCACGTATCTCCTCAGTTGAGATACGTGGAAGTCGTCGTGCACCTGGAGCAACTTTTGTGAATGGGTCAAGCAGTAAACCACCCCGCTTACCTAGCTGGGGACCTAAGAAGGTCCACTGAACCTCGGAGATAACTTGCCGCCATGGCCACATCTCCGTAAACCTCGTCTAGGTGAGACCCGTATAAGGACGTGATCGTCATCCTCGAAATCCAGAGGTCTCCATTTTCTGTTAGAACTGGAACTCGAAAGGCTGCTGTCACGAGGGTAAGTTTGACCGACTCAAGAGTGATCAGTCGCACCCTCCTGTGCAAGAGTTACCCTGCGCTGTCTGGGGTTTCCTTTTCCGCCGACCAAGGAAAACCCATCCCGACGTTTGCCTAAAACTGTCAATTTGAGTATGAACAGTTATTTCCCATTACATACTCAAACTAGCGTCGTAAGGCCTCGACGCTGCCACCAAGAGGTTCCAACCGAAACTCTCGCCTCGAGGGTCTGACCACACCATCGGCGTAAGTGTGATTATCGAGTCTCCTCCTAAGGTATCTCCAGACGTGAGGGTCAAGTCCACGGCTTACCGGAAACTCTAGGTCTGGAACAAGATTTGTGAAAGCAAGGAATGATTCACATCGACTTCCATTACTACAGCAGCCAGTAGTGGACACGGACTGTCCCTTGAATCATTTCTAGAGCCATTGGGTCACACTCCTTGACCGCAAGCAGTCGCATTCTTCCTCCGCCCTCCAGCTCCCTAAGCCTGGCGGGAATAACTAATGCGGGAGGTTGTACCATGTTAGGATGTACACCACCTCATGCTTCTCTCCTAGCTCTGCCTCCACGTCTACTGCTTCGTAGACTCATCTCTCCTTTAAGCTTCCTCTTCTTTAACACACACGAGTCTCTAAGACTGGCACCGGTTTCCTGTTTCTTACTGCACTGTGCAATCTTCATCCTCTCTTGGATGTCCTGGACCTCCTTTAGTCTCAAAAGAGCTGCTATGATTTCTTCTTTACCGATAAGAGAAACCCGGTCTCATCCCTTGGATGAACCACATTCGTTGCCTAATACAGTCAATCCTGACATGAATGATGCATTCATGCCATGAATGACGTCGTAAGGCCTCGACGTAACTACTAAGAGATTCAACTGTCACTCTCGCATCCAAGGGTCGAGTCACACTGTCGGCATCAGTGTGAGGTCACTGGGTCCCCTCCAGTAGAAATCTCGAAAGTGAGGGTCAAGTCAACAGTTTTAACCGGGACCACTCAACATCAACTAAACAAAAGGACAAGAAAGCAAACAAAGATAAGTGTCTTTTTATTATTGCAGCTCTAGTGGATACGTCCTTTGTACTTCTAGTTCCTCTCATGCCCACCTTCTCTCAGAGCTCTACTGCCTTGTCCACTGCTCGGCTGTTGCTCAAGCACTCACCGCTGCTTCTGTCTCGGTGGCTCCTCCAACACCCGCTGATCAATCGTACGAGGAGTCGGACAGTCACGTGCCAGGTGACACTTTCCACCGCAGGAGTAACATTGTCTGTTTCTGGCATGCCTGGCTCTGACCCCACCTCGGGTGCCCCGCACCACCGGTCCTAAAACCCGAGATCGTCCAACTGCTAGTCTGGTCCTCCTGGACCTCTGTATCATCTGTCTACTGCCCACAGATGACTCAGCTACTGATCGAAAAACACACGGCAAAGGCAGAAGCTCTTGTACACGCTCGGGGTGTAGAGCTACTGGCACAAACTTCACCCTGAAGAAGGTCTCGAAGTCTTCTCATGCGAAGGTCATCCCGTCGCAAAACTGAAACAAGTGGCTCCACCACCTTCCTGCTGCTGCCTGAAGGAGGCTGGCAGCAAAGATCACCATGAAGTCTGTCGGCGTCCCCACTAGCCTGAAGACTCCCACCACAGCCTCCAGCCAATACTCAGCTGCCTGCGGGTCCATCTCTCCCCGGAACCTGGGTGGCCTCTGGCGCTGGAACTCGTGCAGAGCACTCAAGTGGCATGCATCGCCTACTGCTGGGGCTGGTGGAATCGGTGGCCCAACGTATGGTAGTATCACTGGTGCCTCCGTTGGTGCCTCAACTGCAAGAGGGCCCTGTACCGAAGCCTCGTCGCTCGACAGGCTGTCAGTATGCACATCCCTCTGGGCTCTAGCTGGTCGTTCGTGAAAAGGAATCCTGAAAGAAACAACGTAACACGGTCAAACGATTATACCTGGTGAGCTGATCTGGTTTGAGCTGACATTTAAAAACTTCTGGAAACACACACGCAATCAGTGTTTTCGTGCACAAAGTCGGAAATCAGTTGTCAGGGTCCTGGTGTATGGATACGTCGGCCGCCCGCACCAACACTGGACTCCCTGAACTGAAAACCACACTCGGTACCCTTAACACTATTGCTTCACAGAAAGAAACATCAGAGTTATAAGTTCTGCGGTAGAACCGAACTCCTCTGATACCAATTTGTCACGACCCGTCCTCGGGGCCCATGCCGTGACTACCCCAAGCCCGCCTTCCATAGGCCAGGGGCTGGCGACTAGCACCAAAGGCGTAAAATCTCGATAACTGGGAAGGAATTGCCTTTATAAAAGAAAACAAGCACCACAGAGTACAAGCGGAAGAAGTAAACACTAAGTAAAAACTGAGTACAACAGTAAGTGCGGAAAGTAAAAAGGGGCCGGAAATACAAGCCCAACTGTAAAGTACAACTCGAAAGGGAAAACAGCAACTGAAAAGTAAAGCTGCTACGCCGAGCTTTCCACTGGAAATCCCACCTAAAGGGTGGGTACAGATAGATCCTCTGCTCCTCAGGTCCCGCCGTCCGCTCCGAGTATGTCTCACCCAGCGGTCCACCTCTGGGTACCGCCTCGTTGTCACGTCCACCTCTGGGCACCGTCTCGTCGTGAGGTCCTCCTTCGGGTACCATCTCTTCGTATAGTCCACCTCCAGGTACCGTCCAGTCCTCGAACACTCGGCCTCTGTCAGCACTGCCCGTCGTCTGCAACCAACACAACGAGGTGCGGGCATAGCCCGTGCAGGGGTGAGTATAACGATACTCAGTAGGGAGCCCGAGACCCTCAAGGTCTCACTAAACCAACAAGGATAACCACAATGAAGATCTCAACAGATAACCTCTACTTAGGTATATGCCCATACATATACCAAAGTTATCAAGTAACCCATCTCAATCATGAGGAAACACAAGGATTGTGAAATCAACGGATAACCACTACCCGGGTATATGCCCATACATATACCTAAGTTAGCAAGTGACCCATCTAAATAATGAGGTAAACACAAGGTCAAAAGTCTCAGCTCAAGCCAGGATTTTCATTATCGAAACCGTAACTGCTGAAGAGCTCCGTCTCTGGAGTGTACAGTGGTCCTGTCATGACTCCGAGGTACTGCTCACTAACCTAAGACTGCTGAAGAACTCCACCCATCGAGTACTGCGGGCCAGCTTCTACAACCAAGCGCTCTCATGTGCCGCTACAACCAAGCGCACCTCTGTTGTGGGTCTACCGCTACAACCAAGCGCTCCCATGTGCCGCTACAACTAAGCGCACCTCTTTCGTGGGTCTGCCGCTACAACCAAGCGCTCCCATGTGCCGCTACAATGAAGCGCACCTCTGTCGTGGTTCTGCCGCTACAACCAAGCGCACCTCTATCGTGGGTCTGCCGCTACAACCAAGTGCTCCCATGTGCCGCTACAACCAAGCGCACCTCTGTCATGGTTCTGCCGCTACAACCAAGCGCTCCCATGTCCCGCTACAACCAAACGCACCTCTGTAACACACCGAGTCGTTCGATCAGCAGTCGTCGGGTCTCAGCCAGCTACACGGTCTCCGTACTCCGCACGCTCGTCACTGGGAGGGTCCGCTCCATGAGCTACAGGTCGATACTCCAAGTATCTCAAAGTCCCACGAAGAAGTATCTCAAAGGACCGCCACGTCATAGGGGTCTCAACGCAACAGACGGCGCGTCAATCGGATGCCCGGTCTGTGAGTTATTAGCCTTTTCGTCCCAGGGGCCCGGTTGGTTTCGTGAGCGAACCAAACCCGGCCGTATCTCAACTGTACCCCGAACACTCATAGGGTAAACTCATAGGGACCGTTTCTCAAAGCGATCACCAACGCCGCTGACGGTTCGTCAAATGGACGTTCTGTCAGAAAGATATCAGCTTTTCCGTTCCAGGGGCCCGGTTGGATTTCAGTGCGATCCAACCCGGCCACTATCCATCTTCATCCAAAACTCGGGCGGAGGATGCCAAAAGTTCCGTATCGTCAACAGGAACTCAACGCAACAGACGGCGCGTCAATCGGATGTCCGGTCTGAGAGTTATTGGCTTTTTCGTTCCAGGGGCCCGGTTGGATTTCGGTGTGATCCAACCCGACCGCACTCCGTCGGCATCCAAACCTCGAGCGGAGTAAGCAAAAAGATCCATCTCACTTAGAGGAATTCAATGAAATAGACGGCGCGTCAATCAGACGCCTGGTCTGTTATTTATTGGCCTTTCCGTCTCACACCCACCCTGGGCAACCTCCCAGGAGGTCACCCATCCTGATCACTACTCTAGGCCAAGCACGCTTAACTATGGAGTTTTAACCACGTAGGCTCCCGAAAAGGAAGGTGCACCTTGAGTATAGTATACCGAAATGACCGTCTCGATCCAAGGATCGCGTTGCCGCTGACGGAGAGTCGTTTGGAGGCTCGTAGCCCAAGATACGGGCATTTGACCAAACCGCTCGGTAACGGGGGTTTCGGGCCCAGGCCGTCCCGGCCCGAGACCCCCCGGATGGCCCGAACCGGGTCGACCCGCCCCGGACGGGGTCGACCCGGCCCAGCACAGCCCGGCCCGGCCCGGCCCGGCCCGGCGAACCAGCCAGGCGCGCCGGTTCGGCGCAAGGCAGCGCGTTGGGCGCACTGCCAGCTTCACCGAAGGCCGAGCTTGCTGGAAACAGGGGGCCGCCTGCCCCCCCTTTGTGAAACCGGCCCCCCTCATAATGGGGGGCCAAATAACTGCCCGGGGGAATTAAATTCCCCCGGTTTCCACCAACCCGGCCGGCCCGACCTGGCCGGCCGGCTTCTTGTCAACAGGACCTGCAAGGGCCGGTCCTCTTCCGTCTTCCGGCACCGGCGGCCCGGCTGGCCGCCGGTCATCACGATCCGCCGCGGCCCGGAACCGGCCGCGGCCTTCGTCATCCGGCGCGGTGCGACGGCACCGCGCCCCTCCGCCGCGGCCCCGCTCCGGCCGCGGCGTCTTCGGTTTCCTTCGACGTGGTGCGACAGCGTCGCGTTCATGATAATAGTTTCCACGGCGCGGCGCGACGGCGCCGCGCAATAATTTCCGTGAGATTCCCGCGTGGTGCGACGGCACCACGCTATCTCGTTTCATCCGCAAGAAACATTCAAGAACAAAGGAGGGGGGGTTCGGCCGTGTTTGTGTGGTCCGGTCCCCCTTTCGTTAGACGATAACACTTAAACGTTCATCCTCAAGTTTGTCATGCTAGAACCAAGAACGGAAAATAATTAAATAAAGCAACAACAAACCCCTACTTGGATATTTGACATCGCACGTCGGGCGTCGCGGAGAACGGCGTCACGGAGAACGATGTCGCGGAGATCGGACGTCGATTCCATGGATGTTGGGGTATGTCCGAGGAGGAAACGATGTCTCCTCACTTGTTGCGGAGATGAAGAAGGAAGGCACGTTGTCGTTGGAGAGTTCCCTACGTCGGTGTCTTCTCCCTTGCCGTGGAGGAAAAAGAGGATGAAGAACCGTGATCACCGAGTCGTTCTAAGTTGAGGGATCGATGTTCTTCATCGGAGAAGAACCGTTCTTCACGGAGAGGAGGACGTTCTTCAACGAAGAAGGAGCTTCCTTCTTCTATCACACAAAGGCTCTTTCTCAAAAATCCTCCCACCACAATTCAACCTCCAAATAAAACAAGGTTTCCCCTTATTTTATTTTAATCATTCCATGCATTGAAAGTTCAAAATTCAAACACTTAATTGATTAAGAGTTTCAATAACTTAATTTAAGTGCTAGTTGGCATGAGTTATGAGGGAGAGAGGGAGAGAAGGAGTTTCAAAATAAAGAGGGAGGTGAGGAGTTTCAAAATAAAGAGGGAGGTAAGGAGTTTCAAAAAAAAGAGGGAGTTAGGGGTTATGGGAAAAGTGAAGGGGTGGGGTTCGTGTGGGCCCCACCTCACCTTAAATCCTTCCATGGGTGGTTAACTCCAAGTGGGTCCCACCCCTAACTCCCTTACATAGGTTAAAACCACTTAAGAGAGGGTCAAGTGTTGTAACATAACACTTAATCTACTTAACAAGAAAATAAAAATTGTAGATAAGTTCTAAATTAAACTTCCACAATTTTTGTCATCTTCTCTCGGATAAACGCAACTCCGGAAATGGCGTTCTTAAGAAATTACCAGCGCTGCGGTTCCATCGGTGCCCTCGGAATTCGATTCCGGGCACCGGTTCAAAAGATAGAAATTCCCGCTCGCTCGTTCACTGAACGTACCCGAGCCAAACTTCGGAAATTAATTCCGGGAACACCGGGCCTCGGAATCAGGCGCCGTCAGAAACTGCGTTCTTGTAAAATTCCAAAGAAAATTAAGAAAAAAAATTTCCATGAAATTTCCGGATCTTTACACCATAACTTAGATGTAGTAATAAGGCCTCATTGTTGTTACAAAGATATTCCAATAGAAACTCTCACCTCCAAGAGTTAGGTAACATTGTCAGCAGAAGTTTTTGATCGTTGAGTCATCCCCAGTAGGAGTCTCAAAGCGTAAAGGTCAATCCAAGGACTCAACCAGAATCTCTAAGCCTTAAACAAGATATGTGGAAAGAAAGGAATGACTTGAACCTGTTTCTATCAGTATTGTAGCTAAGTTATAAAAGACACATATCTTACGTTGAATCATTTTCAGAGCCTCTGGGTTATAAGCTTCGACCGCCTACTACAATCCCTACCCCTTTCCTCTAGCTCCTTAAGCTTGGTGTAATCCACCTAGGGGTGGTGGTGGTATAAATTCAAAGATTCTACCACTTCCTACTGCTCTCCCAGTTCCTCTACTATGTTCACCACCCTATGATTCTACCTTCTCTTGTAATTGTCTCTACCTTGGCAACCCATCCATAGTCTCTCTGTTAACTATACGATGGGTCATACAATCTCATGAAATATGTCACATGATGCCACATGAGTATCACCAACTCTCTCTATGATGAATGGACCCATCCTGAGATCCCAAAACCATAGACCCTCTATCCTGGGACCTCCTCCTAGAAGGTCTCACATGTCTAGGTCCCTGAGACTGACATTGGTTCCCTACTGCTGAGGTCTCTGCTCTTGTATGCCTGCTACTAGTAACCACTGATTGTGGCTGCTCAGCCAAGAAACCCTCAACCACCAAATATTGATCTAGTACACCATCATAGGTAAGAATTCATAGAGGGATAATACTAGATCTGATGTCTCTACATAAACCACACTCAAAGGTATGATCCCTGAATAACTAGCCACAAACCATATCCATCCAGTACCTAGAGGGGTTGGTAAACCTCGATGACTACTTAGTTACTATTGTGTTTCCCTACTGGAGTTACAGAAGCTTATGGATATGTACATACCTCGATGTAGCTGGAGAGAAATCCTCTCTTAAAAGGAGATCAAACTATGACCACACTACAATCACCTCGTTGTAAGACTGGGCCATTAACCCCCACCATCATCCTCTTGAGCCAAGTAGAAAGCTCACCTCCAGGACCACCATCTTCTTGGCTGGTGTCCTGGCTAGATGGAAAACTCAAGTCCCCGCATTGATCCAGTCCTCAGCCTCCTATGGGTTAGGCTCACCTCAGAACCTGAGGGTTTTTATCACTGAAACTCATGAAGAGTTCTCAGCCTATGCACCTCATCTACTAGTACTGTGGGTAACATCTTCTACTCAACAGGTGTTGGTATAGTTAGTGAACCACTTTGAGGTAGAACCTACTGAAATAGTCCTTGTATTGATTCCTCATCACAAATGGGGTAATCTTTATGATCATGATGTTGAATCCTATGTGGTATATGTCATAGAGGAATCCAAAACTAAACATGATGTACCACAGTCAATGAGTATATCTAGAGAGATGACTCAAGAAGGACATGGAAACCACAACCCATTCCTATATGATGCATGCATAGTTTTTTTCTTTTCAAACAATGTTCTCATGTACCAAGTTGAAAATAAGGTAATAAGAGTCATAGTGTATGGATACATCTGATACCACACTAACACCGGAGTCCCTAGCCTTAAATCCAAGCTCAAAACACTTAACACCATTTCCCTAAACAAAACTCACAGACTTCCTTCCTAATGTAGAAATGACTCATTTGATACAACATTGTCATGACCTATCCAAGTAGGGCCCATTCTGCGACTCCCCAAGCTAGCTTCCAATAGGAAAAGGTTTGGAGACTAGCACTGAGTAGTCATATCACTAACATGGTAGGCCTTAGCCTAAGTAACTATAAACATGCACACATCTCCAAGATTATACAATGTTGAAATTTGAAAACAAAAATTGAACAACCATTCATGCATACATCTAAATATCATAACCAAAGTATGACAGGAAGTAAACTAAAGTAGAGAGGGAAAATAGAATCCCACCAAAAAAGTCTAAAGACAATTCCAATATGAAAGTAAAGGGACTGCGATCAAATTACCACAAGTACACACCTAGGTATATCTGTCCTCACTAAGAACCTTCTAGTCCTAGTTCATTAAGGAATCTATCAAAATGTTGATCATCTTCACAAGACACAACACATGGGGAAAATCTCATATAGGGGTGAGTATAAAAATACCCAGTAGGACACCCAAAAACAAAAAATCATACAACAAATTTAATATAGTAAGTTATAAACAAGTATATGTCCATAACACATATAAAAAGAATGTCCAAATATAGTCAACAAAGACACATAGTCTAAAGGCAAGTCACAACCATAATTACCAAACCGGGATCTCAACTCGAAGGTTCCACAAAGCACTTGTCTAGGATAACACACTCCTAAGACTGATAACACTATTGATGTCCTTCTGATGGATAATTCTCATTGGGCCTCTCCATTAGAAGTTCACGCTGAAGGTATGAAGAGATATGATACACAGATAATGATCACACCTAAGTCCATGGAGGATACCAACAACTCAATCTTGATTAACCCGCTAAGTATAGGACTAGCGCTCGTGTAGTGTTGGTCATGATGATACCAATAACTCCACCTAGGGAATGAATATGAATAAAGAATCTCATTCGAGTCCTCAGGGATGGATTCCAATGACTCTATCCAAGAAGTACTACTAAAGGGATCATTTTCTTGTGTGTAGGTGGTAATTCCATATGAACCTTCAGGGAAAGTATATAGGAAACAAATTCAAATGAAACGTGTCCTATATATAGAAGATAAGGTCTCTAAACCATATTTTATAAAGTAAACTGCATGTATAAGGGTTACACAATGTGTCCATTGACCATGTGTCCTATACATTTAAAGGACTTGTGTCTCATGCCCATGTATGTGTAATAGTACATGGCGTGTCGACTACCCATGTACTCTACCCTTGTACCAGTACACAGCTTATCCTGTATACTGCTACCTAGGTCGTATCCATGTAGGGAAGTATATGGTGTGCTCCCACCTATGTAACCCAACCCGTGTTCATGTACCCTCTAAGGTACACACTGAGCCAATGGGGATAGGTCACATGTCGTGTGACCATTTCACACACCATGTGATACTTATCTCTTTTATGAAACCCTATCTACTACTGAGAGGGTCCCACATGGAGTTTGGATCCTGATTCCACGTTGTGTGTCATATAATTTTCTAGATTCCAAATTTTTTTTACATGTTTTCCCCATGCCTATGTCCTTTGATCTGTTGACTTTCGCACCAAGAAAATCAAGGAATAGTCTCATTTGAGCCTCACCGTTGACGAACTACATGTTTCTTCTATCAAATCTGTTCAGAAAATGGGATCTTTCTTCATTCTTCATTATGTACCAAATAACATGAAATCAGGTATAAAAAATCATCTGATTCACCACCACTTCCATCATCGCACCACAATCTTGTTTTGCCAATCCTAGATCTACAATATCATATCATTGCTCCATGAAAAGGGTGTGTGATGATCGATGCATCTTGATATGTAGAACCGTGGGACAAATGAAGAATGCTTGTGATGAATGAAGAATCATATGAGAAAATAATAAGAAGGATCAAGATGAATGAACCTTGAACAATGTTTGTGTAAACCTCGATTCGTTTCCATTAGAACAAAGAACAAAGAGATAACAATTCAAATCACAAAGAAATTCTCCCAAATCCTGATTAATCTAACACATCCCATAATATACACGATCCATGGATAAATTTTTTGGTTGATTGATCTGTGTTCATTATAGAAACCAAAATGGGGAAAAAATAAAATCAAAAAACATCCTACCTTGATTTTGATCGGTTACTGATGAAGAACAGAGTTGCACTATGATTGTTGGAAAGACCCTTCGATTCTGTCCCCCATCTGTAGTCAATCTTTGATCCAGTTTGTCATCTGCCAACTGGATCTCCTCCAATGGATCAAATGGATCTTTTCAATTCATATGGTTATGTGAATAACAATAAAAATGTTACTCAAGTTCGTATTTAGTGTAGGAAATTAAGTCACTTCATAAAAAAATAAATAAAATAATTTAATTAATTATTTTATTCATTTTACACATGTGATGACTTTTCTGCAAACAACCAACACTGATAAAAGTTATTCCACGCCTAGGGAAAAAAACCACATTATGAACTCAATGGTTCCCTTGGATTTATTATTCTGGAACCCATTTAGATGTTATTCCACTTTTTTAGAAAAACTATTCCAATGTGCTAATTAATATATTTAATATTTGTTAAATGTTTATTTTGGGCATATAGGGCCTCAAAATCAAACATTGTCTCAGAGCTTGGTCTCAAAAATAATCCATACAATATATAAAAATAATACATGGAAAGATATTTAGGGTTTGGGAGAGATTCATTGAGAATTGTTCCATTTATTTTAGAGGGGGTTGGACTGAGATCACCCAATTCGAGTAGTGGGGTGGAATACATAACACTATCTATGGGGTGGAGACTCTTCCATCACATCCCATGCAAAACCCTATTTAGAAAGGACACACGATGGTCATGTTCCATGTGAAATAAATTTATAGATAATTCCCTAGAGGGTATATGATGTGTCACCCTAATTTAATAATACTATCCATATACTACCATTCAACATGTCTCATAAAATCAATATACATTTTTTGTGATAAAGTGCATGGGGGTAGAAATGAATGTGTTACTCATTATGTACCACACTTCCCAAGTCATGTTCCCCTGGGAGTACCCAAAATTTATCTCCAAGGTACATAGCAGGTAGGCTTATCTACTTCCCTAGGAATCTCCACCCTATAAATTCTTAGCTATCCATCTAGGTTCACATGATGTATGGGTCCAGCCACATGTTTTTGTGATATTTAATCTATATGAAAATCCTAATTCCTCGCCTCCTAGAATACATAGCATGTCTTATTCCAAACTAAGTGTTGTGTAGTTAGGTTTTATCTAGAATAATCATATTCAATGTATAGTATAAATTTATTGGGCCATCCACTAGTTTAACCTTCAATACCACACAAAAATTCTTCAAACTCATAATACATGGATCCACCTTCATTGAAAATCTATCTCCAGCCACCAATTACTAGAATCAAGCTTTCTCATTGAATCCTCATTGTCCCCACGAACCTTCCATCATATTAATTCCTCTTTAATATAAAATACACTTGTGCTACCCAAATTTGTGTTGTCATATACATTAATAATATTTTTTATGCCACAATCCTTGATGGTGAGCCTGCATCAATGATTCAAAGAATTGATAAAAAAATGAACTATGAAATTGGTTTGTGGGTAGGATCTAATCACTAGACAAGTCAAATAACAGTACTAACCATGTGAATATATGTGGGTGAAATCCATAAAACACAATATTAAATATTCCAAAAATACCATTCATAACTTGGATATCATTAAAGCATGTAAATCTATGAACCTATGAAACAATCATAATTACTAAATATGAATAGTTTCAAATCCCAAATTCCCAGGAAAACATTAGTTAATAGGGTCATGTGATTTTCCAAGATTCAATTAGAAATAGGTTGATAAATTTTCCTAAAAATACATAAAATAGGAAAAATTATATAAATAATAATTTCCTACCTTGAAATCAGATTTATAATTGGGGAAGAATACACTCTTAGGTGATGTCGTTGGAAATCATCCCTAATTTCATTGCATGATTAGTAAATCCTTCTTGGTTTCCTGTGAAAGGTACTCCAAATAGTGGTCATCTCTAAATTCTTATGGATTTATGGATAACACTGGTGAATTTCAATAATGGTTTACAAAATGGTGAATAATTACGTCATCGCCAAAAAAAAATTTATATATTTAATATAATTAAACATTAAAATTATTTAGTGACAATGCATTATCTCGGTGTCTGAGGTGATCGAGAGTTACATAATACCTAAGGTAAATCCCATGTTCTATATTTAAACATGGTTTCAATTTTACTATCTAGCACTCCTTTTAAGATAAAAAATCATTCCATAAAAAACGATTATGTATGGAATAGAAAGTATATAATATTTTATTTATATTATGTTTAGGGTATCACAACACTTTTTTCTCAACAACGGCTCTTCCTGAAGGTATAAATGACATTCCAATACTAATATAACCCTAAAAACTTTAATGGTGGTAATTTTATAGTTTAAAAGTACTAAATTATCCCAAGGAATTTCCTTATACTTCAAAAAAAAATCTGAATCCTTCTTAAGTAAAATCTGAATCACTACCTCCACCCCACCTTAAAACTTTTCTTCGTTGAAAAGGATACAACTTCTACTATAAAAAACGATCATGTACATCTTTATATAGAAAACTTCACATCATCACATGAAAAATAATCACCTTTAGAGATGAGAGATATAAGAGAACATAATATATCACTATTTATAAAGAATAGAAACTTATTTAATCCATTAAGATATCAAATCCAGTCCATTTAAATAAAGGAAATAGAAACAAGAATCTAACCTACACACAATTACACTACCTCAATGCTAAAAACCATCCCTACATGAGATTAATTATAAATCACCTGTCATTATGAAAATGATAGGTCTCTAACTATAGACCTAGATCGGTTTATTTATAAGGCCATCTTTAGTGTGAATACTCTCCTCCAAACCTTTTAAATAAAATCATGTATGGATAATGAATTAGAATAATCCATCAATGCCACACCACTATACTAATAACTTAAGAAACATCCATTCCATCATCAGAAAATCTATATGGATTCATGATTTTTAGAATTTATAACATCAACCTCTTACACCACTTAAAAAAAGGTACAGGAACCATCATTGATAGAATGTATTATAAGAAAAACATGGAATTCCATCCATACAACAACAAAAAAAACATCCCTATTGTTTTCTCTTTCATATCATGATATTTGATAGATTTACACCCTCAATTTAAGATATCTTAATATGGTTTTCATTTATCATTTGTGAAAGCTATCAAAATGCATATCAGCTAAAGAAACCAACTCATTAAACTTATCGAGGCCATGACACTAATTTTCAGGTGACCCAATCTACTACAATCCAAATTAGATGGACCGAGTCATTCAAATAGCCTTTTATATCATCTATAGACCCAAATAAAAAACTTTCCTGAGTACAAATAATTTTTAATCTCTCATACGAACTTACACTTTCAAACAAATTTGGTTCTTCAAGGGATGGGTATACCCAAGAAAACCAATGAGAATAACTAAAAAAGGATTATGATTTAATGAAGTAGTCTCCAATCAGGATACCCATCACAACACCCATGATGGTCACAAGGGAATAATCACTATCCACTTCTGGAAGTGGATGATATACTCCCAACATTTGGAAAAAATCTCTGCCCCCACAAGATCACTAAGTGAACATCACACCGACAAAATAGTTCACAAGAAAATATGTGTGAGTACACCACCATTGATCAAAGGATAAATTTCTCTATTTCTTAGAAAGAATAAACTACCCAAGGAAATCCACCCATAAGATTCCACCATTTACTTAACATAGAGGCTTTCTCCATAGGACACAAATCACCAAGCCACAATAGTGAAATTATGATATCCATAGCCTCTATGACCTATTTTCTCAAATGCCTATGCCACTCTATGAATATGGGGTTCAAACTAAAAAATATGATGTCCCGATGTGCTTTACCACAAATTATTTCAATGAGATATTTGATTTAATTCATTGAATCCCCACAAAGGCACCCACCATCCCTTGTATACAATTAAACGCATACACTAGCTTCTCGTTAAATCTCAATCATAGATTACTCTATAGAAGCATACATGCACTCCTCAACATTCATAGGAAAGAAAATTATTCTCAGCACACAAAGAACATGAATCCACACTAACTAGATTATATGAAACTAACATAACATCCAAAGGGTTTTCTCTAATTTCCAAACCTAAAAATCACTAATATTCATATAACCTCACCCCATTAACATAATTTCCAACACCTCATGATACCTATAGAGTTTAACCAACTCATACTGAGGTTTTTACCATCAAACTTCTTCTCTATCAGGAATGAATTTTAGAAAATGAATATTATTAACCTAAGGTAAACTCACTCCACCTGAAGGATGAGAATATAATACTTGACATTATTAGAATCTTTATGGTAGAATAGGATCTAGGATAAGGTTCTTCTATAATCTTTAAATCCAAACCATATGGTACTAGGTGAATATATCATGCCTATGAAAAAATTTTATGAGGGTCTATGGGGAAATGGAAACATGTCGTACTCTAATTCATATCAATTTCCACCCAAGCATAAGCATCTATTATGTGAATCATTCCAAAACTCAAGTTGTTATCACTCCATGCCAGTCAAGATCCAATTCATGTTTGGTGATATTAGAAAAGAATCAATACATCATCCCAATTCTAATGTACCTTTCACAATGAATTCTCCAGTAACATGTTCTCAAAAAATATCAAATCCTACATTATCATAATTCCCAGATTACTCATCTACAACATAGAAGTCCATCCAAAAAACTAATTTGGTTATATGAAATTGAAAATATAACCTTACTCCACAACTAAAGTAAATATCTACCAAGACTCACTCGGGTGACTATGACACCTGAGTCATTCCGTAAAGACATAACCATGGAACATAATCATTTGATTCAGAGTCTTATGAGTCAGTGAGATCAAACAACTACACTAAAAAAACATTCTTAGAAAACACCTCACAAATCCCATAGGCCATTACATGTAATTAAACATGGTCATGAAACCTTATGAAAGGTTCGATGTTCTCTATAAAAATATCTATTAGTAAAAAGGGCACAAGTTAAAACTATGGTAGAATAGACATGTGCTATTTATAAGAAATATATCGTACACTAACTGCTCACTGTGTAATATAGGAACCTCAATACATTAGCCAGCATCATAGATTCTAGTTTATCCCAAGTAATTCAAGGATCATTCTTGCCTCACAAACTTACAAGAACTGTAATTTCAAATGAAGTATCATAACTAGTCTACTAGTTGTCTCATCCAACCTGGTGGCGGCTTCCATCTTCTCTTTGATAAATATGTGCATTATGCACAATGAATGAGAGACATCCTATGATCATGATGACATGACACCTCTTAACTTATTCTCAATAAATATCACCTCTTTACTCACTATCCTGGAGTGAGAGTACCAAGAATAGTCATAGGATCATTATAGAAATTCTTATATATACATGTATTCTATCAGTAGGTAGCACCATACAATATATTGGTCACACCCAAAAGGGTTAAAGAATATCTAGATGAGATGACATATTAAGGAAATAAAAGAATATATCTAAAAACTATATTATTTATGGACCAAATTAATTATACCCCATAATATATATATTAAGGTTTTAGGTTAAAGAAGGTTATTATAATATTGGAAAAAGGATACATTGGCCAACAAACCTATGCTAGTTTCCCTTATCTATTAATTGATCTCAATATCCCTTAAACATTGTTTCCCAATGTTTCCAAACCAATCCTCAAATGACTACAAACTTCACCATCCATTATAAATATAATCTCTAATATCACTCTAACATGACCTAATCCACTAATTCCTCATCTGGTCTAGTGGTAATCCAAGAGTGTCACCCCAAGACTAGATCTAATATGTTAGGGGTCATTAACTAGAATTAAGTGAGACTATCTCACAATATAGAAGGTCTTAGCCTATATCAACCTATAAAAATACATATCTATAATGAAAAAGGTATGAAACAATATTTACCTGATTTATAAATGTAACCAATTGAAATAAATACAACACATGCATAAGAAATATGTTAATAACCACATAGATAACCAATACAAATACTATAAGGTATAGAGAGGTGAAAAATATTTTCCCAATGAAAAAAAAATCAAAACTGAAACCCCATCAAGATGAAGAGTCCCACTCTGTAAGACAACTCTAAAAATATATGTTTCTTTCTACCATCATCTCAAGAAACCACCCAACTTTTCTTATACCACATCTAATAAGGTAATCAGGCATCATCTATAAACAACAAACATCAAATCCACATTCACAAGACAATCTCTGACCTCTGTACAATCTATGATGAAACAATATCTATGTACCAAGGCCCATATCGGTGTGAGAATAAACATACTCAATAAAATGACTCAAAAACTATAAAGAATCATAGTGAGACATGTAGTCTCAATGATCATAATAGTTAGGAGTATCCATTTGTAATTAAACAATAATAATACATATATTCTCATCACTATAAGTTTTAAAGGCATAGTGAGGTCCTTGTCATATAATGTTGGACATTAAAAACATGTCACAAGAGAAATTAGAGGTGATCCGGTCACTATAGAGTCCATAAAGCTGGATTTTAGTAGCCATCTATCTACCAAATATCGAAGTTAATTCCATGGGCACTGAGGAACCATGAATCCCAATGAATTATATACTATATAATCTTCTAGTAGCCACATCATTATTAGAAGACAAGGAGAGATTCCTCATTCCTAAATCATGATCGCCAACTCAGGTAGCCTGTGCTACCTAAGGGTAAAGCATAAACATATATGTTGTCGTAGAAGGGATATCGTTCATCTAATAAGGTCTCATACCTCCCAAGAAATATCTAAAAAATATAACTCACTAGAAGAAACCTTAGATGATGGAATTTGACTCTTAAATTGAGGTCTACACTCTAGGCTATATGGGGATACCAAAATCCATTTTTGTATTTAATCTCTCATATAGTGGATCATACCCCAGGCTATAGGTGGATACTTGACTCCATTTGTACAATATCATGGGAGGGGATCACATGACCAGATATAGATAATTTTATACCTAAACCTACTAAGGTAAATGAATATAGGAATACAACCCTATGACTCTAGTTTATGAAAAACCCTATCCATAATTAAACTATATACAATAGATCACATATAATAAGTAGTGGTGTGGGATACCTAGACATATTTTGGGGTATTGGAGATAACTATCTCATCCCACATGGAATACTTCTCAGAAAGGATGCTCAAAGGTCCTAATTGTTGAGAAATGAAAGTACATATCATGCCCTAGGGGGATACATGTCATCTCAACCCAAGTCAAAAATCATTTCCATGTAATTCCATTCAAACTAGCATGTAAAATCCCTATACACTACTTGTGATAAAGTATACCATATTTAAGAACAAAAGTGTTACTCAACATGCACCACGATACTCAATTCATGTTCTACCAAGAGTATATGGATCATAGCTTTGGGGTATACAGTGTATACGCTACCAGGGTTCCCTGAGCATGTGCTCCCTATACATATCTCTCTACCTGTATAGGTTCACATGGTGTGTGTTCATATCCACATGATCATTTAATATTAAAAAAAGTTTGAAAAACCAAGTAATACATCTCTTAGAATACATAGTTCATGTTCTTCCGAACTGCATATTATGTAGTTGGGTTTTCTCCAAAAAAATATCTTAAATGTGTCATCATATTTTCTCACCTCATATATTGATTTTTCATCTAATAACACACATAAAATCAATAAATGTGCCATCCATGGATCCTCTATCATTGGAAATCAATCCTTTCTCACTAATTATTAGAATCAATATTCTCTATCAATGCTTCATTATCTTATATGAACCAAACATAATTTGAATGCCTCTTTACTTGGGAATCTTCTCATGCTACCCAAATCCATGCAGTCATCACTATTCAGGATCCTTCTTTATTCCACAATCCATATTGTTGAGCCTACATCAATGATTCATGGAACCAATTACAAAACATGTAATGGAAACTGTTTGTGGGTATTGAATCACAAGCCAAGTTGAATATTAGTAATGAACATATGAATAAAGGAGGGAAAAATACATAAAACAAAAAAATAATAATAAATACTAACCCTATATGACTTTTCCATCATTGATAGGCATAAGTTAATGGACCAAGTAATTAATCACATTTACAAAAGCTGAATGATTTGAAATCCCTAATTCTAGGGATAACATAAGATAATATAGCCATGTGATTTTTGGAAAAAGAATTAAAAGAAGAATAAATTTATCCATATTCATAAAAAAAATGACATAAAATCCATAAATAAAAAAATCCTACCTCATAATTAGATCAATTGTTGGGGAAGAATTCACATGCAGGTGATGTCGTTGGAGATCCTCATCGATTCTGTTCATTGATATGTGAATAATCCCTGATCACACATCAAAGGTTCTCCAAATGGTAGATATATCTCAATTATCAGTTTTATGTGGCTACCCATGGTGGATTTTTATAAATTTTATTAAAAAAGTGAATAATTAGGTCATTCGAAAATAAATAAATAAATTTAATTATTTTAATTAACCATTATAATTTTCCAGTGACGGTGCACCATCCCAAAGTATGATGCGATCATGATTGGAATTCCTAAGGTGAAACTCAAATACTAGATTCAACCATTATCTCTATTTTTCTATTTGAGATTTTTTTTCATTACTTAAATTCAATCCATTAGAAATTCTTACATGTATAATAAAAATAATATAATATTTTTATTATATTATTTTTAAGGCCACGTAACACTTTCCTTTCCACATTAGATTTACATTTGGATAATAACCAAATACTAGAACCAAAATAACAATCAAAAAAATATTCCATTTTTTAGGGAAGATTTATCAACTTACCCCATGGAACGTCCTTGGACTTTAATACTCAAATTTGAACCGATTCCCACTCAGGTAAAACCCAGGTAACTACATGGTAGCTTAGGTTGAGTCTCATTGTCCCATAATTTTGGAATAGTAAATTAAATAATAAATAAACACATTTTATGGGGCTTGATGTTTTTAGTGTCGAAAAAATAAATCCATGGGATAGTTATATTGAATTATGTGATGTGTATGGGATGGAAATATAGAAATTGCAATGTGAATTAGGAAATCATGATAACTATTATTGAAATGAATTAATTAAACCATAATTTTTAATTTTTTAAATAATTATTTAATAATAATTTCTAATTACATTATGAAAATTAAAAATGATGTGAAATATTAATGCTTGTGTGGAATCTTTTTTTTAGGACCTTAGTAGTGCAATCGGGCTGCCATATGGGATGATAGATTTAGTTGATTTTATGGTTAGGCAATTTCCCTTAGTGTAGTTGTGAAGGAAATTATTCTTATATTTTTTTGATTCCATATACTCCACCACCCAAGTCAGGTAGAAAATTGATTCCCAAATCTTTTGTGCGTGGGTGTTTTCCTAACAATCTACATTGGTGGGGGAACATATGGATGGATTCTCTCTCTTACCATATCTCCCTTCAACATTTCATGATGTATAAGTGTATCTTGTCTATAGTTGATTAATTTATTGGTTATTTTCCTACATTGGTTGTTATGGAACATGTTATTACAATACATATATGTGTAGGTTGTAATGACTTGAAGTTATAAAATATATCTGTATTTGATAATGGTGATTGTGGTTTCCCATAGGTTTACATGCATGGTCTATAACAGATGGATTTATAATTAATTATAAACAGGATATAATGTCTTCTAGAAAACTAATTGGATTATATGAGGTTGTGATAATCTATATGGGATCCGAGATGAGATGAGATATGTACATTCTCAGTGAAGGATGTCTTGTAGAAGGGATAATACAATAGGATGTTTGGAATTGGGGTGTAAGAGTGAAAAATAGTAGGGAAGTAAAAGAATGGTACCTTTAATACATATATTTTTTGATATAGATATACTAACTTGTATGTGTTACTTGATAAGTGAGTGTAACAACCTAGAATTTCTAAATGATAATTGTTTCCTTAATAGATGTGTTCTATATTATATAAGTGTTATACACATAGAGAACATAGAGAAATGAACAAAACATTAATTCATTAATAAAAATAGTTACATTAGTAAATTACTAAACCAATTAAAATTCTAAATATTACAAGGGGACAAAAATATAAAATAGAAAAACTATTATGGGAACATTTGGATCACCATGATCAGCTATAATCATCCCTCCCACAAAAAAAACTATAGAAATGAAACAAAATTTTTGTAAACCAATGAACATTATATAAAATGGAAATATATAACCTTGTGAGGAATTGATGTGAATGATTAATTTAATAATTAAGTGGTATTTATAGGAGGTAATGTGACTATTAGAATAGTAATGTGACCAATAGAATAGTAACCTAACCATTGAGAAAAGTAACCTAATCGTTGGATTAGTAATTTTACCAAAAAATAATAAATTTTGATACAAATAATATTTATCATGAGTGATTTAATTAAATAAATATAATATAATTCCAAAAAAATTAATATCATTATTAAAAAGCTCAAAGATAATATAAGATCATTTTTAATAAATTGTATTTTACAATATTTCATAAAAATCATAATTACCTATGTTAGAAAATTATTTTCATAAAATTAATATCATTTTTGAAATTATCACATCAAAATTTTCTAAAGTTAATTTTTTTTAATATTCAAAAATACATCATTTTCTAGGTGAATAGTAAAAATATTGTTTTTCTCATAACTGGTATATCGTAAATTACACTATTCATGATGTAATAATTATCTAATAATTTATATAACTTTAGGCTTGAAAAAAAAACATATTTAATTTGATAAATGTTTTATAAAAATATATTAAACTTAATTTCCAAACCTAAAAAGTACTTTCAAAATTTTAAAATTTTAATTACTACATTAAAACAATATGTTCTAATTTTTTTTCACATTTCCATTTTAATTAAACTAATGAATTCGAATTATAACGAGATTAAAAGTCTTAAAATAAAGTTATTTAATTTAAATATGGTTTATAATTTTAAAAATATCACTACTTTTCTTTCAATATAGTATTTTATTCAATATTTTATTCTAGAACTACCACTTTTATCAAGTATAAATAAGCCCTCTCCCTCCACTTGAAAAACCACTCCTACCTCACCTTAAAATCAAAATATCTACCCAAATCCTCTCTATTAATCCTCTTATCATACCTAGTGATGTTATGGATCCATCCAATTCCAATTATCAAAATATTTTAGTGTCATAGAGAAGAAGCAACGCTGAGACTAGGGTTTATTCTCATCAATTTTTTTTGTCATTCTCCTATCCTGTTTAACTTTTTCTCCAAACCTTTCAAAAAATCCTTGTAAGGAAAATTAAGTAAAATTTTAAAATTTTATTAATGATATTTACCTATTGAAAGTATTATTTTTATGAAAGAATAAATTTTCATACTTCCCATTCCCGCTCCTTTGACAACATCCAATTAATGGTCTGTTATGCGTCAATGAGGACGTCGCCAATTATTTTCTTATCACCAATCCTATATACGGTTATAATAAATTAATTATGATATATAAATGTATAAATAAATTTATTTTAATCTTTCTGAATTATTTATACTTATTTATAAATGACCTTGAACAAAACTGCGAAATCCGAGAAAAATGGGAAATTTTTATGGAAAAGATTATAAAAAACGATTCAACATCAACAATAGATAATTAATAAATATAATCCAATTATTATAATTGATTAATAATGACATAAATTAAAATAATTAAATTCTAGTTCAGTGTTTTAATAAACCTATTTTTATTATTCTAGAGCAATAAAAGCTATGAAATAAAGCAGTATTTAAGGTAATGAGATTCTCAAACCCAACTCCCTTTCTTTGGGTTATACCTATTTCACATCATTTTTAGTATGGATATTCCTATAATGTTACTTAAAAATAAATTTAGTATTATTCCATTTTCTTTCTAGGATATACATGTTTCCACCTTGATTTATAATCCAAATACAAATATTTTCAAAAAATACTTTTCTTTCCAAAACACATATTTTACTCCTATTGAGTTGTTTCTTATTCACTCAAGAGTGATGACGTTTATTGAAAATATTTTTTCACTTTTTTTATTTGGGAACCCCAATTTTATTCATGAAATCATGCTTTATTGATTCCTTATTAAACCCTTTCCTTTCCATGGGTTATTTTATGACGATGACTATTATATGTTCGATGTGGCATGGATGATTATGTAAATATTATGATGTGATTGGTGGGCTTGGAATTATATATCCCTATAATGAAATTGTTAATGTGATATATCTCATGATATTATGTTCATTATATTTTAACATGATTCTATAATTGTTCATAGTGATGATTTTATGATTTATTCACATATGTTATCCAAGAACATGATGCTAGATTTGTTCACAACTATGTGTGGTGTTTTACCACTATGACATGATGTTTCATTTTTTGTTACATCACCACATTACATGACTTATTAAAATTTATCTCTCATGTTTAGGATTAACATCTCATGATTATGAAAATATTATGATGATTATTCCCACTCATGTATTATGGATACATGTCTCTTATTTCTCTTTCCCCTTACCAGGATTTTAGGTCACCCCATTATTTGATCTATATCCTCATGTAACTAAATGTATTAAGGAGAATGTGAAATATTTTAACTAGAAAAGAAGAATTATTTTAATAATATTTTTGTTTCATTATTAATAAGTGATGTATGATCATAATTTTTCCAATATGTTAAACCTTTTGATCCTTTAATGGTATAAATATTATGTTATTGATATTTAAAATTATGTCATAGTCATGTAAAAAATTATGGTCACTATAGTTGGTATCAGAGGTAGGTTTAGTTAATTTGGTAATTAGGACTAGATAATGTTAGTGAAAACCCTTAGGATATGTCTAAGTATAATTAAAAACCCATGAAGCTTTGTTTTATAAAAAGTATAAACAAAGTGATCCCATAAGATACAATTTTAGACTTGTTTTTATGTATAAATAAATTATTTATTCATTATTTGTTGACTTAAATGTTGTTAATACATTTTATTTTTTATAAAATTGTGTGAACTAGGAGAAACTAGTCCAATAACCCATGGGAGGGACAATGCAATGATTTTTGAAATGATATCCTTAATGCTATGGGAGGTGTAGTTTAAAACATTATGGTGATTCTTACCCAACTATATTGGGCTATGAACAATATCTTTAACCACATAGAACATCCTCTCTAAACCAATAAGGATAAACTAGAAACTGATTCCTTCATACCTCAATGACCAATGATGTTTAGTGGATCTTCTGATCCACTTGTTATGGAAAAGTTGGTTAATTCAATATAGAATATATTTTATGTCATCCACTATTATAATAAGGAGAAGGTGACTATGGTTTTCTATCATTTACATGGAGAGGCCCATAAATAGTGGGAGTTGATAAAGAACACTAATCTAAAGGATAAATTTTAATAGATAGAGTGGGAATACTTTTAAAAAAATATTTCTTAATAATTATTTCCCTATACCTCTTCCAAAAAAATGGAGATATAATTCCATGAAATTAAGAAAAAGGAATATAATTATTTCATGTATTATGAGAAAAACTTCCCAAGTATTGAAAAATAAACCTTAAATTTTGTTATTAATAATGATAGAAAAATATAAATAATATTTAGTGGTTTAAAACCAATCCTTTGAAAGACTCTACATATTTGAGACTTTTGGATTTTTGAAGAAGTGGTTTTATTTGATCTCAAATTAGAGATGGAATTTAGAGATTGGTCCTTTGGACATAAGGATAAAAAGATATCAATGGAGGTTCAAGTAGGTTGGTCAAATTAAAAAGGAGGAAAGAGGATCCAATCACCCACATGTCAAATATGTTGGAAGAAGAATCATGGTAGTTTCCTCAAATGGATGGGTAAATTATTTGATTTTGTTAGAGAGGGAAACTAAGCTCATGAATGTTGAAGATAAATGAATAATCCTTGCCAGCATGATTTAATAAAATAAGGCACCTCCCAATGCAGCACTCATGGTTCAATGTTTCAAATGTTGGGAGAAAGGTCACTATAAAAGACAATGCACTAAACCATGGGTCCTTGAGGATAATCGGCATAAAAAACCACCATATCCAAGAGAGAAAGTGAGAGCTAATACCATCACTATTACTAAAGTGGATAATGAAAATGAGTTTGTAAAAGGTACTATTATTATTCACTCAATAATAGAAAAAAATTATTCAATTCTAGTTATATGGATTCCTTTATAGCCAAAAATTTGGGGTTGAGACCTTTTATTAAAAAAAGAAAAAGACTACAACAACTCTTTTTGAACTGGGTAAGAGCAAACCCGTTACAAACCCATTGGCACAAAATCACATAGCATCAGGATCCATTGACCTAAAAGCTGAGATATACAAAACCAATACAGGATCAAAGCCCAAACCATGAACACAAAGAGCCTAATACATAGTACCAAATACAGGAGAACCCAAGGTAGCATACCCTTAAAATCGTTGAACAACGTGTTGTTGTAGGAAGAAGCCTGACTCCATCCCCTGTTGTATCGTTGCATCATCCCCGTAGAAGGTCCCAGTGATGCCGGCACCTCTGTGAACCTGACTAGATCTGGACATAGCAGATCTGGACCAGACGACCGAGCAGCCCCATCCATCATCCCTGCTCTGCAACTGCCCACGCTGCCGCCCAAAGGCTACCGCTGTAGAGTCCACACCGACCGTCGTGCCGCCTGATGCACTGAGCCAGATCCACCATGCCATAGATCTCAAAAAGTGACCTCCGAATACCAGACCACCAGATCTGGAATTGAAGCTTCATCACATTCCACTAACAAAGGGCATTTGTTTCATCTACTTGGAGTAGTTTCCCGACACCACATCCATCAAAACTATGCAATGAAGGCCCGCCACCTGTCGATGAGGAAGTTATCATGACCGCCGCTCTAGATATCCTCCACGCCACCAAGAAATCCAAAGTAATCTGCCATATGTCAAGCATTTTGCGCCACCACCAGAAGGAAGATCGAACACCCAAGACCACCAATCTAGCCAGATCTGAATCCAGATCAACCCCACACAACAAATCTTAGCGATTCAAGCAAGGAACCCTAAAAAAGAGAGAATCCCCACTCAAGAGGGAAGGCCAGGAGAGAAGAGAGCCATCCCCCTGGATTTCTTTATATCATTTAAGTATTTTATAACTATTAAATCAAAGCCTCAAAATCTTTAAGTAGATTATCTAAAAAACACTTAGTGGCATAATCATTTCAACCCAAGTGTTTGAATATTTACCTACTATTGTATGTGGTAATATTATTCCATTGAATATTATAATCCTTACCTTAGTGGAACTTGATGCTATAATAGGCATTAATTGTATCTCATTATATAGATCACATTCAACTATTAGGAAAAGGAAATATATTTTCATATTCCAAACCATCCCATTATCCTCTACAAATTCAAGGATGTGCATGAATATTATTTGGAAAATCCATCAATGGTTATGGTGTTGATACCTTGTGAATAATCATACCTTATTCAAATAGTTGAGTCAAAGGAAAGTATCAACCCTAAGGAAATTTCCATTTTGAGGGAATACACTAATGTATTTATTAGAGACTTACCTAGACTTCCCCCCAGATCGTGACAGAGAGTTATTAGTAGAGATTATACCTTGATAAACTTATATCTCCAAATTCCATCATAGGATGGCCTTGATTTAACTGGAGGAGTTAAAGAAGCACCTTTAAGATAAATTGAAAAAAGTGTTCATACTGCCTAGTACATCACCTTGGGGTGTTCCAGTTCTCTTTCTACTGAAAAAAATGGATCAATACAGCTGTGAATCAATTATTGGGAGCTCAAAAAGATCATAATAAAAAATAATTATCCCCTTCCTAGTATTGATGACTTTTTTTATCAACTACGAGGAGATCAGTACTTATCAAACTTGGATATTTATTTTTTATATCATCGGTTAAAGGTGAATAAAGAAGATATTCATTAGACATACTTTTTTATAAGGTATGGGAACTATGAGTTTATAGTGATTCCCTTAGGACATACTTATTCCACTAAAATATTCATGTATTTAATCAATAGAGTCTTTAGAGACTACCTCATAAATTTTTTGGTAGTTTTTATTGATGATATTCTCATTACTCCAATATAAATGAAAAACATGAAGAGAATCTAAGGATTATGCTGACAACTTTAAAGAATGAGAAAATATATTTTAAGTTTACTAAGTGTGACATTTTTATGCAATAAGTCACATTCTTGGGGCACATGATCACATGTTAGGTAGTTTATATAGACCCTTTAATGAAAAAGGAAATTGAAGAATGTCTTAGACCCTCAAGTGTCACAGAAGTCTGTAGTGTTATTGGCTTAGTAGGGTACTACCAATGTTTTTTGAGAAATTTATCAAGATTATCTGGCCTGTGAACTAAGTAAACATAGAAAGGGGTAAAGTTTTTCAGGGAAAAAGAATAATAGAAATGTTTTAAGGAGCTCAAAAGGATGTTAATCACTATGTATGTACTCACACTACCAACAAGTTATAAAGTTTTTGTGATATACTATGATGTTTCAAAGAAAGTCTCAGTTGGTGTACTCATGTAAAATGAAAAAGTGATAGTCTATTCGTTATGAAAACTAAATATACATGAGAAAAACTACCTGAATCATGGTCTTGATTTATAAAATACAATCTTCTCCTTGAATATCTGGTGGCACTACCTTTATAGTGACATGTGTGACATATATATAGATCACAAGAGTTGAAAGTATATATTAACAACAAAGGAGGTTAATAGTAATCAAATAATATTTTTATTTATAATCCATGAATATGATTACTCTATTCACTACCATTTGGGAAAGGAAACCAAGATAGATGATTCTCTTAGTAGAAAAAACCTATTATTCTATCCATGATGTGGATTGAAAAAAAAACTTATCATCATGGATTTTCAAATGATGTATATAGAAATAATAATGGTGGGGAATACATCCTACCTTTCCCAAATTATTTCCCAACTATATATCCAAGATAAGATAAATGATGCATAAAGAAATTATCTGGAGCTTCAAAAGAAGGTGAAATCAGTAAAGGAAGGGAAGCTACATGACTTCCACATCATTGAGGATGGTGTCATTAAATTTGGAACTTGAATTTTTCTACCTACATCATCTGAGATAAATAAGGAGTTATTGAATAATTATTATATCTAATCTTTCTCCATATTTATTTTAGGTACCAAGATGTAATAATATCTTTAAGAGAAATTGTGGTGGGACAAAATGAAGAAGGATATTGCTGAGTATATCTCAAGGTGATTGGTATGTCAGCAAGTTAAAGAAGATGGAAATGTTGAACATTAAGAGGAATTGATTTGAATAATGAATTAAGGAATGAAGTGATATTTATAGGAGGTAATGTGATCGTTGTAATAGTAATGTGATTGTTGTAATAGTAACCTGGCCTTTGAGAATAGTAACATGACCATTGGGAATAGTAACCAGGCCGTTGGAATAGTAATTTAACCTTAAAAAGAAATTATTATATAAATAATATTTATAATGAGTATTTTAAGTAAATATAATTATTATAATCCCAAAATAATATCATGATTAAAAAACTCAAATAAAATCTAAGCACTTTTTTAATAAACTATATTTGACAGTATTACATAAAAATAATAATTATTAAATTAAAAATTAAAATTAATATTTTAAAAAATTATTTTGATAAAATTAATATCATTTTTTAAATCTTCATTTCAAATTTTTACAAGTTTTATTTTTTTATAACTTTCTGAAATAATTCAATTTTCAGGTGAATAGTAAAAATATAATTTTTTCTCATAATCGGTGTATCTGAAATTTTATCATTAATGATGTAATAATAACCTAATAATTTATATAAATTGAGAAAATATCCAAAAATATTTAATTTGATTAATTTTTCATTAAAATACAATAAACTTAATTCCAAAACCTAAAAAGTACTTTTCAAAGTCTAAAATTTAAAGTACTACATTTAAATTATATTTTCTCTTTTTTCCACCATTCCATTTAATTAAAATATTGAATTCAAATTATAAAGTGATTAAAATTATTAGAATAATTTTATTTAATTAAAATATATTTTATAATGTCTATATTATCTCTACTACAAGTTTTACCTTAGATATAGTATTTTATTCAATATTTTATTCTAAAAATACCCCTCTCCTCAAGTATAAATAACCTCTCTCCCTCCCCTTAAGAAACCACTCCTCCATCACTTTATAAATAAAAATATCTAAAAAAATCCTCTCTATTAATTCTGTTATAATACCTAGGGTTAGTCTATAGTCATCAAAATTCAATCATCAAAGAAGTTTAGTGCCATAGAGAAGAAGCAACATCGATAAAAGAGTATGTTCTCATCAATTATACCTCTCATTCTCGTGTCCTATTTCTCTTTTTATCCACCCATTTAAAAACAAAATATTATAAGGATAATAAAGTGGTATTTTAAAATTTAATTAATTATTTAACCTATTAGATGTATTATATTTATGACATATTAAATTTTCATACTTCCCATTCCTTCTCTTTTGACAACATCTCATTAACGATCGGTTAACCACCAATGAGGATGTTGCTGGTTATTTTCATTTATCCAGCCCTATAGATGGTTATAATATATTAATTATGATATATAAATGTATTAATATCTATATTTTAATCTTTTTTAATTAATTATACTTATGAACAAATTTCCATGAAAAAAATAGCGTAATCAAAGAAAAAAAGAAATTTTTTTAGGAAAGCACAATAAAAAAATGATTCAACATCAATAATGAAAAATTAGTAAATATAATCCTATTTTTATAAATTTTAAATAGTTACATAAATTAATAAAACTAACTTCTAGTTCAATGTTTTAATAAAACTAATTTTATTATTCAGGAGGTGGAAAAGTGATGAAATACAATGGGACTTAAGGTAAAGGGATTATCAGACCCAACTACATTTCTTTGGGTTATCCCTATTTCATGAAGTTTGTGGTATGCATATTCCTATAATGTTACTTAAAAATATTTTCACTGTGATTCCATTTTATTTTGGATATATACATGTATCCACCTTGATTTGTAAGCCAAATACAAATATTTCCAAAAAAAGACATTTCTTTCCAAAACTAATCTTTTAGTCCTCTTGTGTTGTTTGTTCTTTACTCAATAATGATGATTTTTATGACAACATTTTTTCCATTTTTATTTTGGAACCCCAAGTTTATTCATCAAATCATGATTTATTAAATCCATTCCTTTTCATGGGTTATTTCATGACTATGATTGTTATATATATATATATTCTATGTGGAATGTATGATTATGTAAATATTATGATGTGACAGGTGGGGACAGAAGTATATAGCCCTCCAATGCATTGGGTAAGTTAATGTATCTCATGGGATTATGTGTTTTATTCATTAAAATGATGCTAAATTTTTTCAAAATGGTGATTTTATGTTTTATGCACATATATTATGTGCGAACATGATCCTAGAATTGTTCACAACTATGTTTGGTATTTTAACACTATGACATGATGTTTTATTTTTATACATCACCACATTCCATTCATTTTTTAAATTTCAACCTCATGTTTATTATTATGATCCCATTCTTGTGACATTATTATTATGATTATTTTCTACCATTTACTATTGATTCATGTAACTTATTTCTCTTTCCCCTTTCTAGGATTTTAGCTCACCCAATTATTTCATGTATATAAGCAGAGGCTACATGTAGTAAAAATAATGTGAAATATTTTAAGTGGATTAGAAGAATAATTTTTATAATTTTTATAATTTATTATTTATAAGTGATGCATGATCCTAATTTTCCCAATATACTAAACCTTTAGATCATTTAATGAATAAATATTATGTAGTTGATCTTTAAAATGATTCAATATTTATGTAAAAAAAGTAGGATATCTATAGCGATACATGGTGAGGATGGGATATAGTTTCACCTATATATGTAATGATATAGTTTCAACTATTTATTCACTAGGATTTAGTATTCTTATTTCACATTTTTTTCATGAGAGGTTTCAAGGAGGATCATATTAAGTATACCTGTATACTCACCCTAAGATTATATAAAATATTTTTAGTTCTGCATGAGTTGGTTTTTTATTTTGTTTGGTCTTATTGTCTCATGGAGTTTTCCATGAGAATTTATATCTCCATGGCTGTGAATTAGGATTTTTTTAATTTCTAGTTATTTTAGATTATTTATGACATTATATTCATGTATTGGGATTATTTTTTTTATTTATGAAATGGATTTGGTTAGTGGATTTAAAATTATATTTTATTCATTAAATTTATATAAAGATATTAATTCCTCCAATTTCTGATTATATACCCTTAGTAATACAACTTGTGGTCTATTGTAGGTGGGTTTCATGGGTCATCTCCCTCTATTCATTGCTAGACCAGGAGGGGTACAAGTGGAGGGGATGTTGAGACACTAATTATAGTGGGAAAATTTTATAACCTTTTTAGGAGAAATATACTGTAAGGATATTATCACTATATTGTTATAAAAAATATTAAACACTTTTTTATAAGGATAATTAATTTACAAATACATGGTCTAGTATTCAAAATACAAAATTGAATATTTTTAGGGCCCTAACTCTAAAAACACTTATAAGTTTTTTATTTGATCACAAAATTTTTTTATCAAAAAATAAATCTTTATGATAATATCGTAGAAATAAAAGTTATTCATCATGAATCAATTTTTAAATCCTAGGAAATATACTAAATATTTATAATTCATATAAACTTATCTAAAAAATAACTTTCATTTAATAACTCAAATTATCAAAATCTTATTGTCATTAGGTTTATCTTATTTATACATTCAATTTCATATAAAGTAGACTATGTGATTTTCCCTATAGATAATTTTATCATTCTTCAATGAAAATTGACATATAAATTTATATTTAGAATATGTATATAACTGAAAATTAGATATATGAAATTCTTGTGTTTATGTATTTCTATCTTTAACATATTCATATTTATATAAGATAGATTATGAGAATAAATGAATTGATAATTTTATCAATTTCTAAAAATAAATGATAAATAATGTATGTAACATAAATAGAATGGGGTAAGAATCATAGAAACATACCTCAAAATGACATCCAATAATAGTCCTCAATCCTCAATGAATTCTTCCTCTGATAGTGGCTATATCCCTAGGGTAAATTAATGAAAACTAATTTTTACCTTCAAAAAATTATATAAAGTGTTATTTATAATGTTTAAAAATAACTAATTATTTTTTAACAAAATTCAATGACAGGAAAATTCTATCTATGTTAAAGATACACCAAATAACTCTCTAATAAAACCTCTTTATCCTATTCTAAATGAAGAGGCATGTTTATCAATATGAAAATCTATTTAAGATAAATTTATTATTCTTCCCTTAATGGGATAAGGATCCTAGTTACAATATTTTATTTTCAAATTCCCTTTATACTCAATCAAACCAACTAGGGTATAAATTTTTATATAATGGAACTAACTAATGAAATTTAATTAAAATAGAAACTAAATTATGAACATAATCTATGTCATTCTTAATAATAACCTAATATACCACATCATCCCCATTAAAAAAACAAATAAAATTCCTTATTAATATATCTTATCCGCCATTAAAAATGACCCTAAAAAATAATTAAAATTGATTCTATGTCTCAAAATCCCCCCAATATTTTATTCCTTTAATCGTTTAAAATAAAACTCTTAACATAAACTTGATGGGGAGAATATGATCCTTAAAATAAGTTAAATACTAAACTCTTATATAATCCTCTCATATTACCATTGGTCTATAGTTAGAATGATGAACTAAAGCCTAACCCTATACCATGATCTCATGGTGAAATAAAATTACCACATTCACAACCATTAAAAAACACGATTCAGTCTAACCTCCTCATGTACATATAATCATTTAATATTATTGGCTAAAAATCATAATATAGTAAAGTATTATATGTGAGATAAAAAACATTAATAAAATCCCTACCCATATTGGAACTCCCACACTATTGATCATTTATATGAAATAAAAAAATTAATGTCAACATCTATCATATATCATCCCATGATGTGTAACCACTTGTCTATAAAAAACTAGAAACCATGAATAATAGAAAAATGTTCTATGTTTTTTCACTCAAAATAATAATAACTAAAGGTTTCCTTTGCATCTTCAATTGATATGAAATATTATCTCCATGATAAATACCTGGAAAAATTATCTTAAAAATAACTTTCATTATCTTATAACCTAATAAAACCAATCATGTTTGATGAATATCTACTATCCACAATCCATAAAAACATCCTACATGAAACCTAAAATGATATTTTTAACATTTAAAACTTTACTAAATGTATAATATAGTGTTTATATCCAAAATAAACATGAAATGAGAATACTATATAAACTAATCAATAACTACTTAAATAAATATTTTGATATGAAAATCAAGGGTTGACTCAAAAACCTCATAAAACAAAATGTCTTGGTTTTCACATGATAATATGTAAATAATTTAGCTACCAATGTGGTGATATTCTATATTCTCATTCAATAATGTTTTCACATGGATCCCTAATACAATACTAAAACATCCTTGAAATCGTAGTGCAAAACTCATCCTCTATTTTTTTCAATATCTTAAATAACATTATCATTTAGTTTTAGGGGAGAACATTATACTTCATGCCAAGGATAACCTTTAGAATAATCATATGATGATGTATGATATTTTCATGATTTAACAATAATTTTATTTTGTAAAGAACCAAATTGATCTACCCTATCCAGGTACCTAAATTGTTTCTCTAAAAGGCATGGTCCATGTTCCTGATCACTATAGGATGACAAAAAGTACCATTAGAATAAACTAAAATATTGAGGATGATTTATACTATTAAATAAATAATAAATTAATGATTCCAATTTAATGAAATAGTAAAAATTATCCACAAAAAATCATAAAAAATAAAACATGCATCCTCAAAGTATAGGATTCAAGAATAAATGATAAAGATAATAGACACAATACTATTTGAAAATGAAAGCAAACACTGATATAACTTCTTATGGCACATGAACTCCTTATATTCCACCACCTTCACTACTCTAAATTGAGATAACTTTCCAATAATTGTGGATATAATAACTATTAACCACACAAAAAAATATTCATGAAATAAATCTAAATACTCATAGGGGTGTATGTAGGTTGTGAGAAAACATTCCCAGTAGGATCCCACTAAGTGAACCATGCATATCCTTTATAAAATAAACCATAACATGCTAGTTTGAATTGAAATAATAAAAATAACATTTTTTTAATTAAAACAAGTAACATGGTATCATTTCATTATAAATTAAATTAAAGTAAAATAGTGTAATTTTTTTTACCTAAAACATGAATGTTTAAATATGTATATACAAATTCAAAATAGGTTTTAATAAACCTAACCAAGAATCATGGGAGTGGAATAAGGGAAACTAAGACAATAAAGACTAGGATCATCATACAAACCATATATATATATTGAAATAATATCCAAATACACATAAATTAATCTATCTAAAGTCTCATCATAAAATGACAAGAGGCCTATAATGGAGCTACCAAACTTTACCCACTAAACTAGTATATCGCTAATCAAATTCTCATCATGGATAGGATGTATAGATAGAAATATTCCCATAAGATACCTAGAAAAATTTCTTGTCCTATATTCCCACAAAATTACCCAAGTTTTCCCTTCAAGGGGTAGAAAACACCTAAACCATCACATTATAAATAATATTTCCTAACACATCATCAAAATTTATCAAATTTGGATGAAATGTGGTACTTTTTAACAAAAGGTTAATAGATAAATGATGTATGAAATATAGAACACATGATTAATATAGGATGAAAACCCTTTAATCATGAAATATTTCATAAAATCTTACCAATATTCTAAATATATTATAAAATTTTATGAGTAAAAAACAAACTTAATTAAATCACATTAAAATATTTTTGTAATTTAAACAACCACCTTTTGTGATATTCTTTATGAAAGACTTATTTATCCTCTTCAAGGAATACCCTTTCTTTAAAGAAATTTAAAATAAATGATGATCAAGTATATAATATATAGAATAAACCATCGATATCAAAAATATATTTAATTTGTACTAAATAATGATTTTAAAATCAAGAACTCATGGTTATTTAAATAAATGATGATTCATATATCCACCAACCTCTATGGTCCACTTATTAAATTTTAATGGGTATTAATTTCATAATACCCTCCATTTAGATATAAATAATCATTATTAATAAATTTTAAATTAAAAATAGAAGAATCAAAAAATCATCTAAAGCCCAAAAAGTGAGAACACTTTCTAGGAAGCCCCCACGACGAGGACCTAACTTCTAACTAGGTTTCATATACATGGAAAGTTATAATCTATCATATAAGTGAAAAAGAAATATTATTTTCAAGTTATTCACATTTAATTGGAGAAACACCTATTATACAAGAACCTTGGACATTGGAAGATCTTGAGAAGGAGAAGAAAAGATAAGAGGAAGAAGATAATTAGAGGAAGGGAATAAAATTGGTTAACATACTTTCGATTCCCAAGGATGATGATGATGGAATACTAAGGTGTTAAAGATAGACATAGGGGGAGACCTCCCTCACATGGGGGGATATGGCCAGAGAAAGAGGGGTCCCTTCCACTCCCGCCCCTAATTACTAGGTGTATTATTAAATTATAATATTATTAATATTATAATAATAAGATAAAATCATAGAACCTTTTAGGTTATCTAACACTTAATTTCATACTAAATTTTAATCAACCAAATGATAAAATTAAACTTATTTAGTTATAAATAAAAATTTAATATTAATAATCATATAATGATATTAATAACAAAATTATATAAAATGATCAATAAAAATCATATAATTTATAAAAAATACAATTCAAACATCCAAAACATTATTAATTAATTATATAAATATATTTAACACATAAAAATAATCTATAAACAACCCAATAAACTATTATATCATATATCAAGAGGTCCTAATCTGAAATTTTTTGTTCCAGTCCAAATTCAAGATATTCATGGTTTCCTTGCATGAGCACTAGGACCATGCACACCAACCCTCCAATACCTAAAATTTATTAAAATTTTAAAACCATCTCTATTTCACACCTAAATAATGATTAAAATTAAAACATATCATAAATTAGAAATTTGGGTGTTACAATTAACCCCACTATAATTCTTTCCACACTCATAAATCCCCCCTTTAGTATCATTATTAAAAACCATAGTTCAACTCAAATAAATAATAAATTACCACTTCAAAAATACCCTAGTATAACAAATTTTAATGTCCTTATGAAATAATACACTTCAAATCATAAAACAAATAGAACAGTGCATCCATTCCCATGATAGGTTCTCCCCACCAAAATAATTACTATATGATGCATTAACTCATACATTGTATCCATGTAATTGTACACCATAACATAGGTGGAAGCCTTCTAACATAATTAAAAACCTTATTTTTAGTAATTCAATAAAATATATCAATTATAAAATCCTATTTCATATCACTAATTACTAAGTTATAAAATTAAAACTCCCACTTCTTAAAATAAACATAATACTTAATGAAAATCATCTAATTTATAAAAATAATCCCTTTTAAATTTTTGGTTCATTAATAAATACATAATAAATTATAAAAACATGAGTTTTAGGGGAAAACCATTTACAGAAACCAAATTTATGATCATTTATTAGTATATTAAACTTTTCACCGAACATGGAAGAATTGATTTTCAACATAAAAATAAGTTTTAGAGGTACTTAAAAGTTATTTTTACTGTTGAAAAATTAGATACGGGGTTTCCCTAATGATTTACATTATTGATCTCATTGCATTATTAATTTGATAGATCTTGGAGCTCAAATGGGCATCCATATCAAATGTTACTTCCATTTGAACTTGATTTTCCATTTCTGACTTATCTTATGACATTTAGAATTTCCAAATAATATAATTGATGAATATATGATTATATAGGGTAAAATTAAAATATAAAATAATTCAATTTAATTTTACATGTTTTACAAGTACTATGCTTGGCCTTCAGACTATGTACTCTACCCGTTCAACTCACTACCTCCAAGTAGGGCCATTTTTTAACATACACGGTTACATGAATTCCCATGCACACAACCCATAAAACTCACTACCTCTGATTTTTTTTACCAATTACCAATGAAATTGATTTTATCCATGAACCTTTCCCATATACCACCCATTCATGAGCTAAAGTACCCAGTTTTCAACTTTTTTTCAAAATTTCAAGAGTGGACATTTTTTATACCTTTTAAAAACTAAAATAGATTTATTAGAGACATTTTTTCCCTTATAAATAAGTTCCAATTATTTTTATTCATTTTATCACTCCTTTATTTATAAAATATCACAATACCAATAATTTTCACACTAATTCATTAACTAAAAATGTAAAAATCATAATTCCCTTTAAAAAATCCTCAAACCAAATCCTAAAATGCCTTTCTAACCATATTACATAATGTTAAAACCTAAATTATAGATTTTTAATCTATTTAGAAATCAAGAAAATTAATTGATCTAGAATGTTAGAAAATAAAATTTGATTAAGTAATTTCATGATACCTACACCAACTAAACACACCCTAATATTCAATTTCAAGAACAATCACGAGGCTTTAAATCCAAATTATTATTTAATCATAGAACTATGAAATCAATATAATAAAAACCAATTTAAATCTTTAAAAACACTTTTTAAACCCACTATTAACTCATATTTAGGTTTTTAAAATACATAATAATCAATATTTTATCTAAATAAAATGTAAATCGAGTGTGGAAGTCCTTTAAAAACATTATAATTTAAAATACACCATATTCAAATGAATAATAATACCTTAAATCCAATTACCCTTTAAACACATTCCCACAGAACAACTTAAAATGAACCACCAATTTCAAAACCTTCCTAATGAACCTATAAATATTAATTTAATAAAAAAATTATTCCAAATATAACTAATCAAATGTTAATAAAAAGGGTAATTCAAGTATAAATTTAAATGAAAAAAATTATGACTCGTTTTAAGATAACACAAAACTAAATTCTCCACCTAGACACAATTTAAAAAATTTATAGACTCTAATAATAATGTAAATTATAAAACCTACTACTTTTACCTTGAAATCCATTTAGATAAATCTAATTAATCAATAAAAACTAAAACCCCCTTCATTATTTTTTAGAAAGAATTTAACTGATGAATTAAAGTCACCCTTACACTTAAATTTAGAAATTTTTAATATAAAACAAATGAAAACATTGGGATATACATATATTTAATTAAATAAAACAAATATTATCATTATATCAGTAAATTACCACATTATTTCTTGAAAAAGAAAACTCAAGTTTAACTATCAATTAAACAACCATTATTTAAAATAATACCCCTTTTCAAATTTATTTTTTTTCATTTTAAAAATACATCTATGAAAACATAAATGCATCCAAACATCATACCAACATGGTATAAAATTTTCCTGAAAATAAACAATTATTCATTTAAAAATAATATATATATACCCAATACTTCCAAAAAAGTTAATAAATCATTACCAAAAACTGATTTTTTCAAAACCTTATAATTTTAAAATAATTAATTAGTTTTAACTAAACATAAAATGTAAATTTTTTCATTCCAAATAGTACCAAAACAAATTTTGTATATAATGAAATAAAACTAGAAAATATTTTTCCAAAAATACCACCTTCAAAATAAATTATCTCATATTTTAAACACACACATACTTTTATTAATACAAAATAGACCTTCACAAACTAAATAAACTAATACACTTCATATGTGCCAAAAAATAATAAAAATAAAACACTATGATCTATAAAATGAATCATTAACCCATTTCCAATTAATTTTATAATCAAATAATCCATTTCGTGTTAGTTGTAAATAATATTTGGTGAAATTTAAATTGATATAAGATCCATATCATATTATATAATCCAAACACATGCAATAATTCATACTCAAACAATTAAATTTTATAAACAATACATCCCTCAACCAAAATATACAGTAAATTATTCCTTTGTGGATATTAAGATCACGAATAAAGATAATCCTATAATATTTAAATTTTAAAAGATTATTTAATTATAATCATTTTTTAATTCTAATTTAATACTTTTTATCATAAAAACATTAAAAATACCAATAAAACCCATCTTATTATCTTTTGTAAGAATACCTTAACTCAAAACATTACATTAAATCAATTATAAAACATTGGATCAATATAAAAATATTTATGGAAATGTAAAAATTCAAAGGTGGTTTATCAATAATTTTTAATGGAAACCATTTTTAAACCTTTGTTATGAAACCCTCCAATCAATAAATTATTAAAAATATATTTTTATATAGAAAATAAAATTATAAGTTTTTATAAAATTAATACTCATAATTAATTACATATCAATTCATAATCACATCACCTAATCAAACAAACTATTGTTAACTTCTGTGTCAATAAAAAAACAAACCAAACATGCCAAATTAAGTAAAAAGGCATCATTAAATTTAAAATCAATGAAATTAGAACCCATAACCATTCTGGGAAAAATAAAAAGATTATTAAAGGAATCTAATTAATCAATATAACTCTTTATATAGATAATGAAATAAGAAATAAAATTTACCACCCTGAACTTTAATGTTTAAGTCACATTTCCAAAGAGTATAGAGGAATTTAGAACCTAATAAAGGGTTTAATAACAACAATCAATCTCTAAATCCCCTTATAACTTGATAATCCACCATAAAGAGGGTGAACATGACTATGTTTTGTTTACTTTCCATGTTCTGATTATCCCAATGACACTTACCATTAACTAAATTATCTCATCACACTCTGATACAATTTTTCCATAAAAAAACCTAATAACTCCTAACCTAGTACCTAATCCACTCTTATATAAGGCCAGTGACACATTCCTAATCATAGTGGGTTAGAAAAAATTGTGTTGGGAATCAACTACAAAGTTGGTATTTATTTTACCATGAAAACTAAAATTAATAAATGAGGGAAAAATAAAAAAACATAAATACTATATATCCAACCATACAATATAAAACATGTAGATTTAATATACATACATGCATGGTAAATATAAAATAAATGATATAATCTAAATATAAAAGTTGAAATCCACCTAACTCCTCATTGAACATGTACTGCTCATATTCTACCACCTTCACTACTCCACAATGGGCTAATAGTCAAATCCATATGTAAGGAAGATATTCTATCTGCATCTACAAAACAAATACAAGAAGATAATCTACATACACCAGGGGTGTATATAGGGTGTGATCAAACATTACCTATAAAAAAATAACCAACTTCTCTATGTATATCCTTCATAAAATACCTGATAACATTCTACTTTAAACTATAAAAAAATTACATTTAAATTTTAATTTAAATAAGTAATTGCATATCATTTCATTTAAATAATGGTATTAATAGAAAACAAGATGGATAATTTTTATATAAAAAATGAAAATTTAAATATATGTATATATATAAAACTATTCATTAGTAGAATAAACTAAGAATTATTGGAGTGGACCAAGGGAAACTATATACTTGAAGAGTAGGATCCTCATATGAATTATATTTATGACCTAAGAAGAACCAACTCTTCATAGAAATACTCTATCCTATGAATCAATATAAACTAGTATGATAAATATAAAAAATCTAGTTTGTTGTCCCCACAGAACTATTCCAACCCGAGTCAGAGTCCACTGTGACTACAAAGTCCATCTAAGTAGAGACTCGTTAAATACATGTTAAAGGTACTTATCATAGGTTCCCACCTAAGTGCTCAGGGTTTTTAATGAGTAAATTTTATGTTTAAGGGGTTTAAACCACCCATAACAAATTTTTAGTATGAATTATTTTATAACACTAAATCTAAAATTATTAAATCCATATCACATTTGGAATTCTTGAAAGAATGGGTAATAACTCAATGATGTGTGAAATTTAAAACCAAAAACTCTGATTAGAAAAATATCCCATTCATTATGAAATATTTTTGAAAAAATATATCAAAAATTCATTATAGATTATTAAATTTCAGTCTTAGGGAAAAAATAATTAATTCACAATAATATTCCTTTGGGATTTTAATAAAAAACTTTTGAATGTTTCTTTACCTTAGAACCCCATTTATGCACTTTAATTCATCCCTTTTCATTAATAAATTGAAAAACCAATGAAGATCATGTATAAAATATATTGTAGTCAACATGGATGTCAAAAACATATTTCATTTGTACCAAAAAAATATTTTAAAAACATTCACTCATGGTTTAAAAAGAAAAAGATGAATAGAGCCACCTTCCTCATCAGGTTGCACAATAAATTCTTTTGGATATTAATTACCAAATACCCTATTTCTGAAAGGACCTATCATAATTTGTATGACCACTAAGATGGGGGTAAATTAGTGGCCTTCCTATTTTTATTTTTTATTCTTTAAAACATCCTTCACCTATTGTTAGATAGAATTGAATATGTTGAAAAGTAACACACATGAACACCCACATAAACAAAATAATTTACAAGGTTTACTGCTCAATTAGATTATATAGTCCTTGGTATGGTTTTGAAATAATTAAGGACCATATATACACTTGAAAAAAATCATTTGTGGCAAAAAAATATGGGAATATCTATCACTTTCATATCATTATAGTTTTTTAATAATGTATGTTCTCCTTTAATATATACTATGATAAAAAATGTAATAATGAAAGGAACCCTCATTAATAGGATTCAATATGTTTTCATCATGTTTCTTGAACTTTATACACATTTTTATCCCTACAAGTTCTTCTTCTTCCATTTTTATTTCTTGCATAGTAGAAAGAACAAACTTCTATATAAATTTTTATATGAACATGTTTGTTTGATAACTCCTCTATTCAGTATTTTTCCATCTAGTACTCTCTATCTGATACCCTCTGTCTAGTACCCTCAATTAGACAAACTCTTTTAGTACCCTACATTCAGTATCATTATCTGATACCCTTTATTTGATTACCTATGTTCAATGTAAATCCATCTGGTACTCTCCATTCGATACACTCTTTATGATGTTTCTTTATTTGGTACTTTTATCAAAAAGAAAAAACCCCTCAAGCTTCATGAATAGAACATCACCTTTTAAAAAAGATAATATAAGTAACAACCACTTTATAGCACTCCTCCTAACCCATTATATAGGCATCATTTCTTCAAAAATCAAGGGATAAGTACGAACATAAAATTTTAGTTTTCCACCCCAAATTTTAATTCCCCACTTAAACCTTTCATAAGTTAACCACCTTCAAACTTCTAATTAAATTGGAGTAAAAAATATTCATAAATAATTTCCTCAAATCTTAGCATCAACAATTTTATTCAAACCATCTTCAAAACTCGACTTAAATTAAAAAATTTGAAATAACAACCTAGAATTTATGTATTGAATGTCATTATAAAATCTTTATAAAGATATTTAACCCTTCATATGATACATCATAGTGGTTTATATCATGAATTCATAATAACCTATCTGATGACCTCTTAATAAATTGTTTGATGAATTCATATTTCTCCATATGATGACATTTATTTTTCTTTTTTTATGACTTTATGTTACTTAGTTTGATGGAGTCATCTTAGAAAACACTATCTAATTCATTTTCTTAGAAAAATTTTCCTGATGACTCAAAAACCTTTGTCAGATCATTCATAAAACGCAGTATGATCATTTTATAATCTTTGTCTAAAAACTCAGAAATCTATATTTGATGAATTCATTTAGAAGCTTTATCTGATAACATTGATTCATAAGATCTATCTAATATCATTACAATGTTTTTCAATAGACTCCATAAACCTATCCATCATATAAAACTTTGTTTGATCAAAATAGCCTTATCTTGAACCATTAAAACATTTAGTAATCATAATGTTGGTACATTAAGTAATATTAAGAAAACACCATCATTTTGTTTGTCTAATAATTTTCTTTCTGATGTAAATATGAATAAAATCATACAAACATTTGGTTCCAACCTCTGTACATTAATCTTACTCTTTTTTTATCCTCTTTATTCATCCATTTTTCTCCATCTGATTGACACATAATTTTTTATTAGAAACTTTCCATCCAGAAAATTCATATAGTGAATTTAAATTCATTATATTTTAAACAAATATGATTCTCAAAATTCCAAGGAACATGTTTGAGACATTAAGCACGACTCACCAATCATAAGAGTAATGAAACTCTTGGTTCTGCAACTAATTGATTTATGTGTTAATAAAAAAACCCAATATCATAAATAATTTTTGTTTCTATCCACCAAAAATCTTTTTTTCAACCACAAATCAACACCTATTATCCTCAATAATATCCCTCTTTGGATTTTGTTTTCAACAAAGTAATATAAATCACTAAAGCTCTAAAACTCAGTCACTATATTACTATCCAATAATTCTATGTCTACATAAGAAAAATAATTATAGGAAATAAGAATCATTGAACAATAATACCATTTTATCCACAAATCATTTATTAATATTTGTTATAAACTTTTTCTTGAACTCAAAAACTTCATTTTCAAAGAAAACATTAACCTATAAAGAACAATTTCATGCATCCACTTCAATATACAATTAAAATAATTTATGAATTTTTTCATCACATCTTACCCTTTTAGAAAAATCCCCTAAAAATATTCTCTCCCAAAATAAGTAAACCACATTTGAATGGATAAATTTATGTCACATATTTTTTTCACCCTTTTAAAACATTGTACTAAGACAAAATGGGAGTGGGGATTGGTATCACATACATTATCTTTTAAGAGAGTGAGGTTAAGTGCCCATAATCAACCTATTCTTCTGAAATGCTTCACTTAACAATGTTTTAGTTAAGATATTAATTAATTTCTCCTTTGTTAGTATACAATTATTATTTAATTCATTTAATTCAATATTTTATTTTATAAAGTGATATTTAATATCATTTTGGTTAGATATATGATGTTTCACTTCATTCTTAAAAAAAATTATAGAACTCTAATTATCATAACCCAAGTGAATGGAGAGCTTCAAACCAACCAAAAAATATTCCAATTGTGTCTTCATCCAAATTATCTATGTTAAAGATTGAGTAAAAGAAATATACTCATATTTAAAATTACTGAAAGTCACTAAAATTTAATTATTTTTATTTGAACTTACACATATTTCTACCAAGAAGAATACTCATCTAGATGAAGATCTTCAATCATCAACACTACCTACCCAATATGTAACAATATAACCAAATAGAACAATTTTTCTTGAGTTTTAATATTTCAACCAAAAATCATCTATTCCATTAATATATCTGAGAAATATTTTTCCAACCATTAGATGGGACTCTTTTGGTGAAATTGTATACCTGTAATAATGCGTGAAAAAATACACTAAATATTTTCTTGAATCTATGATATAGAACATGCTTTAAATAAATTTCATAAACTATTTAGGATCAACATTATTTCCTTTACCAACATTTGAAAAAATTTATCACACTAAAATGGTTTTGGAAATTTTATTTGAATATTCCATGAAAATATTCTTAAAGATTTCTTTAGCATACTTCCCTTGAGAAATGAAAATGTACTTTTACTTTTGAGAGATCTGTAAGCTAATAACATATTTTATTTCTCCTAGATTAGACATTCCAAATATCTCCTTCACCTCCCTATAAAAATTTCGCACATGTTTATTCATCATTCCCAAAGAATATGATATCATCAATATATATAATCACAATGAGAGAAAATTATTGATTTTATTTTATATAATGGGTGTTTTCAACTCTTTATTTTTAGAAATTCAACTTCTTCAATTAAGAATTCGAATTAGAATATTAATCTCTCGGAGCTTATTTTAACCCATCAAATGTATTATTTGACTTAAAAACAATGTTTTAATCTTGAAAATCGTGAATATTCATGGTTGATAAATATAAACTTATTCTTATAGTTATCCATTGGGGAAATTATACTTGACATCTATTTGGAATATATTATACTTCCATTATATAGTAATAGAAACAAATATTAATATTATTTCAAGTCTTGAAATTTTGGAAAAGGTCTCATCAAAATCAATTCCTTTAACATGTGAGTAGTCTTTATAAACTAAAATTTATTTGTTTCTTATCACTTCACCTTTTTCTTTAAACTTTTTTTAGAAAACTAAATTTGTTCCGGACACATTTTTATATTTTAGTTTGGGTAAAAGTTCTCATGTCTTATTTTTATCAATATAATGTAATTATTAATTCATGTAATCAATCCACTCTTGATGCTATAAATATTATTCAACATCTCTTGGATTTAACTTTGAATACAAATTGGTATGTGAGACTACTCTAGATGTTCTTATAGTATGAACCTATTTACCTTGATATCCAATGATGTTTTGGACCTCCACTTTCTTCTTCTTCCTTGGATGAGATGAACAAAATTGTCTCTCATCACATAATGTGGATAAATAAATCTCTTAATCATGTAAAACTTCCATTTTATTAAGATATTTGTTATATTTTTTAACACAAAATTTATATTTTATTCCTATAATATTTATATATAACATTAAATCCTTTATATTATAATGTTCTATCACATTCACACCCATAGAATCCAAAAACCTTCAAGTTTACTTATTATAAAAATTTAATCCTTTACCATTAAGAGGGTATCCAAGGAATATATTATCAATAGCACTTTGATCACACTTCCCAAGATTCTCCTCTTTTATTTGATAATACAATGTCTTACAAACACCCTTAATTATTTCAAACATGGGGTATCTTTGTAATACAAATCATATTGATTAATATTAGTGTTTTAACTATATAAAAAGTGATTAAAAATGTGAACTTCTACTCTAATACCTTGTCTCTAAATGAATAGATAAGAATCATGTTAAATCAACATGGTTCAAGACATTTCAACCAAAATTCTATTAATTCTTTCAGAAACAAAATTTTTTTAGGTTTTTAAGGGGTTATAAGATCGTGATTAATTATATGCTTTTAAAGATAATATTTTAACACCCCATTTGTGTATAAAGTTCCATTATCAGTTTGGATTTTCTTCAAAGAATATACACAGTCCTATTCAACACTTCTCCTAAAACACTTAACATTTTGAGAGACTCAAATTTATATTTAAAAATAATAATATATGTTATATAAGTGAAATAATAAGTAAAATAAATAATATACTTATCACCACTTATCGATTTTTTTCTCATGGGTGCAAATATTTAAAAATGAATAAGATCCAAAGGATGATTTGTATGTGTCTCACCCATTTTAAATACTCAATTTTAAATCTTCCCTTTCTAGAATATAGAAAAACATAAATCCTATATTCTTTTTATGTTAGAAACGTCATGAATAATTTATCTCTTTTTTATCATGTGCATATTCCTCTGGCACATATATCTAAGTGTCTAATTAAATAATTTATTTTCTTTCATCATTCTCAAATATCATGAACCTTGTGCATCTCAAACCTGAAATATATTTCTATTGGTTCACTTTACTCTTATTAAAAATTTCTCAACATAAAACATATTAAAATTGTATCTCTTTTAAAAAATACTTGGTTTCATTTATCACTGAGTTATAAAACACCCAAGAAGTTTTGTTTCAGTATATTAATAAAATTAAGCACTTCTAGATTTCAATTTTTCTTTTATAATGGTAGTAGATCCAATGCCTTTGTTTATGAGCGACTCATAATTTCTAGAAGTAATTTTCCCGTGTTTTAAATATATTAAATTTTTAAATAATTTCAAATCTCCAGTCATACTTAAATAACACCCACTATCCAATATCCAAGGATGTTATCCCTTCATGGTATTATGATCAATTTAAATATCTAAGGCCTTCTACTTTCCTTTTCTCTTATTTCACATGATTCTTTTGATATTTTTTATATAAACTCTGTTGATATGGTACCATATTAATAATTAATTTAGCAATAAGTTTGGATTGATCACATCTTTCAAAAATATTTTCCAAAGTTTGAAATCTATTTTTAAATTCCAAGTAAGATTTTTCAGGATGTATTCTTTGAGTGGGTTGACAACCCATAAAACCCTATCTCTAATACCTCCTGGATTAATTTTAGTATTGGTGTATCAACCAGAACTTTTTTATTTTATTCTTAAAGCCTTTATACTACCAACATCTTTCAATTGCATATTTTCCTCTATAACCTTCAGTTATCTAGAACTGTGCATCTATTTTCCTTCATCTTTCTTACTATCAACCTTGGATCCATGTTATGAACCAATTTTTTTGTAGTATCCTAGAATAATTTTTTTCTTAGGATTATTCACATCCTTAAATGAGTATCTAGTTTTAGAAAACAAAATCAAACACTAATTCATCGGAAATATCATAATTATTAACTTTTCTTGATTTAGTTACATACATGGTCCACTTGACTAGATTTATCTTTTGAATATTTTTAACCTTTCTTTTAACCTATAATGATGATATTTTTTATCCTTATAATTGTTTCCCATTATTTAACTTTCACTAAATTTTGAAAATGAGTTTTGGAATTTTGATATTACTTTTTCAACATTAACTAGTTTATGTAGTATAATATCAAACTCTTTCCCCTTCAACTTTATATAGTATTAAAGTTTAATATTGAGGTTTTTCTCTTCATTAAGTAACTTTTTCGTCTCATTAATCTCTTTTAAAAAATAGATTTTTCTTCAACTATTGATTCTAAATTTTTTTTAACATACCTCATTTCTTCAACTTATTATTCCCTTTATCAATTTTAATAATCTTTGAGAGGAATTCATGTAATATATTTTAAGCAACAACTCCATATGAATCTGCTCCTCTTATTATTAAAAGTTATTAATTCCATCACTGGTAAGATTCTCATCATTTACTTTTTCATTAAGCAACATCCTATAACTTTCATCATTGTAGTTTTTAAATTCCACTTAACTACCATCATCATACTAATATTTGGACAAAAAAAGTTCTCTTTTTATATTTAGAGAACTTCTTATCCTTTCCTTTTTAATAGGACTTTAATTTTTTATCTTTTCCATCAGATGTCTTCTAAAATTTATATCTTCTTCATCACTAAATTTATATTCCTTTAGTCATGGACAATTTGTTGTTACATTTTTAATGTATCTGAATCTAAATAACTTCAACGGTAACTTTACTTTATACTTATATGTGCCTCTTTTTACATTTGTTGACAACAAATATGTGAATTCATAAAACTTTATACTAAATCCTAAGTTTTAGAGTCACTGACTTCTTACTCCAAAATTTTGTTAGACTTTATCTACATGGATTATTTGAATGATATTTCAAGATCAACCTTTTAATTATTCTTAATAATTTTTTATCTTCTCAATTCATATATGATGAGAATACTATGAAAATAATCTAGATATATTTTTAGGATCTTTTCCTTATAAATATGATACCATGCCATAAAATGTGACTTGAATAAATCATAAGATATTTTATAAAATACTTTAATCTTCCAACTTCTCAATAAAACATCTTATAGTGGTTACAATGTATTTAAAAATTATAAATTTCTCACCAAAAGATTCATCATCTCTCATTTTTAAGATCTTCACACTTCAATCTCTAGATTTTTACTTTTTATTTATTTATTTTTTTCATTTACTTTATATGTATATTTTAACTTTTACCATATCCATTATCTATTTAAATTCCTTTAACTCTCATAAATTCACTTTTATAGTATGAGAAAAGTATAGAATTTATAACTCCCCCATCATTCTCCATATTCTTCTCATTTGAATATGTTAATGGAGAATCCTTAGCAAGATGAGTGAAACCAATTATATTAGCTTCAAGAAGTTCATAAAAAAATGTATAATAGATAGGTTATAGTTTTTTCCTTCTAGGTATGATAGTTATTTCTATCAAATATAGTAATCTCTTTAATGTTAGCAATTTATTGAAAATAAATGGAATCATTCATTTTATTCAAACATCACATGGTTAAGAATCAATTAAGAAACCTTCCCATTGATACCAATTGAAAGTAACTTTCAATATATTATAGAGAACTTAGAGGGTAAGAATAAATGGTCCTTCTATTTTAATTTTTTCTTCTTCAAGAAAACTTTTACCTTTGGTTAGAGAGAATTAACACTGCTAAAATGTAATACACAAGCACACCCATCAGAACATAATAATTTACAATGTTCACTTATCAATTAGATTAACTAATCCTTTTCATGGTTTAGAAATAATCCAAGACCACGCATCCAGTAAAAAAATAAATTTTGTTTTACATCAAGAAGCATATATCTATCACTAGAAAAACACTATATTCCTCTAATAGTACATATTATCCTCACACAGATACTATGATAAAAAAATAACATCAAAAGGAACCTTAACCGATAGGATTTAGTGTCTTGTCACTATGATTCATAAAATTTCTACACACTTTCCTTCATGTGTGTTATTTTATTCTACTTTCAATTGTTTCACAATACTATGAAAGAACATCTATCTAAATTTTTTTATGAACCTATCTATATGATAACTCATCCTTCTCGTAGTTTTCCTTTTAATAACCTCCTTATTATACCTTATTTTCAATGGCCTCTCTCTGGTACCCTCTATCCAGTATCATTTTCTGATACCCTCTATTTGATGTCCAATGTCCAATACACCTCTGTCTCATACGCTTCACTCAACACCATTTGTTTGTTGCTACTATATTTGACACCTTGACCCAAAAAACACTATCAAGCTTCATGGATGATACCTAACCTTTTCAAAAAAAATTACAACATTGATAAAAAATTCATATCTCTCCTACTCCCCCTATATAGAAACCATTTCTTCAAAAAAAATAGATAACTATGAGATTAATATTTGAGTTTTCTACTCTAAATTTGAGTTCCCTGTCGAACCTTTCTTTAGTTGAAAACCTTAAAAACATAAATTGGGGTAAAAAATAATCATAAACACTTTCCTTAAATCCCAATATCATCAATATTCTTAAAACCATTCATAAATATTAACTAGATTTATAAACATGATAAGAACAACTCAACATTATCATATTGAATGTCTTTACAAAATCTTTGTAAGGATCCTTAACACTTAGTCTGATGCATCTTAGTAATTTTTATGATTAATTATTAATACTTTGACTGATAAGTTTGTAATAATTCATCATATGACTTTGTACTTATATTTCCAATGAAATTTTATTTCCTTCATTAAATGACTTCAAGTTACCATGTCTAATGGACTCAGCTCATAAAACTATATCTGATTCATTTTCTCAAAAACCTTTACCTAATGTCCTAGAAACCTCTATATGATCATTTAGAAACCTTTTTCCAATCATTGAATTTTTTTTCTGAAAACTAAGAACTCCTTATTATATGACTTCATTTGTAAGCTCTAGGTGATAAAATTGATTCAAAATATCTATTTGATATCTTTCAATGAGAATTACCTTATCTTAAACCATGAAATTTTTTAGTAATCATGATATTTGGTACTTTTAGGAACAATAAATCATTTCATTTATTTTATTTGTTTGGTTATTATTTGTAAAATGTAACTGTGAATACAATCATAATAACATTTGGTTCAGCCCTCTATCCATTTTCTTCATCTATTCATCTCAACTTTCATTATCTGTTCACTTTTGTTTGATCGGCCAAAACTTTTCTATCAAGAATATTTCATACATAAACATCATTTAGTGGATTCAAATTCATTATATTACAAAAAACTATGCTTTTATAAATGTTAAGGAATATTGTTGAGACATTAAGACCTTACCACCAATTTTAATAAGTATGAAACTCTTCCTTCTTCAACTTAATGATTTATATTTTTTTTACAGAAAATATAACATCAAAAAAAATTGTTTTTATCAACCAGATTTCTTTCAGATAAAACACAAATAAAAACCTCTTGATCTCAATAATGTTTAGATATATTGAATTATCTTCAATATATTATAAACTCATGAAGAATATTCCTATATTTTATTAATTATATAAAATATTGAACACTTATTAAAAATTAACATGATAAGGATACAAATTCTAACCTGGTGTGGTATATATGGAATAGGGCACTCAAGCACCCAAGAGACAAATACCTAGGATTTTTAGGTTTTTACCCTTAACATGGGGAAACCCCCAAAATAAAAGATTATTTGAAATGGGAAGAGAATTATAAAAAGAATATAAATAAATGAGTGAGAATAGAAATATTTAATGGGGAATAAAAGAGGGAAACATGCCATTGTTTCCCTTGGAAGATGATATAGGAAGCCTTATATAGAAAAGATATAAATGATAGGGCGACTTCCTACCCTTGAAAAGGGTCTCATGTTCATAAAAGGAGTAATATGAGGTTTCCCCCTTGTTTAATAGGTGTATTATTAAATTATAATATTATTCATATTATAATTATAAATTAAAATCCTAGAACCTTCTAGGTTATCTCACACAAAATTTTAATCAACCAAATGTTAACATTAAAATTATTCCTAGGGAAATAAAATTTTAATATTAATAATTAAAAAAAATATTAGAATGAAATAATATATATATATATATATATAACACTCAATAAATAGATATATATTATAAGAAAACACAAGTTAAACTATTTAAATATAATTAATTAATTATATAAAGTTATTAAACACTTAAAAATAATTTAATAACAACCAAATAAACAATTACATCACATCTTAGGAGATCCTAAAACAAAATATGAAGTTTCTCTCCAACTTCTTGACACAAATGGTCACCATAAATGACCATTGGTACCATTCACACTGACCATGAAACACATTAAATTTATTTATAATTTAAAAACTATTTATTCCACACTCAAATCATGATTAAAATTAAAATACATGACATATATGAAAATTAGGGGGTTACATATTCCATTTTAAATCACTATACATATTTTATATTTATAGATTCCATTAATATTGATCTCAAATACTAAACATTTTCATCTACATAATCTAGCTATATAACTAAATACTATTTCATTATTTTAAATAAATTAAAATAACTATCACAAGGAAAACCCAATATTATCCTTTATCCAGATCACTAGAATGAAAATTACAATAATATTACTATCTCACTAAATGATCTAAAATACAACAATTAGTGTCACAATTATCCCTAGTCACTAATTTAAATAGTTCATGGTCAACTATAATCTGAAATGAATGTAGGTTAATAACACATTCACATGTCATAATCTAAGATAATCTACTTATATCTCATTATAATCATTCATCATCACCAATCAAGGTAATCATATGAACATCACTAACACAATGCATGAAAGAAAAACACCAACCTTCTTGATTTACCAACATCCATTTAATAACTAGAAACAAAACTTATAATAACATCCCCATCATTTTCCAGTAACCTCTATAAGATTAAAATTTAAAAACTATTGGACTCAGTTTGTATTTCTCTCATTGGTAGTTCAATGTATAGAATGGTTTAGTCATAGTCACTCCCATTATAAAATCTACTATTAAGGGGGCCACATATCTATTAGAAATAAATAGAAACTATCTCATTACACTCATTCCTTCTTTTTCTATTATTACCAAATAGTAAGTCTCCTTTTGGGTATCCATACTACTAAGTATCAAGTGGATGACCCTAATCCTAAATAATTAACCACATATGTATGTATTACGCCTATCAAATAAATCAAATCTAAACATAATAAAAATAAATCACCCATATCCAACCATGATTCATTAAAAACACCTATACTCAGTGGTTCCTAAAATTATAAAAAGTATTAGTAAGAATATACCAACAAAACCTCTTTCTATTTATTTTAAATTACATAAATTTATCTTCTTAAGAATAAATCACTATAATATATGTCTCTAACCTCCATATTTGAGTTATTCATCAATTTATTACGTTTGAGTATCACTAGGTATTTTTTCCTAGATACTCATACTCCAAAGATAATGACTCTATAATGATGATAAATGATTACTTGGATAGTCATGCTATACTAACAATCTATGATACAATTAGATTGTTTAGATCCTAATCACTCATCCAACAACTCAAATTATGTTAAAATCATAAATTAAAATATATATCGTAATATAATCTAATAATTTCATTCTCATACCAATTTTTTCCTTCAATTCATATCACTCATTATCTCATGAAAACTGAAAAATCATGTTCATCTATATGCATGATTGATAACATTTTAGTAATGTATAATAGATCTCATAACTCCTATTGTAGAGACCCGAAGCTTGACGTACATGGACATTACATTACATTTGCGGAATACTTAGTACATAACAAAAAACACACACACAAGGATCGTAATAGTTTAGTGTCTTTGGAAACTCGGAATATAATCTTCTAATCCTGGTGAAAGATCATCAATATCTCCCATAAAGATCTTCCCTTTTTTTTACCTAAAACCTTTTTTTTATATCCTGGGGAAAATAAAACATAAAATGGTGAGCTCAAATGCTCAGTAAGGGTAAACAAAAGAAATATCAATCACATCATATACACAAGCACATAACTTTTGGAAATCTTAACGTGCAAAAGAGATCATAATTTCATAACATGGGATAAATCATGGCAGTGAAATGTAATCACAATAATCATAACTTAAAACATGAAACTTTGTGGCATTCACACATAATCCTAGAGAATCATTTCTTGTTAGTCAAGACTCATTGCCAAGACTATCTTAGTGGACAAAGTCCCTTTCTGAATCGAGTAACCCTCGTTTCAGTCCTGTTTCACTGAACCGGTATAACCTACCGTTCCAGCCCTGTCTATCTCATGAGATATAAAATCTTTACCCAATGCATTGGAGGGAGATATAGGTCCCACCCATCTTATAATGAATCCTTTCTTATGTGTGCCACATAATCATAAACCATACATCATAGCGTAACCCATGTAATAAAAATGGGATTCTTAAACAACATGACATCATAAAACAATTCATATAAGATAAAGGAATTCATAAAAATATTTCCATCACAACATAATCAAACCAATGTAATAATAGGGATTAAAACAGAACCCTTTATTATCTTAGATGGAAAATAATTTTGAAAAAACACTTGAACTCCATTCTTGAGGAAAATATCCTTTCTACTTCAAAAACATTTTTCCTTTCATAACATGTCATACGACTTTAAAATAAAAGAAGTTGATTAAAAATAAACATGAAAACTTGTAAAGGAATATTCTTGGAAATTTTGTTTTAAAAATCCATTCATGCCGTATAAGTTAAAAAACATTCTTCGTACTTTTTTCGGAAAAGTCAAAAAGTATCTCGTACGAAAAACGACAAAAGATTCCTTTCATTTCTTTTACTAAAAACTTCCCGAAGGGTAAAAATGGATTGAAACAATTGTAGGTGGATGGAAATAATATTACATATTTATGAAACATGGATGTGGATGATAAAATACACCCCAGTAAATACTTACGAATAAACAATCTCAGATAAAAATGAGATTGTGATATTTCCCTTACCTTAGGTCCGATTTGCTTTGTACGTGTCCGAAGCTCCTGTATAATGGTTTAAATAATGTCATTGACTTATTACAGAATCATATTCATTGTTATGATATCATATATGGTTCACTTATGACATTATATTACCTGTTCTTTTGTAAACTCCATGTTAAAGAAGCGTTTTGGGTAAAATCGTTTCATTTATCGTAGGTGTTTTGACTTGTTGTTCTTGACATTATTATTACTTATATCATGATTTACATACTTCCAGAATATAAAATATGATTTATATATCATATATATTCAGTATATATATATATATAATAGATAGATAAATGAAATGAAAAACACCGTTCATGGAGACGGTAGTCCGTACGTACGCATGAACGCTGTTTTCCTTTCCTTATTGTCTTGAATGGAAGTAAGTAGATGACATACATATATATATATATACATAAATCCAGTAGCTTTATAATGTCATATATTTCATTATTATTTCTTATATATACTTTATAATCATTCTTAAATAGTTAACATGGAGAATGAATCTCATCGCGTCGTGGAGACGGTAGTCCGTACGTACGCACGAGCGATGATATCATTTCCATAAATATTGAATTGAATTGGAGTGGATTATACAATATATCAGAATCAATATGATGTTGTAATAACTATGTATAGTTATTCTTTACACCATTATACCCATCCATGTAAGGTGGTGGTGGAAAATAGATTACACCACGGCGTGGAGACGGTATTCCGTACGTACGCACGCGCGGTGATTTCATTTTTCCGTAGGATGGATAGATGGTGAAATAGGGTTGTTTCATACTTATAATAACATATCAGTATATGAGTGATACTGATGTTATTACTTCATAATGAAACAACCTAAGATGAAGAAGTGGAAGAAGAAAGCAATTGAAAAGATCGGTAATGGATATTACCTCTTCTTTGGAACGCCTCTTTGAATCCTCCACTTAAGGAACTAAGATTGGTCTTTGGAGAAGACCAGGACCTCTAGGATTATTCTAGGGAAGTGTAGAGGAGAAAATGGCAGGGGTTGGCCGAGCGTGAGTGCTCAAATTGGTGTGAGGAGGAGGGGGAGGAGGTACCCTTTTATAAGGGAGGAGAGGGGCACCTTAGGAATATCTCAAAATATTATTTTATATTAAAGTCAAAATCGGTTTATAATGGTTCCAAAGGGTCTTATTTCGAAGCTAAAGTGGGGATGGGTCGAAATCCTATCATCCAATAGGATTTATACAAGTTTAGGGTATTATTTTAACCTTATCAATTAGATTTAACCCTAAGTTAAATAATTTAACTTTTACCGTGTCTTTTTGTTTTCTTACACTATATGGTTAATACACTTACTATAACATGCCAAAAGAACCCCAAATTGTTTATTATTAATATATATATCCTTATCTAAGTTATTTGGCCGAACCTTAGATTTTTAGGAATAAAATAACAATTAATAATATAATATTTGATTTAAAAACTATTTTGTGTCAATTTTGACACTATTTGATATATGATTTTTTTGAAAGTCATAACAGAATTATTTGTTCGAACCAAGTTTATTAAATCAACACTAATATATCATAGTAACCTAGAAAATTATTGGAAATCATAAAAAGTCTCAAATTACATTCATTTGATCATTTATAACATCAATTATGTTAATATTTCCTTAAAAGCGTAATTACTGCATCATCGTTGTGTCATAAATAAATTAATTTATTTAATGTCTAAAAATTATAAATAAAATATCATTATGTAGGAAATCTTTTTAGCTTTCTAATGAATATTTACAATCAAATTTAACTTATCTATAAACCTATATTAAAAATGTTTTAGTAAATAAACTTTGATTTTAACTCTTTTAACTCTTCTTTGAATTAAATAATAATAAATGTCCTAATCTAATCCAAGTGGACCTAAATGGTCATATTATATTCATAAGGTTGTTTTTGGCCGAATTACACTTATCCAATAGAATTAGGACATGTGTTAGGGTAATAGTAATATCATATTTACCCTTAGTTACCCTATTTACTATTAACCGTGGTAAAAAAAAGTAAAAAGTTACTATTCACCAAAAATTATTTTCATCTCATTGAACCACATTTTAGTCCTTGATATTAACCTTGTCTTTCGGATTTTCGAAATTCCATTTCCAGAAGCGGTAAAATTAAGTTTTATGCAAAATTCAGTTTTTAACCTACCACTTAGTGGTTTCACTATTCATCAAAAATTAAAAGTTTTCAGAAAAATACCAAAAATTAGGCCTAAGGTATATTTGATATTATGAACTCAAAAATGATGTCTATTTTACCAAATTCAAAACATATCAGTTGCATTAACTAATTTAAAAATTAATTCTCGTCGTCAAAACAAATAGCGTGTTTTTAAGAGATAATAACTATCAAAAGATTGACACTAGTTTATAACTGGTTTAAATGTGAAATTACATACAATGACCAACATTGTATTAAATTGTAAAAAGATATTCTAAATATACTTTATAACCACTCAAATTAATAATTTATCAATATTAATTATTTCGATTAAAAAAGTTGTTTTTAATTAAAATTTAGTAATTTTTACTATTCATCAGAATATGAAAGTTATCCGAAAAGTACCAAAATTTCACCTTAGGCTAAATTCGATAGTCCGAATCCATAAATGAAGTTCATTTTGAAAAATAAGATTTACAGAATTTTAAAAAGTGGTTATTACTATTCATAACGGCTAGTTTTAATAATATTTTAATAACATATCGTTGTTTAGTGAAACTCAGTATTGCGTATTACACACGCTATCGAGGAAGGTCGTGATTGCGTGTAATGCAAGGCAAGTCAAGGATGCGTGTTGTGCAAGCTCCTTTTGGTGTAGCATACAACACAAGACATTAATAAAATTAAAAAGAATATTTTTTTATAAAATCTTGGGCTGTTACATTCTACCCCCCTTAAAATGAATTTCGCCCTCGAAATTCGTCGGGGTTATAAATGGTTTACTATTCGAAAGTTTCTTTAATAGAAACCCACATCGTAAAAAGGAATATCAAAACCAATCTTTAAAAACAAAAGTATGAAACTTAACGGTTACCCAAATAAACTAATCACTGGGTTTCCACATAGGTGAAAATATGGATATGAATGAAAAATCTAACCATCAGGTTCTGATGGAGAGTGGTAGAGAACATGGCTATGGAAAATCCAGTAATCACAAATCCATAGATTTGTGATGATATAAGGTACCATCTGATTCATCAGGTATAAGATCACTCGGACAACATTTTTGGTTTTCAAGATCATTTCCCTAAAGTTGAAAATTTACATTAGAATAAATACTTACTTTATTTTGGTACAATCTCACTGTTGTTTGTGCCTTGAACAATTTCCACTTCATCTCTTAAATTAATGAAGTTGAATTTGTTATTCGTGAAGTGTTAGCAGATCATGTGATAGAATGACGGGTCATTCCATCTGTCTCAAACAAATGGTTAGCAAAAATTATATACATAAGTCGATCTATAGTGAGATTAATCATATATGGTTCCTAAAATGAACTTATACTTCATATATCATACCACTTAAAATAAAACTAGTTTCTACTAAACAGGGACTTCCTGTAGGCCAGTGGTAGGCGATAAAGGCCAGTCGCACTTCGGTTGTGGGTTCGATTCCCACAGCCTTGTCCGAAGCGATGGGTTGTCGCCCGTCCTGCAGGTTGTCCTTTTTCTAAAACTATATTACTATAACATCCCATCAATAATATCGAGAAAACTTATATCCTTAAACAATACTAACTTATTTCCAACATAATCCATTCCAATCTTTAGGCTTATCCATAATACTGTAGTCCACTCTCATAACATAGTGAAAACGATTACCAGAGATTTAACACCATCTTCGAACCCCATATATCATAAGATATGTTTTGTTGGTCACATTCCAAACATTTAAAGTCCTTAATCGTGTATTCTCTTGAATACCTTAGTGAAAACATGAATGCAGTTAAAAGTTAACACTTTCCACATACCAAAATCCTCAAAATTCTATATACTCAAACCATGATATCACTTAGTCCTTATATCAATCATGAGCTCATGAATACTGTTAAACATTTCATTTTCTCATTTTCCCTTCATTATGCGCATAATATCTCAATCACTTTGAATACCACATTAGACCAATACATAAATATTCCAATATTCCATGATACAACATTATTTTGGAATCCCATTACATAAACACTTAATCATTCCACCACATCGTTGTTATATTCAACATTGCCAATAGTGATCGCATGTGACTTCCCTTTGTCCTTTGCCTTAAGCGGTTACTCATGTCGATCATCACTAACCCTTGGATTAGGGCATTTATTATCATAATGCCACATTTCCTTTCACTTGAAGCATTGAAGTGTTGGTGGTGCGTTCCCTGCAGTGTTTGATTTATTCACATCATTAGAAACCCTTTTTCCATTACTTCGACACTCAGCTGCTCGATGACCTTCTTTTCCACACTTAAAACATTTTCTAGTCCCTTTAAGACAATCTCCACCATGCTTCTTTCCACACTTTGTGCATAAGGAAACATTCATCTTCTTTTCACCATTATTCCGAGATTTCTCCTTGAACTCCATCTTTCGTTTTTTGTCAAAACCATGAGATGGATATGTAACACCAACTTCCATTTCTACCTTGATAGCACAACTCACAATTTCTTCATAGCTACTGAAGTCTCTTATAGCTAATTCCCTTCGAAGACTTGGTTTTAAGCCACTGAAAAATCGATCAACTTTACTTTCGGGTTGGATGATAATGCCAGATGCATACCTTGTAAGTCTTGTAAAATTCGCTTCGTATATACCAACAGATTCATCATCCTTTTGCTTTAGTTCAAGAAACTCCTTATCCATCTTTGTTCGAAGAATACGAGGGAAGTACTTATTGAAAAATAAGTTCTTGAACTCGTCCCATTCCATGGACTCAATTTCATCTCTTTGCCTTGTATTCTTGATAAGATTCCACCATTGATCAGCTTCACCTTCCAAACGATATACTGCTAAGATGACTTTATCATGTTCAGAACATTGAAGAACTGAAAATATCTTTTCAGTGGTACTTATCCATTGTTCAGCAACAAGTGGATCAGAAGACCCACTGAAAGAAGGTGGACGTTGCCTCATGAAGGACTCAATAGAATATTGTTCCCTTCTCTGCTCATTTGAAAGTCCAGAATGATTCATAGCTTGTGTAAGTATAGCAATAAGATTTTGCACTCCATCTCTCATAACATTTGTTTGTTCAGGAGGACAATCATTGCATTGTCCATTGCATTGATCAACACGGTTCCTTCGGGTTCCAGCCATCGTCTAAAACCCAAAAATAATAGTGTGAGAGGCAAAAATCATGCTAGGGAAAACAACATAATAAAGGGGGAGTACCTTCAATATCTAACATCTTAGGTTTAATTCTATGATCGTTAGCGTAGTTCTAGTACTATAACTTATACGTATACTTAACCTTAGGGACATCCCTAGACATACCGTAGAAATATCTCTAGGAATCTCACTAACATTTTCGCATCCTAGTTTCCAAAGGTTGACTAAACCTTTCCTCTGATACCAACTGTAGAGACCCGAAGCTTGACGTACATGGACATTACATTACATTTGCGGAATACTTAGTAAATAAAAAAACACACACACACAAGGATCGTAATAGTTTAGTGTCTTTGGAAACTCGAAATATAATCTTCTAATCCTGGTGAAAGATCATCAATATCTCCCATAAAGATCTTCCCTTTTTTTTACCTAAAACCTTTTTTTTTATATCCTGGGGAAAAGAAAACATAAAAGGGTGAGCTCAAATGCTCAGTAAGGGTAAACAAAAGAAATATCAATCACATCATATACACAAGCACATAACTTTTGGAAATCTTAACCTGCAAAAGAGATCATAATTTCATAACATGGGATAAATCATGGCAGTGAAATGTAATCACAATAATCATAACTTAAAACATGAAACTTTGTGGCATTCACACATAATTATAGAGAATCATTTCTTGTTAGTCAAGACTCATTGCCAAGACTATCTTAGTGGACAAAGTCCCTTTCTGAATCGAGTAACCCTCGTTTCAGTCCTGTTTCACTGAACCGGTATAACCTACCGTTCCAGCCCTGTCTATCTCATGAGATATAAAATCTTTACCCAATGCATTGGAGGGAGATATAGGTCCCACCCATCTTATAATGAATCCTTTCTTATGTGTGCCACATAATCATAAACCATACATCATAGCGTAACCCATGTAATAAAAATGGGATTCTTAAACAACATGACATCATAAAACAATTCATATAAGATAAAGGAATTCATAAAAATATTTCCATCACAACATAATCAAACCAATGTAATAATAGGGATTAAAACAGAACCCTTTATTATCTTAGATGGAAAATAATTTTGAAAAAACACTTGAACTCCATTCTTGAGGAAAATATCCTTTCTACTTCAAAAACATTTTTCCTTTCATAACATGTCATACGACTTTAAATTAAAAGAAGTTGATTAAAAATAAACATGAAAACTTGTAAAGGAAGATTCTTGGAAATTTTGTTTTAAAAATCCATTCATGCCGTATAAGTTAAAAAACATTCTTCGTACTTTTGTCGGAAAAGTCAAAAAGTACCTCGTACGAAAAACGACAAAAGATTCCTTTCATTTCTTTTACTAAAAACTTCCCGAATGGTAAAAATGGATTTAAACAATTTTAGGTGGATGGAAATAATATTACATATTTATGAAACATGGATGTGGATGATAAAATACACCCCAGTAAATACTTACGAATAAACAATCTCGGATAAAAATGAGATTGTGATATTTCCCTTACCTTAGGTCCGATTTGCTTTGTACGTGTCCAAAGCTCCTGTATAATGGTTTAAATAATGTCATTGACTTATTACAGAATCATATTCATTGTTATGATATCATATATGGTTCACTTATGACATTATATTACCCGTTCTTTTGTAAACTCCATGTTAAAGAAGCGTTTTGGGTAAAATCGTTTCATTTATCGTAGGTGTTTTGACTTGTTGTTATTGACATTATTATTACTTATATCATGATTTACTTACTTCCATAATATAAAATATGATTTATATATCATATATATTCAGTATATATATATATATATAATATATAGATAAATGAAATGAAAAACACCGTTCATGGAGACGGTAGTTCGTACGTACGCATGAACGCTGTTTTCCTTTCCTTATTGTCTTGAATGGAAGTAAGTAGATGACATACATATATATATATACATAAATCCAGTAGCTTTATAATGTCATATATTTCATTATTATTTCTTATATATACTTTATAATCATTCATAAATAGTTAACATGGAGAATGAATCTCATCGCGTCGTGGAGACGGTAGTCCGTACGTACGCACGAGCGATGATATCATTTCCATAAATATTGAATTGAATTGGAGTGGATTATACAATATATCAGAATCAATATGATGTTGTAATAACTATGTATATTTATTCTTTACACCATTATACCCATCCATGTAAGGTGGTGGTGGAAAATAGATTACACCACGGCGTGGAGACGGTATTCCGTACGTACGCACGCGCGGTGATTTCATTTTTCCGTAGGATGGATAGATGGTGAAATAGGGTTGTTTCATACTTATAATAACATATCAGTATATTAGTGATACTGATGTTATTACTTCATAATGAAACAACCTAAGATGAAGAAGTGGAAGAAGAAAGAAATTGAAAAGATCGGTAATGGATATTACCTCTTCTTTGGAACGCCTCTTTGAATCCTCCACTTAAGGAACTAAGATTGGTCTTTGGAGAAGACCAGGACCTCTAGGATTATTCTAGGGAAGTGGAGAGGAGAAACTTTCAGGGGTTGTCCGAGCTTGAGTGCTCAAATTGGTGTGAGGAGGAGGGGTAGGAGGTACCCTTTTATAAGGGAGGAGAGGGGCACCTTAGGAATATCTCAAAATATTATTTTATATTAAAGTCAAAATCGGTTTATAATGGTTCCAAAGGGTCTTATTTCGAAGCTAAAGTGGGTATGGGTCGAAATCCTATCATCAAATAGGATTTAGACAAGTTTAGGGTATTATTTTAACCTTATCAATTAGATTTAACCCTAAGTTAAATAATTTAACTTTTACCGTGTCTTTTTGTTTTCTTACACTATATGGTTAATACACTTACTATAACATGCCAAAAGAACCCCAAATTGTTTATTATTAATATATATATCCTTATCTAAGTCATTTGGCCGAACCTTAGATTTTTAGGAATAAAATAACAATTAATAATATAATATTTGATTTAAAAACTATTTTGTGTCAATTTTGACACTATTTGATATATGATTTTTTTGAAAGTCATAACAGAATTATTTGTTCGAACCAAGTTTATTAAATCAACACTAATATATCATAGTAACCTAGAAAATTAGTGGAAATCATAAAAAGTCTCAAATTACATTCATTTGAGCATTTATCACATCAATTATGTTAATATTTCCTTAAAAGGGTAATTACTGCATCATCGTTGTGTCATAAATAAATTTATTTATTTAATGTCTAAAAATTATAAATAAAATATCATTATGTAGGAAATCTTTTTATCTTTCTAATTAATATTTTAAATCAAATTTATCTTATGAATAACCCTATATTAAAAATGTTTTAGTAAATAAACTTTGATTTTAACTCTTTTAACTCTTCTTTGAATTAAATAATAATAAATGTCCTAATCTAATCCAAGTGGACCTAAATGGTCATATTATATTCATAAGGTTGTTTTTGGCCGAATTACACTTATCCAATAGAATTAGGAGATGTGTTAGGGTAATAGTAATATCATATTTACCCTTAGTTACCCTATTTACTATTAACCGTGGTAAAAAAAGTAAAAAGTTACTATTCACCAAAAATTATTTTCATCTCATTGAACCACATTTTAGTCCTTGATATTAACCGTGTCTGTCGGATTTTCGAAATTCCATTCACAGAAGCGGTAAAATTAAGTTTTATGCAAAATTCAGTTTTTAACCTACCACTTAGTGGTTTCACTATTCATCGAAAATTGAAAGTTTTCAGAAAAATACCAAAAATTAGGCCTAAGGTATATTTGATATTATGAACTCAAAAATGATGTCTATTTTACCAAATTCAAAACATATCAGTTGCATTAACTAATTTAAAAATTAATTCTCGTCGTCAAAACAAATAGCGTGTTTTTAAGAGATAATAACTATCAAAAGATTGACACTAGTTTATAACTGGTTTAAATGTGAAATTACATACAATGACCAACATTGTATTAAATTGTAAAAATATATTATAAATATACTTTATAACCACTCAAATTAATAATTTATCAATATTAATTATTTCGATTAAAAAAGTTGTTTTTAATTAAAATTTAGTAATTTTTACTATTCATGAAAATATGAAAGTTATCCGAAAAGTACCAAAATTTCACCTTAGGCTAAATTCGATAGTCCGAATCCAGAAATGAAGTTCATTTTGAAAAATAAGATTTACAGAATTTTAAAAAGTGGTTATTACTATTCATAACGGTTAGTTTTAATAATATTTTAATAACATATCGTTGTTTAGTGAAACTCGGTATTGCGTATTACACACGCTATCGAGGAAGGTCGCGATTGCGTGTAATGCAAGGCAAGTCAAGGATGCGTGTTGTGCAAGCTCCTTTTGGTGTAGCATACAACACAAGACATTAATAAAATTAAAAAGAATATTTTTTTATAAAATCTTGGGTTGTTACACCTACAATATCTCCATCATAAAATCTAAAGAAAAATCCACTTTTGAAACAATTTGAGGCCTTACTCAAGGTAAAGTTACAAACCACCACTGATAAAATTATTCTTCTCCACCACCTACCCATCAACTATAAAACATGCATGTCATAAAGAAAATAAAATATCTAAATACTCAATATAAATCACATATTTTATTCATCATCTCTATCCAATGGTATTCAAAACATAAAATATTTTATATGATCAAAATTATAAAAAAAATTGAAAAAATAAATTATGATTTTATTTAATGATTTTAGTGATATATCTATTCCAAAATGCATTGGAATAATGAATACAATCCATCTTCAAGGTCTTTTAGGAGAGAATTCAATAAAATGAAATTAAAATATATAAGATAAAATATATGTCACTCTTCATACTGAATACTCTCAAAAAATGATTTTGAATGAGATCCATCAGTTGTAACTCACTAAAAGTTTAATATATGATTACCTTTAAATAATTCAATGTTTTTGATAGGTTTCTCTACACGAAACACAGAACTAAAATAAAACATTGAAATTTTTAAATAAAAAAATAAATATTAAGTATGATAGTTAAAACCTAGATTTTGAATTAGCATGAATGAATAGTAACCTTTTCATGAAATATTTATAGAAAGAAAATATCGGCTACTTTTAATATGAATGAAATTCAATTATTATAGCTAAAACAACTAAGAATGTTTTTAAATTTAATAATATATTTTTCTAAAATTGATGTTTTATGCCAAGAAAGTGAGTATATTATGGTTAGATAATAATAAAATATATTGATAATATGAATAGTATATTATAAAAAAATGAATTAGTACATGATATGAAATAAGAATAAATAATTGTTAACATTTTAAAAATCTACTTTCAAATATGAACAATCTTACACTATATTTTGGGATTTAATTTAAATATTGAATTATAAAATTTTAGAAATTTTATTTGAAAAATTGAACATAATTTTTATAAAAAACATAATAATATAATCTTAAGATAAATTTTTGGTATTTTTCTAAACAGAATCATTTTTATGTGAAAATACTATTTTTACAAATTACATGAATTTTATGACATTATTAGTATATAAGTATGAATTTAAAATTAATGAAATAATTTTATAAGACAAAATATTTATTTTATATGTGAATTTTAAATTTTAAAATTTTGGTTTTATTTTATAATCCCATATTTGATATTTTAGAAGATAATAAATATTTTATCAAAAAAAAAAATTTAATATATTATACATTTTTAAAAAATTATTTTTATTAATTTTATAAATTAAACCCAATGAAATGGTTTTAATATTTAGAATAATTTATTCTAAATTATATAATAAGGATTAATTTATTATTAGGTATAAATATTTTGTTACCTTAGTTCAAAAAACTAGTTACTGTGATAAAAGATAAAATGTTAAAAGTAATAATTAAAGTGGTAAATTTTTTGAAACATGATGAAAACATGTCTCAAATCACATTTATGTGGTGTGTATAGACCTTATATATTACCCACTCAATTATTCATTGATTTTGGAGTGACTTGATATGTTTATAATCACCTCTCTTTATATTAACATGAAATATTTTTCAAAATTTCATTCTCACGACTTATAAAAGGGGCCTCTTACTTCCCCTTCAATAAAATCCTAAATATTTAGTTTCCTAATGAAACCCTTAACTTTTTACTTAAATAGAATAATATTTCACTATGTTGAGCTTATGATCATAAGATAATATCCTATTATGTCCATTTATAAGGAATCTTCCTAAGAAATCTCAAATTGCTCAATGTGAGTAATCATTTTTACTTAATTTGTTTCCTTTTTATATTTATTTTAAAATTATAATTTCCAAATACCTATTTAATTAAATAAGTATTTTTTATATTATTAATTTTATTATGATATGGTAATAATAATTAATCACCTTTTCCATTTTTTATTAAGAAAAATGAAACCTTTATTCATTCATTTTGCAGACTACTGCCTCCATGACCCAACATGTTTCGATTTCCATAACCATATTACAAGGATAAAAATAATAAGGAATTTAACATATAAGTATGATATTTATAACTTATTTTAGTTTCTAAATATATAAAAAAATATTATAAATTTCTCTCATTCTATGGAAAAAAATCATCATCCATGCGTACGTGTGGACTACCGCCTCCATGGAATGATTTATTTTCATTTTCATTTTCCTCACCTATTAACATTGATGGTCATGAATATGGGATTAAATGATAAATATAATGTTTATTTTTCCATTAAGGTTATGTTATGAAAATTCGAGAACCTAATAATGATATTATCAATAAATAAATATCATTAGTCTAGTCATTTAAAATAAGAAAACTAATAGGAAAATGATCTCACATTTATAAATAATCAAATTATATAAATTATATTTGTTGGTCGGAGTGGACACTCAAGAGGGGGGGTGAATTGAGTTCCAATTAAAATTTCTGTTAAAAACAATTTCTATTAAAATCCCCCAATTTCAAAAACAAATTAAACTGTAGTGAATTTATATAGATTATGAAGGTTCAATTAATTTCTCAAAGATTGATTAATTCTCAGTTAACTTAATCTTATGATTAAATTAACCTTTGAAACTAACTTACTGATTTATAACAAATATAAACACTTGCTAATTTAATTTTCAAAGTAGCTTTGAAGATAGATTGTATTTCAAAGTAGTAGCAGCGGAATATGAAATTAAATATGTATAGTATGGATATAGAGTATAACTACAAACACAGTGAATTAACCAAGAGGTTCAGTCTCAAGCCGAGACTTAGTCCTCTTCCACTTGGTGATCACCTGCCACCAAGCAATTTGATAAAAAGGATTGATACACAGCCTGTATCGGGCCTTACAACAGTTTTCACAAACTGCCCAGGTTTGACAACCTCTGCCACAGTTATACGTGGGAAAACAGACAACAGCAGCAAGCTGTCCAGGTCACAAGACCTCTACCACTATCCACAGTGGGAAAAGGGGTGTAAAAGGGTTTGCTGAGGATTTACAGATCCTCCAGTGAAAGTACAGGAGTCAGTGTGTGTGTTTAATATAGCAGATAACACACACTGCTCAAAAGGTAGAATAAATCACAGAACAAGAGATGTAGAGTTTAGAAGTAGTTCTGGTGATCTCAGTGTAGCTCTTGACTCCTTTGTATTCGATCAGAAGTGAGTTTGAGTCCTCTTCTCGTTTATGTTCTAGAAACAGAGTGTCGTATGCTCCAGGTTCACAGGTAGTGAGAATGTAGTAGATGATGTTCTTCAGAGTTCTTCGTGTATGCACATAACACTTCTCTGTGTTCTTGATGGAGCTCGTTTTTGTTTTTCTTGTGTTTCTGGTACACGACGCCCTTCACTGGTTCGCATGCTCTATGTATTCGTTGTGTGTTTTTGGGCAGCGTAGTCTTCTCGTATTTATCTCCCGACAGGGGACAGAAAAGATTTCTTTTCAGCAGGTACGAGGTACGAGTTCCTGACATCCGACAACCTTTATCAGGTATTTGACAAATCATCAAAATGTATGATATGACCGTTAGATAAATTAAATAAATTAAATATAGGAAATAAAGAAGTTAAAACAGTGAGTCGAGAATGTATGTCACTATGGACTTCAACTCTGGTCTTCCAACTGTGGACTTCCAACTGTGGACTTCCAACTGTGGACTTCCAACTGTGGACTTCCTTCTGACTGCTGATTTCAAACATAAGGCTTGCTGTCTGTAGGCTTGCAATGGTAGCTTTTACTCCATGTAACTGTAGCCTTTCTAACTGTAGACTTGTAACATCAAATTTGTAGAGCTGTAACCTTTGTCAACTGTAGGCTTCGATCATCTGTAGACTTAGTAGACAGAAGCTGTCTAACTGTAACCTTGACTGTAGACTTATGACTGTAGGCTTGTTCGACTGTGAATTTGAGCAGAGAAAACTTTGGGCAGAAGTCTTGTAACTGTAACCTTCGTCTGTGAGCTTTGACAAGAGATAGCAGTAGACTCGTAACTGTAAGCTTGTATTAGTCTTCGACTGTAACCTTGTAACTGTGAACTTCGACTGTAACCTTGTAGTGACAGTTAACTGTATCTGTGACTTTGAAAATAAAACTCTGACTGTTGGCTAACAATACCAAACTTATGTAAATACTACTGTAAGCTGTTACAGTAAGGTTATGAGAGTAAGAATATGAACTGTTTAGAATAAAATACATTTAAGCATAGAATAATAAGATTAATGCAAAGGTTTAATACATCATAATCAATGTTTAAGCATGATTTGGGATTATCAAAACAGGTGATTCCAACAATCTCCCCCTTTTTGATAATCACAAATTATGTCAGTATGAAATATAGAAGTATCAGAGAGAAGTGTGCAAAACACAATATTAGCAAAATGAGCACAAAAATTAGGTATAATCCGCAAGGATTTCTCCTCTTTGTATAGGTTCATTTCTCCCTTTGAGTTTCCTATTTCTCCCCATTTCTCCCCCTATCTATTTCTCTTTATTTCTCCCCCTTTGTGATTAACAAAAAGAAAGACAGAATGAGAGAAAAGAAACATTGTATTAATAAGGAGTACAATACATGACCCAAAATGTGAATACATGATCCCTATCAAAAAAAATATAAACAGACTCAATCCTCTTCATCTGGAGGTAAGGGATCTTTTCCTTTGGAGGAAGAAGAAGGAGCAGGAGGTGAAGGATCAACAGGCTGAGGAATGGCAGCAGGAATGTTTGGAGGGGCAGCAACAGAGGCTCCTGAAGGCCGGTAGTGAGTAGCTTGCCGAGGAATCAGTGGTCTAAGGCTTCTGAGGGCATCAGCAGGAGACATTATGGCAGAACCACTGGGGTTGGAGACAGGTAGGGCAGGAGGAACTATAACAGGTGTGCAATCCACATGAAGAAAAGGTAGGAGCAGATTCCTGAAATCCATGATAATGTTTCCTCCTCTGTCCATGGCAGATAAGAAGTCATCTTTGTTTTCCAAAAATTTATCCAAAGCCGGGGTCAACTCTCGTAGCTTGCTAACTTGTTCTTTGAAAGCTTGAGTTACAGGAGGCAGCTTCATAGATTCTAGCATGAGCTTGAAGTGATTGTTCAACTGATGCTTGGTGAAAATCCGATCAAAGTAATAATCTACTTTACTTTTGATGGCCTCCTGAGAAGCAGTAGCAGCCTGCAGGTGCTCACGAACAAAACCACTGACTTCTCTTGTAGTAGCAAGAATCTGTAGGTCTGATGTGTCATTTGCACGGGCCTGAGTAAGCTCTTCTCTGAGCAGGCTTCTAAACTGCTCAAGGTCCACAGGAGAGCTAGATGAAGGAAGGGACTTGACTGAGAATGCCACTGTCTCCTTGAAAGACTGAGTCAGATTTCCAATCACCTTCTGAATGACAGCATCCTGATTGCTAAAGTGTTCTTTTACTGATTTCTTGAAAGCCTCAAATACTTCCACAAACTGCTTGACCACTTCTTTGATATATCGAATCTCACTGGCCACTTGTGTCTGAGAACTGCTCAGGGCAGTTAAAGAAGCAACTGATTGTCTGAGGGCCACTACTGCTCCAGTCCAGCTTTCAATTTGAGTGTGGCACACTTTCATTTCATCCATCACTTCTTTTATTGGACTTCCCACAACACATCCCAGAGATAGTTCTAAGGATTGTTCTACATTTTTCAGCTCATCAAAAAGACTGGTTTTCAATTCAGCAACAGACTGTCTGATGGTCTCCTTCATTTCATTCTTTAAGGATTCAAGGTCTTCCTTGGTGGCCAAATTGTCAGTCTCAAGCATTGGAAGATTGTTAGTCAGGATAACTGGATCCCTTGGTGGCTTGTCTTCCTCATCCGAATCTTCATAGTTAAGTCCAAGGACCATATATCCTGGATCTGATGACCATCCTTCTATATCATAAAGTAAAGACACTGAACCAAAATGCTCCCCCTCACTTGGAGCTTTCTCTTGAGCATTTTCCTCTATCTGTTCGGCTTTGGGTAACTCTATATTTTCTTCTGCAGTCCCAGCAGGTTCGACTGTAGTTTCCTCTGTTGGTTCAGCAGTGAGGTTAGCCTCTTTCTCTGTTGGGTCATCAACCACTTCCATGACAACAGTAGTAGAGACCACTCCTACTTCCTGGTCAGACACTGACTTGTCTGTATACCCTATCAGAGGGCTCATACTAAGTTCTTCTCCAACAGTTTCTTGATTTTCATTTAAAGCTCCAGCCTCTTCTGCTTCGACTGTATCACCCTCATCAGAGGTGTCCTTGACAAAATATTGAGATTCTTCTTCTTCTTCTGTAGTCTCAGTTTCACTGTCTCTTAGAACAGGTTCTCTACTAGGTAGTTCTTTTGGAGGGCTTGCTGCTCCAAACGTTACTGTCCTGACAGGACTGTGAGTAGTATCAGGATCACTCCCTTCATCAATTGGAGTGTTCTCTCTTGCAGAGTTACCAACTACTGCAGTCTGTTCATCATCTGAGTATACCGGTTCAGGCTCATCAGGCTTTAAGCCTGGATCTCTCCTATCTCTCGGTCTAGAGGGATGAGTAGAAGGGCTAAAAGTCTCATAGATTCTCTCCTCATCATTCACCCATGATTTCTTCCAGGGATTCCAACTGATCTTCATGAATTTGCAGATTACTTTCGAGATACATACACTGTTCTTTGCCACTATCAACTCTTCCTGACTTCCAGCTGCACCTTTCACTTTCAACATAACCGAAATGAGTTTAGCATGAAACAAGGCACATGATTTTGAGCTTGCCTTTATCATGTCCTCCATCTGAGACATCAGCAACCTACAAAGGTTGACCTTCCTTCCATGTTTTAATAAGTACATTAAGTAAATATCCTGATGCTTCAGAGTTGCAAAATCTCCTCTTCTAGGACTCAGCACATGCTGGATAAATTTAAACAGAAGCCTGTCCTCTCCATTCATTTCAGTAGCGACAATCTTCCTTACAGTGCCATTGCCTGTCAATTCTTCCAGAGCCGTCTCATGATCAAAGATTCTACTGTTTGGAGGAGCCGCTCCAGAATAGTAGTTGTAAATACCCTCATGAGGAACTCTTAAACATGCAGCCCATTCAACGGATGAAAAACTGACTTCATTGCCGTTTACTCTGGATACCAGTCTATGCAGATCATCCTCTTCCTCGAACTGTAGATATTCATAGAACTCCTTCACCAGCTTCGGGTAGTATGGTCCATTATTGTTTGCGAAGCATTCGGTCCATCCTTGATCATTAAGCACTGCCAGCACTAATGATCTGCTCGATAAAATCCATTCTTCACTTAGCTCCTTCTCAGCAACTATTTCTCTCTTAGTCAGATGTGGATTAACAGGTCTCATCGAGGCGTTCCCGGTGCCACTGGATTCGACTTGAGTCCTCTTTGGCATTGGTGCATCTTCGTTAACAGTCGGGGGTCGCTTTGTTCTGGCCATTGGAACTGAATGAGGTTTCGAGGTTCGGTTGAAGGTTTAGGGTTTAGGACTTGAGAGAGCAAGGGTCGAGATGAGTGGATTGAGATATGTTCGATGTTCTCAATTTTATCATTTAGGGATTTAGAAATAAAAGAATAAAGAAAAGAAACGGTTCGAATTCCCGCAAAAATAAAATAAGATTAAACAGCGAAACAGCCTACAGAGAGATGTAACAGTGAGGTATACCGGTGAGGTCTAACTGTGAGGTCTCAACTGTGAGGTCTAACTGTGAGGTCTAACTGTGAGGTTTAACTGTGAGGTTTCAACTGTGAGGTTTCAACTGTGAGGTTTCAACTGTGAGGTTTCAACTGTGATATAGTTAATCATACCTAACTCATGTTTGATATAACTTAATCTCTCAGAATTCAAAGGCTTTGTAAAAATATCAGCTAACTGATGTTCAGTGCCAATGAACTCAAGAGTGATATCACCTTTTTGATAATGATCCCTCAGAAAGTGATGTCTCACATCAATATGTTTTGTCCTAGCATGAGATACTGGATTTTTAGAAATGTTAATAGCACTTGTATTGTCACACCTTATAGAGACATGTTTGAATTGATATCCATAGTCTAGCAAAGTGTGTTTCATCCACAAGATTTGTGCACAACAGCTACCAGCAGCTATATACTCAGCTTCGGCAGTAGATAATGCAACAGAATTCTGCTTCTTACTACACCAAGATACTAGTGACTTGCCTAAAATGTGACATGTTCCAGAGGTTCTCTTTCTATCTAACTTGCAGCCAGCAAAATCAGCATCAGAATAACTTAATAAATCAAATGATTGTCCTTTTGGATAAAATAATCCCAAATTGGGAGTATGTTTTAGATATTTGAAAATCCTTTTAACAGCAGTCAAATGAGACTCTTTTGGATTGGCTTGAAATCGAGCACACATGCATACACTGAACATGATGTCAGGTCTACTGGCAGTAAGGTACAGTAGACTACCTATCATACCTCTGTAATTGGTTTGATCCACTGGTTCACCAGTTTCATCACTGTCCAACTTGCAAGTGGTGCTCATAGGTGTGTCACTGCCTTTGGTGCCATCCAAAGAAAAACGTTTTAGAAGATCTTTAATATATTTACTTTGGTTTAAAATAATACCATTTTTATTTTGAAAGATCTGAAATCCAAGGAAAAATTTGAGTTCTCCCATTAAACTCATTTCAAACTCATTTTGCATTATTTTTGAAAAATCAACACATAAAGAATTTTTTGAAGATCCAAAAATAATATCATCCACATAAATTTGAACTATTAATACATCTTTAGAAATCCATTTAATGAAAAGAGTAGGATCAGCTATCCCTTTAGTAAATCCTTTTGAAATAAGAAAAGAGCTGAGCCTATCCTACCAAGCTCTTGGAGCTTGCTTTAAACCATATAAAGCATTAGATAGTTTAAAAACATGATTAGAAAAATGGGGATTTGTAAAACCAGGAGGTTGTTCCACAAATACATCCTCAATTATATATCCATTTAGAAAAGCACTTTTAACATCCATTTGATATAGCTTGAAATTCAGATGAGCAGCATAAGCAAGTAATATCCTAATGGCCTCTAGTCTAGCCACGGGTGCAAAGGTTTCCTCATAGTCTATTCCTTCTTCCTGACTATACCCTTGTGCGACTAGCCTAGCTTTGTTTCTGATTATGTTACCAAACTCATCAACTTTGTTTCTAAACACCCATTTTGTGCCTATGGTAAGAGTGTCTTTAGGTCTTTCCACTAATTCCCAAACTTTGTTTCTTTCAAACTGATTTAGTTCTTCTTGCATAGCCATTACCCAGAATTCATCACTGATAGCATCATTGACATTTTTGGGTTCAAGCTGTGAAAGAAAAGCTTGATGTTCAACCTGATTTCTTAGAGAAGCTCTAGTTTGTGTTCCTCTATCAAGATTACCAACAACAACATCTAAAGGATGATTCTTTAGAATCCTAGTTGATTTGGTAAAGGTTGGACTAGAGATTTCAGGTTCATCTATAGGTTCGGGTTCCACAGAGGAAGATTCTGGAAAAAGTCCAGAACTGGATGTTTTTATTACAGGTTCTTTAGATTTGTCATTTAGGTCTAGAACAGATAAGTCTTCTTCAACATCTTCAAGAGAAGTTTTAGGCTCATGTGGATCAGTCTCATCAAACTTGATGTGAACAGATTCTTCCACACATTTGGTTTTCTTATTGAACACTCTATAAGCTTTACTAGACATAGATTAACCCAGGAAAATTCCTTCATCGCTTTTTGGAGCAAATTTATCAAGGTTATCTTTAGTATTCAGAATAAAGACTTTGCAACCAAAAACTCTAAAGTAATTAACCTTAGGCTTTCTATTATTCCACAACTCATAAGGGGTTTTCTTAAGAACCGGTCTAATCAAGACTCTATTAATAACATAGCAGGCTGTATTTACAGCTTCAGCCCAAAAGTAAACAGGCAGGTCATATTCATTAAGCATAGTTCTAGCAATTTCTTGCAGGGTTCTGTTTCTTCTTTCCACTACACCATTCTGTTGGGGTGTCCTAGGAGCAGAAAAATTATGAGAATAGCCATTGAGTGAGCAGTAAGATTCAAATTCTTGATTCTCAAACTCACGGCCATGATCACTTCTTAGGGTCTTAATCTTAAGTCCACTAAGATTTTCTACAGACTTAGAGTATTTAACAAAGGAAGAGCAAGCTTCACTTTTGTGAGCTAGAAAGTATACCCAAGTATATCTAGAAAAGTCATCTACAAGAACATAGACATAGTGCTTCCCATTTAGACTTGAAATTCTTGATGGTCCAAACAAATCCATGTGAACCAGTTCAAGTGGTTGAGAAGTTGAAACTTCTTTCTTTGGTTTAAAAGAAACTTTGTGTTGTTTTCCCTTTTGACAGGGATTACACACTTTGTCATTTGGGAATTCAAGCTTAGGTAGGTCTCTAACTAGGTGTTTCTTAGAGAGTTTTCTAAGTGAGTGAATGTTGCAGTGTCCTAATCTCCTATGCCACAGCCAAGACTCTTTATGAAAAGCATTTAAGCAAGTAACATTATGTTTAGCTAAAGTGTTTAAGTCAACAGCATAAACATTTTCATTTCTTGAGGCAGAAAATATTAAAGCATTTTTGGAATTATAAACATCACAAGAATTGTTTTCAAACTTGACATTAAAGCCATCATCACATAATTGAGAAATGCTAAGTAGGTTGTACTTAAGTCCATCAACAAATAAAACTTTGGAAATTAATACTGAGTCAGTGTTACCAATCTGGCCTAGGCCGATGATTTTTCCTTTTGAGTTATCACCAAAAGTGACATATCCTCCATCAACCTTTATTAAGCTTTTGAAGCAGGAATAGTCCCCAGACATGTGTCTTGAACATCCACTGTCTAAGTACCATACCTTCTTGTAATTGCTTTTCAAACAGATTTCCTACAAAACAGATTAGACAAGAAATGACTTTGGTACCCAGATTTTCTTGGGTCCAGATATGTTAGCAATCAAGGATTTAGGTACCCAGATTTGTTTTATGGGTCCCATACAATTAATAGATGCAACAGATTTAGAGAGATATACTTTACTTGATCGACAACTATTTAAATAACCAGTTGAGGCATACGAATTTCCAAAACTGGAACTAGCAGGATTTTTTCCAGACTTGGAAATGAATCGGGTTTTAGTAAACTGTCTTTGTCCAGGTTGGTATCCCAATCCAGTAGCATACTTAGGTGCAACTTGCTTTCCTAGCAGTTGAGTTAGAGTATCTTTTCCATTTGTGAATGTTTCTAAGTCCTTTCTAAGTTGTTCATTAGATAGTTTCAGTTCTGTATTCTCCTTTAATAATTGAACATTTTTCTCTTTTTCTACATCAAGTGCAGACTTGACACTTGCAGTAAGAGCATGCTGTTTCTTTAAAGACTTATATTTATCCTTTAGTTCATTACACGTTTCTTCCAGCATATTACAGTATTCAGTCAATTCATCTTTAGACATATTTTCAGAATCAGAACCAGATTCTGCTTCACCTTCAGAATAATAAGAGTTTAGAGTGGGAGTGTCTAGGGTTACCTCAGATGTGTTTGTCATGAAACACATATTAGCACGATTTCTTTCAGAATCACTGGACTCTGATTCACTTGTGCTGTCTTCTGAAGCACTCCAGGTGGCCTTCATAGCTTTCTTATAATTCTTGTCCTTGTACTCATATCTCTTCTTGAATTTTAACTTAGGACAGTCAGCTTTGATGTGTCCTTTCCTTTTACATTCATAGCAAACTATGTCTTCTTCTTTATCAGTTTTCTTCCAATCTTTCTTCCACTTACCTTGTCTATCATACTTACCCTTGTAGTTTGGTTTTCTGAAGAACTTCTTCTTCCTATAGAACTTCTTGAATCTCCTTGCTATTTGTGCCATCTCGGCATCACTGTCAGAATCTAAGTCTTCACTAGATGAGCTTTCAGTTGGTATATGCACTTTCTCCTTGTCTTTGCTCTTTGATGCAGTAGACTTAAAAGCTACAGATTTTCGTTTTGGTTCCTCATCTTCCTCTTTATTCACCTTTAGCTCTTCTTCGTACATCATCAGCTTACCAATTAGCTCCTTGACAGGCAAAGTTCCAATGTCACAGGATTCTCTAATTGAAACGGATGTGCCTCTCCATCTGTCAGGCAGACATCTCAATAATCTCATGATTTGCTCCTTTGCTGGAACAATCTTCCCGAGTGAGCTCATTGTGTTGACTATCTCATTAAACCTGAGATACATATCAGAAATAGGTTCATCAGCTTTCATCTTAAAGTTATCATATTTGATAGTATAAGTATTTAACCGCATTTCCTTGACATTAGTTGTTCCTTCATGAGAAACAGCTAAGGTGTCCCAGATTTCAAAAGCAGTTTTACATGCAGAAATTCTATTGAACTCCTCATCTCCTAGAGCACAGTAGAGAGCATTCACAGCCTTACAATTATTATTGTAAGCTACCTTAGTAGGTTCATCCCAAGTTATTCTTTCAGTTTCTGGAATCTTGTATTGAGACTCTATAGCAGTCCAAATATCAAAACCCATACTTTCCAAATGAATTTTCATTTTGAGCTTCCATTGGGCATAATTCACACCATTAAAGAAGGGTGGCCTGTTAGTAGCAGCACCTTCTAGTCTATTATCCATAAGGAAATTCTAGAAAATATTTTAAAGAGATAAAATTTAGAACTAACAGAAATTTAAGATCTTTTAGATAAAACTACAATCACAGTTTAAAAACAGAGAGTTAAAATAAAACTTTGAGCAAGTATAACAGAGCTAAACACAACCTCTGATACCAAATGTTGGTCGGAGTGGACACTCAAGAGGGGGGGTGAATTGAGTTCTAATTAAAATTTCTGTTAAAAACAATTTCTATTAAAATCCCCCAATTTCAAAAACAAATTAAACTATAGTGAATTTATATAGATTATGAAGGTTCAATTAATTTCTCAAAGATTGATTAATTCTCAGTTAACTTAATCTTATGATTAAATTAACCTTTGAAACTAACTTACTGATTTATAACAAATATAAACACTTGCTAATTTAATTTTCAAAGTAGCTTTGAAGATAGATTGTATTTCAAAGTAGTAGCAGCGGAATATGAAATTAAATATGTATAGTATGGATATAGAGTATAACTACAAACACAGTGAATTAACCAAGAGGTTCAGTCTCAAGCCGAGACTTAGTCCTCTTCCACTTGGTGATCACCTGCCACCAAGCAATTTGATAAAAAGGATTGATACACAGCCTGTATCGGGCCTTACAACAGTTTTCACAAACTGCCCAGGTTTGACAACCTCTGCCACAGTTATACGTGGGAAAACAGACAACAGCAGCAAGCTGTCCAGGTCACAAGACCTCTACCACTATCCACAGTGGGAAAAGGGGTGTAAAAGGGTTTGCTGAGGATTTACAGATCCTCCAGTGAAAGTACAGGAGTCAGTGTGTGTGTTTAATATAGCAGATAACACACACTGCTCAAAAGGTAGAATAAATCACAGAACAAGAGATGTAGAGTTTAGAAGTAGTTCTGGTGATCTCAGTGTAGCTCTTGACTCCTTTGTATTCGATCAGAAGTGAGTTTGAGTCCTCTTCTCGTTTCTGTTCTAGAAACAGAGTGTCGTATGCTCCAGGTTCACAGGTAGTGAGAATGTAGTAGATGATGTTCTTCAGAGTTCTTCGTGTATGCACATAACACTTCTCTGTGTTCTTGATGGAGCTCGTTTTTGTTTTTCTTGTGTTTCTGGTACACGACGCCCTTCACTGGTTCGCATGCTCTATGTATTCGTTGTGTGTTTTTGGGCAGCGTAGTCTTCTCGTATTTATCTCCCGACAGGGGACAGAAAAGATTTCTTTTCAGCAGGTACGAGGTACGAGTTCCTGACATCCGACAACCTTTATCAGGTATTTGACAAATCATCAAAATGTATGATATGACCGTTAGATAAATTAAATAAATTAAATATAGGAAATAAAGAAGTTAAAACAGTGAGTCGAGAATGTATGTCACTATGGACTTCAACTCTGGTCTTCCAACTGTGGACTTCCAACTGTGGACTTCCAACTGTGGACTTCCAACTGTGGACTTCCTTCTGACTGCTGATTTCAAACAGAAGGCTTGCTGTCTGTAGGATTGCAATGGTAGATTTTACTCCATGTAACTGTAGCCTTTCTAACTGTAGACTTGTAACATCAAATTTGTAGAGCTGTAACCTTTGTCAACTGTAGGCTTCGATCATCTGTAGACTTAGTAGACAGAAGCTGTCTAACTGTAACCTTGACTGTAGACTTATGACTGTAGGCTTGTTCGACTGTGAATTTGAGCAGAGAAAACTTTGGGCAGAAGTCTTGTAACTGTAACCTTCGTCTGTGAGCTTTGACAAGAGATAGCAGTAGACTCGTAACTGTAAGCTTGTATTAGTCTTCGACTGTAACCTTGTAACTGTGAACTTCGACTGTAACCTTGTAGTGACAGTTAACTGTATCTGTGACTTTGAAAATAAAACTCTGACTGTTGGCTAACAATACCAAACTTATGTAAATACTACTGTAAGCTGTTACAGTAAGGTTATGAGAGTAAGAATATGAACTGTTTAGAATAAAATACATTTAAGCATAGAATAATAAGATTAATGCAAAGGTTTAATACATCATAATCAATGTTTAAGCATGATTTGGGATTATCAAAACAGGTGATTCCAACAATATTTATCTTTATAATTATTTTTAATTCATATATATCACACTAATAAACACTAAATAAGATCATTATTATTATATTATAAGGATATTATAACAAAACCAACTCATAATCATCCATTAATCATGGTAGGTATATGTTTCGGTCGGTTTAACCACCTACTTGAAAAATAGTATCAATTTATATCATGGATGAATATGAGAACATATTTACTAGTATAATATAATATATTTTGGTTCCAATCGTAGTGGAGCACTTATTGAGGATGATACCAACTCAATAATGGTTGGATTCAATGGAGAAATATTATATTTTACAATATGTAAACATCATGATAAAAGAAATATTTCTAAATAATATTAATAAATAAGATCACTAAAATAAAGGTAAGATACTTTTAACATTAAATTTGTTGTTAATTTAAATATATCAGAAGTAATATTACCTTGTTATTGAGATATTTCTTAGATTATGATGTTGAACATCTAAACCCATTTTCCATCAAATCTCATTGCTTTTATAGGATCTAAGTGTAGAATCCGTCTAATAGTGATCTACGCAGGATCCTATAATCTCCAAATAATGATAATGGATTGGTGGTTGCTATCACAGTGGATCAATCATCTTGTAGTGTTTTTCTTGATCATTGTGACTATTTATTTAGGCTCGAAGAATCATCCTTACACTCTTATTATTAATATAATGAATTAGGAAAGAGACTATATATAGAATTCTTCATTCTTGAAAGTGTACTCTAGATATAATTGTACATAAAAATTATTAATTTCAATCAATCTCTATAAAAATAGATATATTCGTATATTTATAGGGATATGATTAGGGGTAAAATATTATTTAATTTCACAAAAATACATAAATAACATATTAAACCATATATAATGCCATTAAATGTATTATTATTATTATTATTATCTCATGGAATGTATTGGATGATATAATGATAAATATTATTTGTCCGTTTTGAAAATTAATATTTATCATCACATGTGATCTTGGTCTATTAGTTCTCCTTGAAACTTGTCGAATACCTGAATAAATATTTATTCATTCAATAAATATATAAATATTTTATATATCTACATAATTAAATAATTAATTTAAAATAAATATTTATTTAATTTATGCTCTCAAAAAATCTTGAAAAAAATTATTCATAGGACTTGAGAATAATATGTATTCCCATTATTAAATTCAAATATAATTTAATTGAGATAATAGAAATAATTATTGTGTCACCCTATAGGATTATTTCTTATTTCTATTAGGTGTTATTTTCTAAATTCTAAGATTACTATCTAGAGATGGGTTAAAGAACCCAAGATAAATAAGTTAATGTCATAATGTTGACAACTACATACATGTGCTCATTTTGAAATATATGGACTTTGTCCTAATATATCATCAACCTAATAGAACACCCACATTATAAAACTATATGCTTGATACTTCTTTCTTTGAATATATAAAATAAACTCATAGTTACACCATGTCCATATAATTTGATGTGGTAGTTCTTTTTCAATAAAAGGGACATGATATCAACTTCCATAAATATGTTAGGGACAAATCCTTCCTCAAATTATTCATTAATAGCATGTCATTTATGATGCACCCAATATATCATACTTCACACAAACATATGGTATCACAATTTTGATCAGTAAATCTAAGTGTGTGAGTCATGACATGAACTAATAATAATATTAAAGTCCAAGGACTATTACACACACTTGCATAAAATAATATCTAATGATACATATACGTGATAAATTTCTACAAGCGAGTTTGTTCTTATAATATCCTTTTATAGAGATTATTATGTATGAAATTCATGAGATAAATTCCCATCTTCCTATGAGTACTCAAACCTAATTATCAACATGCTATGTTCCTAATAATATAATTTTATCTAACAATAGATATATGTTAAGAACACCACCATGGAATTTCAAGGTTCTCATCATAGTGTGGAACTGCTGTGACATTTCCAATGTGATAGATACTCAATGATAATATTAAATTAAAGTAAAATATAACTATGAATGATATGTATTAATATTTTTTAAATTAATATTCAATTCTGTGAATAAACATGTAATCCAAAGTAAAAATAGTTGGTTCTATAACACCAACTCCAATAGACTCCCACATGGAATAGAGCCGACTACCAAAAAAATTAGTCCACTGGACCACACATGTCGATCATATTTCTATCCAGTTAAGGTTTTATTTAAGGGTTCCACCATGTTGTATTATATAGATATTATTCTCACTACAACTTCACCTCTATGAGAAAAATCCTTCAAGAGATGATATTTTATAAGTATGTTCTTTATCCACTGATGCGACCTTATATCATTTTCAAGATCCACCATTATTGTATTGTCATAATAGAGTGTTATAGATTCTTTACTACTAGGTACCATGTCAAGGCCTTATATGACATCATGTATCCAAACTAATTCTTTAGCAGCCTCAAAAGCTACAATATACTCAAAATCTTCTATAGAATCTATGACCATGGCCTTCTTTGTGCTCTTCTCTATCACAGCACCTCCATTGAGAGTGAAGATGTATCCAAAATGTGATTTTAGATAATCTTGATTTTTCTAGAAACTACCATCTATATATATTCTGATTAATAGCCCCTAATATCCTCTATAGTCCGGTAACATGTCCATAATTCACATTAGATACTTAAGGATGGTCTTAAATATTATCTAATGGTTTCCACCTAGGACTTCTTAATATCTTCCCACCATGATTAAGGCATAGGTTAAATATATCCTAGTACATATAATAACATACATGACTGGCCCAATAGTCGATTCATATAGAATCCTTACCATCCTATATCTCTCCTCATGTGTCTAAGGACTCATTTTATTAGAAATATAAATTCCATGTGACACTGGAAACAATCCCTTCTTGGATCATTCCATACAAATATATTTTCAGTATTTTTTCAATATATATAATTTGACTTAGATTGATCAGTATCTTAGATCAAACATAATTTATATTGATCCCAAGAATATATACTTCTCCACCTAAGACCTTTATTTAGAATTATGTGTTCTATAAGGATTTTATAGACTATAAGACTGGAATTTTGTTTCCAATAAGACTTATGTCATTGGAATAAAATATAAAGAAAACAGTGGCACTCCCACTAAATGATTTACAGAAAGAAGTCTTATATTCATTATTTAGGAAACTAAATTCCATTATGGCTTCATCAAACTTTATATTCCATGACATGGGTGTTTTATTTAATCTATAAATGGAACTCTATAATTTTCATACATTTTTGGAATCATTTGGAGTCACAAATCCTTTGGGTTGTGTAATATAGACATCTTCCTAAAGTTTCAAATTAAGTAAGATTAGTTTTACATCTATTTTATAAATATCATAATCATGGTAAGCTGCTATGGGTATTGTAATTATAATGGATTTCAGTATAACAACTGGTGAAAAGTATTCATCAAAGTCTATGCCTTGGTGTTTTTTGAACCCTTTTGTAATCATTCATTCATTATAAGTACTAGCTTATCTATATATGTCTACTTTCTTATTAAATACACAATTATAACCAAAGGGATTTACATCTACTAAAGAATCTACCAAAATACATACTTAGTTTTAATACATGTAATCCACTTAATAATTCATATATTCTTGACACTTGTTATGTTTTGTGCCACTTATTTCTTCCTTGTAGGTTACAAAATTATTATTATCCACTAATACTGAGTCTCCATCCTTAGGGACTAGAAAAATATATATTTCTAGGTATCAAATATCTCTTGTACTCCTATGAAGTACTTGTGTCTCCATAACATCTTATTCCATAGGGACTTGTGAAATTTGTCCCTATGTCAACTCTTGTGTACCTTGATCCCAGACTTTATAAATGTTTATCTCACTCCCAATATCACTTTTAGAAAGGTTATCCCTCTTAAGGAATATGGAATTTCGTTCCATAGTTTCTTTTTTTATAAGGGTTATTATAGTTAATATCTCTTTGTATGCTTGGGGTATCCTAAAAATTTACACTTTATGCATTGGGGTGAAATTGTGTTGCCTGAAGAGGCCTTAAAAATGATTCAAATCCACACACATGTAAGTAAGACAACATAGGTTTTTTTCCACTCACAAATTGGTATGGAATACCATCTTACTATTTAGTTGGGACCTGATTTATTATTTTGGATATTTTCTATAATGTGTATCCCCAAAAGGATAATGAAATGTTTTTATGGCTCATCAATGATCTCCCCATGCCCAATAGATTTTGGTTCCTCCTTTCACTTACATTGTTCCATTATGGTGTATAAGTTAGTGTGAGTTGGGATAGAATCCCAGACTCCTATAAGTAATCAATGAATACTTTATTAATATTTTATCATACATGATCTAATAAAAATTTCTTAATCTTTTTACCAAGATAGTTCTCAACATAATTCATATATTCCTAGAACATTTTAGAGAAATCCAAATTATACCTCATGAGGTAGACATATCCATATCTAATAAAATCACCAGAAAAATTTATGATTTATCAGTACCCACCCCTTTCTTCAACTAGAACTATTCCACACACATCAGTATGAAATAATTCAAGAATACCTTTGGCCCTTTCACCTTTTCTAGTAAATATTTTTTTATTCATTTTTCCTTATAAACATGTAGTACATACATCAAATGGTTTTACTTCAAATTAATCCAAATATCCTTCTTGATGTAATTAGGTTAACTACTTTTTATTGACATGACCTAGTTGTTGGTGCCATAGTTGGGTGCACTATGAGACATGTGAACTAGTTTCCTTATCAATTTCCATTACTTGATTTTCATAATTCAGTAGATAAATATCATTATTTAAATATTTATTACCATAACATATTATTTAATTATAAAAGAAGAAACATTTATTACCAAATTTGATAATAAATCCATATGTATCAAGTCTTTATACATCTATAATATTGTTGGTGAATGAAGGAACATAATAACAATCTTTTAAAACCAAGATAATTCCAATCAGAAATGTGAGGTTTTAGTCTCCAATAGCCAAAAAACATGTATGGCTCTATTGGATACTCATAGATCTATTACACAGCATGAAATATTATATAATATACTTGTTTCATGTATTTGAATATAAATTTTATCACTACATGTTGTGTCTAATAAAATATTTGTAAAAGTTAATAAATTTCACATGATAAAAAATGCACCTAAAGCTTCCCCATCTTTCTTTTCCTAGGTGTAGTTTTCATTCCATTGGACCTTCTTACCACATGCGAAACAATTAGCATTATGCTACCTTGAATGTCCCTTAATCCTTATCTTCTTTCAAGGGAATTATGAAGAAGATTTTGACTTACAGAACTTTTTCTAGACTTTCCTTTTATTTTCCATAAGGATATATGGTTTTAACACGTCATATCCTTATCAAATTTAAAAAATGGAGTGAGAATATCTAAAGGAGAATTTTCAAAGTTGTTAATATTGAAATTAGAAAAACAAATATAGAGAATATATAATGGAAAATGAAATAATGATATTAATGTATAATTATTTAGGAATTTTAAAACCAAGAACCTCTAGGAACTCAATATAGACAATGATTTTGACTACATGAGACCCAGATGAAACCCCTTATCCATGTTTTATCTAAAATAGTTCCTTGGATATCTCAAATTATTCATATCCTTATCACTCCTGATAAAGACCATGAATATTCTAGAGCATGCTATAAGAATACATGTATTCATGTGACTTCATGAGCTTATTAGACATTGATGAAATCATTAAAAACTTAATTCCAACCACATCAATCAAGTTTTTATAAAGAATAAAAAATCATCACCACTCAACTCCTTTACATGTGGATTAGGTGGAAAATATTTTAGAATGTAAGACTTTAGTTCATGGATCAACATTACTCGTAGGTGTCTGAACTATTCCTATAAGTTACTACTAGTTATAAGATGTTCTTTCTACAAAATTGATTGTAAGTATATGGTTTTTGATGATGTTTTTGATATTATACAATTTAAAAGAGAATATTATTATCACTTGAATTGATTACAATTTATATAAGACATAATAATATTTTAATTTTATTAAGTATCCCACTATTTTATCAATTCTCAATGGCCCACACCATTGAACTCGGAATGTCACATCACTTTATACATTATAGTATCAAGGATCCATATTCACCTTTTCATAACCCAAGAAATAAATTGGTCAATTATTTTAAGGAATTTAGGTAGGAAATAAATTTTCAACTATGGGCTCATAAATCATGGATCTATTGAGTGCACTCACCAAACCAAAAACCCTTTCTTATACTTCCTCAACACTTGACTCTATGATATATCATGTCTTGTGATGGATACTTATCTTGATGTCAATTGGTTAATTTGTCCCAAAACATTCATAATAACACCTTGATAAAAGTAAGTCTCCTAGTGAGGTTTGTTAAAACACATAGTTATATTGTTTCATACATAATCAATTAATGGGGGGCTTGGTCTAATATAATATATTGATGAGAGAATTTTTAAATTTATTATGCATAAAATTTTCTTTTTATATCCTTTATATTTATTATTGATATAAAGTGGATTTTTATTTAGGGATTAACCATGTTTCAATAAAATATTTAAACATGACCCATTTATTTTATTTCCATATTTTCATATTAATTCATTTATTTATGTTATATCAATAGGGACCTAGAATTAAAAATTACATAATATAGTGTATTTGTACTATAATTATCTTTCTTACATTTCAAAGACCTATAGTGTTTAGAGTTTTAGATAATTAAGTCATAAATCTTACATAACAAACCCATATATTACAAAGTAGACATTTCTAGTCAACATCCCTTTTTATCAAAATATAAAAATTTTAAAAGGAAGCATTTTTTCTTTTCCTTAAAAATATTCTTGACTTCCAACTTTACTTATTTTTTTTCTTACCCCTCCTTAAACCCTGTGATAAACATTTAAAATTATGGGATGAGAACACACAAAATCATAAAGGGACATAAAATAAGGAAATATTTTAGTCTAATAAAAAACATATAAACTCATAATATGTTTAACTTATTCACAATATTCATTTACCGCATGATATAAATCATATCCATATAAAACACACGCACTTTTTTCTCAAAAAAACCTTTAAAATCCATAGAAAAAAATAGAAACCATTTTATGATATATAGAGCATCATATTCACACCTTATGTTAAAATAATTTCATAAATAACCAGAACTAGATTAAATACATAGGAGAAAACACCTTGGATATCTCCCTCCTTCCTTCCATTTAAGACAAAAAAACCTTACCTAGTGTTTTGGAGAGCTGTAATGGGGCTTACCCATAATATAAGCTATATCAGGCTCACTCATAGTATAATATGTCTCAAGATCAACCATCATAACATATAATGATCTTATGCCATATCATTCCTAAAATTTTTAATTCTTTCACCTTTTCACAATAAAACCCTTGAATAACTCTTTTTAACCCATATACAAAACACTTTCAAATATTGAAATATTCTTTCCTTTTAAAAACCCATTTTTGAAAATAAAATAACTAGAAGAAGTTAAAGAGTGTTTTTGTTTGTATAAAAATGAAATATTATACAAATATAAAAACATAAGTATTGGTTATTATGCTATGAAAATCTATTGATGTTGTATATGATAAAATAGAATAGTAATTTTTCCTTTTGTAAAGAAAGTCAAAACATTCTTTATAAAATAAATAAAAAATTTTGTTTTAAAAACCTTTGAAAGAAATAAAAAATAGAAATAACATGTAATTTATAATTATTTAATTTACATATAAATACATATATAAAATAATTTTAATAATATAAATATGGGAGATAAAGATTTAGAAATTAAAATTTTAAATCATTTAAAATGAGGTTTTAAGTTAAAGTTTTCTTTACCTACAGTCTGAATCATCACATATTTTATTTATATTCTTAGATAATACAATTATATTAATTTTATACTATATTAATAACCTTTTTAAAGTTTATTATTCATTTTATTTTATTTTTTATATATTATATTCATTTACTTAATCATTTAGGTTCATGCCAGATGTTTTGACATTATTTAGCTCATATATCAAAAATGACCTTGATATATTGACTATGGTCAAATATTTAATTATTAAATCATCTAAATAGTAACTATTAAATAATTATATTTTTTATACATCAATTATACCTATAAAATAAATAATGAATTATAGTAATGAAAACTGAATTATGTTAAAATCATGGAGATAGTAGGTTGTACGTACGCATGAGTAACATTTTAATTTTACAAATAGCATGAGGAAAATAAGGTAAGTATCATTTTATATTTTCCAAAATGATGATAAAATTACAAATATTATATTATATCTATAAATATACTTATATATATCATCCAAATTATGTAGTTATGAAAAAAAATTACATTGCTTCGTGGAGGTGTTAATCCACACATATTCACAAACGACATTATAATTTTTAAATAGATATAAAGGTAATAAAAATATATGATATAATATATTTAAATAATTTTAATGATTTCATTAATATCATACATATAAATTAAATCCACCATTATAACCATCTGTGAGATGCGGTGATGGAAAATGAATTATATCTGTTCATAAGGCAGTAGTCCTTCGTACACATGAACAATAGTTTCATTTCCCATTTGATGGAAGAGAATATGGATATAAGTTATTAAATTAACATTAAAACATATAAGTATATGTAAGATACGTTTTTTATTATTTCATCATGTTTTTAGATTATTTTAATTAGGTGGAATAATAAATAAAATGAAAAATCTTAGTTAAGAATTGTACCTCTTCTCCGGACAACCTCTCTAGGTTTATACCTAAAGACTTAGTTGTATGGTTCTATAATCAAAAAAGAGACTATGTTCCATTTTAATAGATTTTAGGAAGATATTATTTTAGGTATTTTATGGACCAAAATTCTCTTAAAGTGTGGAAAGGAGATGAGAGGGTGTATCCTTTTATAAGTGGGGGAGAGGATACACTTGTATTTTTTAAAAATATTAAAATATATTAATGTATTACTCAAAATAGATGGATAAAAAATGGACCCTTTATGAATATTATATGATACATGGTCTTAATATTTCCATATTATAGAATTTATAAATGTTTTTAGGTTATTTTAACCCATATCTCTTTAGTTTAACTCTTCTATAATCTTGTTTTAACATTAATTGTGGTGATAATTTTTTACTAGTTTTACTATTCATTTTGACAAAAAATTAAGTGGAAATTATTAAATAATATTAATTATTGTGATTAAAAATATTTAATATATTTTATAAAATTCAATTAATATAATTTGTGGAATTTAATTTAAAATTAATCCCACAAAACATGATGAAAAATAGTTTTCTAGATAAATGTCTTCTAAGTATAAAAATGTTTTTAAACCAAATTCAAGTATAAAATTCATTAAAAATACCATAATTATATTATTAGTAAAATAATTTTATATGAAATGGTTTATAATTTTGCATCATATAATTCAAAATTAACACCACACAAAAAACATAAATATTATGATGCATGTATAATTTATTATGTTAAGTATTTAGTATGTAATGATCATACATCATTTGTAACATCAAATATTACACGGAATTAATGAAGCATTTAATCTTATATAAAATATAAAAAACATTGTGTACTATTAATTTAAGGACCCATGGAACTCAGAATGATGAGGTTTAATGGTGTAATTAATTTAATTTAATAATTTCTGGTAAATAGGTAAAGTACACATTGTGTGAAATTTTTCCACATGGCGTGTACTCCACTTCACTAAATATCCACAGTACACACCTAGAGACTTGGTGTGCACTTATTTAGTACATTTATGAAGTACATGGTGTGAATAAAGGATACATAGTGTGTACTTAATGTTACATGGATTCCATCCTATACATATCACATATTAAATTCATGTTGTTTATTAATTACATGACTTTTCATTACCCCATGTTTTCCTTATTGAAAACACATGGACTACACAGTGTGTAGGAAATCCACAATGCATGTAGTCTAGAAAAGCTGTGTGAAACACTGGTTGGTCAACATGTGGTGCATTTAATTCACATTGAATGTGTTCATTAAATGAAGACCCAAAATCCATGATGTTTTCTTGGTACAATGAATAAGGGTGCATGAGTTGTGAAAAAAGTAGTACACATTGTTTTACCTTGTATTATCTATCCATAATTCTTGGAACCTATGTATGGTTTCTTCATATGTGTTCCTCATTAATTATTAACTGATCTGGGTAATATGAGTGAGAAATGAAGAGGATAAAGAATATATTTTTATGATGGATCCATAAAAAATTAAAACTTAAAATAAAATTTAACTTTTAAAAGTCTAATGGTCATAAAATAAATTTGAATGTGACACCTCTGATACCACTTGTTGGTTCTAAGAAAAGTGGAAGAACTTATCTATGCTTATCCCAACTTAGAAATTATTGGATTCTATGGATAAATTTCATATTGTACATGATGTAAACATCATTACTAATGAAATATTTCCAAAAAATGTTGAAAAATGAGGTCTCCAAAATAAAGATAATATCCTTTTCATGCTAAATTTATAAGTAATTTAAATAGATTAGAAGAAAGAATACTTTATTCTTGATATCTTGCTTTGATGAAGATATTGATAATCCCAAACCTTTTTCATTCAACCATTTTTACTTTTATAAGATCCAATTATAGATTACCTCTAATAGTGATCCACATATGCGTTATTGATCTACAAAAAACTCTGATGGATTTTCGGGTGGTAGCGCAGTGGATCAATCATTATACGGTGTTCGTCATGATTATTTTCATGATTCATTCAGGCTTTAAGAATCATAATTGAACTATAATTATTGATATTATGAAGGATTAAGTAAAATTTTTAGATCATTATTCGTTCTTGAGAGGTATCTTTAGATATAATTGTGTACACCCAGTTTTACTTGTGATCAATCTCTAAATAATATACATTGTCTTCTATTTATAGAGATAGGGTCAGGTTAATTTTTTTTTAAATTTCAAATTGGCCCTTGAATAACATATTAAACCTTATATGACCCTATTTAATGTATTATTATTATTATTATTATTATTATTATTATTTTCTCATGGTGTACACTAGTTGGCACAAGGATAAATATTATTTTACCAGATTAAAAATTAATATTTATCACCAAACATGATCTTGGTTTATTAGTCCTCCTCAGTATTTATCAAATAACTTAATAAATATTTATTAATTACATAACTAAATAAATATTTATATATTCATATAATTAAATAACTATGTTGTGAAAAAATATTTAATTAATTTGTGTGATCAATAAATATTGAAAAAAAAAATTATTCGTTGGACTTGAGAATAATATTTATTCCAATAATTAAATTTAAATAGAATTTAATTAAGATTAATGGAAACACTTAGTGTGTGGCCCTATACGATTCACTTTAGTGTTATGAGGGTTTTCCTAAAGACCAAGACTACTATATAGTAATGGGTCAAAACACCCAAGAGAAATAAGTTAATGTCATAATTTCAACAACCACATAATATTGGTAACTATGTAATATAAGGCCTTTTACACAATATATCATAAATTATGTTCCAAACTCATGTTATCAACTTATATGATTGATACATAATTATTTGAATATATGAAATAAACACATTGTTACACCATTGACATATAATTTAATATGACAGTTCTATTTCAATCAAAGGGTCAAGATATCAAATTTCATAAATATGGAAGGGAAAATTCCTTCCTAAAATTATTCATTGATAACCTGTAATTTATGATGCACCCAACATACCCTAGTTCCTGTGAACATATGGAGTCGTGGTTTTAATCTGTAAATATAAGTGTGCGAGTCATGACATGAATTATTAATAATATTAAAGTATAAAGACCATTACACACACTCACAGAAATGAATATCTAATGACATGTAAACATGTGTAATTTATACTATCAGTTTTATTATCATAATCTCAAATCTTAGAGATTACCAAGTGAAAACTTCATGAGATAAATTCTCATATACTTACATGTACTCACACCTTATAGTGAACATACTATGTACCCCTTCATTAAAGTTTATCAGAACATAGAAATATATTTAACAATATAGTCTTATAATTTCAAGGTTCACATCATAGTAGGTAACTTCTATGACTTTTTAAATTCAATAGCTACTCTAGGAAGTTAATATATTAATGTCCTACAGAACTATTAATGACATATAATAAGAGTTTTTTAATTAATATTCACTTCATTGAATATACATGCATTCCAAAGTAAAAAAAATTGGTTCTATAATGATAAATCCAATAATATATATATATATAATATTTCTTTAGTAAGGTTATATGAGCATTTAACTCATTAATTTAGAAAATGCCTTTTATTTGTTAAAAATCACATAAACTTGATCATCTCTAATTTCATCTTCATGGTATATAACCAAAACTATTATGGAATGAAATTAAACCTTTATAAATATCATTGAACATCTATTCTATTACCTTTAATTATTCTCGAACGAAGAAAATTATAATAAGAATGAATAATAACACTATTTTTTATGAAACTATTTCAATGAAATAAAGATTACTTACACCTGGTATTGAAAATAGATGTAAAATATATATTATTTATATGTATATAATAATTTTTATTGAGTATTATAAATTTTTATAGTTATTAATAAGGTTATTGGGTATGTATTTAATGAACCTAATTTAATTTTTCATTATTTTTTGTGCAAATTAAGAATGAATTTGGACGAAGGTAAGGGTTTTTGTCTCAAATACCTCTCTTTATGCACATAATTTCTTTTATGTGGTGTATATACTACCTATTTGAGATATCATATAATGAATTAAATTTTAATCATGATATTTGAAGTTAAATTACAATCCATTTATTTTATGGGGTTTTTAGAATGGTTCTAAAGATGTAAGGATTTTCTTAGTCTCAATTTTAATTCTTTGAGTCATAATGCATTTTGTGCACCATATTTGCTTTATGTTGTTTATTCACTTACCAGGATATATTTTTATCATAATATTTAAATTTAATGGTATTTACTATCCTAGTCATTCTCCCTTATTCAATTGGTTATTGATTTAGTTGTTTCATCAGTAGTAAGGATTTACAGTAACTCAACTTCCGTTCATTGAGTTATCATTATTCTCTTTTACTTGTTTTGTATAATTTGAGTACATTATACCTTTTGGTTTAATTTTGTGGTATTTTCTCCCTATTTTCTTGGGATATTAATTCTTACCAAATAATCCATTTGAAATATATTTATCACTTCAAAGGTTATATTATTTTTCAACCATCCACCTTCTTTCTTTGGATGGGTTATGATCATGTTTTCCCTTTTATTAACACGAGAGTAAGTACTGGAAGACCGTATATTGTTATTAAAATACGAAAAATTATTGGAAATTTGATTATATATTGTTTTAAAATACTCTCTCTTCCCTCAAATGGGTTATTATAATGTTATCCCTTTTATTAACGTGGGAAAAAGTATTTCCATTGTTGATGGTTATTAACTGCTAATGTGGGTTGATTATGTATTAAAATAATGTATTTTTCATTATATGGATATCCATGTTTTTATTCAGCCATATGTTTTTTATGGAATGGTATAAAATTTCTTTTTGACCATTATGGTGAATGAATTTTACTTAAACAATTGGCTGGAATGGCCAGAATCTATATATCCCCTCGATGCATCAACTAGTCTCACGAAACAAAATTGGATGGGTTTAGTGTATACATCTTCCCATAACAAGATAATGTATTTTAAAATTCCATTGGAACCATATTTTTAATTTATAAAATCATACACTTCATTAGTATAAGATAAATTTTATTAATATTCATTTTTTCATTTATTTTCAAGGATATATCATACTCTCAATTTCTATTGATTAAGGATTCATGTTTTTTACTTATCCCTGCCATAATATTATGCCACATTTATGTCTTGATTCCCTCAGTTGTATTATAACACCCGAGATTCAATTATAATTAGTGAACATTTTATTTTCATAAAATTATCGAAAAATTCACATTTCAATATTTTATGGAAAAAAAATATTTTTATATGATGAATATCAATTTTGAACTTACTTTTTCAAAATAATACTTAAAAGAATTTTTGAAATTTTCCTTATAAATAATTTTTTTGAATATTTGTAAATTTATTATTTAAATAATTCTCCTTTAATTTAAAATAATGAGTTATAATATTTATAATTAAACATTTATTTATTGTCAATTTGATAGAAATAAATACGATGTCATTTGGTGGTAAAAAGGGATATTTTTCATAAAACTGTGTTTAAGTGCATAATGTGTTCCCATTTTAATTAATTAAAATAATCTATAATAATGAATGATTTATATTAAATTTAAATATTATATATCCAAATATATGAATTTAAATTCATATAATGATTACTATTAGTCATATATTTAATGTAAAATTATCTTATACTTAAAATTTTCATTATTATGAAAACTTATTTTTCACCATGTCTTGAGAGTTTATTTTTAAATTAATTTCCACCACATATAGGAATGGAATTTGATAACATTGTTTTCATATTTGGAATGATTTTTTAAATATTTATTAATGATCTTGCTTTATTTCTTGGTCACTACGAATATTAAAAATGGTAAAAAGAATTGTTTATTATGGTTAGGGTTAAAATGATTTTATTTAGGGGTCAATCTAAAATGATTAGGGTTGTAACGACCTAAAAACTTTTATAAATAGAATTTTATGGGTTTATTTATACCATATATTATATAAAACTCTAACTAGACTCAATTGGGATCCATTTTTTCAATAAAGTTACTTAATAATATTTTAAAACATTGAAACGGTAAAAGTATTCCACCCAACTCACTTATAAAAGGGCACATCCTCCCCCCACTTATTTAAAATTATTGAGCCATTTATATAAACCATAACCTAAAAAAAATTACCAAATATCCTTATACACATTATATAGGTTCTTTTATTCCCAAAATACCATCTCTAGGGTCTTTAAGAGGAGATATAAGGGCTCTCTTTCAAAGAAGAGTTAATCAATTTAATCTAATACTTTCATTTTTCTTCTTATTTTACCACATTTATTTATGTCCCAAAAAATAAAATATAATAAATCTATTGTATAAAATATAATTATATGTTATTATGTTTATTTAATAATATTTATCCATCTTATTCTCCATCAAATGGGAAACAAAACCATCGGCCATGTATACGGCGGACTACCACCTCGTGAATCGATGTAATTTGTTTTCCATCACTGCCTAACATGGATAGTCATATTGATGTAACTAATGTATATATATGATACTTATAAAATTATTATCATTATGTAAATTTAATATATCATCTTCTTTTCTACTATTCTACTAATTAAAAAATGATAACATCGCTCGTGCATACGTGTAGACTACCATCATCATAAATCGATGTGATTCATTTATCATATCATATTTTCATGGATGATGCTAAATATAAATATAATGAATATATATATATATATTATATTTATAATAATAATATCATTCTATATATTATGAAACTATAACTTATACACAATAATTGGATCTTCTGTGTTTAAACATGAATGAGAAAACTAAACATTTAACACCCAAAACGACGATAATAATGAAAGATTATTAATGAATGGGTGATAAAATATTATAAGTGGATCATATAGGATATTATAGATATTTATATGGTTTTTTATATAATTATAATAAATCTAAATTGATTATACAATATGATAAATTAATTTCAACTAAGTGGAAGCGTAAGGTAATGGATTTCGTCTCAATTTCCACTTCATTGAGACATATTCGGTATTATTCACCTATTTTATTTTATTAGGTGTATATACTACCACATTTTTTTATATAAAATTAATATTTATTTATTTATGGTAATTAAATTTTTAATTCATTTTTACTCTTTCAATGGTTTACTGTTTCAAAGTTATTAAAGTTGGATGAAATCATTTTCCAATCTCATTTTTTAGGATTTCTTTGTATTTTCATTAAAGTAATATTATAATATACCTTTCATAAAATCTATATATTTTATTATACAGTATATATTTATTGAGTTTCAATGTTTTCTTCTAACTTTTATTCTCTTTGTAAGAGAGTTGGTTATTATATGACTCAATTTCCCAATCCATGGGACAGTAAGGGAAATATTCACCATAAACAATGAAAAAAATGAAAATCATATGTAAGTACTACTAATTTATCAGATAGTTAGTTTTCACTCTATATTTTCTAGTATCCTATTTCATGTATGTTTTTACCAATGATTGGATATTGAGTTCTAAATAAAAACCTATAGTGTTATGATTATCATATAAATCATTTTCAAGGTCTATGGGAAGTTATTACTTATGGATGTAGATCTTCATACCTTAAAATAATTATATGTGAAATTTGGAATGGGTTATCTCTATATATAATGTTCTTATAATAATAAATATCATTCCACATACTAAATAAACTTATGATCATCTAGCGGTGTATGGTTACTTATGAGTTTCCTATAGAAACTACTCTAATCTAATGAGTTAGATTGAGAGGATGTAATTTATTTAAGGGTGAGATAATTTAACTCCCAAAAATTTTAATATATTATTACCTTTAAAAAAGTTAGTTTTTCGATAGCTTACTCCATAGGAAACAACGAACTAAAATGAAACTGTAATATATTTTAAAAAAAATAAAGATATTAATCATGCTCGTTAAAAACTATCCATTTAATTATAAGGAATGAATTAGAGTAACCAATAAATTAAATATTTATATAATGAAATTAGATTCTACATTTATTATGAATAAAATTAAATTAGTATAACTAAAATAACTTATAAAATTCTTTTATGCATAAAAATATATTTTTCAAAAATTTGATGTTTTATTTCAATAAACTAAGTTTATTATGGTTATATAATAATAATAAATATTGATAATATTAATATTATGCTACAAATAAATTACTTACTAAATTATTTTAAATAAGAAGAAAGAATAGTTAAAATTTTAAAAATCCACTTTCCAATATAAATAGCTTTCTAATTTATTTTTGGATGTTATTTAAAAATTGAATTATAAAATTTTAAACCATTAATTTGAAAAAATATATCTTTTTAAGATTAATTATAACAATATAATCTTAATATTATTTTTTTGTATTTTTCTAAAAAGAATGATTTTTAGGTGAAAATACTGTGTTTATAAATAACATAAATTTTATGATAATATTATTATATAAGATTGAATTTTAAATTCATGAAACATTTTTATAAGAAAAAATAAATATTTTATATGTGACTTTATCTTTTTAAAAATTTTAGATTTAATTTGGAAATTCATATTTTTTGTTTCAGAACAAAATAAATATTCTCTCAATAAAACTTAATAAATTATATATTATTATTTTAAAATTAATTTTTATCACTTTTAAAAATTAAATCAAATGAAATGGATTTAAAATTTATAATCATTTGGTTTAAATTATCGAATTAGGACCACTTTATATTTAGTCATAAATATTAATTTATCTTAGTTAATAAATTACTTGTTATGGTAAAAGTTAAAATGGTCAAAGTAATAATTCTAGGGGTAAAGGGATTGAAACATGATAAAAACATGCCTAGAATTCAGTTTATGAGATTTTTCATGACATTATCCCTTCCCCACTAAATTATTTATCATTTTATATCCACTTTACAAGTCTAACATGCTCTTTGTTTATATTAGGATGAACTATTTGTAAATATGTCATTATCACCACTTATAAAAGGGGTCTCTCACCTCTCCTTCAATAGACTCCTAAAAATTAGGTTTACTACTAAAAACCAAACCTTTTATCTTACCATATAATACTATTTCACTCTCTTGAGCTTCTTTTCATAATATATTAGCCTATGGCATCCATTTCCAGAGGATCTTCCAAAAAAATCTCAAAGTGTTCAACATGAGTAATCAGTTTTACATAACTTCTTTCTTTTCTATATTTATTTTACATTTATAATTTTAAAATACCTATGTAATTAAATCAGTATTGTTTATATACTAAATTTTATTGTGTTAATATAATAATCATTAATCACCTTTTCCCTTATCGATTAAGAAAAATGAAATTGATATTTGTGTGTTGTGTAGACAACCGCCACCACGATGTAACATGTTTCATTTTCCATAACTTCATTACAAGTATAAACCTAATAAATAATTTAACATATTAGTATGAAATTTATAAAATATTTTAAATTATTAATTTATAAAAAATTATTTTTTCTTCTATTTCTATGAAAAATGAAATCATCATCCATGTGTATGTGTGTATTAATGCCTCCATAGAATGATTGGATTTCATTTTTCTTTTTATCACTGACTTACATGGATGGAAATGAGGATTTAATTAAATAATATATATGATTTTTATGATATCATTAAGGTTTTGGTATGAAATATATAGAACCTATTAATGATATGATCAATAAATGATTATCATTAACTCACTCATTTGAAACGAGCGACCTAAAAGGAAAATGATCTATTGATTCTAAGTAATGAATTAATATAAATTATCTTCTCATTATAATTATTTATAATTCTGTTATATAAAACTAATAAACACTAAATAAAATCATTATGATTTCAATGTAATGATATTTAACTAAACCACCTCAAAATCATCCATTAATCGTAGAAGGTTCATGTTTAGATCGGTTTAACCAACTACTTAAACAGTACTATAAATTTATATCATGTATGAATATGAGAACCTATTTAATGGTATAACATGATATATATATATAATTGTTTTTTTATTTTTATATCAAAATTTAACTCATTAAATAAGAAAACACCTTTCATTCGTTAAGAATCACTGAAACATGGTCATCGTCAAATTCATCTTTATTGTTTTTTATAAAAACCTCCATGAAATTAAAATATAGATTTATTAATATCATGAAACATATATTCTAGTACCATTAATTATCTTCGAATGATGAAATTTATTATAATAATTAATATTGAAATTATTTTTTTAACTAGTTTAATGATATAAGGATTACTTACACACGATGTTAAAAATAGGTAAAAACTAACTAGTATTTATATTTATAGAATAATTGTAAATGAGTAGTATAAATGGTTATAGTTATGAATAATTCTATTTTGTATGTATTTAATGAACCTAATGTAATTATTCTAGATGATTAGTGAAAGTGCATAATGAATCAGGATCAAGATAAGGGTTTTCATGCATAAGATCCTCAACCCAGTTGGTGAGGACTCGGTAGGTGCATCCAAGAGACCTAAGATCAAATCCTAGTGGAGGCATATTTTCGGGTTACTATAGCAGTACTATAGAAAATACCGTAGCAGCACTGTAGCAGCACTGTAACAGGCACTCTTCGATATTGTATCAGCCGGAACTATTCATCCATCTGGGCCATCAGGCCACCGGTTTGGTCCTCGGGTCCTGCAAGGCTTTCAGGCCACCCAAGGCCTTCGAGCAAGTTGATTCTCAAGGCCTTCAGACCACCTTAAGGCCTTAGGGATACCCCAAGGCCTTTGGGCCACATGAATGCAGGCCCCAGACACACTTCAGAAAAAAAAAGGAGCAGCCCCAAAAGAGGATTCAGAGCAGGTTCACTCACCAGAGTAGAGCCAAATGTATTGTAAGAAAGAGAGGGTATGTCTATGCCATCAGTACCATCCTGTGCTTGCATAGGAAGCCTAGCCAGACGGTCATGAAAAAGGTGGAGAGCTACTATCAGGATGTAGATGCTGGGGAGGGGCAGCTCCTTGTAGATAGTATGGTTGAATTCCCAAAGACCTCCGGGTCATGTAATCTCCTAAGCCTATGGGCCATGTAATCTCTGAGCCTACAGGACTTTTAAGGGTTCCCCCTCATCCCTTGAAAGGGGGGTTATCAAAAATCAATAAAAATGAAGGACTTTAGGCCATTCAGGAAAGATAAGGGTTTTCATCTCAAATTCCTCTCTTCAAGACATGATTAGTTTTGTGCACCAAATTTTATTTATGTGGAATATATAATTACTATTTAATATATCATATCATAAATTATATTTTAACAATGGTATTTTAATTTCAATTAAAATCCCACTCTTTCAAGGGGTTTTAATTCAAAATTTTATAACGATGTAACAGTTTTCTAGGACTTAATTATGATTATTTGAGACATGATAAATTTTATGAACCTTGTTTTATTTGTATAATGTATTCATATCACATTGACATATTTTTATCATACCAATTATTTTTCATGGTATTTACTATCCAAATCATGTTAACTTATTCAAGTGGTTATTAATTCAAATGCTTTCATAGTAGTAAGCATTTTTGGTAACTCAACTTTCATTCCTTGAGTTATGATCATTATATTAAACTTATTTTTTATAACTTGGGTAAATTATACCCTTTTATTATAATATTTATTATTATCTCCTTGTTTTCTAGGGATATTCATTCCTATTTCAAAAACCATTTGACAAATATTTCTCACATCTTAGGTTATTTAATTTTGTAACCATATACCTTCTTTCTTAAGATGGTTTATGATCATTTTATCCCTTTTATTGACATGGGGTAAAATATTGGTATATCATATATTGTTATTCAAATATGTATTATTGTTGGAAAGTTTACTATTTTTTTTACCACCATCCTTATTCTTTTGGACAAAGTATGATCATGTTATCCCTTTTATTGACATGGGGAAAATTATTGTCCTTCTTGATGATTATTGACTACTAACATAGATTGATTATGTATTGACATTATATATTTTTCATTATATGGATATCCATGTTTTTATTTATCTAGTGGTTCATTAGGTAATGGTATGTGATATCTTTTTTACTCTAATAGTGAATGCATTCGACTTAAAGAAGTGACTGGTGGGGCCTAACATTATATAACCCCTTGATACATCAATGGGTCTCATGAGAAAAAAAAGGTTGGGTTTTGGTGTATATCACTTCCCATAACATGATATTATGTGTGTATGATGCCTGGATAGTATGTCTTTTGATTTCCTTCATTATTAATTTCATTAGTATGAGACCAGTATTATTGATATTCATGTTTTCATTTAATATAATAGATGTAGTATTCTTTTAGTTTCATTTGATTATAGATTCGTGTTGTTTACTTATTTTATCCATAATATTATGGAATGCTTATTCTATGATTACCTCTGACCTTGATCGATTCTTTGTGGGTGAGGGAGAGCTCTTCTTGGTCGACACCTCATGCTACCATGACCTAAGTGGAGATGGTTATTACACCAGCCCCTCCCCCTCGGTATGGGGGGGGGGGGGTCCTCCGTCATCTCTTACTGGATATTAACCACAACCCTTTATCCCTTTATTGAATCCTGATTTCAAACCCTCTTCCCTTAGATTTATCTCAGCTTTAAAGTCCTAGAATTATTCAATGGATCCCTGAAGTTGTCGATATAAACTTTAAAATTCATTTATAAATCCTTTATGCTGCATCCAACCTTGATTGTGTGATTCAAATATTTATAGCCATTTTTGGACTCCTTCGATCACTTAATTTTTGAATCATGGGGTCTAAAAGACAGAGTGACGATATGGGGTATTGATTTCAAAAATATCATGATTCGATTTTCATATAAAGGTGACATGATCCTTTCCTGGTCAAGCCCGCCTCACACTTGTGATGGACAAACTTTCTTCTCTTCAAAATTTCATGTGATTTTCAAATGAAGTGATATTAACCAATAATGGAGATATGGTTAATATTTACAAAACTCCCAATTGCCTTTCAAAATCCTTCGATCATTCATATGCTAGGAAATCTGGTTAAGTGTTACCTCTGTTAGGATAATAGGACTAGGGAGGTGTTTCATCCGATTTCACTGAGGGTATGTATTGAACTTTATGTTTCTAAGGAACCTGTTGAATCCTTTTGGATTTTTTTGGGTAAATAATTATGATATAAGAATATGGTCTTTTTTGAAACATGGTGTGAGCTTTTTCACTGTGAAAGAAGTAGGGTCATACAACGGTAGTTTACGGGCGCAGGAGGTTGATGAAACTGGGATCTAGTTTGGATATTCAGGAGAATCAGACCCTAGGTGGTCCTTCTGTTGATTGTGGAAAGCTCATGGATGTGAACTGTAATGATTCAATTGAGGGTTGAAAAGGATCTATTCGAATTTCTAGCAAGTCTATTGGTACTATGAATTTGGGTGAGGCAATGATACATAAATAGAGGAAGGTGTTACCTTCTAATCCAGGGGTCACTGGAATTTTTAACAGGTTGAGATGGGATCTAGCAGGTCCTCCACGTGACACTTATGTTGTAGAGTATGCTCATACTAGTGTAATTGTGGATGTTAATCACGATATGCAGAATGGTGTTGTTAATTAACTTGAGGTTGATGAAGTCAATAAGGAGTTAAATGATGTCTTGTTAAGACACGATGTATAGGAAGGGAATGTTGGTGTCGGGTTATATGTTATTCAGGTCCAGGATGAATATGTTAGGCATAATGTGAGGGAGGCCCAATTCGATCTGAGTAATGAAGTTGTGGAAAAGAAGGCAATTTGTGATGATCAATACACTGGGGAGAATCCTCAAAACTTGGTCTAGTAGGACACTAATATAAAACCACAATTTATAGGGCATGGGTTTATGTAGCCTAAAGTCTTAGATATTCTAGTGTAGGAACCAATAGATGGGGATCATGTCACTGACATAAAAAATTTTAATTTCCAGGAGGATCTTCAGAAACTTAATAGCTCATCAAAAAATCCTTATTGGTGGGATAATGTTACTGATGATGACTAATTGAATTAAAACAACCCTCCTAAAACCTTGTGTTATGGAAAAGCCTCATTAAAATACATCATCATGCATGGGAAGAAAAATATGGTTGATAGTGATTTCTTCATATCTACTCCCCCGAAGAGATGGTTGAGGACGGAATAATACACTTTTCTATGAATTGTGTCTGTTAGGTCCTCTTCTAAGGTGTCATGGAAGATTGATGCTAAGATTCTTAACATCTTTAATATAGGTAACTATAAATATTAATGTAAAATTTCTAATGAGTATGATAATGGGAATGACTTATATTATTATGATTTGCAGTCTTTCTTCTGATGGACATGGGAAAGTTGTCAGCCCCGTCAACTTTACTTGTGTACTTTTTCTTTCTTATTAATAAATGGTAAGAGGATTTTTCTTCTCACCAGACTTTTCTGGTATGATTACCTCAATTGAATGTTTTTTCTTACAGAGAATTTGATCTCACCACTTCTTATTTTTTTCATTTCCATAGGTTAAGAAGAAAAGTGTTTCACATATGTCTAATAGGATATCTTTTATAGATAATTTTTGGGAGATGTTAAATACTTATTATGTTTTAAGTAGTTTCTTATATAGTGGAAACAAACATTCATTAGTTGAGAAATACATGTGTTTTAGTATTTTATTTTTTACCTTATTCTCTGAATATATAAACCTAAATGGTATTAGGAAAGTATGTAATGCAATATTTTCTTTAATTTATGTTACTATTTGATAGTTATGTCTAGAAATATGTAGTTTTAATTGAAGCTAGTATGTAAAGTATGAGTTTATGGAATCTTATTTGAAAGTGGGGGTCTAGGGTGTCACATAAATGAAACCAATGTGTTTCTACCTCTAAAGGTATACATTGTCTACTAGGATCAATAAACACTTTTTTAGGAAACATTTCCTTCAATGGTGTGTTATCACCTCCTCCATAAAAGTAAATTTAGATAAGTGAATGGGAGATATTTGAATTTTATAGTAGGTTCTATATTCAGTACATAAATAAGAACCAATTAATCCATTATATAGGACTCTAATGTTAAATTAATGAGCTTAATAGTGTCTAAAAAATTCATAAATTATGTAATGGAAAAACTTTTTGATATATTATTATAACTCTTATAATAGACATCAATTAATTAATGTGATCATTAATCAACTATAAAAATAAATAAATCATTTATACATTATTAATTGATGCACCAAAATATGAATGAAATTTTATAATTATTATAGGTGATTCATCCAAATGATATAAAATATTTTTCAATATATAAAGTATGATGTTATAATAAATACCAATAAATACATATTCGATGGCATACTATGAAGGCTTTAGAACATTTTATTAAAACCACAAAGGCTTTAGAAAAAGCATTACAACTCTGTTCAAATCCATCCAAAATTGTCTAGATAATATTATCATGTTAAATCTCTCAAATATTAGAGATTCAATTTATTATAAAATAATACATCTTTGATGGCCTACTATGAGGCCATACAGACTGTTTTAGTGATGAAAAAATTTATGAATTTTCCGATCAATAATTCTATGTTAATGTTTTCGTCTAGAAAAATTTCATTACTACTCAAAATGGTACTTGTTTGATCTTGATTAAACAATATAATATCTATACATGAACATGTAAATTACATTATTTATCTCTATAAATATCATGCATGATTTTATCGTCCCTTTTCTGAGACATCGAGTGAACAATTGAAAATAAAAATCTTAATATTGTATAGGTTATATCTTGTGTTTAAGATTTTTTGAAATAGAATAACCACATTGAATAAATACCTCACATGTCATTCATAAAAATAGTTTTCCACATCTCATGTCACTTAACTAATCATAGATATGTATTTAATCTGGCTAATTCAACTGAGGGGTAAAATTTTATTCTTACCACATGAGATTTTAAATATCATCTTACTTAATTTTAATTGATGACATGATATGCAACGTACACAACCTCCCCTGATTAGATCATCCTCAAGTCAAGTGTAAGAAATTAATCAAAGTATGTTTGTTCACATGCTAATTATCTTTTCAAAATTAGGTAATAGTGATTGATATGAAGGATAAACCCCTTAGTATATCAATTACTATATGAAATTATATGAGATGTATTTTGGTTGGTCAATCATGATAATAAGTCTCAACTTACTATCCCATGAGTCAACTTTATATCATATACTTGATTCATCTCATATTAGTCTTAATATATCGAAACATCCTATAATACTCAGTGATAAAATCTGATTAGGGATATCCCAAATTCATAATTTTAGGGGTTTTTATCATTCCAAGACTCTTAATATAGATAACACACATGAATGAATGATAAATAGAGATTAGATTTATTATAAAACAATGATTCATTTAAACTAAAAATAATGATTATATATATTATCTCATGTATTTGATATCCAAATACTTTACATAACCACATGATTCTACATCATTATGGAATTTGTAAGTGGATTGAATACATTATCTTATATAACTATAAAATAAATATTCTCATAACCCCTCTAAATTATTTCATTAATGGGAAGGAATTTGTAAAGGATGTTTTTTTCTTTCAGTAAGATTGAAACTCCTTGTACTAAGAAATAGATCCACTATTGTCCCAGTAAACTCTAATTTCACTCAATATACTAACCACCCCAAGTCCATTATTGAACCTATTAATCCAAATTATATCCTTTATAATATATAATACAATAATTTATTCGACCTTAGTTATAGATTCATCCATGGTAATTTATTTGGAACTCTTCCAAATGATAGCTCCACCATTGAGGAAAAACAAGAAAACTTATTTATATTTCATATCGTCCTTTTTTTTGGAAAATATAATTAGTTTAACTCCTTACAATATTTTATTTCTTGCTTCAAAAGAATAAGAATGTATCCTTAGTTATTCTCAAACTCTAATGATGTTATTCATAGAAAACTAATGGATATCACTGGGATTAGATTAGTATGTGCTAGTTATACAAAAAGAAACCTGAGGATGAGTAAACAATATAGAATATGTGATAAATACTATAGAAATTAATAATTAATCTTATCCATGTTTCTATATTATATATATTTATATGGAAATTGAGACTTTATAAGATGCATTCCATGAAATGTAAGTAAATACATCTTCTTGGAGTCTTCTATGATAAACACCTTTATCACTTTATCGACATCAGTTTTCTAACTCTATCTAAAAATCCTTTTATAGTTATCTCTATAAATATTTATATCCATTTTTTAGAAATATTCACCCATGCATTTCATTGGTCATTCTCTGTGATATTTTTTGACTTATCAAATTTCTTATTAGAAACTTTAGGTGACTTACGATGAAATACATTTTTCCTTTGAACCATTTGAAAATTTTAATTATCTACATCTTGCTTAATTTTTATACTTCTTAAGATCATTTCCTCATGCATATCAGTCATGGCTTGCACATTTGATTCCCTCTAAATGAACTCCAATCTGTCTGAAAAAATAGAAGCATCTATAATCTCACTAGTTTTTTGTTTACCTTTAATGGTTGAGGAAACCATTTGCTCATGCATAATGTGATCATTAGCCACAACTTACAAATCAATATCTTTGATGTATTTCTCACCAAAGGATTCCATTCTATCCACCATTTCAAGATCATAAGGATTAATCGCTTGCTTATCAAGGGTAATTGCAAATCGAATATGAAAAGGTCCCCAAATTTTGTAAAGATTGTAAGCTCATTGGTCGTGATATTATGATATGTAGGAGGAATTTTGTCTGTGAATTTTTCTTTGTTCTTGGGCTTGAGGAAAAAACATGATTTAGTAAATCTAGGATCTTGAATCCTACTATTCATAATGATCCTCCCACCTCTCAAGATGTCCAGTCACAAGAGTTGGGATAAGATTTTGAGCCTGGTTTGAAACCATTCTATTTGAATGGACCTATAGATAGTCTATTTATTGTATCTACTGAACATTATAGTGAAAGGTCTGAAAATATGGGTGAAGTGAATGAAATTGATGCTTCATTGGAGGCTTCACGGCCCCATAGTGGGCATGCAATTGATAACGTGAGTGCTTTTAAGCAGAAGTAGGTGGGTAGATCCTGGGCTGATATTTTGGAGACTTATGATGAAGAAAATTCTCAAGAAATTGCTGACCAGTAGCCCCTACAAGAACAATTTATTGCTTCCAGAGCTCATAAAGGCAAGAAAAAATTGGATGTAGAAGCTCCTTTTTTATCAAAGTTTAAATTTTCTTCCCAAACATTTGCAGTGGTTGATGCTGCACTAAAAAAGGGGATGCCCATGACTCTAGGAATGATTCCTTATCATTGAGGTCATATGTGTCTGGATCATATGACATGAAGTTTCATCTTGGTTCTATGCCCAAAGGCAAAAGAAACATTGGTGGATATAAAGTTCTTCTAATTGGTTTCTGCTCGAAAATCCAAAGCAACTGTGTCTTCTCAATTTCCAAATATTTTAACACAAGTGCAGGATGATCCTGGTGACAAGCCAATACAGGTCCTTCCTCTACAGATAGAACATCCAAACAGCATCAATGTTGAGTGGTATTTTCCATATCATTTCATTGAGTTAATGAAAATTTCTTATGACCATTTTGGCAAGGCCTCTAATGAATATTATGATGTTGCATGGTCTAAAAATATCAGCTTCGTAACTCCTAAAGGTCAAGAATGTGAAAGACCCATTGAAGGCCCCAGTAAAGAAGCATCTGACTGGTACTACTGAAAACTTGAAGTCACATTCTCTATGATGGCGCTATAAATATTCAGCCTCAATTATTATTTAACAACCAACAAGTTGTTAGCGATCAATATTGAACATGGATTTCAATAAAATCCAAAGATCGACTTTCGGGATCTCTCCTGGAAGCTTACGATCTCCTCCATTATAGTGATTTCTTCTAAATCTTCATCAGATAAAAAAGGTGAACCCCACAAAGGGACAAGATGTGGTGAAGGGGTAGACACCTAAAGAGAAAAGGATGATATCCAAAGAACGTGGGGACCAGAGGGAAGAATTGACTACATGTGCTTGATATTTACTTTGATGTGGGAATTTCTGAATTATGACTCATTCCCCCCAGCTTGTACGTTATCTTTTTAATAATAATTTTTAGAGTCGTAGATTTGGTCTCCAAATCCATGGGTGATTTTCCTAGTAAATATATTTATTATTTAAATATATTTATTATAATTTTATAAATATTTAAATATATATTTCGTTATTTTTAATTACATAAATACTTTTTTTTAAATTATATAAATTTATAATTGTACAGTTAAATATTTGAATTAAAAAATTATTTAAAAAATCATTTAAATAGGTTAATTATATAAATTTCAAACATATTTTTAATGATAAAACTTAATAAATAAAAATGAATAAATATTATTCATATAAATTACAAACATATTGAAAATATTACATGTATAGTAAATAAATATATATAAATAAATAAATATTACAAAATGATTAAATATATTTTTAACCTTATTAATGAATATATAATAATAAATGGATAAATTAAATTAAATATATTTAAAAAATATTTAAAAGTGAATTCATAACATTTGAATGAATTACAAACATCCATATGTACACATACGCATCTACACACATATATATACACACATACACATACATACATGCAGTTATACACGTACATATATTTCAAATTATTTTATATCAATATAAATATATTCATTTATATATTATATAATTATTTAAATAAAATATTAATATTTTAAATATATTTTAATTACATACACATTTTTTAATCAATTTTTATAAATAAACTATTAAAAATTTTGGTTAATATATATTCGATAATTTTTTATATATTAAATTATTTACAAATATATATTTATTTATTTATTTATTTATTTATTTATTTATTTATAATTATAATTATAAATATTTATATTTATAAATAGTTATATATAATTATAAATTTATTTATATGATTATATATATAATAAATATATATTATTTAAAAATATTTATTATAATCTTATAATTACTTAAATATATATATTTATTTATCATTCTAATTTTAAATAAATATTTTTATATAAATATAAAAATATTTATATAATTATATATATTTATATATTTATATATTTATATATATTTATATATATTTATATATTATATATATAATTATATAAATATAAATAATTAAATATACAATAAAAAATATTTCTTATTTAAATATTTTTATTATAATTTTATAATTATTTAAATATATAATTATTTATTTATAATTTTATAAATACTTTGTTAAATTATCTGGGTGGGAGTGAATTTTTGCGGGAACTGTAGAAGGACTATAGCAGCATTATGGCAAGGTATTGTAGTAGGAGTAGAATTTATCCCAAATGGGCATTCTGCCCACTGGGCCTTCAGGCCATCAAGGGGGCGGTGACGCATGCATGACGTGGTAGGTGATGACGCAGACATGATGCATTGTAACACCCCAAGCTTCCATAGTACGCTTCCCTTTGAATAATATTGTAGCGTGTGTTGTACACAACTTCGAGTTCTAACACACTCCACAATCAATCAAACTAGCTGTTATGAATAGTAATTCCCGCTTTTTAAAATTTTATAAATTTTATCATTCAAAATGAACTTCATTTTTGGATTTGGAATATCGAAATTATCCTACGGTAAATTTTTTGTATTTTTCTGAAAACTTTCAATTTTTGATGAATAGTGAAAAACACTGAGTTATAGTTTAAAAACGAATTTTTATTTAAATAATTGTTTATTTTATTTAAATTTAATTAAGGTAAAAATAGATACATAATACCTATATAAGTTCAATAAAATTCATTGGAGTTAATTTAGAATAATTTTAGATATATAAAAAATTTATTGAACTTTCACCGTCTTTTACCCACCTCCTAGGAGAATTTGAAAATTCACATAAAACATAAATTTACCACTTCTGTGAGTGGAATTTCGAAAATATGAGGGACATGGTTAATATCAAGGAGTAAAATGTGGTTTAATAAGATTAAAATAATTTTTTGTGAATAGTAACTTTTTACTTTTATTTACCACGGTTAAAAGTAAATAGGGTAATTAAGGGTAAAAATGATATTAATATTACCCTAACACATGTCCTAATTCTATTGTACAAGTGTATATCGACCAAAAACAAACTTAGGAATAAAATATTATCATTTAGTTCCACTTGGATTAGATTAGTACATTTATTATTATTTAATTCAAAGAAGAGTTAAAAGAGTTAAAATCAAAGTTTAATAACTAAAACATTTTTAATATAGGGTTATACGTAAGATAAATTCGATTATAAATATTCATTATAAATATAGAAATATTTCCTACATAATGGTATTTTATTTATAATTTTATACATTAAATAATTTAATTTATTTATAACACAATGGTGATGCAGTAATTACCTAATTAATGAAATATTAAAATAATTGATATTATAAATATCAAAATAAATGTAATTTGAGACTTTTTATGAATTAAATTAATTTTCAACTTTAATATGACATATTAAGGTTGGTTATATGAATTCTTTTCAAAGTAACAATGTTGTTATGAATTTATCAAAAACAAAATACCCAATAGTGTCAAAATTGACATAATAGAGTTTTTTAAAAAAATATTATATTATTAATTGATATTCAATTCCTAAAAATCTAAGGTTCGGCCAAAAAACTTATATAATGGTAGGTGTATTATTAATGGACCACTTGGGGGTCTCTTGGATGTATATAGTAAGTTTATTAACTATATAATATAAAAATAAAAAGTGGCATGGTAAATGTCAATCTAATTAACTAATAGTTAAAACTAAAATATAAGGTTAATATAATGACCCAAACCTGTATAAAATCTATTGGTAGAAAGTATTTAGACCCATCCCTACCTTAGACTTTTAATAATCCACTTTGGAGCCTTTAGAAACCGAATATGAATTTATTATAAAATAATACTTTAAGTTTTTTCCTAAAGAGCCCCTCCTCCCCCTTATAAAAAGACACCACTTCTAACCAATTCTTCACACCTTCAAAGCCTTTTGGCTTGGACAAACACTGCCCAAATATTCTCTCAAATTCCCTCACTTCAACCTAGATGCCTTATTTTGATCAGAAAGCCAACCTAAGGAGCCCTTTTGAACAAATCAAAAGGAAGAACCTGAAGAAGAGGTAATATTTTCACCACCCTCTTTCAAGTTCATTTCTCCTTCAACTTCTTCTTTCTTTGTTATTTAAATTCTAAAATAATAACTCCAATATATCCTATATACTGTGATGTTATTATAAATATGGTAAAACTACATTCAGTATTCTACCCATCCTTTGAATGACATGTCACCATACGTGCGTGCGTACTGCTTACCGTCTCCACGTCGTGGTGTAATTGTTATTCAATACATTATTATTTGGATGGGTATGATAATGATGTATAATTAATTTAAATAATAAATATAACATGATAATGATTCTGTATATATGATATACCATCCAATTATATATTATTTTAATATCAAAAAAATGATATTGTCGCTCGTGCGTACATACGGACTACCGTCTCCACGAACGTGATGAGATTCATTCCCCATCGTATCCATTCAAGACTAAATTTCATTTGATGATTAAAAATAATTTTTAAAGACTTAATATCATTCTGGACATGAATAAGATACAACATATCCATAACAAACACGGCTTATGTAACAAAACATATAAAAGAAAACGAGTAAGTTAACACCTGAAATGACGATAATACTAAGATATTATTAACAAAGAAATGTTAAAAGATCATATATGATATCTTATTAATTTATATGATTCTTGTATAATTTAATAAAAATTATTTTACCACTATATAGGAGTTTAACCTACCCTCAACCAAGGAAAAGTACAAGGTAAGGGTTTATTTCGCAATCTCTTCATTATCCAAGGTTGTTTATACGTAATTATCTACTGGGACCTCTTTATCATCCACATCCATGTTTCTTAAAAATGTATTTCAAAACATTCATACTATTTTACAGAATATGGGTTAAAATCATTTATACCCTTGTTTGACTTTTTATAAGAAGTTTATAATGGAATCTTTCCGTCGTTTTCCAAACAAGGTACTTTTTAACATTTTTGACAAAATTAAGGTAAGAATATCTTTTTAACTTATACGGCGGGTGCTGCTATTTTCCGCCGTTATAAAATCATCGAAGTTTCCCTCAAAAGCTTATAAGAATATTTTTAAAGTAAATGTTTTCTTTTATAATTATGTGACTTTTAAATGATTTCAAAAAAGGGATATTTCTCTCAAATAGTTTTGATTTCATCTATGTCAACATCCTTTGATGGATTTTAAGTTTATTTGATGTTGATTTATTATGATACAAAACTTCCATATTGTTTTGAAGGTTTGGGATATGTTTGACTGTGGATGTGTTATTTTTATACCATTCATGGTTTATGGAGAAAGTATTGACATTTCGTATTCTATTTTTAATACGAATGTTTTTTTATGTTTAAACCTGTTCATATGAGGAATTCCTTAGACTTAATAAGTGATGGGTAGAGCCCGATATAGCTCCTCGATGCATCGGTAGGTCTCATGAGACAAACTAGTGTCTTGGCACGAGGCCTTGACAAAATCTTATTTGTAGTCTTGGCATGAGGCCTTGACTATGTGGTTATATAGTCTAGCATTATGAATTCCTTCATTATGAAAGTGGTTATTGATATTGCATGTGATTATTCGACTAGTAGAATACCCATGTGAATAAGTAAATGGGATTATTTCATTTTATCTTTGCCATATTATGTCTAAGTTCAAGTTTAAAAGGCTTTTGTTTTAGTTATACATTGCCTTAAATGTTTATGTTTATTTGTGAATGCTTCCGCAATATTGTTATCCTTACTGAGCATCTGAGCTCACCCCTTTCAATGTTTTAAATTTTTCCTAGGATGTGAAGAAGTAATTTATAAATGACTTTTAGGGAATGTATGAGGGGATATGAAGACAAGATATTGTTGTAGTTCTTTTCACTTTATGATGTAATGAAAGACTTATGAATATATCTAGTGATTCCATGGATACTAAACTAATCAGTATTTTGAGACTTGATATTTTGTGATCATGCCAATGTTACGTAATAATGCACCGACTCTGGGTAACAGGGGTCGGGACGTTACAGTTGGTATCAGATGAAGTTTAGTACAAACCTTGGAATCTAGATTTAGATAAACTATGATTAGAGCACATAGACCTAAGATAGACTTTGAGGATTAGTATAGAATAACTTCCTAGAATTTTGGTATTGTAGATATTTTTTTATTTTTCCGAGCAATACATCCCTGTCTAGATACGAGCAGGTAGAGGCGGCTCTGGCACAGATGTACGTAGGGGTAAAACCCGAAAACACCGTTTTGAGCTAGACTCAAATGGGAACTGGTGCACGACAACGGGCCTTGCTGCACTCTTGGTTACGACACTCTCGAGGGATATGCTTAGGATAATTCTCATTTTCTTTAAAAACCATTATGAAGGATTTATGAGTATATAGTTCCTCAAATAAAACATTTTTTTTATGATTATGTATTATATCCAAAAATATTTCAATTTATGTTAAGTGTTTTAAAAGTTGGATTTATGTATTGTGATTCATAAATTGATCTAGTTTATGCCATTTTTTAGAAATAGTGCCTAGTGGAAGGAATGGAAACCTTATCAATGCACGAACTCCATATAGGGATTTCCCTCCTAATCAAGATAATTATAGTGGAGCTGGTGATGCAACTGGTGCTGATCAGCTAATCACCATACTAGGAAAACTCACTCAGGTTATGAATAATAACCTTACCCGTATGGAGCACCCTGATCCCCAGCATGGAGGATCAATGTTAGATCGCTTCATGAGGCAACAACCAACAACATTAAATGGGAGTACAAATACATTAGTAGATGAGTAATGGATAAGTTCCCTAGAGAAAATATTTCAGGCTTTGGGAGTAGTGAAAGGGAAAAAGTTGTCATGGAATTTTACCGCCTCACTGGAGATGTTGATCAATGGTGGTCATTGATACAAAACACGAAGGAAGATGATAAAGTATCAAATATGGAATGGAGGGAGTTCAAGGAGCTTTTATTAGAAAAATACTTTCCTCGTGACCATCGAGCAGATATGGAAAGGCAATTTCTGAGTCTGATACAAAAGGAGGATGAGAATTTCGCAAAGTATGAGGCTAACTTTACAAGGTTAGCAAGGTATATTGGAGATTATATACGTAACCCAAGAAGTATTATTGATCATTTATTTTATGGGTTAAAACCATTTCTTCATCGAGCATTAGTCTCACAATCCTTCTCATCGTACGAAGACATTGTCTCATGTGCTATCAACACAGAAAAGGAATTCTCTAAGTCTTATGACTTTAAAGAAAAGAAAGAGAAGAAGATATCTACTGATCAATCTGGAAATGGAAATAAGGGGAATAAGGGAAAAGTTGAATATCCATCCTGTAGTAAATTTGGTAAGAAACACCCCGGTACTTTCTTAAAAGGAATGGGAGTCTGTTACAAGTGTGGTGAAAAAGGCCACCAAGCTCGTGATTGCAAGTGGAAGAAGTAAGCTACTGATGTTCAATGCTACAACTGCAGGGAGATGGGACATTATGCAAATTAATGTCCTAATCATCAGGGGAACTTACCTCAGAAAAGTCCAAGGGATCAAGGAAAAGATTATGCTATCACTACTGCTGAGGTAGAAGATCTGAAAGACATGGTGGAAGGTAATTTAATGGTTTCCTCAAGTTTAGAAAATGCATTATTTGATTCTGGATCATCACATTGTTTCATATCTTCCCAGTTTTCTAAGAAAATTATATATTTCTAATTTGATTTAACAAGGGAGTTGTCAGTCAAAACTCCCAAGGGAAGTATCATTGCTACAAAGTTCTGTGAATCAGTTCCCATTAGAGCACATAAATGTTCTTTATCTGCTGATCTCATCATCATACCTATGATTGAGTTTGATATAATACTCAGTATGGAATGGCTTTCAGACCATGATGTGAAGATTTATTGTAAGAATAAGGAGGTTATGATTTTTGATGATGATGATAAGGAACACCTTATCTTTAGATCAGAATCGTCACCACCTAATTCTAATCTAGATCCACCCCCAATAGCTCAACTAAATTCAATTATCGGGGAGTAAAAGAATGAAATAACTATGGTTGAGTAAAGGAATGTTCAAATAGAGGATGTAACTATTGTGAGAGAATATGTTGATGTGTTTTTGGATGATTTACCTGGACATCCTCCAGAACGAGAAATTGAGTATTCCATTGATTTAATTCCTGGATCAAGGCCCATATCGAAGACCCCTTATAGAATGTCCACTGTGGAATTGGTGAAACTAAAGAAATAACAAGAGGAGTTGAGTAATAAGGGATTTATTCACCCTAGTGTTTATCCATGGAGAGCCCCTGTCTTTTTTGTTAAGAAGAAAGATGGATCCATGAGGTTATGTATCGACAATAGGGATATCAATGCTATAACAATAAAGAACAAGTATCCCCTACATCGCATTGATGATTTATTCTACCAAATTCATGGAGCACAATAATTTTCAAATATTTACCTTTGATCTGGATACCATCAGTTTTGTGTGAAGAAGGAAGACATTCCGAAGACAGCATTTTGAACCAGGTATGAGCATTACGAGTTTACAGTAATGCCTTTTGGGATGAATAATGCACCCTCTGTTTTCATGGATCTAATGAATAGAGTTTTCAAGGAATATCTTGATGACTTTTTAGTGGTATTTATTGATGATATCTTGTTATACTCCAAAATCTATTAAGATTATGAAAATCACCTGCGCATTATCCTGAAGACTCTGAGAAGACATGAATTATATGGGAAGTTTAGAAAGTGTGAATTCTAGCTTCAAGAGATTTCTTTTATTGGCCACATTGTCTCTAAGGATGGAATCTCTGTTGATCCTTCTAAGACCAAGGCAATCCATGAATGGCCAGCCCCAACGAGTATAACTGAGGTACACAGTTTTATTGGTTTAGAAGATTATTATCGGCGTTTTGTCCATAATTTTGCCCGATTGGCTAGCCCATTAACAAATATCACACGAATAGGGATTAAATTTGTTTGGACAAAAGAGTGTGAAGAATGTTTTGAAGAACTGAAGAGAAGATTAGTCAATTATCCTATATTGACTCTACCATCGAAGAATGATGAGTTCGTTATTTATAGTGATGTATCGAACAAAGGACTTGGTTGTGTCCTCATGCAGAATGATAGGGTTATTGCCTATGCATCATGACAGTTGAAAATTCACGAGAAAAACTATCATACTCATGATCTCGAGTTAGCAGTTGTGATCTTTTCTTTGAAGATATGGAGACACTACCTCTATGGTGAAAATGTGAGATTTATACTGATCACAAGAGTATGAATTATATTTTCTCACAAAAATAACTCAACATGAGGAAAAAAAAGATGGCTTGAATTACTCAAGGACTATGATTGCACGATACACTACCACCCAGGGAAGGCAAATAAGGTGGAAGATGCTTTGAGCAGAAAAGATCATGGAGTTTTGAACAATATGAGAATTGAAAGGGATCCTATTTTCATGGATCTAATAAATATGGATATGGGAATAACCATAGAAGGTGAAACATCAATGCTTTTCAAATAGTTGTCAAACCATCTTTACTAGAAATAATAAAGAGTTCTCAGACCGATGATGAAGAGTTTCAAAAGAAGATTAAAGCTGTGAATGATGGGAGATTGAGTGACTTTGTATATGAGGATGGAATTTTGAAATTTGGGAAGAGACTATGTTTTCCCAATATACCCGATCTAAAAAGGGAATTGTTGGATGATGCTCATAGTTCCAATTTCTCTATACACCCTGGGAGCACCAAAATGTATATAGATTTGAAGGAATATTTTTTGTGGGACAACATGAAGAGAGAGATTGCTGATTTTGTGTCACGATGTATGGTTTGTCAACAAGTGAAAGCTGGAAGGAAATGGCCTGGAGGAATCATGAAACCTCTCCCCATACCTGAGTGGAAATGGGATAATATCATGATGGACTTTGTCATGGGACTACCAAAGACTCCTATAAGGAACAATGCAATATGGGTCATTGTTGATCGTCTTACCAAATCAGCACATTTTCCTGCTATAAGAGAAGATATACCACTTGAACGACTAGTAAGGCTATATATTAATGAAGTTGTGAGACTTCATGGAGTACCCCTATCGATTGTATCTGATTTTGATCCCCATTTTACTTCAAGATTTTGGAAAATCTGAAGAAATACTTGAATATTGAACTTCATTTGAGCACTGCCTACCACCCTCAAACAGATGGACAATCAGAACAGACTATTCAAACCTTAGAAGACATGTTGAGATCTTGCTCACTTGACTTTCAGGGTATGTGGAAACAATATTTACATCTAGTAGAATTTTCCTATAACAATAGCTTCCATTCAAGTATTCAGATGGAACCACATGAAGTGTTATATGGAAAGAGATGTCGCACACCAACCTGTTGGGATGACGTTGGTGAAAGAAAACATGTAGGCCCAGAAATGGTGGAGGAAACGATGGAAAAGGTAAAGGTAATCCAAAACCACATCAAAGCAGCTCAAAGTAGGCAGAAGAGCTATGTCGATAACCGAAGGAAGGATTTGGAATTTCAGGTAGAAGATCATGTTTTCTTGAAGGTATCACCATGGAAGGGAGTTATACGTTTCGGTAAGAAAGGTAAATTGAGTCCCAGGTACATCGTACCTTTCGAAACTCTAGAACGAATTGGGGTTATAGCTTACCGGTTGGAAATGCCACCAAGTCTCTCCAAAGTTCACGATGTGTTCCACGTATTACTGTTGAGAAAATACATGCCTGACCCAATGCATGTACTCACTTACGTGGAATTAGAATTAGAACCCGATCTATCTTATTGCGAAGAGCCCATCAGGATTCTTGATACAAGAGAACATGTGCTGAGAAACCGGACGACTCGTCTCGTAAAAGTTCTATGGAGAAACCATAAGATGGAAGAGGCAACGTGGGAACCCGAGGAACTTATGATGAAAAATCACCCGAGTCTTTTCATGCAGTAGTATTCTATAAATTTCAAGGATGAAATTATTTTAAGGATGAGATAATGTAACACCCCAAGCTTCCACGGTATGCTTCCCTTTGAATAATAGAGTAGCGTGTGTTGTATGCAACTCTGAGTTCTAACACACTCCACAATCAATCAAACTAGCCATTATGAATAGTAATACCCACTTTTAGAAATTTTATAAATTTTATCTTTCAAAATGAACTTCATTTTTGGATTCGAAATATCGAAATTAGCCTTGGGTGAATTTTTAGTATTTTTTTGAAAAATTCAATTTTTGATGAATAGTGAAAAAAACACTGAGTTATAGTTTAAAAACGAATTTTTATTTAAATAATTATTTATTTTATTTAAATTTAATTAAGTTAAAAATAGATACATAATACCTATATAATTTCAATGTAATTCATTGGAGTTAGTTTAGAATAATTTTAGATATATAAAAATTTTATTGAACTTTCACCGTCTTTTACCCACCTCCTAGGAGAATTTGCAAATTCACATAAAACTTAATTTTACCTCTTCTGTGAGTGGAATTTCGAAACTCCGAGAGACACAGTTAATATCAAGGAGTAAAATTTGGTTCAATAATATGAAACTAATTTTTTTTAATAGTAACCTTTTACTTTTATTTACCACGGTTAAAAGTAAATAAGGTAATTAAGGGTAAAAATGATATTAATATTACCTTAACACATGTCCTAATTCTACTGGAGAAGTTAATCTTGGCCAAAAACAACCTTAGGAATAAAATATTATCATTTAGGTCCATTTGGATTAGATTAGGACATTTATTATTATTTAATTCAAAGAAGAGTTAAAAGAGTTAAAATCAACGTTTAATAACTAAAACATTTTTAATATAGGGTTATACATAAGATAAATTCGATTATAAATATAAATTATAAAGATAGAAAGATTTCATACATAATGGTATCTTATTTATAATTTTTAGACATTAAATAATTTAATTTATTTATGACACAATGGTGATACAGTGATTACCTAATTAATGAAATATTAAAATAATTGATATTATAAATATAAAAAAAACTATAATTTTAGACTTTTTATGAATTACATTAATTTTAAAGGTTAATATGAAATATTAATATTTGTTATATGAATTTTTTTCTAAGTAACAATGCTGTTATGAATTTATCAAAAACAAAATACCCAATAGTTTCAAAATTGAAATAATAGAGTTTTTAAAACAAATATTATATTATTAATTGATATTCAATTCTTAAAAATCTAAGTATCGGCCAAGAGACTTATATAATGGTAGGTATATTATTAATGGACCACTTGGGGGGTTTCTTAGATGTATATAGTAAGTCTATTGACTATATAATATAAAAATACAAAGTGACATGGTAAATGTCAATCTAATTAACTAATAGTTAAAACAAAAAGATAAGGTTAATATAATGACCCAAACCTATCTAAAATCTATTGGTTTAAAGGATTTCGACCCATACCCACCTTAGACTTTGAATAATACACTTTGGATCCTTTATAAACTGAATATTAATTTATTATAAAATAATAGTTTATGTTTTTTCCTAAAGAGCCTCTCCTCTCCCTTATAAAAGGACACCACTTATAACCAATTCTTTACACCTTCAAAGCCTTTTGGATCGGAAAAACTCTGCCCAAATATTCTCTCAACTTCAATCACTTAAACCTAGAGGCCTTAGTTTGATCAGAAAGCCAACCTAAAGAGCCCTTTTGATCAAATCAAAAGGAAGAACCCGAAGAAAAGGTAATATTTTCACCAACCTCTTTCAAGTTCCTTTCTTCTTCAACTTCTTCTTTCTTTTTTATTTAAATTCTAAAATAATAAATCCAGTATCTCCTATATAATGTGATGTTATTATAAATATGGTAAAAACATATTCAGTATTCTACCCATCCTTTGCATGACAGGTCACCATACGTGCATACGTACGGCTTACCGTCTCCACGTCGTGGTGTAATTGTTATTCAATACATTATTATTTGGATGGGTATGATAATGATGTATAGATAATTTAAATAATAGATATAACATGATAATGATTCTTTATATATGATATACCATCCAATTATATATTATTTTAATATCAAAATAATGATATTGTCGCTCGTGCGTACGTACGGACTACCGTCTCCACGAACGCGATGAGATTCATTTCTCATCGTATCCATTCAAGACTAAATTTCATTTGATGATTAAAAATAATTTTTAAAGACTTTATATCATTCTGTACATTAATAAGATACAACCTATCCATAAAAAACACGGCTTATGTAACAAAACATATAAAAGAAAATGAGTAAGTTAACACCTGAAACGATGATAATAGTAAGATATTATTAACAAAGCAATGTTAAAAGATCATATATGATATCATATTAATGTATATGATTCTTGTATAATTTAATAACAATTATTTTACCATTATATAGGAGTTTAACCTACCCTCAACCAAGGAAAAGTACAAGGTAATGGTTTATTTCTCAATCTCTTCATTATCCGAGGTTGTTTATACGTAATTATCTACTGGGACCTCTTTATCATCCACATCCTTGTTTCTTAAAAATGTATTTCAAAACATTCTTACTATTTTACAGAAAATGGTTTAATGTCATTTATACCCTTGTTTTAGTTTTTATAAGAAGTTTATAAAGTAATATTTCCGTCATTTTCCAAACAAGGTCCCTTTTAACCTTTTCGACAAAATTAACGTAAGAATGTCATTTTAACTTATACGGCGGGTGCAGCTATTTTCCACCGTTATAAAATCGTCGAAGCTTCCCTCACAATCTTATAAGAATATTTTTAAAGAAAATTTTTTCTTTTATAATTATGTGACTTTTAAATGATTTCAAAAAAGAGATATTTCTCTCAAATAGTTTTGATTTCATCTATGTCAACATCCTTTGATAGATTTTAAGTTTATTTGAATTTGATTTATTATGATATAAAACATCCATATTGTATTGAAGGTTTTGTGATATTTTTGACTGTGGATGTGTTATGTTTATACCATTCATGGTTTATGGAGAAAGTATTGACATTTCATATGCTATTTTTAATATTAATGTTTATGTTATGTTTAAACCTGTTCATATGAGGAATGCATTGGACTTAATAAGTGACGGGTGGAGCCCGCTATAGCTCCTCGATGCATCGGTAGGTCTCATGATACAAACTATTGTTATGGCATGAGGCCTTGACAAAATCTTATTTGTAGTCTTGGCACGAGGCCTTGACTATGTGGTTATAATAGTCTGACATTATGCATTCCTTCATTATGAAAGTAGTTATTGATATTGCATGTGATTATTCAACTAGTAGAATATCCATGTGAATAAGTAAATGAAATTATTTCATTTTATCTTTGCCATATTATTTCCAAGTTTAAGTTTAAAAGGATTTTTTTTAGTTATACATTGCCTTAAATGTTTATGTTTATTTCTGAATGTTTCCGCTATATTGTTATCCTTACTGAGCATTTGAGCTCACCCCTTTTAATGTTTTAAATTTTTTCTAGGATGTGAAGAAGTAATTTATGAATGACCTGCAGGGAATGTATGAGGGGATATGAAATAATATATTTTTGTAGTTCTTTTCACTTTATGATGTAATGAAAGACTTATAAATATATCTAGTGATTCCAAGGCTACTAAACTAATCTGTCTTTCGAGACTTGATCTTTTGTGATCATTCCAATGTTATGTAATAATGCACTGACTCTAGGTAACTGGGGTCGGAGAGTTACATGCCTGAAGGGCCTTCAGACCATCCATTGGCAGGCCTATGAGCCATGTAATGGGTTTCATGCCCACTGGGCATTTAGGCCAAATTTACAATGTAATAAAAAGAAGTTGTTTGGTTGAGTTATCCCATTGAGGGGCTATGAAATGTCTTTTCGGCTTGTGTGTGTGCAGTTTATGTGTGTGTTTGAATGTAATTGTACCCTTAAATAGGTAATATATATATATATATATATTAATAATAATTTTTATTAATAAATATTAGGTATAATAATAGAGTTTATAAAGATCAACCTTTATCAATGTTAAAAAAGCATTGATAAATGGTACACCTTTATCAGTGTTTTTTTAACACTGATAAAAATTAATTTTATCCGCACTTTTAACTAGTGGTTATATATGTGCCACATTTATCAGCACTTTTTGTTTAACGCTGATAAAAGTAGGTGTTGTCCATGTGCTAATTTGTGGTAGTGTAAAACCCCAAGTTGAATAAGATATATTTTTAACAATATAATTAAAAAACTAATAAGTTACATATATTCATGTTTGGGGTACTTTATATCATACACTTGAACTCAATATCAACCTAATTAATAATCAAATGTTGTTTTAAAACTAGAACCCTACTTGAACTCGTTACCATTTTATTAAATGAGTTACCAATATCAAGATAAAATTTAGTTTGGATCCTGATATCATTTTTACCATGATTTTAATATTAATTTGTATGTTTCCATAGGCACTGCATTTTGGGTTCAATTTGGGAGAAAGACAGGGATGGATGGAATGTTCGAATGTATTCAAATGGAGGACATGGGTCTAGGAAAACGTGGCAAATCATCATCTCTATTTTCCACCTAAACAAGTGGGTTAATTTGTATCCTTAGATTGTGACACAGTGGAAGGATCTCCTCTATTCCACCATTTTTATCTTTAAATGGTAAAATTATAATTACTTTGTAACGTCCCGGTTTCGAGTGACACCGAAAGGTGCCCCGTACCTGGTTGGTCACATGGCCTCAAGCGCATTTCCCCAAACGCCAAAGGCTGACGACAAGCAGCGAGGGCCTTGGGTGTGATAGTGGGAAAACTATGCCCTCATAGTCAAAACAACACAGTGGAAACAAATAGTAAACAACAATGGAATCAATAATACCATACAATAAGTAAACAACGGAAGACTAAAATTAGATAAATAACTGGAGAACATATATAAATGATGCATGTCACATATGTCTAGTAAAACATCCAAACAAGTCACAATGCTGGAAATACAGTAATAAACCAAATTACAAAAGAAACAAATAAACTCCATCAGCATCGCAAGCCTCAGTTTGGTCCCAAGCTCTCCAGCTCCACAATAATCATGTACCCGAGGAAGAAGTGTGCTTACCCTTATCTACACCTACAACCATATAATCTTTTTGGGTCCAAATCATGACCCAAACTAGGTGTGAGATGAATCCCAGTAGACAACAACCAAAATATCCGTGCCTAACTTTCAGTGAGTGTATATAGAAAGTAATAAAGGAAATTAATTAAAGAAACAAGCATTACACAAAAGTAACCAAACCCTAAAGTCTTTATCTACATTCGTTATCATTTAATATTCATTATTTAATCAAGTGTCACAACAGGTATCTCATAAAAATACCTAACAAGATCAAATCCAAGCTTGTGCTTTGGTTTGTTAGATGGGTCACAACATTCAATATTTATTTTAACCGTCTGGGTAGCTCACATAATCTAACCCCTATGGCCATGTAATATAATAAAAATTCAAAGACACTATGAGGAAGTACTCACTGTCAATTCCCCCTATGGTCTTTCCTAAATAACTATAGACTCTCTAGGGAAACACTCAACATCAATTCCCCTTGTGATCTCGTAAAGTAATTTATAGACACTCTGAGGTAGAACTCACTGTCAATCCCCCATGTCGTCTTATAGCGTGAAATATAACAGACACTTTGAGGAAGTACTCAACATCAATTCCCCCTGTGGTCTAACTACACTAGGTTCTTACAACCTTGTGAAATTCAATCGTGCATAAATGATATCAAGAAGCCCAAAGTAATCTCAAACACTACATGGATAAAATATCTAATGCATATCACAAGCATTTAACAATCAGTAAAAGTCAAATAGTTACATCCTATCAAGCCAGAAAAGAAAACAAGGTTTGACTCATAGGAAAACTGGACCAAATGACTCTAAACATTCAAACAAGAAAACACACTCATGGGGTGTTCCTTAAACATGAATTTTCACATAATATCACATCAAAAAACCCTTCAACCAATAATCAATCTAAGTCAGATAAAATAGGGTTCAATTTCCTTATCCATAAATACCTGAAACATGGGTAATCCGAACATTGGAATATAAAACTAAAATACAACCAATGGAAGGAAACAAACCACCTACCTCAATGTTGTATGATGATAACTCTCGAACAACAACCCTTGAATCATCCTAGAACATCATAGATCTACAAAAAGGTCAAAAAGGTTCAACATTGAATAACTAGAGAGAGGAGAAAACAAGGGGAGTGGATCTAGAAGAAAGAAGTAATCACTGGTGGGATTCCAACGTACCCAACAAAGCCTTGATTAGAGATCGGACGGAGGAATAGGAGTCACTCTAAGAATATCATTTGTACATCATTCTCCTATTCGAGATACGGGAAGAAGAAGATGTTTATGGGGATTAGACGTGACCCTGATCCGATTTATCAAATAAAAAGAAAACGTACATGGTCTGTTCATTTAATGTACACACCATGTACATGCCTCAACCATCCCCCACTTTAGGGGGTCTCCAGGTCACCCTACATAGCCATGTCTTGGACGTTACATGCCCAAGACGTGGTTGTACGCAGTAATTGGGTACACGGCGTGTACTCCTAAGTACATGACGTGTACTTATAATATATCTAAAACCTTCCCTTGTTCTCAAAAACAGTCGAAATCAAGATCCATACCTAAAATTAAGATTTGGGTTCTTAAAAACTTTCCCCTTAAATAACTTCATCACCGAATTTACCTAAAAAGGTGGCGAAGAAGAATCCTCCAATAGCTTCGGCTATTGTGATCATACATCAGCATCTCTCTCCTAAGTCTTGTCCTGTACTCGCTCGTGCTGTCATGCCACCCATAACAGATGAATAGACTGGCCATGGAGGACCTTCATGATGTGATACACAATCTGTATCGGGTTCTCCTCAAAGGATGCGTCCCCCTTCAACTAACCTCCTTGGGTTGAAAAATGTGATATGAGTCTGAGAAGTAACATCGTAGCTGATAAATGTGAAAGACGTCATGCATAGTCCAATACCTCTGAGGTAACTGAAACTGATAGGAAACCAGCCTGACTCTCTCCAAAACCTTTAACGGTCTGACGTATCTCAATGAAATATTTCCCTATCTCCTAATCCTCCTGTGTCCCAACCTCGGTGTGACACGTAAGAAAACCTGATCTCTGACCTCGAATTCTAGAGGTCTTCTTCATCGACAAGCATTAGAATTCTACTGAGACTATGTAGTATCCATCCTCTTCTGAATCAACTTCACATGCTCAGTGGTCTCTAGAACAAGTCGGGGTCCCAACATAGCTACCTCTCCTACCTCCATCCAACATAGGGGTGATCGGCATGGACTACCGTACAAAGCCTCATAAGGTTTCATTTGTATAGTTTCTTGAAAACTATTATTGTAGGAAAACATTACCAGAGGTATGTGATTATCCCAAGAACCTCAAAAATATAATATAAATGCTTGAAGCATATCCTCTAGCACCTGAATTGTGTGCTCGGACAGGTCATTTATCTAGGGATGGTAAGTTGTATCCAAAAGTACCTATGTACCCAAATCCCTTTGTAGTACATGCCAGACACGAGAAGTAAAATGGTCATCTCTTTCTGAAATGATAGAGCATGGAACCCCATGCAATCATACAATCTCTCAAATGTACAACCTTCCAAGCTCATCAGCACTGATGGTCTCTTTGATCGGTAAGAATTGTGAAACCTTTGTGAGTATATCAATTACAACCCAAACTGCATCATTCCCTCGAGGAGACCTCAGTAACCCTATCACAAAATCCATCACAACATCATTCCACTTCCACTCGGGAATTGGTAACTACTATAGAATCCCATTTGGTCGTTGGTGCTTTTCTTTCACCTGCTGATAGGTGGAACACCTCATAACAAAACCAGCAACATCTCTCTTCATACCTGGACACTAATACTGAAGGTGTATATCTCAATACATCTTGGTAACACCAGAATGAACTAACCAAACTGAGGAATGAAAATCTCTCAATAGCTCATCGCATAAGTCTGCTGACACCCATACACGTCCATGAAAAATGTAATACATCATCCTCACCTATAGTCTACCCAAGAGTAGGGTTCTTCTCCTGACACACTCTCTCGTAGGACTAGGCCTTCAGAATCTAATAGCTCCTTCATTCACACTCGATCAAGTAGAGTAGAGGTAACATCTACATAAGAAAGAAACGTCTACCCCTATCTGTAATACACCTACAAATGCATCTTAGAGAACAGATCCGTAAGCTTCCACTCACTTATGGCCTCCGGAACTGGATTTAATTGATTCCTCTTTCTCAACGCATCAGCCACTACATTGCCTTTCCTAGACATGTAGGCAAGCTCAAAGTCAAAGTACAGAAGGTACTCAACCCACCTTTGTTGTCTCAAATTCAGGTCACGCTGAGTAAAGATATAATTGATACTTTTGTGGTTATTGTACACCACTAAATGCTCTCCTTGAAGGTAATGTCTCTAACATCGCAAGGCATGAACAACTTCAGCCAACTTGAGATAGTGCGTCTGGTAATTCTTCTCATATGGGCTCCACTGCCAAGACCTGTATGCAACAACTCCTCCCCCCCCCTTCATAAGCACTACTCCCAGCCTGATACCCGATGCATCAAAGTAAACGGTGTAACTCTTGATCGGTTATGAAAAAACTAGTATTGGTGCTGAAATCAATCTCCCTTTTAGATCTTGAAAGGCTGGCTCGTAATAATCCTTCCAAAAGTACTTTTCACCCATCTTAGTTAGTCCTGTCAATGGCACTGATAAGCTTGAAAACTTCTATATAAAACTCATGTAGTAACCATTCATCCCTAGAAAACTCTGTACCTCAAAGACGTTCTTTAGATACTCCCAGGAAACTACTTCTCTCGCATTCTCTGGGTCGACTTAAACTTCTATATCTAAGATAGAATGACCCAATAAGTGAATCTGGTCCATCCAAAAGTGGCATTTTGTGAGATTAGAATATAAATTATACTCTCTCATTCTACTCAAGATGATCTCAAGATGGATGGCATGGTCATGTCGAGTGTGAGAGTACACCAAGATATAATCCACGAAAATAACCATGAAGGAGTCCAAGTATGAATGGAACACTCGGTTCATCAATTCCATAAAAACTGTAGGTGTGTTAGTGATAACAAACACCATAACCACATACTCGTATTGACCATACCTACTTTGAAAGGCTTTAAGAGGTATATCAGATGGTCTAATGTGCAACTGATGATAACCGGATCTCAAGTAAATCTTCAAGAACACCCAGTCTCCTTGAATCTGGTCAAAGAGATCATCAATACTCAAAAAATGATATCGATTTTTGACCATCAACTGGTTCAGCTTTCGATAATCCACACAAAGTCTGAGGGTACCATCTGCCTTCTTCATAGACAGGATAGGCGAACCCTAGGGATAAGTACTAGGTCGGATGAAACCCTTTTCCTATAACTCATCTAAATACTTCTTGAGCTCTTGTAACTCTGGTGTAGCCATCATATAAGGAATAATGGACACCGAAGATTCCCCTGGAATAAGTTCAATAGAGAAATCTACCTCTTACTCTAGAGGTAAACCTAAAAAGTCGTCTAGAAATACATTCCTGAAATGATCCACCACTGGAGGAAATTCCATCTGTGAAGTCCCCTGGTCATCAAGATATAGACTATCAATCTTGGTTGTAACACCTCTCAACACATGATACTTGGGTATATCTTACTCTCCTGGACATCCCATTCACTCTTATGTAGAAACAATCCACCCTCTGGTGATGTGAAGCTCACCCTATGATGATAGAAATCGACAACAACCTAGAAGGGAACTAACCAGTCCATTATGAGAATGAAGTCATAGCCCATCATCTATAATACATAAAGGTCCCATAAGAAGTGACACACACCAAAGTCAATAGGGAACTCCTTGCACTGACGTACACTAGCTGTTCTATTCCCCAACAGAGTGTACAATGTCATGATATCAATAGAAGTAAAGATACAGAGCCAAGGCTCTCCACAATAGGCAAAGATATAAAGCTATGGGAATCCCCTGTGTTGAAAAGAGAAGAAAAAAACTGAGGCAACAAAAATTGTACCTCTAATCATAGAGGGTTTGAGATCCTGCTCCTGCTGGATCTGCTCCAGCGAAAAAGCCTGACCTGCACTGCAGACCTGTGAAGCTGTCTCAGATCCCAGAGATGATCCACCCTACGGCTGTCAAAAACCATGTGTCTGACCACTATAGCCACAACCACCACCTTGTTATAAATGTCCTGAAGAACTCCACCCCCAATTCTAATGTAGGATTAGTGGTCCTACTCTGGTATGAGGAGTTGAAACAGGTCCACCCTCACTAGTTTTCAGTAGGAGGGTGTTGTAGAAACGCTGAAGATGTCCCATATTGCCGCAAGATAAGCACTCAACTAGGTCTCTTGGGCACTGAGTTTTCTTATGTTCACCCTTCCCGCACTGGTATCACACCACTTGGCTACCTAAAGTAAAATTCTGCCTACTCAGCTCTCCACACGTAGACTCCCTACGGCGCTTCCTACTATTAGTCGGAAGAGTACCAACTCTGGATGCTAAACCACCCTGCCCCCCTTCACCATAATCCCTTAGGTTTCACTTGGTGATCAGTGCCTAGTTGACTATAAAAGATATGGAAGTCAAACTAAATATGTTAACCTGGGATTGAATGTCATGCCTGAGACCATACTCAAACTTCCTCACCAGAAAATAACTCATCACCCCCCAAAATGGGTGTTAAGCACTAGAAATTTGTGAATCGAGAAGAATACTCCATTACTGAGAGTGTACCCTGATCAAAACTCATGAACTCTCAGGCTTAGTCGACCCTCAAGGTCTCCTAGAAGAATTAGTCATAGAAGTTATGCTGGAACTTTTCCCAAGCCATAACTCGTCGGTGTCCTACCTCTGTTATCACATCCCACCATCTCTTGGTGGAATCATGTAGCATGTACATAGAGAGCTTCACCCTCCTCTATGGAGGCATCTCGAGATGATTGAAGATAGACATCATGGGTTCCAACCATGACTCTCCAGCCTGAGGTCCTCCATCCCCTGATAAAGTGGGAGGATGCTACTGCTAAAAAACCCATGTCAAATCTTCCATATACAGGGCAGGATTTGGTGCTCCCTGGATAGTCTACATCATCCTCATGAAGCCTTCTCGGAACTGTGCATCAGCACTTGTATCTGGAATGACAGATGGTGCCATGAAGGGCACAACGTGAGGATCTGCTGATAGTCCTTGGTCTACCATTTCTATTGTTTGATCATTACCCTGAACCTGGCGTACAACCGGAGGATGTCTCCGTGGCATGACTCTACAAGTTCAAGCACACACCTCAGTTCAATATTATCAAGGATTGAAATATAGATGTGAAAGAATGGAATAGGAGAAAGAAACACATTCATGTTTTTCAAAACATGGATACATGGAATGTATGACCCCTGCACGGCGTGTCCCCTTAAGATTTTAACATGGCGTGTAACACCACGGGTAAAACTAGTCATGGCGTGTAAAACTAGTCATGTAACACCCATACACATGGTGTGTTCCTCTTGAGATATAGTGTGTACTTGAATTTTTTCCCTCCTACCCAGGTTACTCTACATGGCTAAACCACACGGTTCTCTCCTAGGTAAAACTACATGGCATGTTCACCCTAGACACGGCGTGTACTGCTTATGTTATAACCACCCGTATCATTAGTCACATGGTCAGAGACACGGTCGACTCTACACATCATGAAATAATAGGACACAGTGTGTACAACCTAAGTTTAATCCACCTGTGTCATTAGTCACACAGTTGGATACAAGGTCTCTACAACACGACATGTGCTCCCAGTACACGGCGTGTTCCACCAAACATTTCCCAACTTCGTGTCTCTTCCCACACAGTCAGTCACACGGTCAAGTACTACACCGCGAGTACATAGGGTACACGACGCGTACATAAGAAATTTTTTTTCTTCAATAACATAAGAACACATGGTGTGTGCTCATAAACCCACACATCATGTTTTCTGGGTTTCCAGACTGTATACCTCTATGACTCCTCCAAAACCCTTAAAAACTTAAAATTTTTGTCCAAGGAATGACAAATTCCGACATGTGAGAGCCCATACTCCCCAGAATCAATGTTATTCATCCTTATTCGCATCATAAACGGATAGAATTCAATTATAATTCAAACATGATCCACCAAATTCCGATCCATGAGGGCCCATAACACCTCAGGGACCAAAGTTTGGCGCCCACTCAAATAAAACATTAAATTTTACAATACCCTATCAAAATAGTAGGTATTCTATCACGGAATCTATCACAACAGCATGCATATCTATAAAAACATCTATCACAATATCATGCAATCAGTAATTCATCATAAATGGCATGAAAAAATGCAAGACATGTGATCCCTAGAAAGTGCTTATATGATGCATAAGATGGAATACCCTCATCTCATCAAGTTGAAACAGAAATAAAACATCAATAATATCAATGATAACAACACAATACAATCGATTCACCCAATTGTGAAATCAAATCAACTGTAATAATTGAAAAAATAGAAAATTTTCAATATTCGAGGTAAATTGGTTTTTCCCTATACACAGGTCAGCTACTCTCGAGCATAGCATATTACCAACTACCTATTCCTTCTTATCCCTGACTATATGATCTAAATAGTAAGAAAAAGTAGAAAATATAAACCTCCTTTGATACCACTTTGTAAAATCTCAGCTCCGGGAGCCGCCCAAAGGTACCTCGTACCTGGTTGGTCACATGGCCTCAAGCGCATTTCCCCAAACGCAGGAGGCTGCTAACTAGAAGCGAGGGCCTTAGGTGTGATAGTGGGTAAATTATTCCATCATAGGTAGAGTAACATAATGGAAACAAATAGTAAACAACAACGGAAGTAATAATACCATACAACAATTAAACAATAGAAGACTGAAAGTAGATAAATAACTGGAGCACATGTATAAATCATGCATGTCACATATGTCTAGGAAAACAGCCAAACAAGTCACAATTCTAGATATACAGTACTAAACCAAAGTACAAAAGAAACAAATAAACTCTAGAATCATCTCAAGCCTCATCTTGGTCTCATGCTCTCTAGCTCCACAACAATCAAGTACTTGAGGAAGAAGGGTGCTTGCCCTTATCTACACCTGTAACCATATAATCTATTTGGGTCTAAAGCATGACCCAAATAGGGTGTGAGATGAATCCCAGTAGGAAACCACCACAAGATCTATTCCTAACTGTTAGTGAGTATATATATCATGTAATAAAGGAAATGTATAAAGGAAACTAAGAGTACACAAAAGTAACCAAACCCTTCAGTTTACATTTACATTTGATAGCATTTAATATTCATAATTTAATAAAGTATCACAATAGGTATATCAGAAGACTACCTAACTGGACCGAATCCAAGCTTGTGCTTTGTCTTGGTAGACACGTCACAACATTCAGTACTTATATTAACCCTCTGGTTAACTCACACAGTCTAACCCCTCTGGCCAAGTAGTGAAATAAAAAGTAAAAGGCACTCTGAGAGAGAACTCGCAACCAATTCCCCCTATGTTCTTTACTTAATAACTATATACTCTATGGGGAAGCACTAAACGTCAATTCTCCATGTGTTATCGTAACATAAACTATAGACACTTTGAGGGAGCACTCACTTTCAATCCCCCTTGTAGTCTCATAGTGTGAAATATTACAGACACTCTGAGGAAGCACTCAACGTCAATTCCCCCTATGGCCTATCTACACTAGGTTCCCACATACCTTTTCTATTAAATCATGCATAAATGATATCAATCATCCCAAATTAATCTCAAATACAATATGGATAAATAATACAATGAATACCACAAACATTTAACAAGAAGCAATAGTCAAAAAGTTCTATCATATCATGCAAGGCAAGGAAACAGGGTTTGACTCATAGGCAACCTGGACCAAACTCCCCTAAACATTAAAACAAGGAAAAAACTCATGGGGTGTTCATTAAACATTAAATTTCACAAAATATCACATCAAAAAACCCTTAAACCAACAATCAATCTAAGGTAGATAAAATATGGTTCAATTTCTTTAACCCAAAATACCCGAAACATGGGTAATTGGCACTTTAGCATATAAAACTCAAAGACAACCAATGAAAGAAAACAAACCACCTACCTCGACATTGTATGATGATCAATCTCAAAATTCATCCCTTGTATCATCCTATAATGTCGTAGATCTATAAAAAGGTCAAAAAAGTTCATCCTTGAATAACTTGAGGGAGATAAGAAAACATGATGAGAGGCTCTAGAAGAAGGAAGGACTCACTAGTGGTATTCTAATGCACCCAACGATTCCTTGATCAGACCTCAGATGTAGGAATGGGAGGTGCTCGAAGAATATCAGTCGTACGCCGCTCTCCTGTTCGAGACACAGGAAGATAAAGACATTTCTAGGGATTAGACATGACCCCGATCTGATTTATAAAATTAAAGAAAAATTAAATGGCATGTTCATTTAATTTACACGTCGTGTACATGACTCAACCAGACCCCACTTTAGGGGGTCTCTATGTCACCCCACACAGCCATGTCTCGGCCATTACACGCCCAAGACTCGGATGTACGCGGTAACTGGGTACACAGCATATACTCTTAAGTACACGGCGTGTACTTATAAAATTTCCAAAACCTCCCCTTTTTTCTCAAAAACACCCAAAATCAAGATCCATACCAAAAAATGAAGATTCGGGTTCTTACATACTTGAATACCCTTACACAAAAAATTAAATGCATTTTATATTCTCTCTATTCCATTCATTTTTTTTTCACCGATGATCTTTGATCTCATATATTGTTTTCAAATGGTATTTTATCTTCAATATATCACCACCAATGTGATCGTTACATAGATTTGAATAATTCTAGACACATATATGATACATTATTTTGAATTTTAATTTTTTCATATTACACAAAACAATGGTAATAGAAATCTCATAGTAGAGATTTATACTTCGAATCTTCCATTGGATATTTTCCCTACAAATCTCTCATATTACATTAATATATATAAAGGCATTCATGTATTTATATACTTGTATTTATATGTAAACATCAATGCATGTATATACTTGTATTTATATATAATAATATTTAGATGTATGTATGTACATGTATTAAAATTTACTGAAATTTTTTTGCAGCTGTATATGTCTGTATATGCATGCATTTACTTATGTATGTAAATAATTAAATTAATTATATTTATGTATAATTGCAATAATATATATTTATGTAATTATATTAATATATATTTATATATTTATGTATTAATTTATTTATATCTAAAATATTTATTTAACTATGTAAGTATATGGCTATATTAATTTGTTTGTATGGATGTATGTTTGTGTTTATATATAAATATATTAATATGTATATATGTTTTTATGTATGGATGCATGTGTGTGTATGTATATATTCATTGATTTATATATATGTGTGTGATTAATAATTTTTATATGTATGTACAAATATAAGTATTTATAAGGATATTTTAATATCTGTACGTACATGCATCTAAATATTATTATATGTACATACATACACATAGATATAAACATGATACTATATGTATGTACATGCATGTAGTCATACAAATATAAAAGTATATGAAAATATAATTATTCAGAAGTATATATAAATAGAAATATATACACACATACATACATATATCACGTAATCATATGTATATATTCGAAAACATATATATAATTATTTGTATAACATAAATTTTTCTGTATAAAATTTAGAATGTATTTTTTGTATGCACTTTTCTTAGTAATTATTTTTAATGTTTTGATATAATAATATTTATAAATATATTTTGTACTTTAAAAAAATTATACATCAATATCTTTTACAAGTTTTATATATTAATGATTATAGATTAACACTTATATATTTGTTTATTAGCACTTGTATTTTTTTATTAATAGCTGTATATTTATTACTAAACTTATGTGTATGAACATTTATATGTGTGTGTGTGTGTGTTGTTATGAAATTAAAGTAATTTTTTTGTGTATGCTTATAAATACTTACATACACAATATTTAATGAAAATTTTATTAATTACAACTTATATATATTGTATTGATTATATATCAATATAAATACATTCTATATATATGTATATGTGTGTATATGAAATAATGAAAATGAATGAGTGTTTTCATACATACATATACGAATGTGATGTATATACCTACATATATGTACATATATATATATATATATGTGTGTGTGAAGTGTATATATATATATGTTTTCATCAAATTAATTTATACATACATTCTTTCATACGTATATTTAAATATTTTATATACACATTCCTTCATACATATATTTAAATATTTTATACATACATGCTTTCATACATATATATAAGTACATGCATGTCTACATATATATAAGTGTATACAAACATATACACAAAAACATACATACATATAAATATAAGTACCAACATGCATGCATATATATTAATGTAATTATTTATAAATGTAATATATAAATATTAGAATATACAAAAACAAATATATACAGTTATAATAATGCATAAAAATACATGGTACATTGACAAATATTTTGGTGGGGATTTGTGCTGCAAATGTCCCATATTACATTAAAATATATAAATGCATTCATGTATTTATAAAATTAAATTTATATGTAAATATGATTGTATGTATATGTATATCTGTATATATATAATAATATTTAGATGTATGCATGTACTTGTATTAAAAGACTTAAAAATTTGTATAGTTATATATGCTTTTATATATACGCATGTATGTATGCAACGATGCACTTATATCTATAAATAGTTACATTATTTATATTTTTATATAAATGAAATAATATATATATGTATTTTTATTAATATATATTTGTATATGTATGTACGTATGTACTTATACTTACATATATGTATTGAACTATGTTTTCATATAACTATATTATTTGTATGTATAGATACATATATATATGTATATATGTATGTGATTATATGTAGATATATTTATATGTATGTGTGTGTGTGTGTTTTTATATCTATAATCATTGGTTTTTATATATGTGTGTGATCAATAATTATTATAGGTGTATACAAATATGAGTATTTATAAGGATATTTTAATATATGTACATACGTGTATATAAATATTATTACATGTACATACATTCACGTATATATTAACATGCATGAATATAGATATATTAGTGTGATTATTTACAATTAAACATCTTTATAAGTATATAAAAATATTATAAGTGTATATTTTGTATACAGTACATATATCACTTAATTTGTATATATATTCATTTATATATATTTACATTGTGTGTACGTAATTATGTAACAATATTATATATATATATACACATATTCATTGATTTATATATGTGTGTGTGTACGTGATCAGTCGTTTTTAGATATATTTATTGATATGTTGGTATAAAAAATTTAATTACTACAAAAATTGTATACAAACAAATACATTCTAAATTTTATACAATAAGATTTATATTGTATGTATAATTATAGATATGTTTATGTATATATACATATGTTTATATTATATGTGTATGTAAGTGTGTATATATTTCTATTTTTATATGCATTTATGTAATTATATTTGTAAATACTTTTATATTTTCATGGTGCATGCATGTACATGCACATAGTTTCATGGATTGAAAGATATGTATATTTGTAAATAATTGTAGTAATATGTATGTATGTAATTATACTAATATATATATATGTATGTATATACTTGAATATATATACAAAAATACATGTATACTCGTTAATTTTCTAAAAAAATTATCTATATCTATTTTTAAAATTTATTTTGTTTGTATACACATATAATCTTCAAAAAAATTAGAAAAATACATCATACATTTACACTAAAAATCCATATTTGTATATGATAAAAATAAAATTCAAGAAAATGTATCATATATGGGCCAAGAATTATTTGTATCGATGAAATGATCGCATTGGTGGTAACATATTGTAATTCTGATTCCATTTGAAAAGAATATATTAGATCAAAGATAATGAGTGGAGAAAAAATAATTATAGTAGTATGTATGTATTTAATTATAATAATATATATATTTATGTATATACTTGGTAAATACACACACACGTATACTCACTAATTTTCTAAAAAAATTATCAATATGTAATGTTTTTAATATATTTTGTTTTTATAAACAAATAACTGTTAAGAGTTTTAAAAAAAATATACTTAATTTTATGGTGCAAATTTTTATCTATATATTAAAAAATTAAAATACAAAAAAATGTTTCATAGTTGGGTCTATAATTATTTTTATCGATGAAATTACCGCATCTATACAGATAGATTGAAATTGTCATACCATTTGAAGAAATTATATTCGATAAAATATTTTAGATGGAAAAATTTTGAATTTAGAAGAGGGAAGATGAAATTGAGGTTAGACATGCGATCACCATGCTCGGGGGTATTGAGGTAATTACATTTATTGACATTTAAAAAAACAAAAACACAAAATAAGAGATCTCCCAGAGTTTTTTTTAAAAGTTTTCTGAAAAAAACATCATAGGTTTAAAATATTTTTCAAAATACACCTTAAAGGTGGCATCGGTGATGCCGCCTTCCATCCCCCGTACCACATTTTTTCCAGATCGATGATATGGTAAAGGCGGTGGGGGGATTCCACCATTCACTTCTAGGTGAGGGGAAAGGAGACACTGTCAATGCTACCTTTTTCCTCACACAAAGGTGAAATGAGCCATCGGCGATGCCGCATTTCCCTCAGATTCCTATAAAAGGGAAGCCCCCCTGTTCTTCTCACTTCATTTTCCTCCATCTCTCCTAAATGCACTGATTATCTCTCTAAAAAAATCGTTTTCCATGAGGTGGAGTCGGTGGTCCAATAGAAGGAGGTTTTTTAGAAGCATCATTTGGAGGTATTTTTTATTTAATTTAATGTTTTCTAGTTATTTAATTCAATTTTTTGTTCTAAATATTTCATTTTTTAAGTAGTTTAGTTAGTTCTAAATATTTATCTTATTAGGTTCTTTAATCAGTTATATATATTTTGGAATAATAATTATTATTAGTAATGATTCAGTATATATTAAGTATAGATTAAGTATAGAATAACATAGGATTAAGTATTGTGAAATTTTGGTACCAAGAAGATTATGTGGTTACCTAAGCAATCAAATCTCTGTCTGGATACAAACAAGTGGATGTGGCTCTAGAACAGATGTACCTAGGGGTAAAACCTGAAAAAACCACTTTAATCTAGACTCAAACGGGAACCGGTGCATGAGAACGGGCCTTGTTGCACTCTTGGTTTGACACTCCTGAGGGATATGCTTAGGATGATTCATATTTTATTTATAAACCACTAAAATACCTAAGAAAAAAAATCAAATCAGTATATTTATGAATGATAAAATGATAATTATGATGTTATATAATGAAATGGATGAGGACATAGGCATTAAATAATGAAATTTATTATTAGTAATTTAATTATTTTTATTTAGTTTTAAATATTTTATTTATTAAGTAGTTTAATTAGTTATATATAGTTTAGAAATAAAACTTATTATTAGTAATGATTAATTATATAACAATTAATGGTAACATAGGATTAAAAATTAGTACATATTATTAGTTAATTATAATTAACTAATGAATATCATATGATTAATGAGTAAATAATAAATAATTAAAGAATAATAATTAAAGAATAACTTAATAATGGTTAACTAGTGATTAAAGAATGATTTTTAGTTAAAAAATGTACTAAAAAACATTAATACCATTATTTAGGATATAACAAGATGTTCTAAAATTTTAGTATCATAAAGATTATATAGTTTAGAAATAATAGTTTTTATTAGTAATGATTTATTATAGATTAATTAGTGAATAAATTAGGATTAAAAGATGAATACATGTAATGATTATCTAATAGTACTTATCATTGACAAAATAGAAATTATGATTATATAAAATTAAATAGAGAAGAACAAACACATTAAATTACACATGAATATTTTACAACATACAATAAATACCTTGACACTTTTCAATTAAACATGGTTTGGATGAGATGAGCGTGACTTCATAAGTGAGGTAAAATCTAGTTGATTTTTATTTGGTAGCTTAATATCATTATCTAAATATATGTACTTAATAATAAGTTAAGTACATAATTTTAGAAGATGTTATTAATCAATCAAATAAAAATTAGTTGGGTTTTACCTCACTTCTAAAGTTAGGCTCATATCACCCAAACCATGTTTTGATGAAAAATGTTGGTAGTTCTTGTATGTTGTAAAACATTCATGTGTTATTTTATGTGTTTGTTATTCTCTATTATAGAGTGATTGAAGAATGATTAACAAATTATTAACCTAGTAATGATGAACCAGTGATTAAAGAATGATTAACTTGGTAAAAATTACACTAAGAAACATTAGTATCATAGTTTAGGATATAAGAAAATGTTTTAAAATTTTATTATCATAAATGTTATATTGTTTAGAAATAATTTTTATTATTATAAATGATTAATTATATAATATTTAATAAATAATTTAGGATTAGAAACAGAATCTATATAATTATTAGATAATGATACTTAGGATCATATAAAGTGAAATTAAGAATAACAAATTCATTAAATAACACATGAATGCTTTATGACATACAATAAATCCATCGACATTTTTCAGTAGAATGTGGTTTGGATGAGATGAGTCTCACTTCCTACATGAGGTAAAATTCATCTTATTTTTAATTGGCAGCTTAATAACATCTTCAAATGATATGTACATAGATTTGGAATTTTAAAAATATTTCGAACTCTTAATGACATATAAGATATAATCTATGATATGTTATTAGAAGGTAGAAAGATTTTCAAAATTCTAAAGTTGAGTACATACCTTTAGAAGATGTTATTAAGTTGTCAATAAAAAATAAGTTGGATTTTACCTCATATGAAGTAAGACTCATCTCATCCAAATTACATTTTATTGAAAAATTTCTACAAATTTATTGTATGTTATAAAGCATTCATGTGTTATTTAATGTGTTTTTTCTTCATTTCACTTTATATGGTCTGAATTGTCATTTTCTCAATGATAAAAAAACTAATTTAATGTTTCCTTATCTTTTTACCACAATTTCGAAAACGTTTTGTGAATTATATTCTAATAAACATCTATATAATGAAAAAATACTAGCATATTTTAGGGTATAAAAAAGAGTCATAAAATTACATTCTAATAAATATTATATGGTCAACCATCATTGTTAATATTTACTACACTATCATACTTTTGATTAAAGAAACATTTTTGACATAGAGAGTCATGTTTACCTGTGTGTACTGCAATGAAGAGTTATTCAAACTGAGTAAGGAGCTTCTTACAGTACACAACCAATAACAGCGGTTAGTACAACTGATTGTGTTACCCTAAGTGACCTTCAAGGGAGAATCTGTGGTTCCTTAAATCTGATACCCGATCAATAGATCAAGTCTATGAGCTTTAGACATTTTCAATTCCTGGAAACACTACAGAACCTAGCTTGTCCATTGGGTTTTGATGCGCAGTGGGTCCATGAAATTAATTTATTTTCTCAATGATTAGATGGTACCATGATGAAGTTATATATTGATGTTTCTATTGTACATCAACAATGACTAGTTGTACAAAGACATAGACTTACAAGAGTGGTTGAAGATAGTCCACCCCATGAAATTGAGCCTATTCCAAATGATGTATAAAAGGAAAACCTAGATGATCTCCTAGATATAAATGTCAATATGACTTTTGATGAGGAGTTTTGTAATGATAGAACAAATGGTAACAACATTGCTGATGAGGAGGGACCAACGAAAGTTAGGGAGGAGGTTTCAAGAAATGAATTAGTTTTACAATAGCCTCAACCTACAATAAATCAAACACCACTCTTTGCATCTTGGTTAGAATCAATGACACGTGTGCCTAAATTTTACAATAATATTCTTACACTGGAAACTGAGTTCCCTAGAGTTGTACCTATAGGTTTAGTGAGTTAGAAAAAACCTTATATGTTGGAAGGAATATTCCAAGTAAAGATATATTAAAAAGCACACTAAAAAGATTTCACATTGAGAGTCACTTCATCTATATATTTCAAAAATCATGTTGTAGTAAATATCTCATACGGTGTGAGAAGTATGGGGATGATTGTAGATTTCACTAGAGGGAAATTCCAGACATTGCATTTAGAGGTTGGAGAATCTCGAGGATTGATGCAACTTATACTTGTGTTCATCCAATCCTAACACAAGATCATACCTCCTTGGATCCATAATTTGTGTCATCCAATGTTGTTGAGATGATTAGGACATTCCAAGATGTTCTGATATCCCTTGTGTAAGAGAGGATACAATAGAAATTTGGTTATAAGATTTCCTATAATAAGGAATTGGTGGTGAAACAGAAGGCAATTGTGAAGGTCTATGGTGATTAGGATGACTCATATCGGGTGTTGCCGCAATTTCTAGCCACACTAAGGCACATAACCAAGTTTTTTTCCATCTTCATACAAATGAAAATGTGTCTCACGATAACTGACTTGATCCATATTGTGTTCAATTTCATCAGTTGTTCTGGGCATTCCTCCCATGTATCTCTATATTTCATTTCAAAAAATAGTCCATTCAAATTGATGGAAGATTTCTAAATGGAAAATATAAGGGCGTACTGTTTATTGAGGTAATAGAAGATGGAAACTATTCACCTCTTCTGTTTTCCTCTTCCATTATAGAGAAATAAAACAACAAATCATGGAGTTGGTTTTTGGCATGTATCAATAACCATTTCACCAACATTCAGGGTGTTTTTTTGATATCTAATCGTCATCAGGAAACTAATGAGGCAATAAATGTGGATCATGATACATAGAGATACCCAAATTCACATCATTGGTTCTCTATTATACACATTTCTAGCAACGTGCATAAACAATTCCATAACGAACCGATGAAAAAGGCAATAATTTGTCTTAGAACACATTGTATTTGTTATTTTTTACTATTTCAACGTAAACATAAATCAAATTATGTGAAATTTCATCTATTATGTATAGAATATGATTTAGATCAATGGAGGTTTGAAGAATGTTTCAAACAAATCTTATAGGATTATCAAGAAGTTTATAATTATATAATGCAGATTCCAAAAGAAAAATGGACATTGACATATGATAGGGGGAAGAGGTATGGACACATGACCACAAACATTTTTGAGTGCATCAATGGTGTCTTAAAATGGCTTCACAAGCTACCTATAGCTTCCCTAGTTTAGGAGACATTATATCATTGCATGAAGTACTCTGTTGATAAACAAAAACTAGAATTAGACATAATACAGTAGGGGCTAAGGTATGGAAGACACTTTCAATGAGAGATTGAAAAGAATATTGAAGAAGCTTATAGTTATCATGTCTGCCTTTTTCGATTAGAAGACTCTTGATTTGAAGTTCAAGAACATTCAGACCCCATCACAAATCGCATCGGTGAAAAAATGGTGGTATTACTAGAAATGAGGCAATGTCAATGTAAAAACTTTTTGGCCTTACGGTTTCCATGCACACACGCCATCGCAGCATGTGCCTATGTGAACATATAACAGGAAGAATATGTTGATCCAGTGTATTAGATGGAAACCATTTCTAATTGTTATGCTTCACCCTGGACACCTTGGGGAGTTTCGTTATTTCTCAATGCCCGAAGACCAGGAGATAGTGATACCTAACATCAATCGGTTGCGTCCCTATGGGAGACCAAAGGCCATCAGGATGTGGAATGAGACGGACTGGCCTAAAGAACAAGGTCATAGTTTGATATGCACCATATGTCATCAAGAAGTTCATAACCAGAATCGATGACCTAACATTTTTGGGTCGAGTTCACACTCTCATCCACACTGATGTATTGTCTTCATTGTGATATTCTCATATTGTAAATTATATGTTGTTATATATTCTTTTTTTTCTCAGTTTTCTAAACCCCAAACCCCAAAATAAGAACACTAAACCCAAAAACATCTTCCCTATACTGTAATCTAAAAATTCTAAACCCTAAACCTTAAAACCTAAATCCTAACCATGAATTTAGAAACCTAAATCCTAAAACCTTACAAAAATCCAAAAACCTAGACCCAAGACTCAATATCTAAATCCCTAATCACTAAATCATAAAACCTAAAATATGAACTGTAAACCCAAAAACATATTCCCTTTACCTTGGTTTTCAAAACATTATGTGACTGATATTTTAATAATCTTTTATATAACAAAATAATTGTATCATATATTACTGTACAAGAAGATGTTATAAAATTTACATATAATAAATATTATATGATCAACCATATTTTTCAATATTAGTTACACTATTAGAATCATGATCAGAAAACATTTTTGACCTATAGAGTCAAGTTTTACCTGTGTGTATTACTATGGGGAGGTTATACAAACTAATAAAAGATCTTGTTATAGTACACAACCAACAATAGAGGTTAGTACAACTGATTCTGTAACACTAACTGAACTTCAAAAAAGAATTTGTGGGAAATGAAAAATGATGTAGGTGGAATAGTGACAACAATGGTGGTGATGGAATGAGTTTACTTCATCACCATCGTTGTTGTCCTCGTCCCTCCTATGTCGTGGTTCATTTACCACAAATTCTTTCTTGAAGTTCAGTTAGTGTTACAGAATCACCTTTACATGTGAAGAAATAAACATGAAACATACCATCATGTAGACAGTCAAATATAAATTACAAAACACACCATTTTCTAATAAAAATATACCTAAAAAAGATAAATTGTTTATATATATAAATATATAAAACCATATCTTAAAAAACACCCTTTTCTGGGTAAAAGCATATCATAACAACACGTTAGTAATATGCATTGAAAAACATGAAGACATGCCCCTTTATTTTTGGTAAAAATAACTTCATAAAACAATGTGAATAAACATGGAATGTCTTGAATTCTACAATTCATAACATTATGCTGACCATAACGTTACATTTACATTTTACACCTACGACTCATTTTATTTGTTTATATGTAGATAGATGATACCATACTAATCACTCAACAGCGTACCCATATTTCACTGGTCGTGCTAGAGGGTGGTGCAAATCGATCGATCAGGGTGCGCCGAGTGCACTATTTTCATCATAGGGAGACTCCACATACCATTAGAAAATAATTGTGTCGTTCTGGATTTTATGGAATTATCGTATCATATTTCATATTTGTAGATCGTCACCTACTTGTTACCCTCATGGGGAGGTGAAGAATAAAGACACACACATTCCACCTGCCTGAGGGATAGATGACCATCTCCCTCCAAGATGTGGTAGTACTTCTTGGTCTTCCTAGCTAGGAGAGCGCTATTATTGGACCCACTCCTGAATATTGGCCCGACCTTGCTCAGCACTTGTTTGGCATCAACATTTTTTCTGACCATAGGGCTACAGATGGAGCATCAATATCTATGCCTTGGTTGGAGGCATAGATTCCACATTTACCTGATGATGCTGACAAGAATACTGTCATGTGTTATGCCTGTGCATATATATTACGGCTCATTGGAGGGACCATGTGTGCCGATCACTCAGGGATGCATGTGCACATGATGAATCTACCCCTACTAGAGGACATTGATCAAGACAGGACGTACATCTGGGGATCAGTGTGCTTGGCATACACATACAGAGCATTATGCAGGTTATCCCATAGGGACTGCATAGGTCTTGGGGGATGCATCATCCTTATTCAGATGTGGGCATGGGATTGCATCCCCACATTCTGTCTTGAGATTGTTGGTCTTTCGATCAAGATAGAGGTGATGCATGACGTTCCGTGTGGACGCTAGTATGATCACTCATTTTTATTGGTTTCTGATGCTATTAGGAGTTATTGACTTTAATTTCTCATTATTTTTCACTATTGATGTTGTATTTTATAGGTGGTGTCAGTGACATAATTTTGGCGCGGTTCTGAGACACCATTTGGGTGTATATCATCTCTAGTTATACTATCTCTAACCTGACCCGATATTCATATACAATCTGTCACTATCTAAAAAATTTAATATTAGCATCAATTTTTTTTTAGTTAGGAGATTTTTTGGAAAAGGTCACATGTCATTTCAAATTTCATGTCTTCTATACTGAGTATTATGGACCAATTGCCAACATACTACACTATTGGTCTTGAGGATGCTATGGCTATAGTGTCCCTCATTCACTTATATATTATTGAGTGGAAGTATCCTAACAGATTCATGCACCAGTTTTTCTGTGCTCAGCCAATTCCATTTCTGCTGAGACAGACAAAGCGACTTCCTGGGATGAAGCTGACAGGGAGGTAGTATGAAGATTGGGGTTGAGTGCATGTCTTCTTTCTCAACTCCTGGTGCAGAAGTGCAGAGTTCCGTATTCAAGGTGTACCTATGAAGCAATTCTTTCTTTCAGAGCAGGTTGAGTTTTATCCATGGTATAGACTAATGTCTATATTGTATCTTACCCAACATGAAAGAGAGATTCAGTGGATGGCAAGTCAATAAATTTTCATTAGTTTCTTTATTGAACTATTTTTAATTCGTTTTGAATATCTTTACAGGGAATTCACTCATAGAATCTTGTTCACATGATTGGTGAAAAGGATGAGGGGGTCATTAGCTAGGCAGTGGTCCATGCTAAAGCGTCGGAGCTGAGGGCATCTTATTGTGCGCTTTCTGAGAGCATCTTTGAGTGTCCAGCCTGGAGAGAGGAGGATCCTGCCATGGAGGAACATCCTGCAGCAGCTGCTGGTGCTGAGGAGACGTGACCACAGCAACGTAGATAGCGCCATGCTACACGTGAGGCCTCACCTGTTCCATAGGTAGTAGTCGGCCCTCTAGTAGTCTAGCCTCAGTCGATTTAGGATGTACCTCAGGTGGCATGGGATCCATCTTTCATGACAGTATATCCGCATTTCTCTCCATCTTGGGGTCCAAATCCATCACAACCTTGGGGTCTAGATCCATCATAGTCTTGGGGTCTAGATCCATCTCATCCTTGGGGTCCAGATCCATCACATCCTTGGGGTATAGCTCCATCGCAGGCTTTGTTCCCCATTATGATGATGGCAGGTCCTTCTACCACCCTAGTGGGAGAAGGATCGGGAGGGAAGTATGAGATGCAACTTACAACTACTCTCACTGACACATAGATGGAGGATGTGATAGTCAATGTTCCAATGCCAGAGGATCTTCCATCTCTAGTTCATTAGACTCTACAGCGAACTAGACACAGATGTCTTATTTTCAGAACACCATATGGGACAGATTCTCCTCACCATAGACATAGACATTGATTGTACATGTTCATTTATATGTTTTATGTCTATTGAAATGAAACTATTATTATTACTATCATCTCTTTTTATATTTTTATCCAGTATTTTAGTTTTCATTTATATTTTAGGTATAGTTTATATTTGATAGCTTTGAAAGTCGACTACTTGAAACATAAGAATAATTATAAAATTTCAAGTATATAACTTTAAAAGATTATAAAATATACAGTATAAAAACAATGTAAATAAAATTTATAATATATCCTAAACATCTAAATAGTTTTTGAAAATAAAGAGTTTCATAAATAAATAAAAATGAATGGAATGTAAGAAAAGTAACTCAGAAGTGAGAGAAAAAAGAAGGAATGCAGAGGAGGATCCAAAGCCACCTACTTGACTTTGAATGCCTATAAAATATAAACTATAAGAACTATATAAATTAAAATTAAAATTTTTACTACTTTTTATATTTTTAATCAATTTTTAAAATTTTATTCATATTGGTCTTAATGTTTATATTTTATAAGATAGCAAACTCATGTACTTGAAAAAAATTTAAGTTTCAAGTAGGTGGATTAGAAATATTATAAATTATTTTTCATCAAAATTTTTTAAGAAAATATTTTTATTTTCGACTACTTGTTATATTTTTAATAAATTTTTAAAATTACATTCATATTCGTTTTATCATTTATATTTTATAAGATAACAAAGTTGTGTACTTGAAACATTTTTAAGTTTCAAGTAGGTGTTTTAGAATCCTTATAAATTATTTTTCATCAAAAAATTTTAATAATTTTTTTTTATTTTCGACTACTTGTTATATATTTAATCAATGTTTAAAATTTTATTCATATTTTTCTTATATTTTATATTTTATAGGCTAGTAATGTCAAGTACTTGAAACTTTTTTGTGTTTCAAGTAAGTGAATTAGAAAGCTTATAAATTATTTTTATTCAATATTTTTTAAGGATTTTTTTTTTATTTTTGGCTAATTGTTATATGTTTAATCAATGTTTAAAATATCATTCATATTGGTTTTATAGTTTATATTTTATAGGCTAGCAAAATCACATACTTGAAAAAAAATTAAGTTTCAAGTAGGTGGATTATAATGCTTATAAATTATTTTTTATCAACATTTTTTAATAAATTATTTTTATTTTTTACTGCTTTAATCCATGTTTAAAATTTAATTTATATTGGTTTTATAGTTTATATGTTAAAGGCTATCAAAGTTACATACTTGAATAAGAGATAATTTATGCTGAAATATTTTGTTTTATTTATATATGTATAAACATAAAAAATTAATGATAAAAAATTAAAATTTTAAATGTATAAGAAAGAATAATTAAAATAGAAAAAAAACTTATTTTAGGGAAAATGCATATTTTAAAAAATATTGTTAACCTATGTTTTAAAAAAATTACGAAAACTTATTTAAAAACTCAAAAAAGCCAGACCAGCCTCGTGGGTTTGAATTCGATGGGGATGGTAGTTGCAACGACGGGTTCCAGCTTTGAATCTGTTGTGGTCGGAGGCATCGGCCGAAGGCCCACCAACTCTAAGGCGGTAGTAAGGGACGGAGAAATGAAGAATCTGCCATCCATCATCTAATTAGATCTAGCATAGGGGGCAGAAGACCATGTCGCTGGTGGTTCCGTCATGGGTGATCTGGGTGTAGGCCGCCTACAGCCTCTGGACCTTTCTGCGGAACGCCAAGTTCCTCTGTCTCCCTTTGATCACCCTCAGCATGCTCTGGCATGGTTGCGGCCGCACCTGGTTCCACACTCAGTGGTTCCTGCTTCTCGATGGAAAGAGCTTGGAGATGAGCAAGGGTGGGAGGATGACAACAGCGAGGAGGAGCGGGATTGTCACGACTTCCCCATCGACTACGACTACAACATGCAGTTTTATGAGTTATTTTTTTAGCGGTAATAAAAGAGACACCTTTTATCAATGTCAAGGATAACAGTGTTTTTTAGCACTATTAAAACCCTTTTTGCATGATGTTATCTTTGGCACTCATAAAAGGTGTCTCTTTTATTAACGCTAAAAAAATAACTCATAAATTTCAAACAAATAATTTAAAAAAAATCTACAAATAAGGGTTTTAACACCACTAGGCATCCACTCACCCACGAGTGCACCTATCTTTGGTGGGTTTTGAACTTAAGACCTCCCCCTCATACATCCAAGCATCTTCCACTCACCTATATTGTTTTGTTTTTAATTTTATGATATATATTTATTTATTTATTTAAATACATATATAAAATATGTCACTACCACATATTGATGCAAGGCCAATGCCAACCTTTGTCAGCACTAAGAAAAACGCGCTGATAAAAGGGGAGTCTTTATCAACACTAGCTAAAAGCACTGACGAATCTACCCTTTATTATCACTAAAAAAACATTGATAAGTATACCCATTATCAACAATTTTTTTAGCACTGATAAATATTTTTAATAAAAAATAATATTAATTTATATAAAATTATTATATTTGTAATAAAAAATAATGCTTATTTATATACATTAAATAAAAAAATGCATGTTTAAGATTAATATATATTTTTTAATAATTCAAATATATATATATAATCTTTTAAAAAAAGTATTTATAAGATTATAATTAAATAAATATATATTTAAATAATTATAAGATCATAATAAATTTATTAAATAATAAACATATTTATTATATTTACAAATATATGTTTATAATTATATATTTATAATTATATATAAATACTATTTAAATATATATATTTATAATTATAATTATAAGTAAATAAATAAATGTTTCCAATGAATTTGATCAATAAATATATTAATGCCCAAGTATAATTGACGTTCATGTGTTATGTATTCACCATGAATGTTCATTATATACATTACCTTCTTATTTTTATTCATGTTGTCCATATATGTGATGACTCTTTTTTTATTATCTATACTTTACTAGGTATATGATTCATTATGTTATAACGATGAATCTATTATGTTCTCATAAATACTTATAGAAATACAATAAATATATTTAAATAAAAAATATATTTATTATATCCATAATTATAAATTTTTAATTATACATAAATAATTTTTAACTATAATTATTTATAATTATAATTATAACTATATATATATTTAAATAATTATAACATTACAATAGATGCCTCTATTATAAATATATATATATATATATATATATAATTATATACAAATATTTATAAATATATTTATTTGTACTTATAATTATAAATATATATATATATATATATGTAAATAATTGTAAATGTCACGACCCGACCCAACGGGGCTCGAGCCGCGACTCCCCAAGCCCGCCTCCAATAGGCCAAGGGCTGACGACCAGTGCCGAGTAGGCTATCACACACATGAGAGACATTATCCTAAGATACCTGTACACACGCACCCACAACACCTCCATGCAACAGTGCAGAGATATAGAAACTGAAAAGTAAATGCATGCATACAATCTATCCCAAACCAGAGTACAACAGAAGTACAAAAGGGAAAAACAGGGCCCATCAAAAGAAAACTACATAGCGCGTCCAACCTGCTCTGAAGAAGGGGAACGCTGCCACAAACACCCGCCGGAAAGCTCCCTCGGCACAGCTCCGGTAAACACCCCGGTCAACATGCTCACTAAGCTCTGCCTGCTTCGGGTCCTTCTAAGACTCTGTCGAAAGGTATGTGGTCTGCACAAGACACAAACATGTGCGGGCAAAGCCCGTGCAGGGGTGAGTATAAACATACTCAGTAGGTGCCCCAAAAACCCAAAACCCAAGGGAAAAACTGAAAGGCAACAGTCTGCTCAACCCAGCCAGAGGGAACCCAGACGAGAGAGAAACTTCATCTCGTGACCATCCTCGGCTAAACACAACTAGTCAGCTCAGCTCAGCTCAGGTGTATGCCCATACATACACCTTGAACAAACCAGATATACTAAACTCACGCAACAAAGCCACAAGAGGTACCGACCTCATCACCAGCAACATCCCCCAACCAGGAGAGTACACCACACGAACACTGTCATACCAAATGACACTCATCCGAGAGATACACTCCATCGGGTCCCAAACAAATATCTCAGACGCTCACCCGAGAGACCACGCTCGTCGGATAACATCACTGAGGAAACATCACTGAAACAACATAACCACCAAACTCCTCGGATAGGGGATCGCCGCTAGGGCCCGCTAGGGGATACCAAGACCCACTCCGGTATACGTAGTTCACATATAGGGGATCACTCCCAGGGTCCGTTGGGGGATACCACGACCCGATCTGGCATACGTAGTTCTCACAGATAGGGGATCACACCCAGGATCCGCTGGGGGATACCACAACCCGATCTGGCGCTCGACAGAAGCTCCACACTCAGATAGAGGATCATCGTCCATATAAAGATGGTCACGACGATACCGGAACCCTATCTGGTATAACTCGCGATGTAGGGGATCGAACCGACGATGTCGCAACCCTACCGAATCACGCGCTGAGTAGGGGATCGCATAACCAACGATACCGCAACCCTACCGACACCAACTGCTGAGTAGGAGATTGTATAACCAACGATACCGCAACCCTACTATAAACATCATGCTGAGTAGGGGATCGTAAACTCGATGATTCCACAACCCTACTGTGCACGACCCACCGCGTAGGGGATCATATTCCCGGTGATGCCAGAAACCCTACGGGGTTAACCTACTAGATAGGGGATCGCCGCCCGTGAATAAGCGGTTACAGCGATACCAAGAACCCGATCTAGGGTAAGATGCTAGAGGATCCGCTCCGGCCCACCGGAGGGATACCACAACTCTAACAGTTTAAACATCCCATCGAGAGGATCACAAACCCATACGAAGGTTGTGATGCCACACAAACCCTCGTAGGAACAAACCAAGGGAGAACCCTCAACCACTACTGGTCCAAACGTCGCTAACCCGAGCGACCCGCCACAACGCCACAGTGCGCACCTCCTAGGCCAAAACCGAGGCCACCATCGCGTTCCACACGAAAAAACACGCAGGATAGGCTGTTTACTCGCCCGAAACGGAGCACCGGTGAAAAAGGCACTATTCACCGTAGCTAGCCCGTGCGGGGCCCACACAACGATCCCGAAACCCATCGAGCGGATCACACCACGGCGATCCCCTCGGAAAAACAAGCGGAATCGACTACTCGCTCGTCCGAAACAGACACCCGGTGAAAAAGGCATTATTCACCGAAGCACAGCTTGGGTGGGGCGGACGCCTGGATTCCGAAACTCGTCAAACGGTTCGCACCATTGCGATCCTATCGGAAAAACACACAGGATCGACTATTCATCCGCCAAAATCGGACTCCTGGTGCAAAAGCTGCGTTTCACTGCGAACGCCAAACCCCGGCCTCGTGGGGCCCGCACCCCGTTCTCAGTCCCAACACCCGGAAACAATCTCTAAAAGTCTGTCGTACTATCAGGGTCTCAAAGCCACTGACGACACGTCAATTGGATGCTCTGGTTAGAAGTTACAACGACCTGAAGTCGTAAAATAATAAAAATAATATTATTTTATACGACGTTTCTAGCTCCAGGGCCACGATCCCGAACATTTAAACCCTCAAACCCACACCGGAGGGTTCGCCTCGTCGTCAGGGTCGCGTCGCCGCAAACGGCGCGCGAATCCGGCTCCCGGATTGCAAATTACGGGGGTTTAAAGACTCCCGTACGACAAAAGAGGCCGGACCGGCTGGCCTGGACCGGCCGCCGCCGCTGGCCCGCCCTGGCCGACGGCCCTCCGCCGCGCGCCGCAGGCCGCGGGGGGCACCCCGTGGTCCGTTTTGCGATCCGGAGGCGTCTACATGACCCTCGGGACCCGATCTACACTGCTATGGCTTCAATTTGCAGAAAAACGCAGCAAAAACGCGATCGGGGGTTAAAACTCAAATCCGCCTACCTCGCGGGCGAAACGCCGACGTTCTGCCTTAGATCCGCGCTCCAGAGCTTCCGTTGCGCGCTCCTGGAACGTCCGCCGTCGAATTCCGAGCTCGTGGGTGCTTCGTTTGCTCGATCTGGCGGAGCGGCGGCCAAGAACGTCGAGAGCAACAATTAAGGGGGGGGGGGGGGCGCTGATATTTATATCAGCCGCCCGCCGGCGCCAAACCCGCCTCGGACCCGACCCCCAATGCGAACAAAAGTAAGGTCACCCCTAGGGTAAACACGCCGTTCTGAATGCAACGACGGTCTTAGATTTTCCATCCGAGACTCCGTTCAGAAGTTATGTGAGCTGACGCTCGCACACTAACTTTGCTACTTATTTACGAAAACGCCCCTGGTGGCGTTTCTCACCGCAGGCCCGCGCCCGCAAATTTTACACCCTGCCTAGGGTAAACGGCACGTTCCGGACGCAACCGTGCCATTATATTTCTGTTCTGAGCTACCGTTTAGGAGATACCACACCCCCTCCATGTGTATAGTATAAAAATACTTAATATTTTTATAAAATTAATTCCGGGCACACCGGGCCTCGGAATCGAATGCTGTCTTCGCACCTAGCTCTGGAATTATTTGTAAAAAAATTCCAAAGTCTGACAGGTCCAAAAACCCGAGTCTCTAAATCCTCCCCCCCCCTTAGAACTTTTCGTCCCCGAAAAGCCCTAAGCTCAAGGAAAGCGACTGGACTCTCAACTGGGTCTCACACACCATCGAGCTCACCAACAAACACCCATGCCCGAACACATAAGTTAGAGAGACTTATCCACTACACCTCAACACTATCTTCTTTGGGCGGCACTGACTCACCCGCACGGTTTTAATCGCATCACAAAAACGCGTCTCGGTGGGGGAAGGATCCCTCTTCTTCACGCATTCGAAGTATGCGGAACAACTCCCACACAGGTTCTTACCAACGCCCTGAACAAAACTCAAGCAAGCAACAAAAGGAAATAGTACCGCTAAACAGTGTCTGACAAACTACTACAGTAAGTAGAAAAGACACAAGGCGTACCTCTATCCATCCGCGGTGCCTTTGGGTCAACTGCCTCCAGGGAATGCAACTGTCCTCGCCCTCGGCCACCAGCTCCCTGATCTTGGCGTGGACCACCTGTGGGTGGGGGTGGTGGCAACTGGTACTGCCTACCACCGCCTCCTGCAGCACCATCTCCGCCGCCACGTCCGCCGCCCTGCGGACCTCCTTGCTCGAGACGCTGCCTCTGCCAAGGCGGTCCATCGACCGGCTCCCTCTCAGCAGCACGTCGGGTCGGACAATCTCTAGAAAGATGTCCCCGACCGTCGCAAGCGTAACACCGCCTCTCTTGCGGCTGACCAAAACTGGTCTGCGAGCCCTAAGCCACAGATCCTCTATCCTGGGGTCGCCTCCTGAAACGTCGACCACGTCCTGACCCCTGAGTCTGTCGTCGGCTACCAGATGCCGATTCGACTGACGAAGTCTCAGCTCTCGAGTGCCCACCACTAACAGGGGGAATCTGCTCAGCCAGAAAACTCTCCACCACCAACGCTTGCTCCAGCACTCCAGCATAGGTGGGCAGGCACAAGGAAACCACACCTGCTCGGATGTCCCTGCATAAGCCCTGCTCGAAGGTCCGAGCCCTAAAGAACGGGTCTCGAACCATATCCAGGGAGTAGCGCAACAGGTCTGTAAACCTCGATGAGTACTCCGACACAGTCATGCCCTCCTGTCGAAGCTGGTGAAGCTCCTAGATCCGCACTGACCTCAGCGTCATGGGATAGTACTCTTCCCTGAAGAGCCGCTCAAACTCTGCCTACATGAGCGTCTCCTCGTCATGGGACTGCGTCACCAAAATCCACCATCGCCCGACAGAACCATGCAGAAGGATCGCCGCTAGGACCACCATCTGATCTGGAGGTGTCCTCACTAGGCGGAAAACTCGGGTGACTGCCTCAAGCCAGTCATCAGCTGCCTGTGGGTATGGATCACCCCGGAACCTCAGAGGTCGCTGCCTCTGGAACTCGTGCAGCGCACTCAGCCTACGCGCACCCTCGTCCTGCACCGCCGGCACAAACAGCTGCTCGACAGGTGGTGGCTCAACCGACAGACCACCTGGAGGTGCAACCTCAGAACCTGCGCCCTGCTCCACAGCCTCTACACGGGGCGGGTCGTCAGCACAATCCTACTGTGGAACGCTCGCTGGCTGTCGTCGTGGAGGAATCCTGAAATACATTCAAGACACACCACAGTCAAAGAGTATATCTGGAGAGCTGACTCAAGAAGGACAAGGAAAACCCAAAAACCCAGTCCTATATGATGCATGTACCATTATGTCCCCGCGACCAGTGTACGAATGTCCCGAGTCGAAAGACAGGTTATCAGAGTCCTGGTGTAAGGATACGTCGGTCGCCGCACCAACACTGGAGTCTCTATCTTGAAAGCTGAACTCGAAACATCCTAACACTGCCGCTATGAAACCCAAACCAAGCTCACAGCTAGACCAGCTATGCTCTGAGATCCCAAAGGTGGAACCTCCTCTGATACCACTCTGTCACGACCCGACCCAACGGGGCTCGAGCCGCGACTCCCCAAGCCCACCTCCAACAGGCCAGGGCTAGCGACCAGTGCCGAGTAGGCTATCACACACATGGGAGGCATTAGCCTAAGGTACCTGTACACACGTACCCACAACACCTCCATGCAACAGTGTAGAGATATAGAAACTGAAAAGTAAATGCATGCATACAATCTATCCCAAACTTGACTACAGCAGAAGTACAAAATGGAAAAACAGGGCCCATCAAAAGAAAACTACATAGCGCGTCCAACCTGCTCTGAAGAAGGGGAATGCTGCCACAAACACCCTCCGAAAAGCTCCCTCGGCACAGCTCCGGTAAACACCCCGGTCAACATGCTCACTAAGCTCCGCTTGCTCCGGGTCCTTTTGAGACTTCGTCGAAAGGTCTGTGGTCTGCACAAGACACAAACATGTGCGGGAAAAGCCTGTGCAGGGGTGAGTATAAACATATTCAGTAGGCGCCCCCAAAACCCAAAACCCAAGGGAGAAACTGAAAGGCAACAGTCCGCTCAACCCAGCCAGAGGGAACCCAGATGAGAGAGAAACTTCATCTCGTGACCATCCTCGACTAAACACAACTAGTCAGCTCAGCTCAGCTCAGGTGTATGCCCATACATACACCTTGAACAAACCAGATATACTCAACTCACGCAACAAAGCCACAAGAGATACTGACCTCATCACCAGCAACAGCCCCCAACCAGGAGAGTACACCACACAAACACTGTCATACCAGATGAAACTCATCCGAGAGATACACTCCATCGGGTCCCAAACAAACATCTCAGATGCTCACCTGAGAGACCACGCTCGTCGGATAACATCACTGAGGAAACATCGCTAAAACAACATAACCACCGAACTCCTCGGATAGGGGATCGTCGCTAGGGTCCGCTAGGGGATACCAAGACCCACTCCGGTATACGTAGATCACAGATAGGGGATCACTCCCAGGGTCCGCTGGGGGATACCATGACCCGATCTAGCATATGTAGTTCTCACAAATAGGGGATCACACCCAGGATCCGCTGGGGGATACCACAACCCGATCTGGTGCTCGACAGAAGCTCCACACTCAGATAGAGGATCATCGTCCATATAAAGATGGTCATGACGATACCAGAACCCTATCTGGTATAACTCGCAATGTAGGGGATCGAACTGACGATGCCGCAACCCTACCGAACCACGCGCTAAGTAGGGGATCACATAACCAACGATACCCCAACCCTACCGACACCAAGCGCTGAGTAGGGGATTGTATAACCAACGATACAACAACCCTACTATTAACATCATGCTGAGTAGGGGATCGTAAACCCGACGATGCCACAACCCTACTGTGCATGACCCACCGCGTAGGGGATCATATTCCCGGTGATGCTAGAAACCCTACGGGGTTAACCTACTATATAGGGGATCGCCGCCCGTGAATAAGCGGTCACAGTGATACCAAGAACCCGATCTAGGGTAAGATGCTAGAGGATCCGCTCCGGCCCACCGGAGGGATACTACAACTCTAACAGTTTAAACATCCCATCGAGAGGATCACTAACCCATACGAAGGTTATGATGCTACACGAACCCTCGTAGGAATGAACTAAGGGAGAACCCTCAAACACTGCTGGTCCAAACGTCGCTAACCCGAGCGACCCGCCACAACGCCATAGTGCGCACCTCCTAGGCCAAAACCGAGGCCACCATCGCGTTCCACGAGGAAAAACACGCAGGATAGGCTGTTTACTCGCCCGAAACGAAGCACCAGTGAAAAAGTCACTATTCACCGTAGCTAGCCCATGCAGGGCCCACACAACGATCTCAAAACCCATCGAGTGGATCAACCCACGGTGATCCCCTTGAAAAAACAAGCAGAATCGACTACTTGCTCGTCCGAAATAGACACCCGGTGAAAAAGGAACTATTCACTGAAGCCCAGCTCGGGTGGGGCCCACGCCTGGATTCCGAAACTCATCGAACGGTTCACACCATTGCGATCCTCTCGGAAAAACACACAGGATCGACTATTCATCCGCCAAAATCAGACTCCTGGTGCAAAAGTTGCGTTTCACCGCGAAGGCCAAACCCCGGCCTCGTGGGGCCCACACCCCGTTCTTAGTCCCAACACCCAGAAACAATCTCTAAAAGTCCATCGTACCATCAGGGTATCAAATCCACTGACGGCACGTCAATCGGACGCTCCGGGTAGAAGTTACAACGGCCCGAAGTCGTAAAATAATAAAAATTATATTATTTTATACGACGTTTCTAGCTCCAAGGCCACAATCCCGAACTTTTAAACCCTCGAACCCACGCCGGAGGGTTCGCATCTTCGTCAGGGTCGCGTCACCGCAAACGGCGCGCGAATCCGGCTCCCGGATTGCAAATTACGGGGGTTTAAAGACCCCGTACGACAAAAGAGGCCGGACCGGCCGCCGCCGCCGGCCCGCCCTGGCCGGCGGCCCTCCGCCGCGCGCCGCCGCGGCTCCGCCTCGGACCGCCGGGGGCACCCCGGTGATTCGTTTTGCGATCCGGAGGCGTCTACACGACCCTCGAGACCCAATCTACACTATTACGGCTTCAATTTGCAGAAAAACACAGCAAAAACGGGATTGGGGGTTAAAACTCAAATCTGCCTACCTCGCGGACGAAACGTCGACATTCTGCCTTAGATCCGCGCTCCAGAGCTTCCGCTACGTGCTCTTGGAATGTCCGCCGTCGAATTCTGAGCTCATGGGTGCTTCGTTTGCTCGATCCGACGGAGCGGCGGCGAAGAACGGCGAAGAACGTCGAGAGGAACGATTAAGGGGGGGGTGATATTTATATCAGCCACCTGCCGGCGCCAAACCCGCCTCGGACCCGACGCCCGATGCGAACAAAAGTAAGGTCACCCCTAGGGTAAATGCGCCGTTCTGAACGCAACGACGGTCTTAGATTTTCCATCCGAGACTGCGTTCATAAGTTATGTGAGCCGACGCTCGCACACTAACTTTGCTACTTATTTACGAAAATGCCCCTGGTGGCGTTTCTCACCGTAGGCCCGCGCCCGCAAAGTTTACACCCTACCTAGGGTAAACGGAACGTTTCGGACGCAAACGTGCCATCAGATTTCCGTTCTGAGTTACCGTTTAGGAGATACCACACCCCCGCCACGTGCATAGTATAAAAATACTTAATATTTTTATAAAATTAATTTCGGGCACACCGTGCCTCGGAATCGCACACTGTCTTCGCGCCTAGCTCTGGAATTATTCGTAGAAAAATTCCAAAGTCTGACAGGGCCAAATACCCGAGTCGCTACATCCTCCCCCCTTAGAACTTTTTGTCCCCGAAAAGCCCTAAGCTCAAGGAAAGCGACTGGACTCTCAACTGAGTCTCACACACCAGCGACCTCACCAACAAACACCCATGCCCGAATGCATAATTCAGAGGGACTTATCCACTACACCTCAACACTATCCGCTTTGGGCAGCACTGACTCGCCCGCACGGTTTTAATCACGTCACAAAAACACGTCTCGGTGGGGGAAGGATCCCTCTTCTTCACGCATTCGAAGTATGCGGAACAACTACCACACAGGGTCTTACCAACGCCCTGAACAAAACTCGAGAAAGCAACAAAAGGAAAGAGTATCGCTAAACAGTGTCTGACAAACTACTGCAGTAAGTAGAAAAGACACAAGGCGTACCTCTATCCATCCGCGGTGCCTCTAGGTCGACTGCCTCCAGGGCATGAAACTATCCTCGCCCTCGACCACCAGCTCCCTGAGCTTGGCGTGGACCACCTGGGGGTGGGGGTGGTGGCAACTGGTACTGCCTACCACCGCCTCCTGCTACACCAGCTCCACCGCCACGTCCGCCATCCTGCGGACCTCCTTGCTCGAGACGCTGCCTCTGCCAAGGCGGTCCATCGACCAGCTCCCTCTCAGCAGCACGTCGGGTTGGACAATCTCTAGCAAGATGTCCCTGACTGTCGCAAGTGTAACACCGCCTCTCTTGCGGCTGACCAAAACTGGTCTGCGAGCCCTGAGCCACAGATCCTCCATCCTGGGGTCGCCTCCTGAAACGTCGACCACGTCCTGACACCTGAGTCTGTCGTCGGCTACCAGATGCCGATCCGACTGACGAAGTCTCAGCTCTCGAGTGCCCAGCACTAACAGGGGGAATCTGCTCAGCCAGAAAACTCTCCACCACCAACGCTCGCTCCAGCACTCCAGCATAGGTGGGCAGACACAAGGAAACCACACCTGCTCAGATGTCCCTGCGTAAGCCCTGCTCGAAGGTCCGAGCCCTAAAGAACGAGTCTCGAACCATATCCAGGGAGTAGCGCGACAGGTCAGTAAACCTCGCTGAGTACTCCGACATAGTCATGCCCTCCTGTCGAAGCTACATAAGCTCTTGGATCCGCACTGACCTCAACGTCACGGGATAGTACTCTTCCCTAAAGAGCCACTCAAACTCTGCCCACGTGAGCGTCTCCTCATCATGGGACTATGTCACCAAACTCCACCATCGCCCAAAATAACCATGCAGAAGGCTCGCCGCTAGGACCCCCATCTGATCTGGAGGTGTCCTCACTAGGTGGAAAACTCGGGTGACTGCCTCAAGGTAGTCATCAGCTGCCTAGGGGTCTGGATCACCCCGGAACCTCAGAGGTCTCTTCCTCTAGAACTCGTGCAGCGCACTCAGCCTGCGCGCACCCTCATCCTGAACCGCCGGCACAAACAGCTGCTCGACAGGCGGTGGCTCAACCGGCAGACCACCTGGAGGTGCAACCTCAGAACCTGCGCCCTGCTCCACAGCCTCTACACAGGGCAGGTCGTGAGCACAATCCTGCTGCGGAACCCTTGCTGGCTGTCGTCCTGGAGGCATCCTGAAATACATTCAAGACACACCACAGTCAAAGAGTATATCTGGAGAGCTGACTCAAGAAGGACAAGGAAAACCCAAAAACCCAGTCCTATATGATGCATGTACCATTATGTCCCCGTGACCAGTGTACGAATGTCCCGAGTCGAAAGGCAGGTTATCAGAGTCCTGGTGTATGGATACGTCGGCCGCCGCACCAACACTGAAGTCTCTGGTCTGAAAGCCGAACTCGAATCATCCTAACATTGCCGCTATGCAACCCGAACCAAGCTCACAGCTAGACCAGCTACGCTCTGAGATCCCAAAGGTGGAACCTCCTCGGATACCACTCTGTCACGACCCGACCCAATGGGGCTCGAGCCGCGACTCCCCAAGCCCGCCTCCAATATGCTAGGGGCTGGCGACCAGCACCGAGTAGGCTATCACACACATGGGAGGCATTAGCCTAAGGTACCTGTACACACGCACCCACAACACCTCCATGCAATAGTGTAGAGATATAGAAACTGAAAAGTAAATGCATGCATACAATCTATCCCAAACCAGAGTACAACAGAAGTACAAAAGGGAAAAACAGGGCCCAACAAAAGAAAACTACATAGCGCGTCCAACCTGCTCTGAAGAAGGGGAACACTGCCACAAACACCCGTCGGAAAGCTCCCTCGGCACAGCTCCGGTAAACACCCCGGTCAACACGCTCACTAAGCTCCACCTGCTCCGGGTCCTTCTGAGACTCTGTCGAAAGGTCTGTGGTCTTCACAAGACACAAACATGTGTGGGCAAAGCCCATGCAAGGGTGAGTATAAACATACTCAGTAGGCGTCCCAAAATCCCAAAACCCAAGGGAGCAACTGAAAGGCAACAATCCGCTCAACCCAGCCAGAAGGAACCCAGACGAGAGAGAAACTCCATCTCGTGACCATCCTCGGCTAAACACAACTAGTCAGCTTAGCTCAGCTCAGGTGTATGCCCATAAATACACCTTGAACAAACCAGATATACTCAAATCACACAACAAAGCCACAAGAGGTACCGACCTCATCACCAGCAACAACCCCCAACCAGGAGAGTACACCACACGAACACTGTCATACCAGATGACAGTCATCTGAGAGATACACTCCATCGGGTCCCAAACAAACATCTTAGACGCTCACCTGAGAGACCACGCTCGTCGGATAACATCACTGAGGAAACATCGCTGAAACAACATAACCACCAAACTCCTCGGATAGGGGATCGCCGCTAGGGTCCACTAGGGGATACCAAGACCCACTCCGGTATACATAGCTCACAGATATGGGATCAATCCCAGGGTCTGCTAGGGGATACCACGAACCAATCTGGCATACGTAGTTCTCACATATAGGGGATCATACCCAGGAATCGCTGGGGGATACCACAACCCGATCTGGCGCTCAACAGAAGCTCCACACTCAGATAGAGGATCATCGCCCATATAAATATGGTCACGACGATACCGGAACCCTATTTGGTATAACTCAGGATGTAGGGGATCGAAATGACGATGCCACAACCCTACCGAACCACACACTGAGTAGGGGATCGCATAACCAACGATACCGCAACCCTACCGACACCAAGCGCTGAGTAGGGGATCGTATAACCAACGATACCGCAACCCTACTATAAACATCATGCTAAGTAGGGGATCGTAAACCGGATGATGCCACAACCCTACTGTGCACGACCCACCGCGTAGGGGATCATATTCCCGGTGATGCCAAAAACCCTACGGGGTTAACCTACTAGATAGGGGATCGCCGCCCGTGAATAAGCGGTCACAGCGATACCAAGAACTCGATCTAGGGTAAAATGCTAGAGGATCCGCTTCAACCCACCGGAGGGATACCACAACTCTAACAGTTTAAACATCCCATCGAGAGGATCACAAACCCATACGAAGGTTGTGATGCCACACGAACCCTCGTAGGAACAAACCAAGAGAGAACCCTCAACCACTGCTGGTCCAAAACGTTGCTAACCCGAGCGACCCACCACAACGCCACACTGCGCACCTCTTAGGCCAAAACCGAGGCCACTATCGCGTTCCACGTGGAAAAACACGCGGGATAGACTGTTTACTCGCCCAAAACGGAGCACCGGTGAAAAAGGCACTATTCACCATAGCTAGCCCGTGCGGGGCCCACACAACGATCCCGAAACCCATCGAGCGGATCACACCACGACGATCCCCTCAAAAAAACAAGCGGAATCAAATACTCGCTCGTCCGAAACGGACACCCGGTGAAAAAGGCACTATTCACTGAAGCCTAGATCGGGTGGGGCCCACGCCTGGATTCCGAAACTCATCGAACGGTTCGCACCATTGCGATCCTCTCGGAGAAACACACAGGATCGACTATTCATCTGCCAAAATCGGACTCCTGGTGCAAAAGCTGCGTTTCACCGCGAATGCCAAACCCCGGCCTCGTGGGGCCCGCACCCCGTTCTCAGTCCCAACACCCGGAAACCATCTCTAAAAGTCCGTCGTACCATCAGGGTCTCAACGCCACTGACGGCACGTCAATCGGACGCTCCGGGTAGAAGTTACAACGGCCCGAAGTCGTAAAATAATAAAAATAATATTATTTTCTATGATGTTTCTAGCTCCAGGGCCACGATCCTAAACCTTTAAACCCTCTAACCTACACTGGAGGGTTCTCCTTGTTGTCATGGTCGCGTCGCCGCAAACGGCGCGCGAATCCGGCTCCCGGATTGCTAATTACGGGGGTTTAAAGACCCTCGTACGACAAAAGAGGCCGGACCGGCCGGGGCCGCCGGCCCGCCCTGGCCGGGCTCCACCGGGGGGCACCCCGGTGGTCCGTTTTGCAATCCTGAGGCGTCTACACGACCCTCGGGACCCGATCTACACTGCTACGACTTCAATTTGTAGAAAAACACAGCAAAAACGGGATCGGGGGTTAAAACTCAAATCCGCCTACCTCGGGGGCGAAACGCCGACGTTCTGCCTTAGATCCGCGCTCCAGAGCTTCCGCTGCGCGCTCTTGGAACGTCCGTCGTCAAATTACGAGCTCATGGGCACTTCGTTTGCTCGATCCGGCGGAGCGGCGATGAAGAACGGCGAAGAACGTCGAGAGGAACGATTAGGGGGGGGGGGCTGATATTTATATCAGTTGTCCTCCGGCGCCAAACCCGCCTCGGACCCGACGCCCAATGCGAACAAAAGTAAGGTCACCCCTAGGGTAAATGCGTTGTTCTGAACACAATGGAGGTCTCAGATTTTCCATCCGAGACTCCGTTCAGAATTTATGTGAGCCGACGCTCGCACACTAACTTTGCTACTTATTTACGAAAACGCCCCTGGTGGCGTTTCTCACCGCCGGCCCGCACCCGCAAAGTTTACACCCTACCTAGGGTAAACGGCACGTTCCGGACGCAACCGTGCAATCATATTTTCTTTATGAGCTATCGTTTAGGAGATACCACACCCCTGCCACGTGCATAGTATAAAAATACTTAATATTTTTATAAAATTAATTCCGGGCACACCGGGCCTCAAAATCGCACGCCGTCTTCGCGCCTAGCTCTATAATTTTTCGTAGAAAAATTCCAAAGTCTGACAGGGCCAAAAAACCGAGTCACTACAGTAAAATTATAATAAATATATTTATTATACTTATAGAGTTATAAATATATATAATTAAATAAATATATTAATAAATATATACAAATAATTATAAATAAATACAAATATTTATAATTATAAATATAAATAAATATATATATTTAAATAATTATAAAATTATAATAAATATATTAAACATACATATTTATAAAATTGTAAATATAATAAATATATTTTTTTATAGTTTTATAAATATATATATATATATATATATAATTATAACTATAAATAAGTATTTATTTATTATAATTTTTTGATTAAAAAAATATATATATATTTTTTATAGCTATAATTAAATATATATATATATATATTTATTTAAATAATTATAAAATTAGAAAATATAAAAAAAAAATTAAAGAGGATGGTGTCTCTCGATGCTCCTGGATATGGTGATTCCTAGGGTTTCCTGATAGGCTTGCGATCTTCTTTGATGGTCATCCTTGATCCAAAAAAGTTTTATTCGCAAAGATGTACGTCCATGTTTCACGCCACTACTCCTCAGGTCTCTATAGGATGCAAGGTGTTGAAGGATGAAGGAATGAGAAGTTTTTGCATCCAGTGCATGGAGGAAAGAGAAGATCCAGTGGAGGCTTGATTGGCACCTCCAGATCCAGTGTCGACATCTTCTACTTCGTTGGTTAATGTTGATCTGAGGTGATTTGATTCACATAGATCGTTTGCGGTTCATGTCGTCGTTCCCCCATCTATGTCGTTGAAGTTGGCCATGGTTCCAGTAGAGGCTATATGTTTGGCTAGTGGTACTGGTGTGCCTTTTGTTGGCGTTGATTCTACCTATGTGAAGGCTTCCACTCTGGTTTGCATTGATGTGCAAGGTTGTTCCCTCATCTTCGAGGGATCTGCTGAATTCTACTTTCGTAGGTGAGGTAATGTGGTATATCTAAAGGCGGATCTGACTGTGGTCTTTGATCGGATAAAAGTTGATAAGTTCTCTATTATTGGTCAATTGATTTTTCGGTGGGTCTCGAAGCCATGGAAAATTATGGATCTTAAAAAACATCTCTCAGATATATGGGGTTTTTCTGAATTAAAGTGTGTATCATTGGGTCCTGGGTTTTATCATTTCATTTTCTCTTTAAAAGACAGAAAGAACAAGTCATGGGGTTTCAGTTCCATCTCCCTCAAACCTGGAATTATTCACATATATGAATGAGATAGATCTTTCAATCCATTGGAGGTAGGTAATACTTCTGTCCATCTTTGGATAAAATTTTCTAGTTTAAATTGGCTCCTTTGGCATCCTAAAATACTTCATGACATTGTTATGTCTATTAGGATTCCTATCAAAATGGATCGTGAGACCAAAATGGCTAGATTTGGACACTTCGCACAATTTTTGGCTGAAGTGGATCTCTATTATTCTTTGATGGAGATGGTTTCTCTTTCAACAGATGATGAGGATCTCAATATTAAATTTGAGTATGAAAATATTCCTCCAATTTTGTTTGATATGAAAAATCACTGGTCATGATGTTTCAAGTTATAGAAGACTGAGAATTTGTGTGTTCTTCCACAGTCGCAAACATGAGGAAAATATGTGTTTCAAAAAGTCGAAGTAAATAAATCCAACTACTCAAGGAGTGGATATTTCTTTGGGCTCTACTTATGATATTGGGATGGGAGGTAACAATCCAGTGATTTCTGATAAAAAAATGAGAATTATGGTGAGCAGTTGATGAGGAGTACTCCTGGTAATGGTAGTGCAGGAATTGCAGCTAACTTTAGACAGTTGGGGAGTGACCATATTGATATTATTACAAGGCATGCTAATGTTCTTCCAGACTTTTCTATCTTGAATACAGCATATGACAGTTCTAACAAGTTGGAAAGTAATACTGCTATATGGCATGAGCCTGCCTCTTCTATTTTGTATGAGTAGACTTTGATGTCTGAAGGTGATGGTGATTTATCTACTAGGATAGTGAAATAAGGGGTTACAAAGCATTTATAGTGCACTGGTAAAAAGAAACTATGGTAATATATTGTTTTGGGGAATGAGAAGGATGTGGGGGATGGTGGTTTGGTGGCTAATTAGGTTGCTCAAAAACCCACTAAGATTGGTAACAAGCTAGTGATTGATAAACATCCATCACCTATCATGGATAGTTTGGAATTGATTGACCATGATATTGGAGTGCAAGCTACGACATATTATGTTTCAAGAGTCATTAATGACTCGGTGGAGCAGACTCTCATTCTTTCTGATGAACCAAAAGTGGATTGGGAGCAAAATAAAACACGGAAACAATGTCAACTTCCAAAAAATCGTGGGCAGGGACGTGGTAGAGATGATTGGGTTTTTTGGGCATGGACGATCTACTAGGTCTTCTTCCAAGTGCTCACTTTAAAGCAGGCTAAACTCAAGGAAAAGTACATTGTAATTTTTTTGCAATCAGAATGAGAATCTACTAATGATTCCTCTTGTCATGATTGTGGGTATGGTCTTGACACTACCCATTTGTAGTTCTTTTCTAGACGAAGACTTGCATTTTTTTTCCATGTCCTTTCTCATTTCCATGTTCTATCTTTTATTTTTCAATAAATTTTGGTAGGAGGAGGTTCGCCTGACTCCTGAACCCTTTTGGTAATTATAATATTATGAAAAAAATATTTATTATACTTATAATGTAATAAATATATATAATTAAATAAATATATTTATAAAAAAATAAAAATATTTATAAATAAATACAAATAATTATAATTATAATTATAAATAAATATAAATAAATATAAATATATTTAAATAATTATAAAATTATAATAAATATATTAATTATATATATTAATAAAATTATAAATATATTACTTATAATTTTATAATTTTTGAAATAAATATGTATATAATTATAATTATAACTATAAATAAATATATATTTATTATAATTTTTTAATTATAAATAAATAAATATTTATTTCTAATTATAATTATATATATTTAATAATTATTAAATTATAATAAATATATTTATTATACTTATAATTTTATAAATATAAATAATTAAATAAATATATTTATAAATATATAAAAATATTTATAAATAAATACAAATATTTATAATTATAATTGTAAATATATATATATATATATATATATTTAAATAATTATTAAATTATAATAAATATATTAATTATATATATTTTATGTGCTTGCAGTACAATTAAAATTAGATAAATATATTTATTAAAGTTTAAGTATAATAAATCCAGTTATTATAATTTTACAATTATTTAAATAAATAAAAATATTTTTTATAGTTATAATTATCAATAAATATATATTTATCTAAATAATTATAAAATTATAATAAATATATTTATTATATTTATAATCTTATAAATATATATAATTAACATATTAATTATATATATTTATAAGCAGTTCGGGAATTACCCAAGTGGTCAAGGCCCCCCATAATCCTACATCAGGCCCGAGTTCAAATCCGGGCAGGAGAGAATTTCCATAGGCAGGTGGTGAAATAGTCATGACACATGATGCATGTAATATTATGTAGGCATGACATTACACTAGGCCCTTGGGCTAGTTAGTAAGCATTTGGGCTATGTAATGGGCTTCATGTCCACTGGGCATTCAGGCCATGCTTTGAATAAATAATGTTTGATGGGTGGGCTATCCCTTGGGGGGGGTTATGGACCACCTTTCTGATCTGTGTGTGTGGTGTGCATGTTTAATGTAATTGTACCCCCAAACACATAATGTATATATATAATTATAAATATAATAAATAATGTTATTATAATTTTATAATTATTTAAATAATTATATATAAATTTATAGTTATAAATATAAATAAACTAGTAATCACTCATTCATTCACACAGTAATATAACATAATTCTTGGTTTATGCATTCATGCAGCGATATGGTTCGATGCATATTTTTAAAAATACAATACTATCTTTCAAATTTAATAATGAACATGAATATTCAATATATTGAAATGAGAAAATAGTGATACTTATTATTGGAATACAATTGGAAATAATATAGACATAATTATTATAGTAGATAACATTTTACTTAAATACATTTGAAAATATGTAAGAGAAATATAAGAAATAAAAAACCATTTTCAACATGTAGCTTTGAGTTATATGAATGAAAAGAACATTGAAATTGACATTTGAAATTCTAATAACTATGATAAATAATGTTGTAGTTGAGGTCATACAAATGTAAATGGTGAACCTTGGAATAAATGATTAGATGGAAAAAATATTATCTTATAGTAATAATATAATACATATAACTGACACAAAATATAGAGAACAATAATCAAAATATTGACCAAATAAGATTTAATACAATCCAAGTCAGCTTAAATCGAAGAAAAAGTAACTAATAACTTTAATAAAATTAAAATAAATAAAATTTATTTAAAATAAAAACCAAAACCAAACCTATATTTTAAGTAACATTGAAAAAAACACGATTTTTTAGAGTGAAATAGTAATCATGATAATAATAGTAGATGACAATCCAATATATAAAATGCACGAACTTTATCATTATTATGACTATTTCTATCATTATTTAATCTAATTACATTGAAGGGAGCAGAGTGACTGCATTATTATTGTAATATTATTATCATTAGATTACTAAAAGCCAAACTCATCATCAACCTCTAGTTTTTGGAGCATATTAGGTTTTGGTGTGTTGTCATACTGCGTACTGGTGGTCGCTGCTTCTGACCGCCCACTCCCGACCAGCCAGACACCATGACCCATCTCAAATATTCATGTGCACCTTCTCTAGAAGAAAACCATTTAAATAAATGGTAAACACACACCTCTTCAATTATACATCCAGAAACATTTGTATGGAAGCACTTATTATAAATGAAAAGTACAATGATCATTTTTCATTAAGTTTTATCAAATGGTGCCCTAATTAACCATCCAGCAAAGAATCCGGATTTTAGTGCAGTAATAGTATCAAGGCATCTAATCATGTGAAAAAAATGGTTTAGAAGTTGAATACGCAAGCAAAAGACATGAACCAATAGAACACAATCAGTTTCCACATATATTCTTCTAACAAACATGTCAAAACAAAAATGGGAAATTCAAATAAATAAAAAAATAGGGATGATACTTCATTTGATAGAACACACTTGTTGAATGGGATAAAATCATTGCAAAGCTATAGAATATGAAATTGATATCAGCCATGTATTATGGCACGTGTGTCATTACGCATGCGAATTTGAAATATTTATTTACCTACCAAACACTATAGAAGCAGCGAGTAGGGTCAACCCACAGAGAGAATGTGATTAGACACTAGAAATATCTTCCTAGAAAAATGTTCAGGCAGTTGAGTTCTTCATGTGATTAACAACTAAAGAGTTCTAAAAACTTAATGAATATTTAAAAATGAATATTTAAATTAACTAAAACTATTTAAGTGAATTAACCAACAAAAGAAACTGGCAGAGATGGAAGTGTTAGATTTGTGACGTCTGTTCAAGTTCATGCAATGTCAATTATTTAATTTCTACATCTGAATATTTATTTATTTAATTATCACCTATTCCAAATTTAATCAAAATACTATCTATCTCTTTCTATGATGTTATACAATATTCTAATGTTTACACAAATTATCCATCATTTTGTTCTTTGTCCTGACGAATAATTTGCGTGTCATTATAACACTGGATTACTTGGTGAAATACAATGACCCATTTCTCACAAAGTCTAAGTATCTACATGCGTCAGGTTTGCTCACGTGACATTACTGATTAAGTATCACTCATGAAAGTTTTGAAGGAGAGTGCACACAAAATATTATTTTTTTCAATTAATATATTTATTTATTCAGAATTCACTCACGCACTTGATCGAATACTGGATAAATAAATTTTCTAATGAACTCCAACTTGTGATTACTTATTTGGTATCACACGAACAGGCACCAAAGCATGTGTGTAGATCCCAAACAAAAATTAATTTAAACGTAGATATAATTAATTAAATAAATATCCAATTAAAATTAATTTAAAATGAAATCAAACATGAGAATAAATTAAAGACATGAATTCAAAATCATATTTATCACAAATCTGACACCAATGAAATTACCCAACCATCGCATAAGCATGACATGAAAAATAAATAAATGAATTCAGCATGTTCGTGTCGACGCGAGTACCACCGAAAAAACTGCAAATGATCTTAGAATAAAAACCTTCACTCTGTTGATCACCATCACGATGAACCAAAATACCACGCGTCAATCATCAATGATTCTAGATCTGTCCACTGTGGGTGTGAGGAGAGGGATGTAGTGCAAGGAGGTCGAGGGTTTTCTGACGTCACATCGAGGTTGTGCAGTGGAAGTCATGCCCTAATTGTTTTGTGTGCTTTATGTTAGGATGGTATGTCCGAGTATGATATACTCTAATATACCAAATGTAGGATCAAATATGTAATGAGATGCTCAAATACAAGAGGGGGGGGGGTGAATTTTATAATTTAAAAATCTTTAAGGAAATTTTTTATAATCAAAATTCACAACACCTCTAAGATCTAATATCTTTCTTGATTCTAGAAAAGTGATTCCAGAAATGAAACTTAACAAAAGTTTACAACAAATGAGATTCTACCTTAAAGTGTATAGAATCTAACAAAAATAGAGTACAAGTATGAGGAAGTATAATAAAGTTATACTTTCCTTAACAATACAAAATGCAACGGAAAACTTGAAACAAAACTAGTAACAAGTAGTAAATCTTTTAACCCAAATAGAAGGGTATCCAACAACCTTGGATAAAGGTCCCTTGATTTATATATTCATGAAAGTCTGTCTTACCCACACTAGGGTAAGTCCTCGATACGAAGATCAGAGTCTGTCTTTCTATCCCTGCAAGATCTCAACTATTAGGTAGTTGGCACCTTTGTCTTCTTATCCCCGGAAGCCCTCGACTGTACACAACAACAATCAGAGTCGCATGAAGCAGGTCTACACGAAGTAAAGTTCGAACAAGATGTTCAAACTTTCTGCATGAAGTTTGAGAGTTTATAAGAGCCTCTCTCTCTAGAAATCACTTCAACATCATGTAATCACAGATGTAAAAGATCAGTGTCTTGTTCTTAGATCTTTTCAAATGAGATCTTATTTATAGGCATAACTCCAATGGTCGGTTCCCTCCTCCAACAGTCATATTTTTTCTTTAATTACAGAGGGACCTGTACACGTGTCACTCAAACAACGGTTAGTGAGTAACTGAAAGTACGATATAGTTTAATAACAAAATGAGTGTAAGTATAACCAAAAAATGATATTTTGAATGAAGGTAAATAAAAGTTCGAAATGTAAATAAATGAATTCAGAGTCTATAATACAGAGATATTCAGATTCTGTTTATTAGAAGAATTCAGAGTCGAACATCATACAAGTTCATATCCATAATTCCTAATCAGAATTAGTAATTAGAATTTACAATCAGAATTCATAATGAGAATTCATAATCAGAATTCGTCATCAGAATTCATAATGAGAATTCGTAATCAGAATTCGTCATCATAATTCGTAATGAGAATTCATAATCAGAATTCGTCATCAGAATTCGTAATGAGAATTTGTAATCAGAATTTGTCATCAGAATTCGTAATGAGAATTTGTAATCATAATTCAAAATCAGAATTCATAATGAGAATTTGTAATCAGAATTCGTCATTAGAATTCATAATCTGAATTCGTAATCAGAATTTGTCATCAGAATTCGTAATGAGAATTTGTAATCAGAATTTTTCATCAGAATTCGTAATGAGAATTCATAATCAGAATTCATCATCAAAATTCATAATGAGAATTTTTAATCAGAATTCATCATCAGAATTAGTAATGAGAATTCGTAATCAGAATTCATCATCAGAATTTGTAATGAGAATTCGTAATCAGAATTCATCATCAGAATTCATAATGAGAATTCGTAATCAGAATTCATCATCAAAATTCGTAATGAGAATTTGTAATCAGAATTCATTATCAAAATTCATAATGAGAATTCTTAATCAGAATTCATCATCAGAATTCATAGTTAGAACTTTATATAATTTCGTAATCAGAATTCAGAGTTGAACTTTATAAAAGTTTGTAACAGGAATTTGGATCCTAAAACAGAATGCTTTATATCTAAGTATTATACGATTCCTGGGTTTTTGATATGAATCCTATTTTTATACTTAAGAAAACAATATTGATATGAACAATTAAAACAAGGTAGGGGTGAATTTCCTTTGGGAAATAAATTTTCCTTATGGAAGTAAAACAGGTGTAAAATGAGTTTTTCCTTGAAATAAGGTGTTGGTGATTTTCAAAACAAGAGGAATGGTCAAGTCATAATGAAACCTTGATTACTTAACAATCTTCCCCTTATATGAATGAATGTAAAATTCATAAGGAAAACCTTATTGAATTAACAATATCCCCCTTTTTAGAAAGCACAAACATCCTTACGAAAAAGAATGTAGGAACATAGAATAGATTTCTAGACTTTGAAATTAAATCTTATCTCCCTTTGTTCATGGACAATGGTGAATACAACTAACTACCCATTAGGATTTGGAACTCTAAGGATCATATTCTCGATTTCTAGAATGAGAAATTTCATTTGGATGTGGAAATCTTCGTAATGAGCACTCCCCCTTACTTAGGGAAAGTTCTTCTTCACTTAGAAATTTTTACTTCTCCCTTTTATAATTCTTTTTCCTTCTCCCCCTTTGTGATTTTCAAAATGAGTTTGAGGGAATAGAAAATAATAAAGTACCTGAAATATTAGTATAGACAACCAAACACACAACCAAAAATACATTACGATTGAAAGAATTAGTACAGGGGAAAAATACAATAAAAGATCAGAGTGGTCTATTTTGATTCTTTTTCCTTGGGCATTATCATCTTGACAATGGTCTTAAACTTCTTCAACTCTTTATGATATTCCTCATCTTGCTTTTATAATACCTTGATCCTGTCTTTTTTAGCCTTCAGGTCCTCTGCTTGAGCCTTCATGTCCTCTTCCTGAGCCTTTAGCAATTCAACTTGCTTAAAAATATTTTCTTGCATCTCACTCCAGAGATGCTTCTCTGTTTTCATGTTTGAACAAAATAGCTCAGCTTCCCATTCAGATCTTTTACATCCTGAATTTGAGAAATTTGTTCTAGACTTATATTTTCTTGAAAACTTTCTGAAAGATTTTTGATTTTTACATCTTCAGTACCAAAGGCTTCTTTTACATCCTCATGAAACTGATCAAGCTCTCCCAAATCTTAATTGATTTTCTTCGACCGAAGATTCATTTTCCTACAAGATTTTCTATGGGCTTCATAATTGATAAGAAAATTCTCATATTCTACCTCAATCTTAACACATCTTTCCATAACCATAGACACAGATTCTGATTTCTGATTCATACTGTGCTGTAACATCTGACATCTAGAATCAATTGTGGGAAATATTGGAATGGTATCGACCAACTTCTTTAGAGATTGTACAACAAAATCGTGCCCTAAGGTAGATGACTCCAAATATGAAAATTTAGTTGGAGATTTTTCTTCTTCTATTTCCACCATATTTCTCTTTGAAGAACCTCCAACTTCCTTCTTCCTCAAAATTTATTTTGTTGGGGTATCCACCACTATTTTTTTCCCTTACTGATTTTTAGAACAACCTCTTCATCAGGTGATTCATGCTCACTTCCTGATAGTTGTACAATCTTGTCTTCATCAATCTTCTCTTTTTCAGCACTAGCCACAATATCCTCGGGATGGATAAAGTCATGATTATGACTTTCTTCTTCATATATCTTTTTGACTTCCTCTTCACCCTTCTCATCATCTCTAGGTGTAACAATCTTTGAAGATACAGCTTGAGAAGTCCGAAGTGAAAATTTCTCGGAAGCACTTTCCTTATCTTGAAAGTCTTCTACTTTCTTTAACAAGTCAGTTGTCTTCTCAGATCTTTGAGTTATCTGGACTTCCTCCAAAACTTCCTGAATTTCCTCCTCAGTTTCCTTCTCAACTTCCTTTTCTTTGAAGTTTTCTGAAGTCTTCTTAACCAGACTCTCAGGCAATTGCTCCACCAGAAAAGATTTCAGAACATAGATGTTTTCTAAAGCAATCTCAGTAGCCTTTAAGAGAGATTGAACAATCTTGGCCTCACACATTTTCATCTTTTGGTTTTTCTCCTTTACTTGCCTCTCAATCTCTTCAACTGCTATTTATTTTAAGGCATTTACCTATGAAGGATCCAAACCAAACTATGGATCCCCCGTTTTCTACTCTTCTTATCCTCTCTCCACTTGGCTACCACCTCATCTGGGTAGGAATTTTGATTTTTGGGTTTAGGAGGTACGGATTGAGGTTCTTTATCTTTAGGGGTTTTATTTGTTTTCTCCACTTCCTACAATTTCCTTTTCTTCTCAGCTTTCTTTAAAGGTTTGGATTTCTCAACATTTTCTGGATTGGCTTCTTCCTCTTCCACTGGCAGATCATAAAACTCCCATGTATCCTTAGAGAATCCTACATTCATTCTTTTGAGGGTGTCATCACTTATCAGCATCACCTTGAAATTTCTCAGCTTGGAGCTACATGGGATCTTGAAATATTCAAGACACCAAACTATCGACTTTGAAAGTAATGCCGAATACATAATGATCTGAGCTCTAAGATTGACATTCTTTATGTTCTCAATGGTGATGAGGATGTGTCTCATGAGATTCACCTTCCTTAGATTTACCAAAAAATCTAGAATATACATGTCACTCTTCTTAAGGGTATCCTTATCACCCTTCCTCAGTACGATAAACCCTTGCACCCAAAGATGTAGAATCCGATTTTTGGTTGAAATATGGGCGATCTTCATTGCAGTTCTTATGTCGGAAAGACCTAGACACTCCATAGTTTTTTCTTTGACAAAACTACCCTGAACCTCAGGCAACTTGTGAGAGAAAAACTCAACCTCTCCTTCACATGCCAGCCCCACCAAGCTTGCAGCCTAGGTATAAGAAATTTTGTAAGTCTTCCCATAACTCTTAAAGGAGAATTTTTCTTTACCCTCATCCTTGAAGAAGCAAACTAATTAATATAATTATATAAGCAAATCTGGATAGACCACATCTTGAGCTGCTGTCTTAGAAATAGCTAAACTTTTCCATTCATTGAGCCTGATGTTCTTGGAAATTATAGAGTCATAATTGTTGAAGAAGTTTCGGTGTACTAACCTCTCCCAGTAAATTTTTCATTCCAGAATTGGATTAACTATAGACATATCCTGAGAAGGGGCTTCTACAGACATTCGGACTGGGCACTCCTGAAGAATTCAAAATGGGATTTTGTAGAGGGTCAGAGCTTAGAGATGCAAGAGCTTGGAAACCGATGTGGGACACCATTGGCGGTCCCCTTTATATAGGCGATGGAAGTGACCTTTCAACTTCCAATTTCAATCTAACATTTGAAAAATTATCTAATGTGATCTGACGGTTGAAAACATACCCGCAAAAAAATCTTGAATCTGATCACTTGATGTTTTAAGAAAAACACTCAGATTTAAGGAGAAACGAATCCAAAAAATTTTAAAAAGAAAAGAAACTTTCAGCAAGTAAAAATGATTATGAAAACTTTAAGTAAGGAAGTCATACCTTTTGGATTGGCTAGGAAGATTATTCATAATAGGTGATATTCTTCTTGAATAAAATTTGACTATAAAAAATCCAGTACAAAAAACTTACTACAAAAAACTCACTACGAAAAACCTACTACGAAAAGTTTTATTGCAAAATCTTTGAGTACCAAAACTTGATTATGAAAAATATGAGTACAAAAATTCCCATTACGAAAATTTCCATTACGAAAATTTCCATTACGAAAATTTCCATTATGAAAATTTCCTTTACAAAAATTTCCATTAAAAAAATTTCCAGTATGAAAATTTGAAAAACTAACTATGAAAATTTTGAAAAACTTTAATGACAAATGTACTCCCCCTATAAAAAGGATTTTGTTACTATAAGGAGATTGGTTCAACAGAAATTTAATGGAGGAATATTACCTCACTATTATCATTCCTGACTTCTGTTTAATGTTTTCAAATCTATCGGAGGGTAAATATTTTCTGAAAATATCAGTAAGTTGATCTTGTGTTCTGATAAATTGAAAAATGATATCTTCTTTCTGTGTGTGATCCCTAAGAAAGTGATGCCTAATGTCTTTGTGTTTTTAATGAGAGTGATGTGCATGGTTTTTACTAAGGGAAATGTCACTTGTGTTATCACACAAAATTTGAGTCTTAGTAAAACTCAAGCCATAGTCTATGAGTGTGTGTTGCATCCACAACACTTGAGCACAACAACTTCCAGCTGCTACATATTCAGCTTCCGCAATAGTGAGTGCTATAAAATGTTGCTTCTTGCAAGACCAAGAGACTAATGAATCTCCTAATAAATGACAATTTCCGGATGTACTCTTTCTATACATTATACACCCACCAAAGTCAGCATCTGAAAAAAAAATTTAATACAAAATCATTTCCAGAAGTATAAAATAGTCTTAAATCCGTTGTTCCCTTTAAATAGAGAAAAAATATTTTCACTATCTTTAAATGAGATTCCTTAGGATTGGATTGATATCTTGCACATAAGCATACTGAAGACATTAAGTCTAGACAACTAGATGCCAAGTAAAGTAGAATTCCATATCATACCTCTAAAATATGTTTTATCTACTGGTTTCCCATCTTCATTAAGATCAAGTGTGTTTGAGGTACCAATGGGAGTACATATACTCTTAGTGTTGCCATATCCATACTTTTTAAGAAGATATTTAATATACTTATGTTGGGATATATATATTCCTTCTGGTTTTTGAGAAATTTTAAAACCTAGAAAAAATGTTAACTCACTTATCATACTCATTTCAAACTCAGATTTCATTAGATCCGCAAAGGAGTCAATTAAGGATTGCTGATTTGAACCAAATATAATATTATCAACATAAATTTGAACAATCAAATTTTTTTTCTTGTCTTTATTTATAAAAAGAGTTGGATCTGCATTTCCCTTAACATAGTTATTTTGAAGAAAAAATCCTGTAAGTCTATCATACCAAGCTCGAGGGGCTTGTTTAAGTCCATACTGAGCTTTGGTAAGTCTAAAAACATGATCATGATGTTTTGTACCTTCAATGCCAGGAGGTTGTTCAACAAAAGCTTCCTCTTGAGCATAACCGTTAAGAAAAGCACATTTCACATCCATTTGAAAAAGTTTGAAATTGAAGAATGTTGCAAAGGTAAGTAAAATACGAATAGATTCAAGTCTAGCTATTGGAGAATAGGTTTCTTTATAGTCTATTCCTTCTTGTTGATTGTAGACTTTAGCAACTAATCTAGCTTTATTTCTGACTATGATTCCATTTTCATCACACTTATTTCTGAAGACCCATTTTACACCAATAACTGAAGTTTCCTTAGGTCTTTAAACCAAGTTCTAGACTTTATTCCTTTCGAATTCATTTAGTTCATATTGTATGGCTTTAATCCAATCATCATCACCTAAAGCTTCATCAGTGATTTTTGGTTCTAATTGGGAAAGGAATGCTAGATTCTCTACTTCATTTCTTAAGGAACTTCTAGTCCTTACAAGTTGATTGACATCTCCAATAATACCATCACAGGGATGATTCTTTAGAAATGAATTATTTGGGTTTTGTAAAACCTGTTCATCAACATAGGGTAGGAAATCTTCTAGGGTAAATGTTTCAGAAGTATCTTCTTGAACATTTTCCTTAGCAGAAGGATCTTCTATCAAGGGTTGATAATCAGTTTTTGAAAACACATTCGAGGATGTAGGTTGAGGTTGTTTAAAAACAAAAGGATCAGTTTCATAAAATTTAACATGTACTATCTCTTCAATAGTACAAGTGTTTTTATTGAAAACTCTATAATCCTTATAAGTTGTGGAGTAGCCTAAGAATATTCCTTCATCATATTTTGGTGTGAATTTATGAAGATTATATTTAGTATTCAGAATGAATACCTTGCAACCAAAAACTTTAAAGTAGGAAAGTCTAGGTTTTCTACCATTCCATAACTCATAAGGGGTTTTATTAAGAAAAGGCCTAATCAAAACTCGATTTATAGTATAGAAAGAAGTACTTATAGCTTCATCCCAAAAATGTTTGGCTACAGAATACTCACTCAACATGGTTCTAGTTATTTCTTGAATAATTCTATTTCTTCTTTTAACAACACCATTCTGTTGAGGTGTTATGGGTGATGAAAAATTATGAGTAATGCCTTTTCTACTAAAAAAATTTTCAAAATAAAAAATTTGAAATTCTCCTCCATGATCACTATGGATAGTTTTCAATGGAAGACTTTTCTCTTTTTTCACTTGGGCTCTAAAACTTTTGAAATAAGAAAAAACTTTAGAAATATTTTCTAGAAAATAAACCCACGTATATCTAGTGTAATCTTCAACCAAGACAAATACACAATACTTTCCCCCAATGCTTTCAGTTTGTGTTGGAACAAAAAGATACATATGCACTAGCTTCAATTCATCAGTATTTAGGACTTCACCGACTAATTTAAAACTTGATTTATGTTGCTTGGCATATTTATAAGGTTCACAAACTTTTGAAGAATCAAATCTAAGCTCTGGTAGATCCTTAACTAGTCCTTTATTAGAAAGTTTGCATAAGTTCTTAAGGTTACAATGTCCTGGCCTTCTATTACACAACCAAGAATGATATTCCATTGCACTAAGGCAAGGAAAATCTTGGATCCTAAGGTCTTCTAAGTTTAGTGTGTAAACATTTTCTTGTCTGTTGGCAGAAATAATAAATTCTTCCTTAGAATTGTGTAGTAAGCACTTATCATTACTAAAATTCACAAGGTATCCTTCATCACATAATTGTCTTATGCTAATGAGGTTGTGCTTAATACCTTTAACAATTAAAACATTTGAAATCAAAGTTTTTCCAAGAAGAACAATGTTACCTATACCAATAATTTCTCCCTGAGCATTATCTCTGAAAGTTACTTTTCCTACTTTTGTTTTGATAATATTTTCGAAATAGCTTTTGTTACCAGTCATATGTCTGGAATAACCACTATCCATGTACCACGTATTGCTGTTGCTACTTTCCCTATTTTCTTGAAAGTAAGAAAAAGGTAGGCTTTCGGAATCCAAACTTGCTTGGATCTGGAATTTTTAGACAAAAATTTTTTGGGTATCCACAGTTTTTTAGAAAAATATGCCGTATGAAACCCAAGAGATTGAATTTTATTCAATGAGCAGTTTTTCTTCCAATGCCTACCACTTTGACACTTAGTGAAAAATGGGGTTTATAAGGAACAAAATAATTGTTTTTGAAAACCGGTTTTTGGTGAGTATAACCTACTCCAGTAGTGTTTTCTTAAGGTTTAATTTGAGAATACATCTTGTCAGAATTTTCCTTCCCAGTGGTAAATTTTTCTAGAAGCTTCTTAAGAGAAAAAATTTCAGATTTCAGTCTGATGACTAAATTCCTATCCTTAAGAATCATTTCCTTAGAGTTATATTTTTCCTCAAAAACGTTTATCTTTAAAATAACATTCTTAATATCTTTAGAAAGTTCTTTTTTATCAGAATTTTCTTTCTCAAGGTCTTTAGAAATTTTTTCTAAAATATCTTCTTTATCTCTAAGATCTCTAGACAGATCTGAATTATCTTTTGTAATAATTTATTCCCTAGTATTTGACTTGTCTAATTTCTTATAAATTTTACAATTTTTTTCTTCAAGTAACTTGGAAAATCTAGAAAATTATTCATATGAAGGTTTTTCATTTTCTGAGGACGAAGTATCTTCATTAGAAGCACTATTTTAAGAATAGTAATTCTTATTAAGAGATAAATCTATTAAAGCCTCGGTTGAGCGTACTTTGGCCATAAGACATGTATTAGGGAAAGAAGTAGTAGCAATGAAACCCATATTCTTCTGTGCTGAAGAATCATATTCTGATGATTCGCTTTCTGAAGAGTCTCCACAACTAGCACTCCAAGTATCATTAGCTTTAAGACTTTTCTTGTGCATTGATCAATAGAATTTCTTCTTGTTCCTTTATGAATTACTTTCCTTCTTTTCCTTATTTTTCAATAAGGGAAAATTAGGTCTGATATGGCCTATTATTTTACATTCATAACATGTAACTTCTCCATCTTTCTTATCTATGTAGTATTTCTTCTTGTATTTATTATGATGGTTCCTTTGGGATACAATCTTGTTCATTCTCTGAGCAAGATTAGCTAATTTCATTCTCAGACTTTTCGGTGTCACTGGATTCTGACTGAATAATGACTTTCTTTGTCTTTGATCTGGTTACCCTTTCTGGGGTCTTGGCTTTCATATGTTTAGAAGTGGTTGTGAAAGCAACTACTCCATTCCGATTCTTCTTCTTGACATTCTCAGCATCTCTCTTCATTCTGGTTTCATGCTGAAGAAGAGTTCCAAACAAATCATATAAGGAAATCTGAGTGACTTTACTGTTCTCATCAATAGCTGTCCTCTTGGACTCCCATTCATTTGGCATGATATCTATGATCTTATCAACAAGAGCCTCATCATCCATGTAACAGCCCGAGATTTTATGAAAAATATTCTTTTTTATTTTACTAATGTCTTGTGTTATACACTACACCAAAAGGAGCTTGCACAACACGCATCCTTGACTTGCCTTGCATTACACGCAATCGCAACCTTCCTCGATAGCGTGTGTGGTACGTAATCTTGAGTTTCACGAAACAATGATATGCTATTAAAATATTATTAAAACTAGCCGTTATGAATAGTAATAACCACTTTTTAAATTTTAGAAATTTTAACTCTCAAAATGGACTTCATTTTTGGATTCGGAGTATCGAATTTAGCCTAAGGTGAAATTTTGGTACTTTTCGGATAACTTTCATATTCTGATGAATAGTGAAAATTACTAAATTATAATTAAAAACAACTTTTTTAATCGAAATAATTAATAGTGATAAATCATTAATTTGAGTGGTTTTAAATTATATTTAGAATATATTTTTACAATTTAATACAATGTTGGTCATTGGATGTAATTTCACATTTAAACTAGACATAAACAAGTGTCAATCTTTTGATAGATATTGTTTCTTAAAAACACGCTATTTGTTTTAACAGCGGGATTTAATTATAAAATTAATTAATGTAACTTTTATGTTATGAACTTGGTAAAATAGACTTCATTTTTGAATTCGGAATATGAAATATAGCTTGGGATGAAATTTTGGAATTGTTCTGAAAAACATCAATTTTTGATGAATAGTGAAACTACTAAGTGGTAGGTTAAAAACTGAATTTTGCATAAAACTTAATTTTACCGCTTCTGTGAATGGAATTTCGAAAATCCGAGAGACACGGTTAATATCAAGGACTAAAATTTGGTTCAATGAGATGAAAATAATTTTTTGGTAAATAGTAACTTTTTACTTTTTTTACCACGGTTAATAGTAAATAGGGTAACTAAGGGTAAATATGATATTAATATTACCCTAACACATGTCCTAATTCTATTGGACAAGTGTAATTCGACCAAAAACAAACTTAGGAATTAAATATGACCATTTAGGCCCACTTGGATTAGATTAGGACATTTATTATTAATTTATTTAAAGAAGGGTTAAAATAGTTAAAATCAAAGTTTAATAAGTAAATCATTTTTAATATTGGGTTATACATAAGATAAATTCGACTATAAATATTAATTAGAAAGCTAAAAAGATTTCCTACATGATGGTATTTTATTTGTAATTTTTAGACATCAAATAATATAATTTATTTATGACACAAATATGATGCAGTAATTATCTTATTAATGAAATATTGACATAATTGATAATATAAATACCAAAATAAATGTAATTTAAGACTTTTTATGAATTAAACTAATTTTCTAGGTTACTATGATATATTAGTGTTGATATAAGCAACTTGGTTCGAACATATAATTCTGTTATGACTTTCACAAAAATCATATATCAAATAGTGTCAAAATTGACACAAAATAGTTTTTAAATCAAATATTATATTATTAATTGTTATGTTATTCCTAAAAATCTAAGGTTCGGCCAAATGACTTAGATAAGGATATATGTATTAATAATATACAATTTGGGGTTCTTTTGTCATGTTATAGTAAGTTTATTAACCATATAGTGAAAGAAAACAAAAAGACACGGTAAAAGTTAAATTATTTAACTTAGAGTTAAATCTAATTGATAAGGTTAAAATAATACCCTAAACTTGTCTAAATCCTATTGGTTGATAGTATTTCGACCCATCCCCACTTTAGCTTCTAAATAAGACCCTTTGGAACCATTATAAACCGATTTTGACTTTAATATAAAATAATATTTTGAGATATTCCTAAGGTGCCCCTCTCTTCCCTTATAAAAGGGCACCTCCTCCCCCTCCTCCTCACACCAATTTGAGCACTCAAGCTCGGCCAACCCCTGCCATTTTCTCCTCTCCACTTCCCTAGAATAATCCTAGAGGTCCTGGTCTTCTCCAAAGACCAATCTTAGTTCCTTAAGTGGAGGATTCAAAGAGGCGTTCCAAAGAAGAGGTAATATCCATTACCGATCTTTTCAATTTCTTTCTTCTTCAACTTCTTCTTCTTTAGTTGTTTCATGATAAAGTAATAACATCAGTATTACTTACATACTGATATGTTATTATAAATATTAAACAACCCTAATTCACCTTCTATCCATCCTACGGAAAAATGAAATCACCGCGCGTGCGTACGTACGGAATACCGTCTCCACGCCGTGGTGTAATCTATTTTCCACCATCACCTTACAAGGATGGGTATAATGGTGTAATGAGTAAATATATATGATTATTATTAAGTAATATTGATACTGAAATAATATATATATATACTCCAATACAATTCCACGATCATAGGAACGATATCATCACTCGTGCGTACGTACGGAATACCGTCTCCACGATGTGATGCGACTCGTTCTACATGATCTTCATTTCATAATGATTGTATAAATGAATTGAATGAATGAATATGGTATATACTACACTAATACCATTCTGGAAATGAATTATCTATAACCTAAAGATAAGAATAAGAATTTATTCGACAAAACACGCATAAGAACAAAAAGTTATAAAGACCCGAGTAACAAGTAACAATGAAATATTACTAACAAGAAGCTAATAATATGACCATATATGATCTCATATCAATATGTATGATTCTGGAATAAGTCAATAACATTATTTAAACCATTATACAGGATCTTCAGACACGAACAAAGCAAATCGGACCTAAGGTAAGGGAAATATCACAATCTCATTTTTATTCGAGATTGTTTATTCGTAAGTATTTACTGGGGTGTATTTTATCATCCACATCCATGTTCCCTCAATATGTAATATTGTTTCCATCCACTTGAAATAGTTTAAATCCAATTTTACCCTTAGGTTAGTTTTTAGTAAAGAATATGAAAGGAATCTTTTGTCGTTTTTCCGTACGAGGTACTTTTTGACTTTTCCGACAAAAGTACGAAGAATGTTTTTTTAACTTATACGGCATGAATGGATTTTTAAAAAATTACTTCAAAGAAGCTTACTTTACAAGTTTTCAAGTTTATTTTTAATCAACTTCTTTTATTTTAAAGTTGTATGACATGTTATGAAAGGAAAAATGTTTTTGAAGAAGAAAGGATATTTTCCTCAAGAATTCAATTCAAGTGTTTTATCAAAATTATTTTCCATCTAAGATAATAAAGGGTTCTGTTTCTATCCATATTTTTACATTGGTTTGACTATGTTGTGATGGAATTATGTTTATGAATTCCTTTATCATATATGAATTGATTTATGATGTCATGATGTTTCAAGAATCCCATTTTTGTTACATGTGTTATGCGATGATGCATGTTTTATGATTATGTGGCACACATAAGAAAGGATTCATTATAAGATGGGTGGGACCTATATATCCCTCCAATGCATTGGGTAATGATTTTATATCTCATGAGATAGACATGGCTGGAAGGGAAGGTTATTTCGGTTCAGTGATACAGGACTGAAACGAGGAGTGAACTCGGTTCAGAAAGGGACTTTGTCCACTAAGATAGTCTTGGCAATGAGTCATGACTAACAAGAAATGATTTTCCATGATTATGTGTGCATGCCACAAAGATTCAAGTTTTATGTTATGATTATGGGGATCTCATTTTCACTTCTATGATTTGTTCCATGTTAAGATATTATGCTCTCTTTTGCAGGTTAAGATTTCCAAAAAGTTATGTTATTATGAATATGATGTGATTGATTTTTTTTATTTTGTATACCCTTACTGAGCATTTGAGCTCACCCTTTTATGTTTTCTTTTCCCCAGGATATAAAGAAAGGTTTTAGGTAAAAAAAAGGGAAGATCTTTATGGGAGATATTGAAGATCTTTCACCACGATTAGAAGACTACGTTCCGAGTTTCCAAAGACACTAAACTATTACGATCCTTGTGTGTGTGTTTTTGTTATGTACTAAGTATTCCGCAAAAGTAATGTAATGTCCATGTACGTCAGGCTTCGGGTCTCTACAGTTGGTATCAGAGGAAAGGTTTAGTCAACCTTTGGAAACTATGATGCGAAAACGTTAGTGAGATCCCTAGATATATTTCTAAGGTATGTCTAGGGATGCCCCTAAGGATAAGTATACGTATAGGATATAGTTCTAGAACTATGGTAACAATATTAGATTAAACCAAAGATGATAGATATTTAAGTTACTCCCCCTTTATTACGATTTTTGCATCTAACACTATTCTGTTTGGGTTTTAGAAAATGGCTGGAGACAAGATGATTCACAATAATGGAGGATATGATGGACAATGGAATGATATTCTTCACGAGAAACCAAATGAAATGGGATTTGGATGTCCAAACATCATTATTATGCCGAATCAGCAATCTCACAACATGATCAATAAAGTAAAATTTGGTAAGTTTCCCGACTCGACTAATAAGAGAAAGATGGAGTTCCATGATGATCATAGAGGAAAGAAAGTTCAATTTCCCCTATGTAAATCATGTGGGAAGAGGCATCAAGGAGAATGTTTCAAGGGAACTGGAAGATGCTTTGGGTGTGGAAAAGAAGGACACAAAGCAAGTAAGTGCAAAGGAAAAGGGTCGGTTAACACCATGGATGAGGATAATGGTATTGCTACGACATCAAAAATGGTTAAGTGTTTTAAATGTGGAATGTATGGGAATTATGCAAACAAATGCCCAAAGGGAAAGACTCATGAAGAGAATCAGTATGGTCATATGGGTAGTATTTATGTGGATGATGATGAAGAGACTACAAATGATATGTGAGATGAAAGAATTTTTGAAGCTCGGTCAATGGTTTGAGAATGTAGTGGAATGATTACATGTTTATCATGTGTAATTTTGGAATAAAGAGACATCTATGGATTGTTACACTGTTGTCTTTCCTTGTGTTTTGAAAGTGTATGATTAATGTTACCAGTATCCATGAAAGGTTATTCAGATATTTTTGGAATGTAGATGATATGCGCATAATGAAGGGATAAGGAGAAAATTAAATGTTTGATAGTATTCATGAGCTCATGATTGATATAAGGACTAAGTGATGTCATGGTTTGAGTATATAGAATTTTGAGGATTTTGGTATGTGGAAAGTGTTAACTTTTAACTGCACTCATGTTTTCACTAAGGTATTCAAGAGAATACACGATTAAGGACTTTGAATGTTTGGAATGTGACCAACAAGACATATCTTATGATATGTGGGGATCAACGACAGTATTAAATCTCTGGTAATCGATGTCACTATATTATGAGAGTGGACTGCAGTATTATATATAAGCCTAAAGATTAGACTGGATTATGTTGGACATAAGTTAGTATTGTTTAAGGATAGAAGATTTTCGATATTATTGATGGGATGTTATAGTAACGTAGTTTTAGAAAAAGGGACAACCTGCAGGACGGGCGACAGCCCATCGCTTCGGACAAGGCTGTAGGAATCGAACCCACAACCGAAGTGCGACTGGCCTTTATCGCCTACCACTGGCCTACAGGAAGTCCCTGTTTAGTAGAAACTAGTTTTATTATATTAAGCAGCATGATATATGAAGTATAAGTCCATTTTAGGAACCATATATGATTAATCTCACTATAGAATGACTTATGTATATTTAATAACTTTTGCTAACCTTTTGTTTGAGACAGATGGAATGAACAGTCATTCTATCACATGATCTGCTAACACTTCACAAATAACAAATTCAACTTCATTTATTTAAGAGATGAAGTAGAAATTGTTCAAGGCACGAACAAAAGTGAGATTGTACCAAAATAAAGTAAGTATTTATTCTAAGCAAATTTTCAACTTTAGGGAAATGATCTTGAAAATCAAAAATGTTGTCCTAGTGATCTTATACCTGATGAATCAGATGGTACCTTATATCATCACAAATCTATGGATTTGTGATTACTGGCTTTTCCATAGCCATGTTCTCTACCACTCTCCATCAGAACATGATGGTTAGATTTCTCTTCCATATCCATATTTTCACCTATGTGGAAACCCAGTGATTAGTTTATTTGGGTAATCGTTACATTTCATACTTTAGTTATTAAAGCCAAGTTTTGGTATTCCCTTTTACGATGTGGGTTTCTATTAAAGAAACTTTCGAATAGTAAACCATTTATAACCCCGACGAATTTCGAGGGCGAAATTCATTTTAAGGGGGGTAGAATGTAACAGCCCAAGATTTTATGAAAAATATTCTTTTTTATTTTACTAATGTCTTGTGTTATACACTACACCAAAAGGAGCTTGCAAAACACGCATCCTTGACTTGCCTTGCATTACACGCAATCGCAACCTTCCCTGATAGCGTGTGTGGTACGTAATCTTGAGTTTCACGAAACAATGATATGCTATTAAAATATTATTAAAACTAGCCGTTATGAATAGTAATAACCACTTTTTAAATTTTAGAAATTTTAACTCTCAAAATGGACTTCATTTTTGGATTCGGAGTATCGAATTTAGCCTAAGGTGAAATTTTGGTACTTTTCGGATAACTTTCATATTCTGATGAATAGTGAAAATTACTAAATTATAATTAAAAACAACTTTTTTAATCGAAATAATTAATAGTGATAAATCATTAATTTGAGTGGTTTTAAATTATATTTAGAATATATTTTTACAATTTAATACAATGTTGGTCATTGGATGTAATTTCACATTTAAACTAGACATAAACAAGTGTCAATCTTTTGATAGATATTGTTTCTTAAAAACACGCTATTTGTTTTAACAGCGGGATTTAATTATAAAATTAATTAATGTAACTTTTATGTTATGAATTTGGTAAAATAGACTTCATTTTTGAATTCGGAATATGAAATATAGCTTGGGATGAAATTTTGGAATTGTTCTGAAAAACATCAATTTTTGATGAATAGTGAAACTACTAAGTGGTAGGTTAAAAACTGAATTTTGCATAAAACTTAATTTTACCGCTTCTGTGAATGGAATTTCGAAAATCCGAGAGACACGGTTAATATCAAGGACTAAAATGTGGTTCAATGAGATGAAAATAATTTTTTGGTAAATAGTAACTTTTTACTTTTTTTACCACGGTTAATAGTAAATAGGGTAACTAAGGGTAAATATGATATTAATATTACCCTAACACATGTCCTAATTCTATTGGACAAGTGTAATTCGACCAAAAACAAACTTAGGAATTAAATATGACCATTTAGGCCCACTTGGATTAGATTAGGACATTTATTATTAATTTATTTAAAGAAGGGTTAAAATAGTTAAAATCAAAGTTTAATAAGTAAATCATTTTTAATATTGGGTTATACATAAGATAAATTCGACTATAAATATTAATTAGAAAGCTAAAAAGATTTCCTACATGATGGTATTTTATTTGTAATTTTTAGACATCAAATAATATAATTTATTTATGACACAAATATGATGCAGTAATTATCTTATTAATGAAATATTGACATAATTGATAATATAAATACCAAAATAAATGTAATTTAAGACTTTTTATGAATTACACTAATTTTCTAGGTTACTATGATATATTAGTGTTGATTTAAGCAACTTGGTTCGAACATATAATTCTGTTATGACTTTCACAAAAATCATATATCAAATAGTGTCAAAATTGACACAAAATAGTTTTTAAATCAAATATTATATTATTAATTGTTATGTTATTCCTAAAAATCTAAGGTTCGGCCAAATGACTTATATAAGGATATATGTATTAATAATATACAATTTGGGGTTCGTTTGGCATGTTATAGTAAGTTTATTAACCATATAGTGAAAGAAAACAAAAAGACACGGTAAAAGTTAAATTATTTAACTTAGAGTTAAATCTAATTGATAAGGTTAAAATAATACCCTAAACTTGTCTAAATCCTATTGGTTGATAGTATTTCGACCCATCCCCACTTTAGCTTCGAAATAAGACCCTTTGGAACCATTATAAACCGATTTTGACTTTAATATAAAATAATATTTTGAGATATTCCTAAGGTGCCCCTCTCTTCCCTTATAAAAGGGCACCTCCTCCCCCTCCTCCTCACACCAATTTGAGCACTCAAGCTCGGCCAACCCCTGCCATTTTCTCCTCTCCACTTCCCTAGAATAATCCTAGAGGTCCTGGTCTTCTCCAAAGACCAATCTTAGTTCCTTAAGTGGAGGATTCAAAGAGGCGTTCCAAAGAAGAGGTAATATCCATTACCGATCTTTTCAATTTCTTTCTTCTTCAACTTCTTATTCTTTAGTTTTTTTATGATAAAGTAATAACATCAGTATTACTTACATACTGATATGTTATTATAAATATTAAACAACCCTAATTCACCTTCTATCCATCCTACGGAAAAATGAAATCACCGCGCGTGCGTACGTACGGAATACCGTCTCCACGCCGTGGTGTAATCTATTTTCCACCATCACCTTACAAGGATGGGTATAATGGTGTAATGAGTAAATATATATGATTATTATTAAGTAATATTGATACTGAAATAATATATATATATACTCCAATACAATTCCACGATCATAGGAACGATATCATCACTCGTGCGTACGTACGGAATACCGTCTCCACGATGTGATGCGACTCGTTCTACATGATCTTCATTTCATAATGATTGTATAAATGAATTGAATGAATGAATATGGTATATACTACACTAATACCATTCTGGAAATGAATTATCTATAACCTAAAGATAAGAATAAGAATTTATTCGACAAAACACGCATAAGAACAAAAAGTTATAAAGACCCGAGTAACAAGTAACAATGAAATATTACTAACAAGAAGCTAATAATATGACCATATATGATCTCATATCAATATGTATGATTCTGGAATAAGTCAATAACATTATTTAAACCATTATACAGGAGCTTCAGACACGAACAAAGCAAATCGGACCTAAGGTAAGGGAAATATCACAATCTCATTTTTATTCGAGATTGTTTATTCGTAAGTATTTACTGGGGTGTATTTTATCATCCACATCCATGTTCCCTCAATATGTAATATTGTTTCCATCCACTTGAAATAGTTTAAATCCAATTTTACCCTTAGGTTAGTTTTTAGTAAAGAATATGAAAGGAATCTTTTGTCGTTTTTCCGTACGAGGTACTTTTTGACTTTTCCGACAAAAGTACGAAGAATGTTTTTTTTAACTTATACGGCATGAATGGATTTTTAAAACATTACTTCAAAGAAGCTTACTTTACAAGTTTTCAAGTTTATTTTTAATCAACTTCTTTTATTTTAAAGTTGTATGACATGTTATGAAAGGAAAAATGTTTTTGAAGAAGAAAGGATATTTTCCTCAAGAATTCAATTCAAGTGTTTTATCTAAATTATTTTCCATCTAAGATAATAAAGGGTTCTGTTTCTATCCATATTTTTACATTGGTTTGACTATGTTGTGATGGAATTATGTTTATGAATTCCTTTATCATATATGAATTGATTTATGATGTCATGATGTTTCAAGAATCCCATTTTTGTTACATGTGTTATGCGATGATGCATGTTTTATGATTATGTGGCACACATAAGAAAGGATTCATTATAAGATGGGTGGGACCTATATATCCCTCCAATGCATTGGGTAATGATTTTATATCTCATGAGATAGACATGGCTGGAACGGAAGGTTATTTCGGTTCAGTGATACAGGACTGAAACGAGGAGTGAACTCGGTTCAGAAAGGGACTTTGTCCACTAAGATAGTCTTGGCAATGAGTCATGACTAACAAGAAATGATTTTCCATGATTATGTGTGCATGCCACAAAGATTCAAGTTTTATGTTATGATTATGGGGATCTCATTTTCACTTCTATGATTTGTTCCATGTTAAGATATTATGCTCTCTTTTGCAGGTTAAGATTTCCAAAAAGTTATGTTATTATGAATATGATGTGATTGATTTTTTTTATTTTGTATACCCTTACTGAGCATTTGAGCTCACCCTTTTATGTTTTCTTTTCCCCAGGATATAAAGAAAGGTTTTAGGTAAAAAAAAGGGAAGATCTTTATGGGAGATATTGAAGATCTTTCACCACGATTAGAAGACTACGTTCCGAGTTTCCAAAGACACTAAACTATTACGATCCTTGTGTGTGTGTTTTTGTTATGTACTAAGTATTCCGCAAAAGTAATGTAATGTCCATGTACGTCAGGCTTCGGGTCTCTACAATCCAAAACTTTTTCTCCCATGGATTGCAAGCTATTCACAGTAGTCATAATCCTTTGTTGTACTTTTCTTATAGGTTCTCCATAAAGAAAGTTAAAACTATGATATTATTCTATCAACATAGCTCTTCTTGTTTCAATGACTTTGGAAGTTCCAAAGTGTGTAACTTCAAGTTTCTTGCAGATATTTTTTTCCGCTTTACATGATGATATTTGACTATAGATGTTCCTAGTCATGGAACATAACAAAGTATTTCTGACTCTGAAATTTGATTGATATTCTGATTTCTCATAATTCATAAAGGTTCTCAAATCCTTATCTAGAATCTTATAATATCCTGTCAGTATTAGATAGTAATCAACTACAGTATTGATATAAAAAGTCTTCATACTATCTCTTCAGTATTCATAATCATTTGCATAAAAAATAGGAGGTCTAGTAAGATTTAGATTATCTATAGAACCAACATTTAAACCTGCCATTCTTAAGAAAATCTTTGGCACACACAATTATTAGTAGAATGAGTTTGTAAAAAAGAGAAAATATCCTAAGAAAGGAACTAGATATTGTATCTCTAAGCAAAAATGAATCCGAACAATGTGAGTCCGAATATATGAATCCGAAAAATATGATTCTGAATATATGATTATGAGAAATCAATTCCGAGAATTATCTTCTGAATCTAATTGTGAGATTAATTCAGATTGGACCAATCCTTTGATACCAATTGTTAGTATGGTATTTTTGAGTATGATATACTCTAATATACCAAATGTATGATTGAATATGTAATGATATGCTCAAATACAAGAGGGGGTGAATTGTATACTTTAAAAATCCTTAAGGAATTTTTGTATAACCAAATGTCACAACACCTCTAAGATCTAATATCTTGCTTGATTCTGGAAAAGTGATTCCAAAAATGAAACTTAATAAAAGTTTACAATAAATGAGATTCTACCTTAAAGCATATAGAATCTAACTAAAACAGAGTACAAGTATGAGGAAGTATAATAAAGTTATAATTTCCTTAAAAATAAAAAATATAGCAGAAAACTTGAAACAAAACTAGTAACAAGTAGTAAATATTTTAACCCAAAGAGAAGGGTATCCAACAACCTTGGATAAAAGTCCCTTGATTTATACTTTAAAGAAATTCTGTCTTACCCACACTAGGGTAAGCCCTCGATATGAAGATCAGAGTCTATCTTTCTATCTCAGCAATCCCTCAACTATCAGGTAGTCGGCACCTCTGTCTTCCTATCCCCAGAATCCCTTGATTGTACACAACAACAATCGGATTCGCACGAAGCAGGTTTGCATGAAGCAAAGTTTGAACAAGTCGTTCAAACTTTCTGCACGAAGCTTGAGAGTTTATAATAGCATCTCTCTTTAGAAATCACTTCAACAACATGTAATCACAGATGTAAAAGATCAGTGTCTTATTCTTAGCTCTTTTCAAATGAGCTCATATTTATAGGCGCGGCTCCAACGGTCGGTTCCCTCCTCCAACGATCATATTTTTCCTTTAATTCTAGAGGGACTTGTACACATGTCACTCAAACAACATTTAGTGAGTAACTGAAAGCAAGAAATCGTTTAATAATAAAATGAGTGTAAGTATAACCAAAAACTGATATTCAGAATGAAGGTAAATAAAATTTTGGAATATAAGTAAATGAATTCAGAGTCTATAATACAGGTATATTCAGATTCTGTTTATCAGAAGAATTCAGAGTCGAAATTCATACAAGTTCGTATCCATAATTTGTAATCAGAATTCACAACTAGAATTTGTAATGAGAATTCATAATCAGAATTCATCATTAGAATTCGTAATCATAATTTGTCATTAGAATTCGTAATGAGAATTCGTAATCAGAATTCGTTATTAGAATTCCTAATGAGAATTCTTAATCAGAATTCGTCATCAAAATTCGTAATTAGAATTCGTAATCAGAATTCACAATCATAATTTGTAATGAGAATTCGTAATAATAATTCATCATCATAATTCGTAATGAGAATTCGTCATCAGAATTCATAATGAGAATTTGTAATCAAAATTCGTCATCAGAATTCATAATGAGAATTTGTAATCATAATTCATCCTCAGAATTTGTAATGAGAATTCTTAATCATAATTCATCATCAGAATTCGTAATGAGAATTCGTAATCTGAATTCATCATCAGAATTCGTAATGTGAATTCGTAATCAGAATTCATCATCAGAATTCATAATGAGAATTCGTAATCATAATTCATCATCAGAATCCGTAATGAGAATTCGTAATCAGAATTCATCATCAGAATTCATATTGAGAATTCGTAATCATAATTCATCATTAGAATTTGTAGTTAGAACTTTATATAAGTTTGTAATCAGAATTCAGAGTTGAACTTCATACAAGTTTGTAACAGGGAATTCAGAGTAGAACTTCATAAAAGTTTGTAATAGGAATTCATATCCTAAAGCAGAATGCTTCATATCTAAGTATTATAAGATTCCAAGGTTTTATATATGAATCCAATTTTTATATTTAAGAAAAAAAAATTGATATGAACAATGAAAACAAGGTAGGGGTAAATTTCATTTGGGAAGGAATTTTCCTTATGGAAGTATTGAAATAAGGTGTTTGTGATTTTCAAAACAAGAGGAATGGTCTAGTCATAAGGAAACCTTGATGACTTAAAAATCTTCCCCTTATACGAAGGAATGGAAAATTCATAAGGAAAACCTTATTGACTCAACACTGTCAGAAGATGAGCGGGAGAGAATGTAGCCTTGATGTGCTTCAGTAGAGAGTGAGGCGCGCAGCTTGAGGAGGTTTGTTGTGTGGCCACTGTTGCATGTGGCTGGCGAAGAGGGTTGGGGCATTGGGGGGCAGGCAAGTATATGGGGGTGGCTGGGTGAGAAGATGAGTGGGGTGGTGGGGTAGAGGGAGGGGAGCAGATAGGAGGTTGGGTAGTGGGGCGTGAGTAGGGGAGGGGTGGGGAGATGGGGCAGTGGGTGAGGGGTGAGCCGAGGTTGAGAGGGGTGGGGCAGCTGGGGTCTAATGGGGAAAGGGGGATGGGATATGGGATGAGGGAAAAGGGGGCATGGGATTGGAGAGAGAAAGGGGGGGGGGATGGGTGACGTGGGAGGAGTGGAACTGGTCAAGGGGAGGGGGTGGGTAGATAGGGGAAATAAGGGGAGTTAAAATGAAAAACAAAAAGAAATCAAAATTCAAAAATTAAAAAAAACAAATTCAAAATCTAAAATTAAAACAATCTACTTATCCAAAATTTACATAATAATAATAATAAATAATATATATATATATATAATTTATTTGTGAACATTTAATTAAATATAATACTACTATTAAATATAATAAAAATAATAATAAACTAATAAAAATATACTATGTTATTAATCTATAAAAATAATGAAATAAAATAAAATACATATAGATAATTAAAATATATACATACTAATAAAAATTAATAAAATAAACTAAACTAAAATTAGTGAAACCAATAATAATAATATAGTGTTAAATATAATTTATAAAATTAATATAAATAATAGAAATACTAAATTACTAATATAAGTATATAAATTAACCAAAAATTATCAAAATATATAAACTACTACAAAAGTACAAAAATAAACTAAAAATATAAAAAATGGTTAAACTAATTAATTAAAACTAAGTTAGAAAATTATAAAAATACATACAAAATCCATTTACATCATATTACATACCATAATAGAACTTGTAAGAAGAATTATTCCCCCAACCACTTCTTTCCCCTTGCCTAAGCATGCCTGATGCACCCCTATAATTGGAAGACCCACTTAATCCTAAACTCTGCATAAAATAATATTAATTTTTTTTGCATCACAGTAGACAAACATACGAAGAAAAACCACGATTTAGCACTCAGGGGCACCAAAAAGTAGTTTGTAAACATTTAAAGAAAACCAATACACCTATTATAGAAATTCTAAGGATTTGCACATGATTTGACATTTATATTGAATTTGTTGAAATAAAAAATTAGTGGTACATAATATTGAAATACATTAATGTAATACATTTGAAAGACCATTAAAAAACATGATCATTTTTAATGAAATACTAAGTGATAACTAAAATAGAGGACAATGGTTTTGATAATAAATATGAGAAAAAAATAAAATGATAAAATTTAATAGATAATAATAAATAGTTAGACAATTTTGTACCATAAAATTTTGTATCTATATTTGTAAAAGTTTATCACTAATTCATAGTCACTTGAATTTGTAGAAGCATATAATCACAATTTGACCTTCAACCTCAAAATCTTCATGCACTTTTATTTATAGATGAAATAATGTTTAAAAATAAGACTAAATATTAATGAACATTGGAATTCCATCATTGAAATTTTTAATTACATATAAGAGATAATAATCAATATTAATTAATATTGAAAGCTGAAAATATAACATTTTTTATGACAAAAAATATATTTCAGTATCAAGAAAAGTTCTGGTGGAGAAACATGCTCAAATAACTATTAGGTACAAATTCTACAAACACTATTAATGGTGGTGTTAATGATTTTTTATTTCAGAATGCATGTCTAGGCGCTAATAGATTGTGTGATTTTTGAAGCTAGAGTTGTTAAATACTTCAAAAGTCAATCAAGGGAAAAGGTGGATTGGTATGCCTTGTTCCTAAAAAATGGTTCCAAACAATGTGATGAGTGAGCCGAAATGGTAGGTGACTGTTAATTTCTGATGCTTGGTAGTTGATAGAATTTTACATATGAAATGGAACTTTCAAACTTTTTATGGAACAAGCATAACACATAATAATGGAAAGGGAAACACGAATAAATTCATGCTGCACAAAACTAATCAGAAAAAAAATTGAAAACTAGTGAGTGAAGGTATCAAAATAATAATCATGAAAAACATTCACCTTATTCTATAAGTTTCTCTTCATAGAAATTTGTATGAACTTCACCTATGGAGTTAATGCCTCTAAATAATAATCATGAAAAACATTCACAATAACTTTCTTTACGGTGTAGGTTTTTTCTTACAACATGACCTCATGTCTGCTCTTCCACAACACATGCATCCCGAAATCTACAAAACTACGTAATTATAACTTGTATTCCTTGGGAGTGATGTATAATCCTTGTGGCAGGTAAATAAAAAATACATAACTCTAATTTCATTTTACACATGTCATATTACAATCACTGTGTTGTTGTGTAGGCATCTTCATGCTAGAAAAGCCATTGAAATTCAGTTCAGTAACACTACATTGTGGTTGATTTCATTTCATTTTGATACTAAATTTTTTCAAAAATTCATAAAGTATTAAACCATAATTTTTCTAATATGAATCGAAAAATTTCAAATGACTCATATGTGATCTATGTGTTGTTCAATACATATACATCTTTAATTCCTTGTATGTTATGATGTGTTTTTAATTCCTATAGTAGAACCATCTGATTCAAATTTCCATCTTCTTTTAAAATATTTTTTGTCCAGTTTCTTTCACAATCATTTTATTCTTTCACAATGTTTATATTCCTACTAATTCCTCTACTCACCCAAGATTATTGTATGAACTATAACATTATTCTATATAATAAATAATACTTTTGAAGGTATATATTTACAATAAAACAATCTAGATGCATTATTACATTTCTATTTTAAAATGCGTAGTATAATACACTTATTACAGTAAATAACTAATCAAAAAATAAATTTGAAAATTTAAAAAACAAATAAGCAGTATTACCTTGATATTGCATTAGAAAAAGTTAGTCATATTTTTCAGTCATCTTGTTTAAAGACTCGGTTGTTTGGATGTGTAGTTCAGTGGCATGGCTTATTGTAGTCATGGTGTTGCGAGATAATTGAAAGTTATTATATCATTTTCTAACCAAAATAATGAAGAAACTATAGTGAAGAGTAGTTAACCTGCAAAGAAGTGCTTTATCAAAATCATGTTGGGGATCAAACATCCCTTACAGCTTCTTTTCAAGCAAAATAATCTAAACAGATGGTGCAAAAACAATGTTAAAAAAGAAGAAGAAACACAGATGAATAAAAATTTCAAATATACACAGTCCCCTAACTTGAATAGTATTTATTGTGATCAGAAAACACAAATCTGTACCTCTTGTATCAAGGAACTTCGGACTTCAGTACCGTGAACTGTTTACTTACGGGTTTTACAAAATCCTTCAATTTCTCTATTGAGATGATTTTTTTTAAATTCAATTCAATTGGTTAAACATATCTTGAAGTTATTCCATTTTGAAAATAATGTTATTAGACTATTACATAATAAGATGTAATAAATTCCATTTTATTCATTAATTAGTAGTAAAGAATACCATTAAAGACCTGGAAAAAATACATATAAAGGGATAATAATTCTAATATAAAGAGATTCTATACCATTCATGTTATCTTGAAAACTAGTTGACCTATTTCCAAGGTTAATAAAATTAATTACATTACTTTTTTTTAACTAAAATAATGAAGAAACTATAGTTAAAATTAATAAACCTACAACCAAGTGATTTTCCCAAAAAATGTTGGGTCTGAAACAACCGTTGAAAATTCTTTTTTCAAGCTGCAGAATCATACCCTTCATATTATATTGACAAACAGTTGGATAGTTTTCAAGGAAAATAAAATTAATTACAGTATTTTTTTAACCTAAATAACGAAGAAACTATTTTGAAAAGTAATAGAACTGCAACCAAGTGCCTTTCCCAAAGCATGGTGGGTTTTAAATAACCCTTATAACTTATTTTCAAGTAGTATAATATGAACATAAGGTGAAGAAACAAAGTTAAAAAAGAATAAGAAACATAAAAAAACAAAATTCCAAAGATACTTTGTCCCCTAACTTGAATAGAATTCATTGTGACAAAAAACACAAATCTTTACTGCTTGTTTCAAGGAAGTTCGTACTTCAGTACCGTGAATTTTTTATTTCTAGGTTTTACAAAATCCTTCAATTTTTTGAAGGTGATGATTTTTTTAGAATTCAGTTCAATCAGGCAAACATGTCATGATATTATTCCATTTTGAAAATATTGTTATAGAACCAATAAATAATAATATGTAAGGCATTTCTTTTTTGTAGATTAATCAGTAGTAAAGAATCACATTCAAGACCTAGAAAAAATACATGGAAAGGGATACTAATTAAAACATAAAGAGAATTTGTACCCTTCATGTTATAGTGAAAACCAATTTTTATGTTTCCTTGGTAAATGAAAGTAATTACATTAATTTTATCCACTATAAGAAAACTATTTTTCTAAATGAAAGAATGAATAAGCTATAGTGAAAATTAATAGAAAAACTAGAGATAGTGAAGGACCAAATAATATTAGTTTTCCTCCTAACATATCCATGTTGATATGTAAGAATTATTTCAGCTTACAATCCAAAATTATAAACCATGTATAACCTATTTGATATTAAATTCTTATGCATGTGTCTGTTGTGACATGGTTGTATATTCACCCAAGAACATCCTCATAAATAAAGATGTTGGATTCGTTGTTTGTCATGTTGAAAATAGGCTAGTACATAGCTATCTTAACTATAATATCCATAAGATAACTCCAATGAGATAAAAATATTAAACATATATGTATGTATGTATGTGTATGTGAGCTATAAAAACAACATACCAATTAACAACATGGAATTGTCCATAATTATACTACTAAAGAATCCAAATATAAAGAACTCGAATTACCACCCTCAACCCAACAACCAAACAAACTGACACATATAATATATATTCAGATTAATAAAATTTATTCCTAGTTATGAATGTGATCATACAAAAAAAATCTATGGAAGGAAATCCCTTCATATACCACGTTGATTGGGAAACTGCAAATCAATTTCAAATTTCAATAGAAATATCATCTTCTAAACAACCATGATCATTTCTTAAACACATTTCAACTCATACAATGTGATGGTGTTTGTAATCTTTCTCTATAGCACACACATAATCCCATATACAAGCACAATTAGATATATAATGAACCCTTATTTTAAATTTGAACATATACATTATAGTAAATAAATATTAATTCAAGTATATGCTTGAAACTCTTCACCATATGTTCTATTCTAAGATCTATCATCCTGAACTAGAATTCAGATTCATAGACCCATCAGCCGTAGAAAATAATACAGATTTGTCATCTAAGAAAAACACTATAAAATGTCAAATAAATTGAGATATGAAGATCTTTGATATTAAAATTCAACTACCTAACATTCCTGTATAGTGAGAAGACCTTTAATTTAGGACATGGAGTGGCTATAGATTAAATTCCCTTGTCAGAGATCCTTTGGAAGCCATTCAAATTCAAAGACACTAGGCACTGAAGTGATTAAAAACACTGCAACATCAAGTACTACCATCTATGTCTTGGAATGAAAAGGTAATGTTAGAAAGTACATTGATGAATCATATTCAAGCATAGAATGTGCAGTAGAATCACCATTATTTTAAGCAGTAGAAGATGTTTATCTTCAATATCATGAACAAACTCAGGGTTTATACGTTTGACATTGGTTTATACCTGGGATTACTTGCTGCATGCTCAAGGGCATGATGACCCTAGGTGGAGCGGAGGTCCCGAACGTGGAAGAGTCGAAGGCGGAGTCACCGGTTGCAGAGAAGGTGTAGGTGGAGGAGATGAAGTTATAGTAGACGAAGCCAGAGGATCTGAAGGCAGAGGATCCAAAGGCGGATCACGTGGAGGTGGAGTCATTGTTGGATAGGAGATATGGGAATGAGAGCGGGAGAGGGGAGACGAGTAGGGGAACATGAACCATAGAGCACCCGAGTTAATTTCTAACCAGGGGCGGGATACTGGGAGGATGTTTAGCATCACAACCCGTCCCACGGGGCTCGTGTCGTGACTACCCCAAGCTCGCCTTCTATAGGCCATAGGTTGGTGACTAGCACCAAAGGCGTAATTCCCTAAAATTGGGAAGACATTGCCTTTATAACCTGTAAACACACATAATAGAGCACACAACTGGATAGAAAACACTAAGTAAACTGTATAAAAAAAGAGTGTTAAAAAGTAAAAGGGGCTAGAAATATAAGACTAATTGTAAAGTACAAGGAATTGGAAGTACAAGTACAAATGAAGAAAGTAAAAACAGTTTTTAGGTCGTCCTCCGGGATTCTTACCTGAAGGTTAGATACAGATATCCTCCTCAGCACTCCACATTCGTCAGTCTCTTCCATGTACCAAATCGTCGTAAGGTCCACCTCTAGGTACCGTCCAGTCCTGGTACTCTTAGTTTCAGTCAGTTTTGTTCATAGTCTGCAACCAACACAATAAGGTGCGGGCATAGCCCATGCAGGGGTGAGTATAACGATACTTAGTAGGGACCCCGAGACCCTCAAGGTCTCACAAAATCCAACAAGGATAAACCACAAAGTATTAAATCAACAGATAACCTTACTTAGGTATATTCCCCTACATATACCTAAGTTATCAAGTGATCCATATCAATCATGAGGAAAACACAAAAGTACTGACTCAGCTCAACCAGGATTTTATTCACATTAACGAAACCACAATTGCTGGGGAACTCCTCCTCTGTAGAGTACAGTGGGCCTGCCGTGACACCAAGTTCACTTCCCACTAACCTTGGACTACTGAGGTACTCCTCCTATTGAGTACTGTGGGTCTGCTGCGTCACACAGAGGCACTCCCCACCATGGGTCTGCCACCACATCTAGGCACCCCCCCTCGTAGCCTGTAGAGGTACCCCTCCTGTCGAGTACAGTGGGTCTGTCGCATCACATAGATCACACTCCTCCATCGTGGGTCTACCTCCACAACCAGGCGCTCCCCACTGGGATAGTAGAGTCTCTCCGAGTCAAATGATCAGCAGTCTTCAGGTCTCAGCTAGCTACTAGTTCTCCGCACTCTGCTCACTCTTCACTGGAAGGATCCGCTCCACGAGCTACTGATCGATACTCCAAATATCACGATGTCCTACAAATAAGTGTCTCAAAGGTCTACCACGTCATAGGGGTCTCAACTCAATAGACGGTGCATCAATCAAATGCCCAGTCTGTGAATTATTAGCCTTTTAGTCTCAGGGGTCTGGTTGGATTCGTGCACGATCCAACTTGACCGTATCTCAACTATACCCCAAACTCTAGTGGGGTATACTCAAAGGGACCATCATGCTCTAAGATTACCAGTGCCACTGACAGTTCGTCAAATGGACGTCTGGTGCCAAAGATTTGGCTAAAAGAAAGTAAAGGGCCGTAATGGGCTCGGGTTCACTCTGACCTGGTTGGACCAACCCGGCCCGACCCGGTCTGGGCCGACCTAGTCTGGGTCGACCCGGCCTGAGTCGTTGGGTCAGGCCCGAGCCATTGGGCGGGCCCGCACTTTAGGTTCGGCCCGGCCGGCTGGGCCCTGCCCAGCCATCCGTGAGGGGTCGCGGAGGGCCGCGAGAGCACAGACCGGTCACGAGGGTGTGAACTGGCCGTAGGTTGGCCCGAGGGAGGTTCGTCTCGGAGGGCACCACGAGGGCGGTTCATCCCGGAGGGCACCGCGAGGGTGGTTCGTCCTGGAGGGCACCACGAGGTCAGTTCGTCCCAGAGGGCACCGTGAGGGCGCTGCTCGGCCCGAAGGGTGCCGCGAGGGGCTGACTCGGGGTGGCTCAGCCCTAGGCCGGGGTGGCATGGCCGGGGCTGGGAGCCCGGCTCGGTCGGGGTGTCGCGAGGGGCGCAGGAGGCTGGCTCAGCCGGGGCGCTATGAGGGTGCAGAAGTCGGGCTCGGCCGGGACGTCGCGAAGGCATGGGAGGCCGACGGACCGGTTCGGCCAGCGGTGGCGCGGGGCGTGCAGAAGGCGGATGCGCGGGGTGCACGGGGTGCATGGGGCGCGTGGGCGGCAGAGCTGCGAGGTGGGCGGGGCGCACGGAGGCTGCATGTATCTTGGTCAGGCGCTACCGTGAGGGTGTGGGCGGCTCGACCTGAGCTGCCGCGAGGGCATGGCGGGGAGGCAGTGCCACAGAGCAGTGTCATGCGCCATTTCCTTTGTTGCGGCTGGAGGTGGTGTCGTCTGCCGTTCTTATGCTCCTCCATGACAGTTTTCTTCCTTCTCCATTGCGATGAAACCCAAAGGAGATCGGAGGAGGGGTCGGGCCATGTTAGTTTGGCCCGCACCCACCACGTTTATAATGGTAGAAAGCGGCTCTACATTAATCTTAAACTAAGAATGAGGATAATAATCCAAAATATCAAGAATTAAATAATAACCCCCTACCTTGTTTGTTGTTTGTTGACGTTGGCGCGAGAAGGTGGACGTCGATTCGTTGTAGACGAACACATCCCACGTCGAAGGAGGTTCCGAGGAAGAAGGTAGTAGTCGAGGTTGTTCTTCATAGTCGAAGGTGTTCCTCATCGGCGTTCTTCATCAGTGGAACGTTCTTCATTGGGAGCTCTCTCCAAAGTTCCTCCTCTCCCCAATCCTCCTTTTCCAACCAAATGAAATCGTACCCAAATATAATAGATAAAAATATCTTATTAAGTCATTGGCACCAATTTCAAATTATCCTAATTAAACACGTAGGTTGGAAATATTAATGGTTGAGGAGGTCAAGAGGCTCTCCCTCACTTATGTGGGAGTTGAGAGGTTTTCCTTAATTAAATGGGGGGTTTTGTCCCGGGTGGTCCCCCCATCGTAACCTCTCGTGGGAGGTTAGGTTTGGGTGGGCCCCACCACCATAACCTCTCATGGGAGGTTAAGGTGTGGTGTTCCCCACCTCCAACTTCTACATGAGTGGTTATAATAGATAAAATAAAATAAAACATTCGTTTATTTTATTCTATTATTTCCACGAAAAACCCAAAAAAACTAACTTTCACCCTCATCCAACTGTCGTCGAGATGAAAGTCTTCTTAAGTGAATACTGACGCTGCGAGTTCAACGGTTTCCTCATATTTCAATTCCAAGCACCGGTTCAAAAGTTATAAAAACCTGCTCAAACGTTTACTGAACATACCCGAGCAAAACTTCAAAAATTGATTTCGGGCACACTGGGCCTCAGAATCACACGCCGTCAATTTTTGCAGATTCATAAAATTCCCATTTATTTTTTTAAAAAATTTACACGGGAATTCTGAGTCTTTACATTTAGGTTTTAGAGGGAGGATTAATTTTTTGGGGTGATTTGGAAGCAAAGCTGGGTGACACGTATGAAGAAGTCACACATCTTTAGTATATATAGTTGATATATATTTATAATTATTTATAATAAATATATTTTATATAATTATAAATATAATAAAAATATTTATTATAATTTTATAAATATAAATAAATAAATATTTATTTATAATATTTATAATTTTATAAATATATATAAATATATAAATATATTATATATATATATATAAATAAATATTTATTTATAGTTATAATTATAAATATATATATTATATATAATTTTATAAATATATATAATAATATAAATAAATAATTAAAATTATTTTTTAATTAGTGTTTTTAGCACTTTTAAAGATAAAAATTTATCAATGCTAAAAAAGTGCTTCTAAAATGTGGATTTATTAGCGTTAAAAATCATTGATAAAGATATTTTTATCAATGCTTTCTATTTCAGCACTGATAAAACAAACCTTTATCAGCGCTTTTTAAGTAGTGCTGATAAAAGTGTTATCCAATAATATAAATGAACCCTGCCAGTCGGCTTCTTCTCTCTAACACTTCAAGCTCTCATGGAAGATGATTGTCGACTACTGTCGCTCTTGTTGAACCCCATTGCCACTGGTCCTCCTCTCTCACCCAACTGCACTGTCGTAGCCACACCGTTGTTACCGAACCCCGCTGCCACTGTGCACCACTCTCCCCTAGCCGCACAGCCTCGATGCCTTTGCTCCACCACATTTCCACCTCACTGTTGTCTCTCCCTACCCCGCCACCCTCTCTCCCTATCCCGCCACCCTCCTCCTTCATTGTTTCCACCACCATTTCTCCCTACCTGGCTACCTCTCCCACTGCCATCACAGATAAGGTTTTATCACTAGTTTCTAGCCTACTAAATTTTCTATTTGGTGATGCTTTTACCACAATATTTTCATCATTTTCATCCTCCTTGATGATACTTATAATAGTTTTGATCTTCCCCTTTGATACCTCTATTCATACCCTAGATTGTAAATACATATCTTTGTAGTCATATCCTATACAAAAATATCAATAGTCATTGTAAACATATCATGAATATAAAATTATTCTCATATATTTTTTTGTTTCTCATTATCCATAAAGTTCCTCTTTTTTATAAAAACACATTTTTTATGTCCCGTATTTACACAACAATAACACTAAATATTTAGTGTATTTATTATTCCTTTTCATCACCATATTTTGGTTTTTGATTCTATTGTAAGTTTCTAAATGAAACCTTTTCCACAAATTAGTTCATTGAGGTTTTTCTTCAACTATTGCTAATTTTTTCTTATAATCATTACTTAGGTCTAAATTTCATTTATCTTGTAACCAATTTATTGGTCTATCGGTATCTACCCTCTATATAGATTCCTAAAGTACCTATTTTCATCTTTTATAGCCCATGAACATGATCTTTCTTATTCCATTCTGAGAGTTATAATCCTCTCTTAATCATCACACTTCAATCACAACTTCCTAACATCCATTTTGAGTTACTTTATACTCTTGAATAGATCATTCAATAAATTGTTTATCCCATAAATTATCTTGGACAATTCTTCATTCATGAGCCATACCTGAACTACGTTTCCAGTATTTTCATAATTTTTTATTTAATTTTTTCAATATCAATTTTTAGTATTGATTTTTTACTCTATTTGTTATTTGATAAAGAACATTGATTATTTAAAAACTACATTTAATTTCCTTGTTTTATACCTTCAAATGTTAATGTCCTCAAAGGATAATTTTAGTTCAATATCAAGATTAGATCTTCTCTCAATTCCAACAACATCCCCATCATGGTCTTCATATTGTATCTTAACTATAACTCCCATCATAAATTTTTTTAGCATTATTTATATTCCATGACCTCCCCAACTATTTCCTCAAATTTTTATTAGAATGAGTACCTCAAGTTTGTTCTCTATAATATTTATTAGTGGTGATAAAGACATGAAAATATTCCTATTCATCTACTTGATTCACCTCTTTCATCTAGAAAAATTGGACTTTCTCCTCTGCAATTTAAAAAATCAACTTTTTTAGATTAAAATTAAAAAACAAATTCCCCATGGATATGAAATTTAATCCAATTATTATTATTACTTATCATTCTTCCAAAATTTATAGAATGATAATATCAAAGGGAATGATTAATTTCATTATATACACCAGGACATAATCCTAAATTCTAATGATGTACTTGATGGACTGGTCTTATAGTTAAAGAATAAAATCTATTGTATTTGGATATATTTTATTGAAAATATTTACCATCATAGGCTAGATATCCCCTTATAAATCAAAAAGGGTATTCTAGAAATTTCAAACACTGATATTGAATGGAATAGAAAAGCTACATGGATCTTGAAGTTTTAGTGTAAGAATTCATTGAACAACAAAAAAAAATATCTTATAAAAACTACTCTTATATATTTTAATTTATTTTTATTATAAATGAGTTCCTTAAGGATGGATATGAAAAATAACACCTATATTTTAAAGGTACATGTTTGTTTTGGCTTGTTTCACTTCCTTTAGATCTTATTATAGGGATATATGGTTGGATGGTGACCCTAGTTGATCATCTTTTTTGTATTTATTTTTCTAAATATTAATATTACCAAATAAAATAGGATAGATATGAACAAAGAATGTATGGATTCCAATCATATGAAAAAATATTATGAAGATGAAGTGAAAGTATTCATCAAGTTTACAAAAGATATTGCATAAGACCCTTCTCAAATTCTTTGTTTGTGTTTACGCTGTTGTTATTCAAGACTAATTAGTCCAAAGGAGTTGTAAGAACACTTGATCTATTTCAGAATAGACAAAAGTTATAATTTTTGGAATAAACACGGGGGAAAATCGAATGTAGTTAGTGGCTGGGGTAACACTGCATTTTATGGATCATTTGATATGATTACAAGTGTGGTCAGTGAAGAAGATTGTATTGAGGACATGATTACAGATGTGAATGATGAGGAAGATTGTATTGAAAAAATGACAAGGATAGTTGAATATAAACTTCATGATTACCCAAAATTGTTTGAGCAACTAAAGAGTTGTGAAAAGATGCCACTGTGTGATAGTTGTACTAAATATACAACATTTTCATATATAATGAAGTTGTATAATTTGAAAGTAGGCAATGGATAAAGTGACTCCAGTTTTATGAAACTACTTGCTCTCTTTAATGAAATCATCCCAGAAGATAACGAGTTCCCCAACCAAACATACATTCCAAATGAATGCTACACTCGATGGGTATGATTTCTCAAAGAATACAAACCTACCCAAATGACTTTATACTATTTCATAAGGACCAAAAATCACTTATAGAATTCCCAAAGTATGTCACTTATCAATACAAGAAATATGAATCCGATCCTAAAAAAGTTGAAGGGTACTTTACAATCATTACAAGGTTTAGGTTCCTATATGAAATTGAGGTGTAACACCCGAAGATCTCATAGTACGTTATATCATTAAAGTAATTTAATAGCTTGCGCTACACACAACACCAAGTTCGAGCACACCACAACATTACCAAACTAGCCAATCAAAAAGAGGTTATAAATTGTATTAACTTCATTTTGAATGTTATATACTCTATATAATTTTAATGTCCATATTATGTGTTTCTTAGACATAATATAAGAACAAATTTATTTTTTTAGATAAAAGAAGTATTTTTAAAAAAATGAAATTGAGAACCCTTTTTAAATCCAATATTTGACACATTTATATATTAAATTTGATAAAATAAACTTCTTCTTTAGAACCAGGACATAAAAATTTAGTTTCAATAAATTTTTGGTGTTTTTCTAATAACTGTCATATTTGGGTGAATAGTGGAAGTTACTAAATTTTAACTGAAAACAACTTTTTTAATCAAAATAATTTATAGTGTTCAATTATACATTTGAATGGTTTGAAAGTATAATTATATTATATTTTTATCATTTAATACAATGTTGGTCATTATAAGCAATTTCACATTTAAATTTGTCATAAACACATGTCAATCTTTTGATAGTTTTTACTTTTTTAAAAACCCATTTTTTTGTTTTGACAACAGAAATTAATTTTAAATTAATATATGAAACTTATATATTTTTAATTTGTTAAAATAAACTTCATTTTTTAATTTAGAGTATCAAAATTATCCTAGGGTTATTTTTTGATATTTTTCTAAAAACTTTCAATTTTTGATGAATAATGAAAAACACTGAGTTATTGTTTAAAACTGACATCTTATTTAAATAATTATTTATTTTATTTAACTTTATTTTAGGTCAAAGTATATACATAATAACTATATTTGTTCAATATAATTCATTGGAGTCATTTTATAATAAGTTTAGATATAAAATAATTTTATTGAACTTTTTACCGTCTTTTACCCACCTCCTAAGAGCATTTGAAAATTTGCATAAAACATAATTTAACCACTTCTGTGAATTGAATTTCAAAAATCCGAGAGAAAAATTTGATATCAGTAAAAAATATGTGGTTCAATAGGATAAAAATAATTTTGGTGAATAGTAACTTTTGACTTTTATTTACCACGGTTAAAAGTAAATAGGATAATTTAAGTTAAAAATGATATTATTATTACCCTAACACATGTCCTAATTCAATTGGATAAGTGTAATTCAAAAAAAAAACAGCCTTAGGAATAAAATATGACCCTTTAGGTCCACTTTTATTAGATTAATACATTTATTATTATTTAATTTAAAAGAAGAGTTAAAAGTGTTAAATTCATGTTTTTATAACTAAAACATTTTTAATATAGGTTTATACATTAGATAAATTAGACTATAAATATTAATTAGAAAGATAAAACTATTTCCTAAATAATGGTATTTTATTTATATTTTTTAGACATTAAATAATTAAATTTATTTATGACACAATGATGATGCAGTAATTACCTTATTAATAAAATATTAAAATAATTAATATTATAAATAACCAAATAAATATAATTTGATACTTATGATGAATTAAAATAATTTTATAGGTTAATATGACATGTTAGGGTTGATTAAATCAATTTTTTCTAAGTAATCATGTTCTTATGATTTTAACAAAAAACAAATACCAAATAGTGTCAAAATTGACATAAAATAGTTTTTAAAACAAATATTATATTATTAATTGATATAATAGTATTAAAAATATAAGGTTCATCCAAAAGACTTATATAATAATATATATGAAATTAATGAACCAATTCGGGTTCTATTGGAATTTTATAGTAAGTTTATTAACCATATAATATAAAAATACAGAGAGACATGGTAAATGTCAAACTATTTAACTAAGAGTTAAATCTAAAAGATTTGGTTAATATGGTGAACTAAACCTATATAAAACCTATTTGTTGAGTGGTTTTCGACCCATTCCCACCTTATCCTCTAAATAAATTATTTTTGAGCCATTAGAAACTGAAAATTATTTTATTATAAAATAATATTTCAAGATTTTCCTAAAGTGACCCTCACCTCTCTTATAAAAGGGAACTTCCTCTTCTCTTAATTTCACACCTTCAAAACCATTTGTCTCGGCCAACCCCTACCCAAATATCCTCTCAACTATCCTACCTTCATCATATAGGCCTTCCTATGGTAAAAAATTCAACCTAAGGAGCCCTTTTGATCAAATCAATAGGAAGAACCCGAAGAAGAGGTAAATATTTCATCACCTCTTTCAAGTTATTTTCTTCTTCCACTTCCTCTTTCTTTGTTGTTTCCATTATAAAATAATAACTCTAGTATCTTCTATATACTGTGATGTTATTATAAAAATGGTACAACCATGTTCATTATTCTATCTATCCTATAAATGACAAAGTCATCATACGTGTGTACGTACGGATTACCGTCTCCACGTCTTGGTGTATTTATTATTCAAACACTTAATTATTTGGATGGGTATAATAATGAGTATAACTGATGTAAATAATAAATATAAAATGTTAATGATTCTGTATATATGATATATCATCCAATTACATACAATTTTTCCATCAATATAATGATATTTTCGCTCGTGCGTACGTACGGATTACTGTCTCCACGACACGATGAGATTCATTTCCATGTTCACCATTCAACGATGATTATAAAATATATATCATTAATAAGTATGTAATATATGACATAATAATTCTACTATAGATATAAATATATATATTTATATACTTACATATAACTTATTCACTTAGTTCCGTTCAATACGATATGAAAACAGAAACAACGTTTATGCATACGTACGACCTAATGTCTCCATAAACGGTGACTTCCATTTCATATATCTATCTATTATAAATATTTATATTCTAAATAAATATGATATATAAATCAAGGTTTATATTATATAAGTATTGAAATCATGATCTAAATGACATGATCAAAACATGTTAAAACACGTACGATAAAGAAAGTGATTATTACCTAAAATGATAATTTGACATGGAAATCATTATTAAATGGGTTGTATAAAGTCATAAATGAATCATGTATGAAATAATAAATATGAATATGGTTCTAGTATAATTTAATAACATATTATGGTCATTATACAGGAGGTTAATCATACCCTTGACCCAAGTAAAGTGAAAGGTAAGGGTAAATTCCTCAATCTCATTATTATCAGAGATTGTTTATGTGTAAGTTTTTACAGGGACATATTTATTATCCATGACCATGTTTCATAAAAGAGTTTTCAAAAGGATTATTTTTAAGGGAATATTTAACAAAAAATCATTTTAAATGTCTTAAATATTTATTCTTCTAAACCATTCTCATTAATGTCCATGTTTTCAAAATGGTTTTTAAGGATTTATTTATATGGACATGAATGTTTTTAAAATGTTAATTCCTTTCAAAAGTTTCAAATTGTTATGGGATACTTTGATTCAAAAATTTCTTTAAATGTCTTCCTTTATAAATTCTATGACTTTTAAATGTTTTCAAGAAAAAGGGATATTTCTCTCAAAGAGTTTTACAAATCATTTTCATCTATGTAAACATACTTTGATGGATTTTAAACTTGTTTGAAGTTGATTTATTATGATAAAAATCTTCTATATTATATTGAAGTTTTTGTGATATGTTTGACTATGTATGTGTTATTTTTATACCATTCATGTTTTATGGATAAATTATTGACATTTCGTAAGCTAGTTTTAATATGAATGTTTTTGTTTTGTTTAAACATTTTCATATGAGGAATGCATTGGACTTAGTAAGTGATGGGTGGAGCCCGCTATAGCTCCTCGATGCATCGGTAGGTCTCATGAGACAACTAGACATGGAATTGGCCGAGGTCTTTCCCAATTTGATATATGGTTTTGGCCGAGGCATAAATCATTTTTTAGACGTCTTGGCTGAGGCCTTGAAAAAATGTTTCAGAATGTTAGGCATTATGAATTCTCTCATTATAAAATTATTTATTACATGTGATTATTAGACTAGTAGAATTTCCATGTTCATGTTAATATTGTAATTTTTTATTTATTTTTTCCATATTATGTTCAAGTTTATGTTTAAAAGGCTATTGTTTTTATTACACATCTTGCCTTAAAAGTTTATAGCTTCCACTAAATTATTTACCCTTACTGAGCATCTGATCTCACCCCTTTCTTATGTTATATTTTCCCAAGATCCCAAGAACTGTTTTATGTTTGAGATGCAGGGTTAAGATAAGGGAAAAATGGTATTCTGAAAGGATTTTTTTTTGTATTTTAGAAAGTGTAATGTAACTTTCAGGTATGTAATCTATTTTCCAAGACTGCTAAACTGATTGGTCTTTCAGGACTTGATTCCTTATAATCACGCCAATGTATTAAAATAATGCACTGACTCTGGGCTTCTAGGTTCGGGGCGTTACATGAGGAGACTGCATGGAAATTAATGTGGCATGAAGATACAAGAAATAAATATGGGAAACTACATCACCCGACTGACTCTCCTCAATGAAAGAAAATTGATCATGAGTATCCTAAATTTGGAAATGAGCTGAGAAACCTTCGTCTTGCATTATTTATAGATGAAGTGAATCCTTTTGGTTTTAAAAGAAGCACTCATAGTACATGTTTGGTTATGTTGGTAAATTATAAATTTCTACTATGGTTATGCATGAAAAGGAAATACAACATGTTATCTATGCTTATCTCATGATCAAAACAACTAGGTAATGATATTTATGTTTATTTGGCTCTATTGATCAAGGATTTGATTTTTTTTGGATTCATGTTTTATGTTGTATGATACTTATAGAAATAAAGATTTCACATTGAGAGCCATGTTGTATGGGATGAAAAATGACTTTTCTCTTTATGGAAATCTATTAGGATATAGTATTAAATGAACTCAAGGGTATCCCATTTGTGAACAAGGAACACAGTTAATTAGGTTGAAACATTTATCAAATACTGTGTTTCTAAGACATCGCAAATTTCTACCCCGATGGTATAAATACTGATCTTGGATGACATCATTCAATGAAAGTTCAGAAGAACGTACAACACTGTCTCCTCTAACAAGTGATCAATTATTTGAGAAAGTAAAATATATAGACACTTCTTTTGGTAAACTATTTTCAAAAAACATTATGAAAACTTTTTGGAAAAAGATATCAATTTTTTTTTGAATTACTATACTAGAATTGTCTATGCATTAGACATTTTCTTGATGTTATGCATGTTGAAAAACATTTATGTGATAGTGTCATCGGCACGTTGCTAAATGCACTAAGAAAAAAAATGATGGAATTAAGGTTAGGATGGAAATGGTTGACATGGGAATATGATAAGGGTTGGGACTAGTGAAGGGTGAAAAACAAACTTTTCTTTATCCAACAGATTACACTTTTTCTAGGTGGGAGAGATATCAGTTTTTTAACTTCATGAATGACATACAGGTTATATAGGGTTATTAATCGAATATCAAGAACATTATGTCAATGATCTATTTAAAGTTAAATGTTATGAAATGACATGACTCCCATGTTTTGATATAATATCTAATTCCTATAGATTTACATTGCATTTTGACCCAGAATGTCCATCATACATTAACAAAACTCAGTCTCTTCTTCAAAGCTATATGCAAAAAATTTATATACCATACAAAATTTTTGACTATAGAAAGAGAAATTGATGACATATTAGGTGAATTGGAAATATTCTTCCTGCTAACATTCTTTGATATGATGGTTTATTTGATGATACACTTGGTGAGAGAGATTTGACTATGTGGTCATATACACTATAAATGGATGTACCCCATTAAATGGTATATGAATTTTTTTTAAGGGTATGTAAAAAATCAAAGTTAGACAGAGGGTTGAATTGTAGAGTGATATATTGTTGAGGTATCCATTGAATTATATACCGAATACATATTCGGTTTGGAAAGAATTGGTTTACCAAAATCTTGTCACACTGGGCAGCTTGCGGGTAAAGGAATTTCAATAAGAGATGTTGTCACAATAAATATTACATACCTAGAGTGTGCCCATATTTATGTTTTTCAAAAGAGTTTAAAGGTTTCCACATATGTTGAAACCCAAAAAGAAATTCTTAGGCATTTGAATCCATAAAGTTCTGAAATATATATATCAAATACACATAATCAATAGTTTATAGGATGGTTTAGGGACCATATTTTTAAGCTGTTAGATGAAAATACGGTTTCAATTTCAAAAAAACTTCAATGGATTGTTGGAGGACCAAGTGTGTATGTATTATGTTACAATGGTTATGTAATTAATGGTTATATGTTCTATATAAATGAAATGATGAATAAAATACCAAGAAAAATAGTGGAGTTACACTTATGGGTGAAGCGATGCATGTTTCTAGTAGTAAGGACTGAAATCCAATTTTTGTGAATATTTCATACTTTGGAATTATCAAACAAATACGAGAGTTGAATTATAAAACATTCAAAGTGATGATTTTTCAATACAAGTGGGTTGATAATAGGAGTGATGTTAAAGTAGTTTAATTGGTATTCATGAATGTTTATTTCAGTAAGGAAGGGTAAAAAGACAAACCATTTAAAATGGAATCACAAGAAATACAAGTATTTTACATTCCATACCCCACAAAATGAAAGTGGTCAATTGTTCTATTATCGACAAAAACCACTAAAGGGTCAGATGAAAATTAAGCTAAGGATAACCCATTCATTGGGAGGTCATAATCATTTCGTAGAGGTCCTAATATAGACGATGTTTTTTATGTCATAGGAGACCATAATGAAGGGACATGGATAGTCGATATAGGTGTAACATCCCCTCATCCTTTAAAAAAATAGAGTTCAATAATCATGTTATATATTTTTTTAATATACATCTTGTTACCTCATGTTAATATTCATTCAATTCTGTATTTATCCACTCTAAATTAAATGTTAAATCACTTTTGTAGAAAATGAATTCTACACATGTCGATGCTCCCAATCCTGGGGAACAATATGTCTCTCAATCTACTACTACTTATAGTGTAGAGGAACAATGGCACATGGGCCTCAGCCTAGTTGGTGAGGACTCAGAAGGTGCATCCAAGAGACCTGAGATCAAATCCGAGTGGAGGAGGATTTTTGGTACTGTAGAAATTATAGTAGTAGTACAGTTATTGTAGCAGGCACTGTTCGGTACTGTAGAAACCGGAACTATTCATTCATCTGGGCCTTCAGGCTACCAGTTTGGTCCTCGGGTCCTGTAAGGATTTCGAGCCACCCAAGGCCTTCGGTCCAGTTGATTCTTAAGGCCTTTAGGACACCTTAAGGCCTTAGGGACACATGAAATGCATATGTACCAGTCAGACTACAAGGGACAAGGCTTCAGAGGAGGATTCAGGGCAGGAACATCCACTAGAGCATAGATAACTAGAATTGGAAGAATGAGAGGGTATGGCTTTGCCATCAGTACTGGGCCTGTACAAATTTTCATAGGACAGCTAGTCGACCAGCCCTGTGAAGGTGGAGTGCTGATTTCATGACATATGCTGGGGAGGAGCAGTTCCAAGTTGTCTTGTCTTGGTGATTCCCTCTAAGACCTACAAGTCATGTAATTGTCTCTAAGCCTTCGGGCCTTGTAAGGGTTCCACCTCACCCCTTGAAAGTTGGATTATAAAAAAAAAAATAAAAAAATTAAGGCCTACGGGCTATTCCGATCCGTAGAGGAACAATGGATTTCTGCATGGGCTGGTGCTCCAAATCCTAAGGAACAATAAGTTTATCAACTTGTTGCTGCTCCCAGTGAAGAGGTACAATGAGCATCTACACATGTTGATGATACTGTTGTAGAGGAACATCATATTGATGATGTTGAATCCAAATAAATGGTAAGCGATGAAAGATCAATGAAGTAGAAAAAACAGGATCACCATAGTTTGACAGTGTTAGAAAAAATCATTAAGGTGAAAATCAAAGGAATCAAATACAAGGTCGGATGGAATGCATGGGGCCAGAATGTTAACCCCAAAAAGGTCATGTTTAGTAGTTACATTGGAATCATCACTCAAAAACATTTACAGATTGATGTAGATTCATGGCACCATGTTGTGCCCACACTTAAGACACTGACGTGGGAAGATATTACAGTAACATTATAATATAATTTATTTATTTTACTTAAAAATAAAATAATGAAACATTGAATTACTCATCATCATCCATTATAGAGTGAATTTATAGTAGATGAATCCCACAATAAATATATATTAATGATTTTTTGATGAATTCATAGAGTTTTTCACACAATTATAATGAGACGTCATCTTAAAGACGCTGAAGGGAAAATAAACCCACACCCACCGATTATGGATGCACACCTAATATCCCAAAAATCATGGGATGAATTTACTAGACATCATGAAGATGTTTGTTTTTAATTACATTGTGGATAGTAATATGTTGTTTTATGATATGTGTATTTATCACTTTGATTGACGATTTTTTATTTATGAATCATCAACTGAGTGCTAAAAATAAGGAATAAGCAGAAAAACCAACGTACCCCTATAGTAAAGCATGGATGGGGTACAATTCACTTGATAAAAATTGGTACGTATTTTAAAAGCTTCACTTCTCAGTAAATTTAACTAGTACTTGGAATGATTTTGAAACAATCTGAAATCACAGATCCACTAGAAAACAATCCTTATGGTTTATAACAAGCATGGTATATCCATCACTTGTATTATGCTACAGTACTTTAATGGTGCATGTGTAGCTCACAAATATAATTGAATAAAATAAATTTTGAAAAAATGGAGTGATCATTCACTAATTGGCTTCAACATATCATCAATTTGCTACTTGAATTCTTCACACCTACCTTTCTCGAACTCAGATCTTTTTATTCTTCCATTTCTTATATAGCAGTGAGCAAGAACCTCTTTCAATTATTTCTCTCTCTTAATTATTCAACACCATGTTCACTTTTTCAATTAGAAACAACTATAATTTTTATATCATTCAGTTTTAGTTACTTATTCTCTATCTTAATTATTCAAATATTTATAAAACCATGAAAATAAATTTGAATTAAAATTACTAGAATTATCAGATCTGGTATTTATAATAACATCTATAATAAAACTCTTCCATGACCATTTTTAACTACATGTAAACATGAATAAATATAAAAACCTCTTAATTATCCTTAAAACATATATTTATTCCACTATAAATCCCCATGCATGTTTCAATACATACATGGTATATTGAAAATATCATTTAAACTCCTGTCATGAAATTATTCCTTATAAAAACCATTGAAACCACACCTTTTTCTTGCTATAATATTTACAAAATTAATAATATATAGTTATTTTTTTATTTTCATTCATAAAAAATGAAATTTCATCCTTCATTCATGGAATAATGTTTTTTGTGATACCTTATTCTTATTTCCTTTAAAATAGTATTGAATACGTTTTATTGAATGATAACTTCAGGGAAAACGTATCCAATATTCCATATTCTTCATCTGAAAAAAATATACACATCATATTATTCTCTTAGTTGTATCTTATGTTCATTTGAATAGATGAAATGGATATTTATTTTTTATTATACCTTCTATATTTACTCAATATCCCCTTTATAAAAATCATTAGGGTCATTATCATGGTATTTAAACTTTTTTAGATAACCTTACTTTACATCGCTAGATTTTCTTCCCATATTCATTTATTGATCTGTAAGTCACCTTATGTGTGACACTTAATGTATCTCCTCATACCATGAAACTCATGGTATCTATTTCTTTACACATGGAAGGTTCCTTCTCACATAAGATTCATGTTACTCATGATAGATCGATGCTCATCAGGAAAGCGTATGTATTTTTACTCTTTCCCACAGAAGATCTAGGATGTTCACACAAAAGTAATAAAACTCACAAAAGATATTTGATGCTTCTTGTAGAATAATAATAACTCATGAAAGTTATATGATTCTTATCATGGAAGAAAATCACACAAATATTACCTCATAGAATCATAGTTCACTAATGCATAGTTCTTCATGTGGTCGATCACCATAACTCATGAAAGATCATTATTACTCAGAGTCAAATTCCTTCATCTAAAGGAAGGTGTAAAAACCCAAAATTTTATAATATAAATATCCTTTTTAATAAATAATATCTATATTAAGTAATGTAGTTATATAAAACACATGCACTATATTTCATTTGTTATTTTGGACCATTATAAACTATAGTCATATTTTCTCCATCAGGTTTAAAATACCATTAATCATTATAAATAATGATAATATAGATATTATATAGTGACCATTAATATTATTATATATTAAGGGTTCTGATGAAATCTAATTAGCACAAAAGTAAAAAGAGATGGCCACAACCAGTAGGATCATACTATATGAAGCCTATTTATAAAGGCATCCAAGGGAGATGGGATCACTAGGATTTTCCATTGACCAATCCCAAGATGATATTCAACAATTGAAACATGAGAAAATTTGTATAAGGAATAAGTTCAATCTTATTGATATCATGACCCAAACCATGTTTGTCGACCCTCCCTAAGAAAGTACCCCCATTCCACACCTTACCCTAAGGCTGTATTGTAGTGTAATTGTATCTAGACCCTAATAGTATGAATTTTTATATTTTATTTTTAATAAAATATTGATCATATTTTTCCCTTTCGTTATTAATTTATATATACGATTATATAATGAGTTTGATAAAAAAATAGATTTTGATATAAAGAAACCAAAATTGTATTTTTTTTGAAAAATTTAGTTTCAATCAAAATAAACTTTTTTATAAAATAAATATTTTTAAAATAATTTTTGATTTCATTAAATATTCTTATTAAAAAATATTTATTTAAATATAAAAGGTAATATAATTTAATAAATTCCAATGTAATTTTATATGTCATAGAAATTTGTTAGTATCGTAAAACCTAGTATTTTACAGTAAAAAACGTTTTTATTTAAAAGTTTAAATTCTCATTTTATAAAATTATTTTGGTAAAATAAATATATTTTTTTAAATCAATATGTTTACATTATCCAACGGTTAGTTTTTCACAATTTTCTTTGGCGGTCATATTTTTGGGTAAAAATTAAATATGGTATAAATATATTGTTTGTATTGTGACATTATAATAGCCATAAGGTGGTGTAACAAATAATATAAAGAGAATACAAGACCAAAAATAGATTTATCCATTAAAATAATTTATTTTTTAAGTTATATGATGAATTTCTAAAACCTATAATGAATCCTCGAAAACCTATGTTATATTTTAAGGTTTTAAAAACAAATTTTTATGAACATGACTCTCTTCCACATAAAAATTGGTATTATTTTAATGATTTTAGTTCTTAACCTTATAAATTATTGGAAATTACTCATATTTGGTAGAAAACATAGGTAAAATCCATGTTAAGGTTTGTGGTTTGATTATTTTATCTCTTAGAGTCAAAAACTGATGTTTAGGAATTAATAAAGAATTCTCATCTCTTTTTCTATAAATACCAACCCAACCTACCACTCCTCTTCACTCAAAACCCAAAGATAATGAATTACCTCTCCCTATCTAAATCCCTCCCAAGAGATTCCCAAGATCTTAATAAAGTCCTCCCAATATTTTAGAAACACACTCTTAAGGAAATGGATTCTCTTCTTCTTCCTCTTTATTCATGTACTTTCTTTATATCAAGCCTTTTGATTTCCAATTGTTTATGTTGTAATATTTTTTTACACATCTATTTAATTCTCATATAATTTCCATGTAATTATAGACTAACTTTCAATCTTGTTAAATTATTCAATGAACCTTTATGTACACCCTTCATGCTGATAAAATTATCCCATGATTTTCCACACCCAATTTTTGAATTGTGAATACCCATGAAAATTCCCCCTCAAGGGTATTCACCAAGATATACCTATACTTAATTGATTTTGGAATTATATGTATGTAACCCACACTCCTTAATAATGGGATTAAATGTGATGAAATACATTCTTATGTTGTATGATCTATGTGGCTCACAAATGAATGTACATAATATGAATGTGATAGGTGGGGTCAAAATCCTATTTCCCTCTAATCCATTGGGTAATGTTTTTATCTCATGAGATACCATGTATGGTGCATGTATTGTTCACATAATAACACTATGTTATGATGTATCATTGGTTATCCTTGACTCAATCTTATGGTATCATGGTTTATGTTGCTTCCACATTCCTATGATGCCTTGATTTTATCATATTATATCTTTTATTTATGTTCATGGTTTTGATTAACAACCTTTTTTGTCATCATTTTTTTACTCTTGAATCTCATATACTACTTCTCATTATGTTATGATTTGATTATAACCTTACATGGCTTTATAGATCAACCCTTTCTTACATACATCATCAGGTTATCATGTACAATATTAGAAGATCAAAGGAATATAAGGGAATATTTTATATTTTTAAAATAATGTCATTTTACATTAATTTATTACGTTATGTATCTAATTAACCAATGAAACTAGGACTCTCAATTTTTTTGGATTGTATTAAGATTATCTTTATGAAATAAATCATAAAATAAACTGTATAAAAGATATGTGTTTTGTTAAGACCAATAAGGGCCTATATACCCTGAGAGGGGGGTGAATCAGGGTATGAATATTCTTTTTCAAAGTTCTTCCTGCCCCACTGGATCTTAACCTATTTATTACAAGGGTCACTTTGTTTGAACATTTGTGTTTATTATGATCACTTATTTTCTTCTTTACCTTATGATGATGCTTTAAATGCAATGCAGGGAAGTAAGCAGGAAGACACATAGATTTTTACTTGGTTCACCCTCACTGGGCTACATCCAAGGAACATACGCTGACAAGTTGCCGGTCGTACCAAATTCCACTATTCTTCACTAGATGTGGATGAAAAGGTTTGGGAACAGTCTCTCTGTCCCAGGCTCACTGCCTTTACAAGTTTTAGGGTCAGCTCACTGTTTTCCTAAGGGTCACTCCTTGTTTCTCTCTCTCTGGCTCACTACCGGTAGAGAGGATCACCTTCTTCCTCTTCCTTTGCTAATTACTCTGGAAAGGATCCACTCACAGTTTATAGACCTGTAAGTATCTTCATTTTCATTAAGGAATGCATCTTCCTCTGTATGTAGATGCTCTGTTGAAGTCCAGCTTTCACCTGTAGATGAATCTCTCTTTTCACCGAAGGTATTGGGAAATCTTCCAACTTTCACGCAGCCCTGAATTACCACTGTGAATCAACCTTACTTGGAGTGAAAGTCTAATCCAGTGTGCATGTATCAGCGTGCTAGTCACAACTGGTGCTCAAGTCTACCTCAATCACTTGCACGACACAATATTCTACAACTCCAAACTTGTGTGACTCAACCCCTTTTACGCCCAAGCTAATATTGGTGCGCAACTACCAACCGGCACGTAACTTCAAACACTAGCACGCAAGTCCACCTGCACGACCACACACCACTTGCGCGACCACCACATCTGCATGACGGTAGATCTGATTTTTTTAATTGTTGAAATCTGTGAAAAATGAGGAGGGGTGGTCCTGTATTTATAGGCATTTGGACACCCTGCGCGATGGCATGCAAGTCTACCCTCGACACGCAAGTCTCGGCACGTAGGTCTCTTTCCCTACAAGTCACTTGCGCGACCCACTTCCAAACTTCGCCACCTTTCTCCCTTTGCTATATTTTCTTGTTCTTATCTTGGAAAACAATAGGCGCTCAAGTTTCCAATCTTCATAGGCAATGACGCACAAGTCCTTTCTCATCGCGCAAGTCACTTGTGTGACCAACCCAATACTTGCGCAACCCTTATCCCTTTACCATATTTTTATGATCTTATCCTGAAAACATATGGTGCTCAAGTTTCCAAGCCTTCAAGTACACGGTGTGCAAGTACCTTTTCCAAAAAAACACTTTTCTTTATTTGTTTATTTTCAGGCCCAAAAAATTTGGCAAACACTGGAAAACGGCGCCACCTTGTATCTGTTCTTTTTATACTGCCTCCAGATCATCCATTCCTTTGTCGAGGTTCTTTAATCAAACATTTATCATTAACCATATCTATTGAACTCTAAATCCCATAATGAAATACCCTTTGTCAACAAATTTGTATTTCATGGTTTTCTTTGTCAACAATCTCAACACAGATGTCCACTTTGTCAACAAACACAATCACCTCAAAAATGCTTCAATGATACCTTGAGGGATTTTTTCCCAACAATCTCCCCCTTTGGGTTTGTTGACAACTCTTCCATAAAAATATACATCATTAATTCTTCAGCCACCATTAGGCTATTGTGATTCCGATAGTGATCAAGGATTTACTCAACACATACTCTAAGCTCACATGAGCAATGCTCGGCGTGAGAAATAAGATTAAATGAAAATTTCATCAATGAATCACTTCATCTCTGATGCCCACTGTTAACACCAAACTGATACCAATTTTTACCAAACTGATACCAATATTTGGAAATATTCCTACCACATTCCAACACCACTCTTCTACTTTTATCACGATCCTCAGCTGTCGTGATATCTATTCTTTGATCGATCACTTCTAGCATTGTCAGATTTAATATTCTCCCCCTATCTCATTACTCTCCCCCTATCTCGCTACTCCACCTGCCAGCTTCTCCCCATATCTTTCATGATTTCTCAAATTTCCACACTATCTCTCCCTTGAACAATCACTATATTCTCCCCCTTTGTCAACGAATCAAAAGGTCACTCCTTTTTAGTCTGTAACAGAGTAGAGAACACATATCAACACATTAGGGAAAAACACATCATACCTCGGGGAGAGGGGGTGTTCCACATCCACACTCTTTCAAGTGAGGGGAGTCGATCCAATCTATGCATCTCAAAAGCTTCCTTGGTTAAGGCCTTTTTCAGAATGTCTGCAACCTATAGCTCTGTAGGAACATACTCTAACTTCACAATTCCCTGCTCAAATTTATCCTTCATAAAATGATAATTTATCTCAATGTGCTTTGTTCTTGAGTGATGGATTGGATTTTCTCTGAGATTTATAGAACTTGAGTTATCACACTAGATTCCGATCAGAGACTTCACTTCAACTCCCATATCTTCAAGCTGCTGCTTCATCCATAATAACTCTGTGCATGCTTGAGTGGCCACAATATACTCATCTTCCGCAGTGCTTAATGAAATGCAATCTTGTTTCTTTTTTAGCCAAGAAATACACAATCCACCAAGATAGAATGCACCACCTGACATTTATTTTCTATCATCTGCTGAACCGGCCCAGTAGGAATCACTATATCCCAATAACTCTGTCTGAGATTTGTCATTATATGTCAAGCCGAAGTCTACCATGCCCTTGATATACCTAAGTATTATTTTCACTGTAAGCATGATAATTTACTTGGGATTACTCTGATATATTTCTACTTGTCATGTGGAGAAAATAATGTCAGTCCTTGTCGCAGTTAAATACAATAGACTTCCAATGATTTTCCAGTATTCTGTGATATTTACTGCCTTTCCATCCTCATCTTTGGAATGTTTCATCCAGGTAGCAACTGGAGTCTTCATCTCCTTGGAATTTTCCATTATAAACCTTTTCAAAACCTCTTTGGAATATTTGGATTGAGAAATGAATGTTCCATTCCGTCCTTGAGTCACATGTAGACCAAGGAAAAACGTTAGCTCTCCAATCATTGACATTTCAAACTCATTTTTCATGAATTCATAAAACTGTCTGCACTGAGCTTCATCTGATCCTCCAAAAATTATGTCATTAACATAAACCAACACCATCATCCTTTGATTACTGTCATTTCTGAAATAGAGATTGTAATCAACTCTTCCACGCTGGAAACCAAGCTTCTTCAAGTACTGATCAAGCCTTGAGTACCATCCTCTTGGTGATTGTTTCATCCCATACAACACCTTCTTCAGTATTCAAACCTTGTTCTCATCATCATGAATGAGAAAACCATCTGGATTATCATTATACACTTCCTCCTCCAGAACCCCATTCAAGAATGCAGATTTGACATCCATCTGGAACACTTTGAACTTTCTTTGCACTGCTATGGCTAAAAATAATCGAATTGTCTCCAACCTTGCAACCGGTGAAAATGTCTCATCAACATCAATTCCATATATCTGGGAGTACCCTTTGCACACTATTCGTTCTTTGTTTCGAACCACTGCACCATCTTCATTCATCTTGTTGTGACAGACCCATTTAGTCCCGATGACATTCTTATCTGCTGGTCTCGAAACAATCTCACACGTCTAATCCTTCTCAATCTGATCTAGCTCTTCATTCTTGGCCTGAACCCAGTTTTCATCTTCAACTGCATCAACAAATAATTTCGGATCAACCTAAGGTAGAAAAGATGATCACTATAGTGATTTCATTTTCCTTGTCTAAACTAGATCTGATTGATTACCAATGATATTTTGCCTATCAATTTCAGCTCAACTTCATGAATTTTGTGAAAATACAAATTTTACTTCCTTATTCTCATTATCAGTATCTTCTTCTGAATCAACATCATCCACTTCTGATCCCCCTACATTTCTTACTTCCTCATCACATTCATCAAGAAATTTATCATTGTTTCATTGTTCAGTGGAATCAATTATTTCAGCTACTTTTCTGAGCTTCATATTGAAACATTGTTGATACTCTCTTGTAGCTTCTTGGTATCCTGAAAACTATCAACTAATACCACTTGTTATAATGAAATAGATAAGCATGAGATTCATGATTATTGATACTTCTAACTGTATTTATTTCTTCCCTTGATAGGCAACACCTGAGCTAAATCATCCAATTATTTCTTTAATGGATCTTGCATCTGATTTTGTTATTTAATGCTCCCCCTATGTTATGAAATACTTCCTGGGGTTATGACCACTATTTAGACCCATAATCACTCTTATTATCCTGTATCATTTATTCTCATCTTTCACTCGGCATTGAGCCACTAAAAAATCTCTAGGCCTACTAAGTTGGATCTTGGTGTAGGAAACAAGAGATAAAGTTAATAACACAATCACTTCTTATTGTGCTCTGTTTCTCCCTTTATTATTCAAATTTGGTACCAGATTTGAGTCAATTAAAACTCTGAAGCAAATCACTTCTCCACTTTTCATCTTTAGATGCCACTTCCCCTTGGATCGTATCTCCCTAAAACCTAAAACACTTGGATTATCTATTAAAATCATTTATATATATAGGGAGAGGGGCGCTTCTGGAATCCTCAAGAAGAGGATTGCAGTTGATCCTGATGGGCCAAACTTTTGATTCTTTCTTAAAGAGCATCACACTCTTTCCTTGATTCTTCAAGCTGCCTAGCCAACTTCAAATACTCTGGCCATATGACTAAGCATTCATTGTTCATCTTTCTTTTATCAGATATCTGAGTCACCACACTATTTTTCACAGGTGGTGAATTCTCCACTGAGTGTGAATTCTTCTTTCTCATAGCTGGAGTAGATTTCCCTAAGGCTCTAAGCCTATTCTTCACCTTTTCACTCTCCCAGTGTATAATTTTTCATTATGCATCACTGGAGTCAATAATCTCCCTTCGAGTCCCTTTTCCTTACCTGCTTTCGTATCACTACAATGTCTTTCCAAATACCCATAATGAGAACATACGAAACATCTTCCATCAAAATCATACCTCATTTCATCATTTCTCTGTCGATATGTTGATGCATATTGAGTTCTTCCTCTGACATTGAGCTTCTGAGCTTCCTTACACATACTCATGGTGTGTCCCATTCTTCCACAGTAATAGTATCTGAAAAATGCTTTCCTCTGAGATACTCTTCTTTTTGACTTCTCAAGACACATATTCTTATTCTCATATATATCAAAGTTTCTATTTTCACATCTTAAAATGTATTCCAGAGCCTCTGAACAAAAGCTTGATGTGTGGCTATGAATCCCATAGAAATAGAGAATGTCGTCACTACTTCTTGTAACTGTCCTCTTAGACCTATATCCAACACTTACAGGATTTTCTCTACATCTGGAACTGTTCACAACTCTTTTTCTATCATGCATGGGAGGCGATTCATCAAATCCAATACCAGTTTCTCCCAAAATGTATGGTCTTTGAGCTGAGAAAATTTGTTCTTTCCTCATTTCAGAAATAGAAAATTTGCTTTTCATTTCATCATCACCTGCTTAAGGATAATCCAATAGTAAGTGTAAGGCATCCTTCATTTTAGGCTTTCCTCTGGCATTGAATTTCTCTAATTCCTTATTTACTGATTCTAGCTCTTCTTCCAACTTCTGAATCTTCATATCACTTGATTCAAGTTGGGCATTTAATTCTCTTCTGAGATTCTTTCCACAACTCATCTCATCTACCAGTTCTTGTGTGAGCTTTTCTACCATACCACTTTTCTCCTTCACTTTCAATTTTTCTTGAGAAATAGATTCAGAGACAGATTAATTCTCTTGTTAGAGCCTTTGATTCTTCTAAAATTCTTTAGACAACTATGTGACTAGATCATCATTTCTAGATTTTAGATTCCAAACTTCATCCAATATTTGATTCTCTTTATAATCATCATCCTTTTGTTTTCCTTTTATTTTATCCATATTTTGTAGTTCTTCACCTTGAGAATCATTCTTCTCCCTTAGGTCAGTATCCAAATCAATAAGCCTTTGATTTAAACCTCTTATCTTTTTGACCTCAATTTTCAATACTTGGATCCGGATATCTTTAGATTTAACTTCTTCATCCAATTTCCCATCCAATTTCTTGGTCATGTTGACAACATCTACTGGTGGCCTCCTTAAAACTTCTTCATCATCAGTTGTTTCAGTATCACTTGGAATATAAGGTTAATCACTCATTCCTACATCACAATTGAGTGAATCAATCTTTTCCCTGTCAGATTCATCCAGGCCTTACTTTAGTGAGCTGTTTGATTCTTTTAGTTGAATAAAACTTTTTTCATAGACACTTCAACACTGAGGGATACAAGACTTCTGATTCTTCTTTGATGTTTTTCCCTTTTCCATGGTATACTGAGATAAGAGCAAACTGATTTGGCCACACAAATCAACTACACCAAGTCGTAGCAAACAAATATGATAAAAGAAACCTTCCATATGATACTAATTGTTAGGACCAATAGGGGCCTATTTACCCTGAGAGGGGGGGGGGGGTGAATCAGGGTATGGATATTATTTTTTAAAGTTATTCCTATCCCACTGGATCTTTTCCTCTTTATTACAAGGGTCACTTTGTTTGCAATTGTGTGTTTATTATGATCACTTATTTTCTTCTTTATCTGATGATGATGCTTTAAATGCAATGTAGGGAAGTAAGCAAGAAAACACGGAGTTTTTTACTTGGTTCACCCTCATTGGGATACGTCCAAGGAGCATACGCCGACAAGTTTCTGGTCATACCAAATTCCACTATTCTTCACTAGATATGGATACAAAGGTTTGGGAATAGTCACTCTATCCCAGGATCACTTCCTTTACAAGTTTTAGGGTCATGTCACTGCTTTCCCAAGGGTCACTCCCTGTTTCTCTCTCTCTGGCTCACTGCCGGTCGAGAGGATCACCTTCTTCCTCTTCCTTTGCTCACTGCTCCAAAAAGGATCCACTCACAGTTTATAGACCTATAGGTCTCTTCATTTGCATGAAGTAATGCATCTTCCTCTGTATGTAGATGCTCTGTTGAAGTCCAACTTTAATCCGTAGATAAATCTCTCTTTGCACCGAAGGTATTGGGAAATCTTCAAGCTTTCACGCAGCACTGAATTACCACCGTGAATCAACCTTACTTGGCGCGCAAGTCTAATTCGGCGCGCAGGTATCGGTGCATAAGTCACAACTAGCGCGCAAGTCTACCTCAATCACTTGTGCGGAATAATCTTCTGCAACTCCAAACTTGCGCGACTCAACCCCTTTTATGCCCAAGCCAATATTGGCGCGCAACTACCAACCGGCGTGAAACTTCAAACACTAGCACGCAAGTTCACCTACGCGACCACACACCACTTGTGTGACCACCACATCAGTGCGATGGGAGCTTTGATTTTTCTAAGTGTTGAAATCTGTGAAAAATGAGGAGGGGTGGTCCTATATTTATAGGAATTTGGACACCCTATGAGACGGCACCCAAGTCGACCCTCGGTGCGCAAGTCTCGGCGTGCATGTCTCTTCCCATGCAAGTCACTTGCGCGGCCTACTTCCAAACTTGGGTGCGCTTATACTTTTTCCATATTTTCTTATTATTATCTTGAAAAACAACAGGCACGCAAGTTTCCAATCTTCATAGGCATCGGCGCACAAGTCCTTTCTCGGTGCGAAAGTCACCTACGCGACCAACCCAATACTTGCGTGACCCTTATCCCTTTTCCATATTTTGATGATCTTATCTTGAAAAACATATGGTGCACAAGTTTCCAAGCCTTCAAGTACACGGAGTTCAAGTCCCTTTTCCAAAAACCACTTTTATTTATTTATCGATTTTTAGGCCCAATTTTTTTTGAAAACACTGGAAAATGGCACCACCTTATATCTGTTCTTTTTATACCGCCTCCAGATCATCCTTTACTTTGTCAAGGTTCTTGAATAAAACATTGATCATTAACTATAGCTCTTGAAATCGACATCCCACCATGAAATCCCCTTTGTCAACAAATTTTTATGTCATGGTTTGCTTTGTGAACAATCTCAACACAGATGTCCACTTTGTCAACAAACACAATCACCTCAAAAATGCTTCAATGATACCTTGAGGGATTTTTTCCCAACATGTTTTCATAGTTGTTATCATAGAAATGTCTAGTTATTTTTTTGGATTTTTATTATAAATACTTATTGAAAACCATAGGGATAAGTCTAAACAAATAAGAACATACCAAAATTTTGGAAGTATAAATTGCTTAGTTTTTCAAGAATATTCATCCCTATCTGGATACTATAAAGTAGATTTGGTTGTGAAAATATTGTTTCTAGTGGTAATAAACCCTAAAAGGGTGCATTGGGTACTAACTCAATCATCACCTAGTGTAAAACAAATATTCCTATGACTGTACACATGGTCAGACACTCCCAAGGTATACGGTTTGGTAAATCATTTTCTTTTTATAAACCATTATGAATGTACAAAAATCCATTGAAATTTAATGTTATAAAATAGACCATGGATAACTTAGATTGGAACCTAGAAATTCATAGGTTATCAAATACATGTGATTTATGGGTTATCCGTTCAATGTTTATAGTTCCCCTTTATATGGTTAATAGTTTGAAAATTATCATCCCTAATTATACATTATTTTAGTCATTTTATGGAAAGAGGATGAATAAAATCAATAGCATATGTGATTGGAAATGGGATGACTTCTCAGATAACATTCCCAACCCAATATGAGCTGGAGTCTGGAACCTTATGGAAATAATTTCTCAATTAAATCATGTATTAAAGAGAAAATTTTATGAGGAGGAACACACATCCCCCTAAGAAAGGAAAAAAATACAATTGAGACCTTAATGTGACAAACACCTCCAATTTTTAGTGGATCTTCAAATACCTTAATCATGGAATTATGGATCAACTCTGTTAAAAACATCTTCTCTATCTTTCAATAATCTAAGCTAGAGAAGGTCATGCTAACTATTTATTGCATGAAAATGGAAGATGATCAATGGTGGAAATTGACCATGAATTTGAATCCCAAGGAATAAATTGTAGTGAAGGAGTGGAAAGAATTCAGGAAAATGTTTTCCAATAAAATAGAATTCCACACTCTCTAACATAAAATGCAGAGGGATTTCCTTGCCTATATAAAAATGGATAATGAATCCATTATGGAATATGAGAATAAATTCACAAAACATTCATGATATACCTTTTTCTTTATCATTAAACCCAAAAGAAAATTTCATTGATTGTTAATTTGGATAAAGATGAATATATGATAAACATTGGTGATTTGAGACTTTGATAGCTATTAATAGATTTTAGTATTTTTCCATAAACCTGAAATATAGAACGAAGAATCCCAAGGGTCTTATAAGTTAGGATATATGAATCATTTAACAGAGTTTAATTATGGAGTACCAATAGAGAAATATTATGGGGGTAAGAAATCCTAAAATCAAACTTTTCAAAAGTGTGGGAAGAAATATCCCAAAAATTTCATAAAGGGGATAAGGAAATATGTCGAGTGTGGGAAAGAAGTGTACATATATAAATAATTTCAATGGAAGAAACCCTAAAATGTGATGGAATAAATGAATTCACTAGGCATACCTCATCATAATATTTAATGATTCAACTCTAAGGATTAAATACATTATGAGAACCAATGAACTCAGCCAAGGGTTGCTGATGATATTTGATGACAACAATAACCAAGTCCTGGAGATTAGGGGAGATCATATTTCATCACAACTACTAAGGTGTATCCTAAAAATTATGTGGTGATAGGTATGGTAGTTTTTCATTTAAGGACATTGAAGATACTATTGATTCTAGTTCTAAACATTGTTTCATATCACATAAGTTTAGTATAACTATTCAAACACCACCTCAAACCACAGAAGTTGAGTTATTTGTGAAGATAAAAAATGGGTCAATTATTTCATCCCAAATATATAAATTCTCCCCATCCAATATTTGTGGGATAAATTTTCCAATAAACCCATGATACTCCAATTATCATAATTCAATTCTATTCTTAGTAGAGACTGAACTTCCTTATATGGAACCAACATAATTTTTTTAGATAAGTAAATAACCCTCCATATCATAAATCAAAGTCTAATTCTATACAAGTGAAAGGATGATGATGATTCACCTTTGGAATCACCCTCTTAAGAATGGATATTATTTCTTATGAGTAAGTGTATCTGGATAAAATGATCGAAACTAAGGAAATAATCATCCTTGATGACATGAAAATTATAATTGAATACATTGATGTGTTTCTAAAATAATTGTTTGGTCTTCCTCTAATTAAAGAATTTGAGTTCTCAATCAAACTTATACATAGAGATTTTCTAATATTCAGGACTCCAAATATAATAGCCACTATTGAACTAAAAGAAATGAAGAATCAATTATAAGAGAATCTGGATAAAGTTTTTATACGAACATGTGCTTCATCATGGGGTACACCCATAATTTTTTTAAATAACTTTTGGGAGTCAATGTGCTTATACATTGATTATATTAAGCTCAATAATATCATAATAAAGAACAGGTATCCCCTACCTCAGATTGATGACTTGTTTGATCATCTATGTGGAGCCCAGTACATCTATAAAGTTATTCTCTAGTTAGGATATTAGTAGGTAGAGATAAATAAGTAGGATATCCTCAATACTACTTTTTTCACAAGGTATGATAACTATGAGTTCATAGTGACTCCATTTAGACTCACTAATGTTCTATCTATATTCATGGAAATAATTTATTCAGTCTTTAGTGATTACATCAAAATATTTGTGGTAGTATTTATAGTTTATATTATTTTCTACACTAAAATAAAGGAGGAACTTGAGGAACATGAGGATAATTTGGATGTTTTATTACAGAATTTTTGAAAGGAAAAGTTATATGTGAAGTTTAGTACATTCAGGTTCTAGATGGATCATGTAAGATTCTTGTGGTATTTTTTTACTATCATTGGGATGTTTATGTATCCTTTAAATATAGAGTAAATTAAGAGATGGACTATACCTATAGCATCCCACCTTTTTTATCACATAAACTTTCATTACATTTTACAAAACCGAAGATCATTAAGGTTTAGTGTCTTGGAAACCAGGAACTTTAAACATGAAAACATAAAACATTCTTCTGAAACACTCGAAATTCTTCTCCTCATGTTCATCCTAGGTTCATTAGTTCATCACATAACCTGGGGACATACATCAAAAGAAAGGGTGAGCAAAAATCCCAGTAAGGGAAACAAGAGAAACATTTTACATGTGAACTTGAGATAATTCAATAAGGTCATGAAAAGAACTTTAAGGCATGAGAATGAAATCATGAGGCATATCATAATAAAAATAACATTTTCATAACTTGAAGATGTGGATAAATAATTTAACATAGACAATCATGAACATATCACCAAGGTCCATCCCTAAGGTGTCATTTGAAAATTACCATGGTTATTCACCAAGGTATCGTGAAAATTGTAATCTCTAGTGGTTACATCATTACCCAATGCATTGGAGTGATATCAGGGCACACCCTTAAATTTGCCTTTTTTATCATGTGATCCACATATATCATCATCAAAAATTTCATAAATAACCCATATAGCATAAAATAAATGGGTTTCATTTCATAATCATAACGTTTTAAAAACTGCTTTAAAGACATGATCGTTACGTCACTTTAAACCCACGGAAGGGGAGAGCGGGTTTCATGTATGTAAATCCCAGAATTTAAAATAGAAAATTTTGGTATATATGTGAATACCCCTATAGAAATAAGAGCTTTGAGTATTCAATTTATAACATAAAATAATTTTGATAAAAGAGAGAGGCATTTTGAGAGGAAAATTCTGCAGCATAACGGCTATGTTTCGGGGTTTTAGAAAACCTTGAAAAGAGAGGGGACATGGGTCAAACATTCTAAAATGACCCATAAAACAGTAGAGGGACAGAATAAGAAGGATACATGAACATGGTAATGAAATTTCAAGGAAATACCATTTGAAATGAAAAACATGGAAGGAAGACAAAAGTTAGATTTCTCTTATGAAAATTCAGCAGCCTAACGACATCACTTAAAACTTCTAAAAATGGATTGACGAGATCAAATATGGTCTCTAATAATATGAAAATAAATTATAAGTATGATATATATAGAGATAATACCCCAACATAATGAAAAGGAACTTGAAAGAGTTGACCAGAAAATATAACAAGAAAAAGAGAAGGGTGAACGAATCCCTTAAAAATTTGGCAGCCTAACGGCGTCACTTAAACTTCAACCGAAAATGAATTGACAAGATCAAAATAGGGTCTCTCATCATGTGAAAATAATTTTTCTGTATGATAGATATAGATATCATACCCCAACATAATAAAAAGTAACTTTAAAGACTTGACATGAAAATAGATCTTGAAAACGAGAAGGGTGAAAGAATCCCTTCAAAATTCCGCAGCCTAACGGCGCCACTTAAAACTTTAAAATACTGAATTGAAGAGATCAAATGGGGTCTCTCATCATATGATAATAAAATATCAGAATGATAGATATAGAGATCATACCCCAACATAATAAAAAGGAATATGAAAGACTTGACAAGAAAATAGAACTTGAAAATGAGAAGGGTGAAAGAATCCGTTACAAAAATTTCGGCAGCCTAACGACGCCACTTAAACTTTCATAAAATGAGATGATGAGATTAAGAGGGGGTCTCTCATCATATGAACATAAAAAGTACAGTATAATTAATATAAAAGACCATCCTCCAACATAAGAACATGAAGCATAAAATAAATGACATAAAAGATATCACTTGAAAAGAAAGAGAGAGGTTGGATCCCTTACCTTAAAGCGTAACTCTTAAAACTCAAAGGTTGGGACCTTGAGGGCTTGGGGGCACCTTGGGAGGACTCCTTGGGAGGTAATGAGAGCATAACGTCATTGGGGGAGAGTGGGGAGTCGAATGGATGAGAGGATGTCTTGGTATTTATAGGGAAAGTGAGGGGACAAGGCATTATTGGCCAATAGACACCTCATTAGTGGTTTTGGAAAAACCATGGGCTTGCCCATGGTATTTGCCCATGGTATTGGCCACTTGGGACACCTCATACCTTATCTTACTATTCATAAGTCGAACATATTGATTACAAACTTAATACATCATTTAAGGATGTCATTAAACACCTGTAACTTAAAAACTGTATTTTCACTATTCATCAAAAATTCAACTTTCTCAGAATAATCCCAAAATTTCACCTTAACCAAATATCAATGCTCTGATTTCAAAAATGAACTCCATTTTATAAAAATAATTTTCTAAATAATTTTAATGTATTTTTTAAATAAATACACTATTCACCGAAAATTCATTTTTTCAGAAAAAACCCCAAAAATTACCATAACATAATATCGGTGCTCTGAGTTCAAAAATGAAATCCATTTTATAAAAATAATTTTTTAAAATATTTTGAATTTAATTTTTAATTAAAAAACACTATTCACTCGAAAAAACTAATACTTGAATAATAATTTATGAAACCGTTATTTAACCATTTTATTGAATCACATTACTTAATCAAGGTGCCTAGATTATATTAATACTTTCTTTAAGTGAGATTACTAATTCATTTGGACACATTACTAATCCTAATCATAAAATCACTATTCATAATTTACTATTCATCAAAAAATCAAAGTGATCTTATTAGACTCTAAATTTCGTACTGAACATAATTGTAGAAGACCATTTTTTGAAAATCATTACACATTTTTAGTTATTTAAGGTTTACATAAACATTTTTAAAATATCATTTTTCTAAAATTCATCAAAAATATGCATACTATATTTATCCGGTTATTTAAAAATTCATAAACTTCATCATAAGAAGAAATCCCAATTTTTATTTAAAACAAGGGATTACATAAGGCAGTTACGGTCTCCTTACATAGCCCCTTATCACACCAGCATAGGACTTAAGTGTAAGGTGTGCTAAGGTTAGAGAATATGAGGGAGGCTCAGCTAACATCGCACGAGTAGTAATTTCTATCAGTTTGAACTTCTCGCAAAGGCGATTCCATTCTAGCTTCACACGATGAAGTTCGGCTTGGGTTTGGTCCAGAGCAAAGCCCAGTGGTGCTACCTCCTTCCCAAGTTCTGTTAGATGGGCTTCGATCGGTCCAAGACTACTGGGTGAGGCCATCAAATCTTCTTTCTATAATAATTAACCAATATTACTTGTATTTAGAGACAATAATAAAAACGTTTAGTTTCCAGGGGTCATATTGACGAATGGTCATATAACAGTCAAAACCCAATGGTCTCATTTTAATTATACTCATGTTATCAAATGAAACATTTTTTTTGAGTATAAAAAAACAAAATAAAATAACACATTAAATGAGGAAATAAGATTTATTCAAAATTTCGGGTCGTTACAATCTTCCCCCCTTAAGAAATTGCATCCTTGCAATTTTTAAAACTGGGTTTTTGAAATTTCATTGAAAGTCCCACATCGGAAAAGGAGTCAGTAAAACTATTACTTTAAAAGAAAAAAAGGTAAGTACAAAGGTCACCCGAGTTAGCCCACACTAAGATTCCATGTACAAAAACATGGACATGGAGGAGAAAACAAAGGGTCAAGTTCTGAGGGAGAGTGATAGAAAACATGATTAAGAGAAAGTTAACCATAAGAAAATCCCAAACTTATGATGTGTGTAAACGGTCTTTGATTACCCAGTAGGAAACGTAAACCAACAACATTTTTGTTTTACGTTCCTTTCCATAATTTTGAGAAATTCATTTACAACATAAAACAAAAACATAAGAAAATATTCCTATCTTCATGTAGAGTTTCATCCTTTAATAAGTTTCTACCAAAAACTAATCTTTTCTCCAAATTATGAGCATTCAAAACTACTTGGTCTCATCAAAACACAAGAATCATCTTCTAGAGAATCACATAATCCACAAAAGATTAACTATCTATTTCTTCTATATTTAAACATTATCCCAAAAACAGAAAGGGTAAGGTAAAACAACTCTTCAAAAAGAAATAATCCCATAGGAATGGAAACTACTTTTAAATCTTCAACGTTCCATGGTACTACCCAAAGTTCATCATAGTCCATTCCATAAATAATGGTCCTTAAAATTCCTCAAAATAAACCGAACGAAGATTGAAACCCAAATACAAGAAGGATTTGATAACATAGTCTTCTAAAATAAACTTCATTGTTCATCTCCAAACAACATCAACCAGTCCTAACATCTTATAACAAAAGTATCTAACCTAAACATATTTTACCCAAGATAGGTTAATCATTCCCATAAGTAACCTAAATTACTATAAGTCCACCTTAAATTCATCGATTCTTCAAAATATAAGTCAACCTTACCCCTCAATGAAAATACCGTAGTAATCTATTTACCTCGATCATATAGGGTCCCCAAAATAGTGAACGTCTTACAAAATAATAATCATATTTTAATCCCCTAATCATCCCTATCATATTAATATGACAATCGTCGCATTTCCTATCACATTGGTTGTTGGGACATGTTCTTCCATTTCCCACCATTAACTAAGAAGAGAAAGCATAATTAGGGGCTTAAGTACTTAGCCAATAATCATGAAAATGAACTGAAATCATATAAGGATAACTTGTAGAAGAAAAGTATACCCTAACTTGTGATCCCCTAGGTTCCCATCTAGGTTATCCGTGATCATATATTCTTATGTGAATCTTTATTTTATTTTATCTTTGTTCCGTTAACAATGGTTCATACTAAGCTTATGAATTTACCAAAGCATATCCCCCGGGAGTGTCGTAACCAAGAGTGCAGCAAGGCTTGTTGTCATGTACTAGTTCCCGTTTTATTCTAGCTCAAAGCAGTGCTTTCGGGTTTTACCCCTATGTACATCTGTTCCAGAGCCACCTCTACCTGCTCGCATCCAGACAGGGATGTATTTGCTTGGCAACCCCTTACTCAATACTCACCAAAATACCAGGAAGATTTCCTATATTTAAACTTTTCTATGGGGTTCTTCCTAGAGTTTTCATATCCTAATTTCCACAAATAACTAAACCATCCTTTGATACCAACTATAGCTTCCCACCTTTTTTATCACATAAACTTTCATTACATTTTACAAAACTGAGGATCTTTAAGGTTTAGTGTCTTGGAAACCAGGAACTTTAAACATGAAAACATAAAACATTCTTCTAAAATACTTGAAATGATTCTCCTCATGTTTATCCTAGGTTCATTAATGCATCACATAACCCGGGTATATACATCAAAAGAAAGGGTGAGAAAAAATCCCAGTAAGGGAAACAAGAGAAACATTTTACATGTGAACTTGAGATACTTCAATAAGGTCATGAAAAGAACTTTAAGGCATGAGAATGAAATCATGAGGCATATCATAATAAAAACAACATTTTCATAACTTAAAGATGTGGCTACATCATTTAACATATACAATCATGAACATATCACCAAGGTCCATCCCCAAGGTGTCATTTGAAAATTACCATGGTTATTCACCAAGGTATCGTGAAAATTGTAATCTCTAGTGGTTACATCATTACCCAATGCATTGGAGCGCTATCAGAGCGCACCCTTAAATTTTACTTTGTTATCATGTGAGCCACATATATCATCATCAAACATTTCATAAATAACCCATATAGCATAAAATAAATAGGTTTCATTTCATAATCATAACGTTTAAAAAACTGCTTTAAAGACATGATCTTTACGTCACTTTAAACCCACGGAAGGGGAGAGCGGGTTTCATGTATGTAAATCCCAGAATTTAAAATAGAACATTTTGGTATATATGTGAATACCCATGTAGAAATAAGATCTTTGAGTATTCACTTTATAACATAAAATAATTTTGAGAAAAGAGAGAGGCATTTTGAGATGAAAATTCTGCAGCATAACGGCTATGTTTCGGGGTTTTAGAAAACATTGAAAAGAGAGAGAACATGGGTCAAACATTCTTAAATGACCGATAAAACAGTATAGGGACAGAATAATAAGGATACATGAACATGTTAATGAAATTTCAAGGACATACCATTTGAAATGAAAAACATGGAAGGAAGAAAAAAATTAGATTTCTCTTATGAAAATTCGGCAGCCTAACGGTGTCACTTAAAAATTCTATAAATGGATTGATGAGATCAAATATGGTCTCTAATAATATGAACATAAATTATCATTATGATAGATATAGAGATCATACCACAACATAATGAAAAGGAACTTGAAAGAGTTGACCAGAAAATATAACTTGAAAAAGAGATGGGTGAACGAATCCCTTAAAAATTCGGCAGCCTAACGGCATCACTTAAAATTCAACCAAAAATGAATTGACAAGATCAAAATAGGGTCTCTCATCATATGAAAATAAGAGTTCTGTATGATAGATATAGGGATCATACCCCAACATAATAAAAAGGAACTTGAAAGACTTGACATGAAAATAGATCTTGAAAACGAGAAGGGTGAAAGAATCCCTTAAAAATTCGGCAGCCTAACGGCGCCACTTAAAACTTCAAAATACTGAATTGAAGAGATCAAATGGGGTCTCTCATCATATGATCATAAAAGAACAGAATGATAGATATAGAGATCATACCCCAACATAATAAAAAGGAACATGAAATACTTGACAAGAAAATAGAACTTGAAAATGAGAAGGGTGAAAGAATCCGTTACAAAAATTTCGGCAGCCTAACGGCGCCACTTAAACTTTCATAAAATGAAATGATGAGCATAAGAGGGGGTATCTCATCATATGAACATAAAAATGAAATTATAATTAATATAAAATACCATCCTCCAACATAAGAACATGGAGCATAAAAGAAATGACATAAAAGATATCACTTGAAAAGAAAGAGAGAGGTCGGATCCCTTACCTTAAAACGTAACTCTTAAAACTCAAAGGTTGGGACCTTGAGGGCTTGGGGGAACCTTGGGAGGACTCCTTGGGAGGTAATGAGAGAATAACTTCGTTGGGGGAGAGTGGGGAGTCGAGTGGATGAGAGTATGGCTTGGTATTTATAGGGAAAGTGAGGGGACAAGGCATTAATGGCCAAGGGAGACCTCATTAGTGGTTTTGGCAAAACCATGGGCTTTCCCATGGTATTTTCCCATGGTATTGGCCACTTGGGACACCTCATATCTTATGTTACTATTCATAAGTCGAACATATTGATTAAAAACTTAATACATCATTTAATGATGTCATTAAACACCCGTAACTTAACAACTGTATTTTCACTATTCATCGAAAATTCAACTTTCTCAGAATAATCCCAAAATTTCACCTTAACCAAATATCAATGCTCTAATTTCAAAAATGAACTCCATTTTATAAAAATAATTTTCTAAATATTTTTAATTTATTTTTTAAATAAATACACTATTCACCAAAAATTCATTTTTTCAGAAAAAACCCCAAAAATTACCATAACATAATATCGGTGCTCTGAGTTCAAAAATGAAATCCATTTTATAAAAATAATTTTTTTAAATATTTTGAATTTAATTTTTAATTAAAAAACACTATTCACTCGAAAGAACTAATACTTGAATAATAATTTATGAAACCGTTATTTAACCATTTTATTGAATCACATTACTTAATCAAGGTGCTTAGATTATATTAATACTTTTTTTAAGTGAGATTACTAATCCATTTGGACACATTACTAATCCTAATCATAAAATCACTATTCATAATTTACTATTCATCAAAAAATAAAGTTGATCTTATTGGACTCTAAATTTCATACTGAACATAATTGTAGAAGACCATTTTTTGAAAATCATTACACATTTTTAATTATTTAAGGTTTACATAAACATTTTTAAAATATCCTTTTTCTAAAATTCATCAAAAATATGCATACTATATTTATCCGGTCATTTAAAAATTCATAAACTTCATCATAAGAAGAAATCCCAATTTTTATTTAAAACAAGGGATTACATAAGGCAGTTACGGTCTCCTTACATAGCCCCTTATCACACTAGCATAGGACCTAAGTGTAAGGTGTGCTAAGGTGAGAGAATATGAGGGAGGCTCGGCTAACATCGCACGAGTAGTAATTTATATCAGTTTGAACTTCTCGCAAAGGCGATTCCGTTCTAGCTTCACACGATGAAGTTCGGCTTGGGTTTGGTCCAGAGCAAAGCCCAGTGGTGCTACATCCTTCCCAAGTTCTGTTAGATGGGCTTCGATCGGTCCAAGAATACTGGGTGAGGCCATCGAATCTTCTTTCTATAATAATTAACCAAGATTACTTGTATTTAGAGACAATAATAAAGATTTTTAGTTTCCAGGGGTCATATTGACCAATGGTCATATAACAGTCAAAACCCAATGGTCTCATTTTAATTATACTCATGTTATCAAATGAAACATTTTTGTTCGGTATAAAAAAACAAAATAAAATAACACATAAAATTAGGAAACCAGATTTATTCAAAATTTCGGGTCGTTACAATACCAACATTTGGGATGAATATCTGTATTTTATATGGATTAGCTGGTTATTTTCATTGATTTTTAAGAAACTTCTCACAATTTTAAAGATCACTAACCATACTAACTCAAAATGGGGTGAAGATGTTCTAGAATGATAAATGCGAGGAGAGAATTAAAGAGTTAAATAATTGGATAATCATTGAAACTATGATCGCATTATCCACTAGTGATAAATTATTTTTGATCTATAGTGATGTTCCCAAAAAGGTATAGGGTTTTTTACTCATGGAAAATGACAAAGTGATAAAATATGCCTCTCACCAATTAAATATCCATGAGGAGAACTACTGGATTCATTGTATGTAATTAGATATAGTGATATTTACATTGGATATTTTGTGACATTATCCCTATAGGGAACATTTGTGATATATATATGAATCATAAAATCCTCAAGAGTATATTCACACAAAAGAAGATAAATATGTGATAATGAAGATTTTTATAGTTGATTAAGGAATATGATTATTCAATCCATTACTATCTTGGGAAGGTAAAAAAGTGGTAGATGCTCTAAGTGGAAAGGATCACACAATTATATCCTTGATGAGGATTTAAAGGGATCCGATCTTATTTGGAATTAAAAGGATGGACATGGGAATCATGAAAGTAAATTCATTCTACCTTTCTCAAATAACTGCTCAACCATCCATTCTTGAGTGGATTGAGGAGCCCCAAAAAGATTATGAGGTTCCACAGAGAATGGTATTGAATATTCTGTAGTACAATTTTGTTAAATATGGGGTTGAAAATTTTGGGACCTGAATATGTGACCCATTAAAACCAGAACTTCGTATGGAAATTATAAAAACTACACATATCTCATCCTTTTATATTCATCAAGGAATTACTAATATGTATAGTGATCTAGAGTAAATCATTTGTTGGGATAACATGAAAGGAAAGATTATAGAATATATATCTCGATTCTAGGTATGCCAATAAGTCAATACTAAATAAAAAAAGTCCAAAGATATACTTCAACCATTTCCCATACCAATATATAAATGGGAAAATATAAACATTTATTTTATAATAAAACTCCCCAAAACATCTAAAGGAAATAAATCTATTTTGGTGATGGTTTATCACATTAAAAGTCAGTGCTTTTCACTATAATTAAGGAATATTTATCTCTTTAAGAACTTGATAATATATACATAATATAATTGGTAATACATTATGGAGTACCAATATCAATTGTATTTGATATAGATAGGAGGTATACCTAAAGGTTTTGAAGAATCCTTCTTCATGTACTGGATATAGATCTGAGTTTCAGTGCTACTTATCACCCTTAAATACATGATCAATCCAAGAGAACTGTCCAAACACCAGAGGATATACTAAGATCTTTTCCAAAAGATTTCAAAGGATTTTTTGAGCAACACCTTACCCTAGTGGATTTCTCATATATCAATATTTTCTATTATATATTTCAAATTGCACCATATAAGGAAATGTATGGGAAGAGGTGTAAGACTCCCATGTGTTGGTATAAAGTTAGAGAGTGGAAATTTATGGGGCTTGATCATATCCAAGATATGAAAATAAAGGTTCAAATGATTTATAATCATATGAAATCCATGAAATGTCGATAGAAAATCTATTCAAACAATCATCAGTGTGACTTGGAGATTGAGATCAGATATCAATTGTTCCTTCATATATTTCCTTTGAATAAATTCATAAGGTTTGTGAAGAATGGAAATTTTATACCCCGATACATTATACCCTTTTATATCTGTGATTAAATTATAGTTTTGGTCTATCAACTAGAAAAACCACTTAATGTATCTCAAGTATATGATGTGTTCCATGTATCCCTCTTAAGGAAGTACATAGTAGACCCCTCACATGAACAGAATCTTGAGTTGGTACCTTTGGAAAATGATATTTAATATAAGGAACGTACAATGAATATCTTATATAGTAGAGACAAAGTTATATGAAATAAGACAACTCGCCTGGTACAAGTAATATAGTAGAACTGCACGTTTGAGGAGGCAACATGGGAACCATAACAGGTGATGAAATAGAAGCACCCTTATATGTTTTAGTGTAAAAAATAAAATTATTATGGTTAAATTTCTCAATAGGGAGAATATTACAACCAATTTATTTTAAAATTTAATCCCCTTTTGAATTAATAAACTTCTTATTAAGTAAAGTAGTTATAGAAAACAAATGTACTATTTTTAAATTGTTATTTTGGACTATTATAAACTATAAACATAATTTTCTGGTTGGACTTAAAATAGAATTATTCATCATAATAATTGATAATATATCCATTTTACAGTAACCATTAAGATTATTATATCATAATGGGTTATAATAAAATATAATTGGAATGGAATAAATAAGATTTGGCCTTGACTAGTAGGATCATACCATATAATGTCCATTTATTGAAGATTCTAAGGGAGATGGAATCACTGGGCTTTGTCCTTGACCAATCCCAAGTTGAGCTTTATTAATTGAAACATGAGTGAAACCATTTAGAGTAGAAGTTCAATCATATCCATATCACATCCGAAACTATGTTTTCTGAACCACCCCAAGAAAGCACTACCATCATACAAATTACCCTTAGGGTGTACACTAATGTAATAAGGGGTAAGGCATCTAGAACTTAGTTATATGAATTTTTATATTTTATTTTTAATACAATAATTTTTATATTTATCCATTTCATTAATAATTAATATATATGATTATATAATCAGTTTGATAAAAACTATATTCTGATTGAAATAAACCAAAATTTTATTTTTGGGAAATATTTAGTTTCAATTTAATCACACTTTTTAATAATTTCAAGAATTATGAAATAAAAGTTATTTTCATTAAATAAGTTTATTAAATAATATATTTTTTATATTTAAATGATAATATAATCTAATGAAGTCCAAAATAATTTTTTAACGGTCAAATTTTTTTTAGTGTCATAAAAATATTATTTTCAAGTAAATAAAGATTTTCAATGAAAACCATAAATTAACATATTTAGAAATTTATTTTCATTAAATAAATATTATTTTTTAAATCATCATTTTTAAATTATATTATGGTAAACTTTTCATATTTTTTTATGACAATCAAATTTTTGGGTATAAATTAAATATGGTATAAGTATACAGTACGTATTATGAAATCATAATTTTACTAAAGTGATGTAATAAATACTATAATGGGAATCCATGATCATAAATATATTTTCCCATTAAAATATTTTTTTTTCAAGTTATTAGATTAATTTTACTAACGAATAATAAATCCTCCAAAACTGATATTAAGGTTGTAAAAACAATTCTTCATGAACACAACTCACTTCCACACCACCAATGGTATTATTTTAAAAATTTTGGTTCCTAACCTAATAAACTATTTCAAATAAATCCTCTTTTATTGAATACATAGTAAAAACCATGGTATTTTTTTTGGTTTTGATTAGTTTATCACATAAAGTCCAAAAACTATGTTTAGAAAATAATAAAGAAATTACCTATCTTTTTCTATAAATACCCACCCAACATCCAATTCCTCTTAACTCAAACCCCATTTACCATGAATTTTATCTCCCTCAACCTCTCTTTCTCTAAATACCTTCCAAGTTGTTCTCAAGCTCTTAATAATCTCTTCATAAGCTTTTAGAATCACCCTCTTAAGGTAAGGGGTTATCTTCCTCTTCCTTTTTATTAAAGTATTTTAATTATATTAAGCCTTTCTTATTTCCAATTATTCATGTTCTAATGTGTTTTTACGCATAAAATTACTACCCTTATGATTCCCATGTAATGATAGACAACATTTCACTCTCATTAAACTCTTCCATTAACCATTATATACATCCATTATACTACCGAAATTACCTTGTAAATTTCTACGCCCAACTTTTGTATTGTGAATACTCATCCCCATTTTCATTCAAGGGTATTCAGTTATATATACCTATCCTTAACTTATTCAAGAATTATATATATGTAACCCACACAACTAAATCGTAGGATTAAATATAATGAAATATGTTCTTATGTTGTTTGATCTATGTCTCTCCCAAATTCATGTACATAATATGAATGTGACAGGTGATCTCAGAATTATATAGGCCACCAATTCATTTAATAATGATTTTATCTCATGATATACCTTGTATGGTGTGTGGGTAGCTAGACTAATCACAATATGTTATGAGTCTCAATAGCTAGCCCTGACTTATTCTTATGATGTCATGTTTTATGTTGTTGCCACATTCCTATAAGGGAATATCAAAATTATCATCTTAGTTATGTTAATTTAAAATATTTTTCCAAAGGTTTTTACTAATTTTTTTTCATAACATCTATAACAACCAAAAATATAGTAACCCAAAGTTAGTTTCTACTTTATTACATTGGAAAAAGATACAAGGGATCACATCCCCAAGGATCAATCAATTTAGTAGCCTTAAAGAACCATATGCATACATGATTCCCATATTACATTGGAAATATAAAAAACATTTCATGAGAAACATTATTACATCATTGATATCATTTATAATATCCTTATTTATATCATATGGAAGGGAAAACAAATAAACGGTAATATCAGATTCTCGGTAAGGGTTATGTAAAATAGAAGCAATCATGAGAAAATAAGTTATAATCAATATGGAATGATAAGTAATTGAAAACGCATTATATTTAATCAATAACATGAGCATGAAATACATCCTCAGAAAATATGAATTCATTAATTTCATGTATAATAATAATGGAATTATCAATGATGTAAATTCATAATGTTATATTTCATGATATCATAGATCATGATATCTTTACTGTAAAGTCCTTTCACCATGATAGTTTAATCTATGGGTAAGTATATTCCAAAACTCATTTATTAAGGCCATACCAATGGATTCTCTCATGAGACCTTTTGATACATCGATGATCTATTTAATTTTCAAACCCACCCATCACTATGTATCCAATTACTCTTTATATATTTAATTATGATTTTTATTCAAAAAAAATCATTATCAACAAATATTCATATAGAGTAAAGAATACATAGTATCAAGATTTTCAGAGTCAGTCAAATAACATTCATAGTAAAACAACTTATGTAGAAATGGTATATGGTTTAGGGAATAATAAAATCTATGATACAAAGAATATTCATATTTAATAGAAATGTAATTTCCAATGAACAATGGTCATAATAAAGCGTTTGTTTCAAGATAAATTTAAATACCACAAAATTAATTAGAGATTAAATATGATCATCAATTCATAAAAAATATAGGTTTTATAATACAATATTATCATTTGGAGAATAAAATAAAATGGAAGTGAAAAAATAAAATAATATTTCATTAAATAATTTCCTTTGTAAAACCAATTAAAACTTATGGAAGAAGAAAAACAGTGTAAAATGGTTCTGGTGGTGGGAAAATAATTTATTTCCAAATATGTTAAAAATAATTCTTTATAACTTATTTGAAAATAAATTCAAAAATGACCCTTTAAAAACATTATAAATATTTCTTTAAAACCTTAGAAAAATTCGAGGATAAAATAAAATTTCCTGGATAAATCATTTTATTAAATAAAAATTAGTATTATAAAACAATTTTGAAAAATATAGACATGGAATAAAAATATACCAAATCATAAAAATAAGTAAGATTAAATTTTATTTTATTTTTTTTGACAAATTCATGTTCTAAAGAGGAGAAAAGTTGGAATAAAATAGGGAAACTAATTTAATATATAAAAGAAAAATATATTGATTTTATGAAGGATATATTATAATATTCCTTCAATAAAAAATATAAGTAATCACAAAAAATGAGATTGTAAAATAAATTCTAACATCTTTGGTAACTTTTAAATTATAACCCCTTGAAAGAGAAAACTTCAATTTAAATATTAAAAGAAATAAATAACATATATATATTCATTTTAATTACATCAAATGTGAATTATATATAACATACAAAGTAAAATAGGTGCATAATACCAAATTTTTCATAATAGAGTGGAAATTGAAATGAAATCACTTAATTTAAGTTAGAATTTTCATATAAGTTCTTTTATACTCATGTATAAAAAATTTAGATTTATAATACTAACATAATGAAACAGTATAAATATCTATAATATCATTTATGATCCACTTATAATATCTTATCATCCACTCGATAATAATATTTTAGTATTATTATTGTTTCAGGTGTTAACTTCTTTGTTTTTCTTGTATATTTTGATTCATAGGTCATCATCCATGTATATTGATCATTTTTATATCATCTCCATAAATTTAATAATGATATAAAAAATAAAAATATTCATTATATACTTATTTACAATCATATGTGAAAATAAGACATGAACAAATGAATTACATCGCTTCGTGGAGATTGTATTACATAATTACGCACGAGCGACATTATCATTTTTTAACTGGTGGAAGTGTAAAGAGTTAGATGATATATTAATTTTTTAATTAAAATTATTTAATAATTATTACATATATATTCATTAGTTCCAAAATTATTAAAATCATTGTGACGTGGTGATGGAAAACAAATTACATTGGTTCGTGAGATGGTAGTGCGTCGTACACCCAAGCGATGCTTTTATTTCCCATTTAATAGAAAATGATTTGGGAAATATTATAAAAACATAATAAAATATTAGTATATTTTGGGTATGGGTGATATTATATTGATATGTCTACTACATAATTTAATGTGGTGATAGAAGAAGAAAAATGAAAGTGGGTAGTGAATATGATTACCTCTTCTTTGATAGATCTCTTTTAGATCGACTATTAAGGCCCCTAAGGTTGGTCTTTTGAGAAAAATAATTCTATAATAATTCTATAAGTATGTTTATAAGATTTTTTATATTCTTTTCTGATCTTAGTGTCTTTTTTGGTGTATATAAGATATAAGAGGTTGTTCCTTTTATAGTGAATGAAAGAACACATAGGGAATTATTAAAAATAAATAAATAAAATAAATTCATTTTCATCATAAATTGGAACCATGAGGAAATAATTTAAAATATAATATAGGATATTGTTAAAATTAATTCAACAATTAAAATTTTTATAGGTTTAATTGGTTTTTTAAACATTATATTTTAGTTTAACCCCTTTGTTAACCAATTTTAACCTTAACTGTAATAAAATTTTCAATCTTAAAAGGATATAATTATATGTATAAGGTAAAATGTTTCTCATAAATAATCAAGGGGTGAAATTTTATGCCTTTTTTATCCTACTTGTCCTCTTTAAATATTTTTCTAATTTTTAAATAATTTAATAAAATATTATTTATCAAAAAATTCTATTAATGTCATTTTAAGAACTATTCCTATATTTTTATTTTAAATATATCAAGACTGAGATGTAATTATAATATAATTAATTTCACCATAAATAATAAATTATTATTAAAATTAAAATTATTTTTGATACATAACTATACCTAAATAAATTTATTTTAATTTATTCAAAATTATTTACATTGATTTTTCTAATACTTGCACAATCATCGTGCCAATGTTGTATAAATTTTTAACATAATTATATAATAAATAAAAATTATAAATAAATTATAATCATAAAAATAATTTCATTTTTATCAAAATAAAATTTAATAACCATCAAAAACTCATTTTTATCTCTATTCTAACATATAAGATAATTTTAAAGGAAAGAGAGTGATATATTGTGTTTTTATTTACTTAAAATAATATAAATGTCATTATTAAAGGAAAAGTGCACAAAAATGACATATATAATAATTTAGGATTAATATGGTTGAATTAATCTCATCCAATGAAATAAATTAATATGTTATAATGATTTTTAATTCCTTATCATATTATCTCTAACCTTAATTACCAGATTTACCCTTTACCAAGGAGATTAATTTTACCACAGTTAATATTCATAATTCTTAAAAATAAAAGGGAATTATTTTCCAAATTTGAACCTCTTAATTCCAAATATGGAATTTAATCTTCATTATTAAGTTTTAAGAAGTGGAGGAAATTAATTTTGATATAAATGTGTAAAATTTTATGAAAATAGTTTTTAGATAAATGTGTTTTTAAATCGAAGAACTAACTTCAATAAAAAAATTAAAATTATGATACTATTGGAATTAATTATATTATTGTAAACCAAATTTATATTATATCACTTTAATACAATATTAAAAATAGATTAGGGCTTTTAAATTAATTGACTAAAAGAAAATAAATTATTGTTTTACAAAAATCAGTATTTTCACTATTAAAAAAAATGATTTTTTTTTAAAAAAATCAACCTAAACCAAAATTGACATGATGATTTAAAAAACAATATAAATATCACAAAATAATATGTTAATATTTTTTCACAGTTTTTCTTAATGTCAAAGTTGTTTGTAAAGATAGTTATCAAAGAAATTAAATTTATTTAAAGAGAAATATATCATAAAATCTCGGGATGTTACACTGTCCTTCATTGATTGGGAATATCCATGTATATAACCCACACTCCATAATTGTGTGATAAAATGTGATTAAAGAAGTTCTTGTTTTGTATCATCTTCGTTGCTCAAAAATGCTTGTATATAATATGATTGAGATGTGTGGGCCCAGGATTATATAACCCTCTAATGCATTGGTTAATGTTTCTATCTCAAGTGATACCACATATGGTCCGAGGGTAGTAATACAAAGCATACTATTTTATGATGTCTTGGTGGTTATCCTTTACTTATTCTTTTAGTGTCATGTTTTATGTTATGTCTGCATTCCTATAATGTCTTGATGTTATCATCTTATATCAGGCTTAGATGTTCATTATTATGATTCTCACACTTCTATGTCATCATGTTATACCTCTTGACTCTCATGTACTACTTTATATTATGTTATGTTTTGATTATACTTTTACTAGGATTTATATCTCACCTCTTATTTATGTACATCCTCAAGTTATCCCATGTAGTATTAAAATATCAGTGGAATATAACAGAATGTTTTAATGTATTAAAAAATGTCATTGTACCCATGATTTAATTTATTATGATATGTATCTAATTACCCAAAGACACTAAGATTCTTATTCTTTTAGTATTGTATTATGTTTATTATTAATAAATAATTCATGAAATAAAGTTTATAAAATAAATGGGTTTTTATATAATTTTGGTGATCCATTCTGATCATAAGTTATTAATTTATGTGTTGAGAACAAATGAAAACACCAAAATCAATTTCAAATTCTGTTCACCATCTTCAAAACAAATCAAACTCTAATTCAAAACATCCAGGTATCAATAGTGGGAGAGAACCTGAAGTGAGTCCTAAGGTGTTTTAGGTTAAATGTTATAGCCGATATAGCTTACATGGATCAAGGAATAGATATTGGGAGAAACTATATATTGATCTAGGGTTGGGAAAGCCAATGTTGCATTAGTATAGGTTGTACCATGGAGCTCCCTTAGGTGCAGAAATTGTAGCTTAGCAGAATAGTCATTCCACAATGGGTGGGTAGAAGGTAATTTGACTCATCTGTATCTTAGGAGGTGCTTACATCACGGTCTAAAAACCATACCAAAGCTCGAGTTAGAGAGGATTTATAAGGGTGATATTGGTCACCATTACACAACATAGGTCCTACGTAATGGTAACATCAGTTACCCCTATACAATGTAATGCCTATATAAGGGTAACACTGGTTACACTGATAATGGTGTGTCTAGGGGATTGTATCATGGTCTATAGGTCATAAAAAACACCTATTATTGGGGTTTACCTAGGGATATAAGGGAGGTGGGTTACATCATAGAGGTGGATGCCCCATCGTAGTCAAGTTGTGTGTCTATTTTTAAGAGTTTTGTGACCTTTTAATACATTTCTTATTTTGACCCCCTTGATCCCTTCTACTTTAGTTGATCAATAGAAGAGGGGGATCCCTAGTTGTCTCTCTCATCTCATCCCCTTTGTCTCCCTTCGATATGGGGTGTCTGAAATAATTTCTTCAAGATGATTCTTATTATGTTTTCTCTTCTATTATCCCATGTCGATATTTCTTAGTTTTCTATAATTCTTGCTAGCCTCATTTGCGATCTAATGATTTGATTCCACCTTGAAATGGTGGAATCACTCATCTTCACTGGGATTTGTTGTGTGTCTTGTAGAGGAGGTCTTGAAAGGGGATATCCATGGTGTCATTAATATTAAGTTATGTATATTTTTGTTTTTAATTAGGGGTTTTAGTGGATTTTTGTGGAATTTACCATAATATTTGTTATAATAATTGGGAATTTTATGTGGCCTAAGATCAAGGATGTATCAGGAGTCCACCATGCCCTATAGATCATGATTATGTCACAGTTACACCATCTGGTGAGCTTGGATTTGATTGTTCAATCATGGGATTTTGGATTTGGGTATATGGTTTATTAATTTAAAGGTGTTTTTCTATTATGATATCTGTTCATGGAACCAAATGCGGTCACTATGGGATTGGGTTTTTTGTGTAGTTCATCAGTTCTGATATGTGGATCCATTCATATCTTTTTAAATATAAAATATTGGTTTCTTTTTTTACTTTTTAATCACATTTTAATCTCTAAAGGGTCAGGCCATATGTAATTAATTCACCTTATATAAATGTAGTATCATCTCTTCTAATTTCCATGTGGTTGTAAAAATGAGTTTCTAACTCATGAGTTTTTCAATCCCTTTATAAGTGACCTAGATATTATTTAAAATAAATAAATTCTTTTCCAAAAAGATAACTATTTTTTTTATTAAATTATTTATAACTAAGTGTGGGTTTGGTTTTTATAAACATTACTTGTGATTTGGTGGTTTTTTTGAGACTTATTTATTATATTTCTTGGTAACTAATTTTAAATATGGTTATATTGAATTTATAAAACATTAGGTTGTTTTTAAAAGAATATTATAAATCATTATTTGGTTTGATTTCTGAAATATATAATGTTATATTCGAGTTTAGGATGAGGTCTTTTCCAATAGTGTGGGAAATGAGCTAGATAGTGAAGTAATTTATGTAGCACCCCCATAGTCTAGTGAATTATTTATTATCATTTCCATTATATTTTAGATATTTCATTTATTAGGTGATCCAAACCATAGTTTCCCATAGGGGGTTCTCCCATGGTATTAGTTATTTTTTTCATTTTGATTGAGTAATGCTACCATTTGTTTCATTTATTTTTCATTATTTTTATAACCAAGTAGATGTTATTTCAATTTAAAATTATTTTATTTATCTTTATCAATGATTAGTTATTTTTTAGACTTAGTTACTTCTATTTTTTTGGAATCTATTATTGCAATTGACTTTTTATTTTGATATATTGATCTTTTTCCACCAGATTATTTTTTCCCACCATATTTTATTTACTGTTTGTTATATACACCCATCATTATTTTTTTTAGAAAAAAAAATATTTAAAGGGATAAATATAAGTGATTTTTTTTTCAAAGAGGAAAATTTTTATTTTATTTTAAAACTAACTTGAAAGAGATTTATTTTTTAAATTTTTTTTCTTGGAGTGAGGTGGGAGTATACCTACTAGGATTTTATGATCATGCCTATATATTCTTTATTGGTTTAATATAAATTCTATTTGGTATAGTGGTTGATCTTGGGTTTCGATTCGAGTCTAATTATGATTCCAAGAAAAAGAACTTTTCTTGACATGAAGTGAGGGGAGTTGAGGTCCATTATTTTATTTTGGTAATTCATTTATCACTTGTATCTTAATATTTTGATTGGTTCCTTCTATTTTTCCTATTTATAATGGTTTTTTATTATATTATGATTCATTATCTCTGTGATGAGTGACATTTTTTCATAAATATTTTTCTATTTTTCAGTGTGATATAACCCCTAGGAAATATAAAATCAGGGTAATTTATTGATTTTTGAAACATTAGAGAATTTGGAACTATTTTTATAAATGGATTTAATATTTAATTATAAATATCTTATTCATTTATCATAACTAATTAAAATAAAATCATTATTTTTTGTGTACATTCTTAATTTTTTAATAGGATGATTTTCTGATTTTTTTATTATTCTATAAAAAATACATACAATAAAAAACTTGAATTTTGATTTTTTTTTATTTTTTTAGTTACCCCTATGTATAAAATACATGATCCTATAGGGGTAAAATTAGTGGTCTCATTTAAGGGTAAATATTGTATCCAAGGTGTTTCATCAAGTTAATAAACTTCTAGATAAAATTCAAGCTATGAATATGATGGTTTATAAAAGGGTACAGATACACACTAAAGGTTACGTAAGGGTCAATCTCATACTCCATCAACTGTGTAAAGGTCATAATGAATTCACTTTAGGGTAACAGTTGCATCATATATTCTATATAAAGGTACCACCCATGCTCAAGTCACTATGTCAATGTAAAACAATGTGATGTGTAAAGGTCAATGCATTGTATCAGGGTCACACTACCACTATATAATGGTAGAACCCCAACAACTAAATTTGAATCAAGGTTAGTATCATGAAAGGTTATCTATATAAGGGTTATCTGTGATCAAATCCTAAATGTCAAGTGACTTATAAGAAGATATGTAAAGTTCACCCTTGTAATGGGTATGGAATCCCAAAATTCCTGAAATGGAAAATTCAAAATAAAAAAAACCATATTCTATTGTTCAACCAAATTAAGTAGAATATCTCCACTACTCTATGAATTGATAATTAAGTGGAGGAGGAAGAAAGCTATTGTGTAAAGGTAAAGGTGTTGTCTTAGGGTCACACTACCAATATATAATGGTAAAACCCCAACAAGTAAAGTTGCATCAAGGTCAGTATCATGGAAGGGTAGCTATGTAAGGATTATCTGAGATAAAATCCTACATGTTAAGTGAATTATAATAAGTTACATAAATTCCACCCTTTTAATGGGTATGGAATCCACAAATTCTTGAAATGGAAAATAAAAAATAAAAAATTCATCTTTTATTGTTCAACAAAATTAAAGAGAAACTCTACACTACTTTATGAATTGATCAGCAAGTTGAGGAAGAAGAAATAGACTGTGGAAATAATATTGATAAATAGTTGGAATATTCAAGATATCAATCATGATTCTCAATTTTATACATGTGAAATTCATTCAAGGAAGAAGAATCTTGATGCATGGAACTTATTTTCAGTGGAAGGGGGAAGAAGGTACTGGGATATCTATGAATATATTCCCCTTCCCCATTTGAAATTATTCATACCTGGTACTTTGTCCTCAGCTTGATTTAGATTGGGAATGTACTGTATTTTCTAAAATTATTTCTAATTTAATTTTGTTTCCTATTCATTATTTTATGTTATTTTTATTAACCATTCTTCATGTTTATTCATCAATATTTTATACTCATGACCAAAAAACTCCATGGTTATAGGGACATAACCCAATGTGGGTGGTCCAAGGTGAATCATAGTGGGATTATTGAATGTTGTATTTAAATTATTACTCTATTTATTCATTGGTTTTATGTTTAAGATAAGGTAAGGAATTTGGATTGTAATTACAACTCTATAATACTTCAATATTGTTTCACCCTTTTACTTTCCGGATTATTTTACTTGTGTTAATGGTTTTATTTTAGTTCATTGAGAAAAATATTACTCTCACCCATAAAAAAATAAAGAGGATGTATAGATTCATTGTATTTTATCTTATCATTGAATTAGGTGATTTTAAATACATGAAAATTATGATAGAACCATTGAAAATCACCCGCATACCCCATAAATTTCGGGCTGAATTTTTGTTGGTTTCACATTATTCTATTTTAAATCCTTAAAATTTAAAAATAAATGATCAATCACTACTTCTATCCTATTTTATAAAATAGAAAAAAAAATTAAAATATACATAAGAGAAAATATAATGAGTCTATTAGCCTAGAACCTTGAGAGATGACCTTAGTTAGCCACAAGGCACCATTATAGGTTTTCTAAATTTTAAATATAAGGCCCACAAAATCCATCACATCATTAGAGTTTTTTATTGGAAGTAAGGATAAGCACACACTAGTGTATTTCAATTTGTAATTAACTTTATTGGGTTTATTTTTTAATAATTTAATACTTTGATCCTTTTAGCATAAAAATAATAGTCCAAATAAAATATGAAAATATTCTTCTATAATAAGTAATTAATTGGGGAAATCTAAAAATTAATGGTTAAAAGTGGTAACATAATTTTATTGCACTCAAGGTTCAATTTCCCAAGTGTTAAAAGAAAAGGATGAAAAAACACACAACATGGATGAAATGAGGGACCTAAATGATCATGTAACATCTATATTTTAAAATTCTATGGTATAAGAATATGAACTTCAATAGGTAAAGGAAGATGAACATGAGGTTTTTAATCCTCTTATAATTGAAATTTTCCAAACGGTGAATTGTGTTGTTGCCATGACACTTTCCTCAACTTTTGACCCTTGGGACTTATAAATGGTGTTTCCATGTTTTAAATGAGCTACTGATTTGGTTAAGGTGAATGGATTTTTTATAGGATGAATTAAAGGAGATATTTTCATCCTTAAAATGAAATGATCGTGACACCTTTCCTTTGACATTTATTCCTTATAAATGTATTTTCCATGCTTAGGAAAATTTCATGAGTTGGAATATATAGGATGGCTCACACTTGATGGTTTTCTTTTCCTTGGAATAAATTAAATGGTATTGAAATATATAGGATGGTTTAAACCATGACTTTTTATTGTGATTTATTAAATTAATTACTTCAATTTTAATGTTCTAAATGGAATTGAATATGGATAATGGAATGAATGTGAGGTATTTGCCTCATGAATTCAATTGTATATATGACCATGTATTTAATAATGTGTTAATTTTACATTAATAAGATATCTTGCCTTATGTAATATTCTATAAATTATTATACCTCTACAATGTACATGGGATATGTAAAATGAATTAATGTGTGATAAAGCCCCATGCCAGTTATAATTTAAATATGCCTTTATAGAGGTTGTGTACAATGGTAAGGGTTTTGTACAGCATGGTGACTCACACTACATTGCATCAGATGTCGATCATAGAAACTCTCATCAGTGATACGATACCGGCAATGGGATTTTGAGCGCCATGTTCCATTTTAGAGTGTTTCCATGGAGTTCCCACTCTCCATCCCCCACTCTATTGGGATGTAGGGCATGTACCCTATTGCATGAGCTTATATGCTCATAGACTAGATATAGATGTCTGTGAGTTATGTCTCGATCCAATCCAGCACTAGTATGACCATTAGGCATCTACACACATTTGGTTCATATAGGTGGATGAAATATATATAAATGACTATAATATATATATATATATATTTCAAATAAATATATATAGTGGAAGTTCAGACAGACTTTATAGTTGTGAGTTGAAGAAGGTAGACTCACCATGTGTCCAGTAGGAACCTGAGTGAGTTGGTTATTTATTATAGCATTTATTTACATATTTTATATTAGTTTCACACTGTTTTAGTTATGATTACTGCTTTGATTACATGTAGAAACTGTTGGTGGTGGCCTACTGAGACTTTATCTCATACCCTACTCGAGTTTCCTTTTATATCTGAGAATATTATATTATTGTAGGTATAGATAAGGGAAAGTTCCCTTTTATAGGTTGATGATATGATTAACTTTAGTAGGAGCTTAGGAGCAGAGCATCGGGTTTTAGCTCTAGATTCTTGGAGAATCTTATGTTCTTTTTGTATTGTTTGTAGTTAATGTATATACCTTCCCCTTTGTTTACATTTTTGTATTAAAACATGTCATGAATCATGTAACAAACACTACCATATTTACTTTTGGTTATTATATTCAGTTTTTTTGTTTATCCATTCTTCCACTATTATTTATTTATATTGTACTTATCAGTTTTCTTATGATTCCGCTACAGTTTAACTTTTCTTGTATCTGATGTGCTACTCTGACATAAGAGTGTAGTATCCCCATTGTATCACCTTCAAACCCCCACTTCTAGTCGTCAACCTCTGTAATAAAGAGAGGCATGCTTGAGTCCATGTGACCCATCTGCTTGGGGAATGGGTTTAGTGGACCCCAGGTCGGAACATTACATGTTTCATTATATGTCACACAAAACATTAACATGGTTCCTTTAGATTCTATACACTGACTAAATCCCAAAAAAAAATATTTCATGAAATAATAATTGTAACACCCCAAGATTTAATAGTAATTTATTTTCTTTAAAATAATTCAATAGCTTGCGCTATACGCAACACTGAGTTCGAGCGTACCACGACTTACCAAACTAGCCATTCAAAAAGTAATTATGAATAGTATTAACTAAATTTTGAATTTTATATACTCTATATAATTTTATAATTCACATTATATGTTTCTTAGACATAATATAAGAACAAAATCATTTTTAGATAAAATAAGTATTTAAAAAAAATGCAATTTTACGACCTTTTAAAGGAAAACCCTTTTTAAAACCAATATTTGACACTTTTATGTATTCAATTTAATGAAATTAAATTCTTACTTAGGATAGGGACATAAAAATTTATTTTGGATAAATTTTTGGTACTTTTCTAATAACTTTCATAGTTTGATGAATACTAGAATATACTAAAATTTAATTGAAAATAACTTTTTTAATAAAAATAATTTATAGTGTTAAATTATGCATTTTAATGGTTTGTAAGTATAATTAGATTATATTTTTATCATTTAATACAATTCAGGTCATTATAAGTAGTTTCACATTTAAATTTGACATAAACACGTGCCAATCTTTTGATATTTTTTACTTTTTAAAAAACCCGCTTTTCGGTTTTGACAACGGATATTAATTTTAAATTAATTAATGAAACTTTTATTATTTTAATTTAGTAAAATATAATTCAATTTTTAATTCAGAATATCAAAATTATTTTAGGGTAAATTTTTGGTATTTTTCTGAAAAAAATCAATTTTTTTATGAATAGTGAAAAACACTATGTCATAGTTTAAAACTGACTTTTTATTTAAATAATTATTTATTTTATTTAAATTTAATTTAAGTAAAAATAGATATATAAAACCTATATAATTTCAATTTAATTCATTTATTTCATTTTATAATAAAATTAGATGTATAAAATTTTATTGAACTTTTTATCGTCTTTTACCCACCTTCTAGAAGCATTTACAAATTGGAATAAAACTTAATTTTACATCTTCTGTGAGTTGAATTTAAAAAATATGAGAGACATAGTTGACATCATTACGTAAAATTTGGTTCAACAAGATGAAAATAATTTTTGATGAATAATAACTTTTGACTTTTATTTACTACGGTTAAAAGTAAATAGGGTAATTAAGGGTAAAAATGATATCATAATTACCTTAACACATGTCCTGATTCTATTGGATAAGTTTAATTTGACCAAAAACCACCTTAGTAATAAAATATTATCCCCTTTGGTCCACTTGGATTAGATTAGGACTTTTATTTTTCTTTTATTTAAAAAATAGTTAAAAGAGTTAAATTAAAAGTTTAGTAACCTAACCATTTTTAATATGGGGTTATAAATAAGATAAATTTAACTATAAATATTAATTGGAAAGATAAAAATATTTCCTACATAATATTATTTTATTTATAATTTTTATACATTAAATAATTTAATTTATTTATGACACAATGATGATGCAGTAATTACCATATTAATGAAAGATTAAAATAGTCGATATTATAAATATAAAAATATATATAATTTGAGACTTTTGATGATTAAATAATTTTTTTTTCAAAGTAATCATGCTGTTATAATTTTCACAAAATCCAAATACTAAATAGTGTCAAAATTGACATAATTGAGTTTTTAAAAAAAATTATATTATTAATTGATATAATATTCCTAAAAACCTCAGGTTCATCCAAAGGACTTATATAAGGTTATATATATTAATAATGAACCACATGGGGTTCTCTTGGATTATTATAGTAAGATTATTAACCATATAATATAAAAATACAAAGAGATATGGTAAATGTCAAACTATTTAACTAAGAGTTAAATCTAAAAGATAATGTTAATATGATGAGCTAAACCTATCTAAAACATATTTTTTGAGAGGTTTTCGACCCATACTTACCTTATCCTCTAAACAATTCATTTTGGAGCCATTATAAACCGAAAATGATTTTATTATAAAATAATGTTTCAAGATTTTCCAAAAGTGACCCTCACCTCTCTTATAAAAGGGCACTTCCCCTTCTCTTAATTTTACACATCCAAAGCCTTTTAACTCAGCCAAAACCTACCCAAATATCCTCCTAAATTTCCTCCATCCAACCAATATACCTTCCTTTGGTCAGAAAGCCAACCTAAAGAGCCCTTTTGACCAAATTAAAAGGAATAACCCGAAGAAGAGGTAAATATTTTATCACATCTTTCAAGTTTTTTCTTCTTCCACTCTCACTTTATTTCTTGTTTCCATTCTAAAATAATAAATCGAGTATCTTCTATATACTGTGATGTTATTATAAAAATGGTACAACCATATTTATTATTCTATCCATCATATGAATGACAAAGTCACCATACGTGTGTACGTACGGCTTACCGTCTCCACGTCGTGGTGTAGTTTGTTATTCAAACACTTCATTATTTGGATGGGTATAATAATGAGTATAACTGATGTAAATAATAAATATAAAATTTTAATGATTCTATATATATGATATAACATCCAATTACATATTATTTCACAATCAATATAATGACATTGTCGCTCGAGTGTACGTACGGATTTTCGTCTCCACGAACTCGATGAGATTCATTCCCCATCGTAATAATTAAATAATAATTTTGATTTTATGATTAAAAATAATTTTTAAGAACATAATATAATTCTGGATATGAATAAAATACATCCTATCCATGACAAAAAATTCTTACGTAACCGACCATACAAAGGAAAATGGATCAGTTAACACTTGAAACGATGATACTACAAAAATATTATTAACGAAGTAATATTATAGGATCATATATGATATCATATTTATGTATATAGTTTTTTTATAATTTAATAACAATGATTTAACTATTATACATAATTTTAACATACCCTTGACCAAGGAAAAGTACAAGGTAAGGGGTTTTCATCTCACTTTTATTCTCGTGAGATTCAGGATATATTTTCCACTATTACCTTTTCTGTGGTGTATATACTACCCATGATTGTATTGTATGCGTAATATAATTTAATTTATGGGTATTTACATCATCATTGGATTATACTTATTTAATGGGGTGTATGTTTTGCATGTTACCAAATCGGTAAGGGAATTTCAAATTTCAATTTCCACTCATTCAGTTTTACGCAAACTTCATTCATTAATTTACTCTAATACTATGTCTGAAATCACTATTTATTTACATATGTAGTAATATAAACTCCACTTTATGTGGATATACTTTTGATACACATAATCATTCCATTGATAAATTCTCAAGTCATTGATATAAACTCGATAAGAGTAATTTTAACTCAATTTCTATTCATTGAGTTAAACATCCAAGTCATTGGTGTTGTTTTTAGAAGAATATGTGTGAATGTCCTCTAATTGATTTACACTGAATATCCAATAATATTGAGGGTATTTATATTTTTCACACATAATTATTTCATTTATTTATCCTTAACTTAAGGATACGGTCTTTATAAAGGAATTCATCTCAACTTACATTCTATTGAGACTTCTTTGTTGTTATGCACCAATTCACTTTTATTTGGTGTATATACTATACTTTGACATAGTATATCATAAATACCTTTATTCTCATGATATTGTAAATTTTTTATTACCTCAATTATTTTTATTCAAGCGTATCTCATTTGGTTAGGAACTCTAACTAAAATATCATTTTAAATGTTTTGAAAATTTATTCTTCTAAATATTTCTCATTAATTTCCATGTTTTAAAAATGGTTTTAAGGTTTTATTTATTTGGAAATTATTTTTTTAAAATTTAAATTCTTTTTAAACGTTTCAAATTGGTATGGGACACTTTGATTCAAAAATTTCTTTTAAAGAGCTTCTTGATAAATAGTGATACTTTTAAATGTTTTCATGAAAAAAGGATATTTCTCTCAAAGATTTTTACTGATAATTTTCAACTATGTCAACATCCTTTACATGATATTATTCTTGATTGAGGTTGATTTATTATGATACAAATATTACATAATTTATTTAAGGTTTTGTGATATGTTTGATTGGGGATGTGTTATTTTATACCATTCATTCTTTATGGATAAAGTATTGACATTTCGTATGCTAGTTTTAATACGAATGTTTATGTTATGTTTAAACATTTTCATATAAGGAATGAATTAGACTTAGTATGTGATGGGTGGATCCCTCTATAGCTCCTATATGCATCAGTAGGTCTCATGAGGCAAACCAGTGTCTTGGCGCAAGGCCTTGACAAAATCTTATTCATAGTCTTTGCACAAGGCCTTGACTATGTGGTTATGAAGTCTAGCATTATGCATTCCATCATTATGAAATTGGATACTAATTTTGCATGTGATTATTCAACTAGTAGAATATCCATGTGAATAAGAAAATGGAATTATTTTGATTTATATTTTCCATATTATGACTAAGTTTAAGTTTAAAAGGCTTTTGTTTTAGTATTATACATTTCCTTAAATGTTTATACTTGTTTATGAAAGTTTCCACTATATTTTTATCCTTACAGAGCATCTGATCTCACCCAGTTATATATTTTATTTTTCCTATTATGAGATGAAGTATATTTGGACTGACCTATAGGGATAGTCTAATGGAAATTAATGTGGTCGAAGGAGACAATGTTGTTTTTTTTCATTTTATAATGTATTTTAAAACTTATGAATGTATCTAATACTTCCAAGGCTACTAAACTGATCAGTATTTTGGGACATGATTCCTTGTATCATACCAATGTAATTTAATAATGCATCGCCCTAGGGGCATTACAGTTGGTATTAGGGAAAGTTTAGTACAAACCTTGGAAGCTAGATTTAGAAAAACTCTGATTAGAAAACATTACCCTAAGATAGACTTTGAGGATTATTATAGAAGAACATCCAAAAATTTTGGTAATGTAAATATATGTGGGTTTTCCAAGAAATACATCCCTGTCTAGATACGAGAAGGTAGAGGCGACTCTGGCATAAATGTACCTAGGAGTGAAAACTCTGATAAGAAGTTTCAGGCTTGACCTGGGGTATTCTGGTACACAACAACGGGTCTTGTGACACTCTTGGTTACGAAACTCTTGGGAGATATTCTTAGGATAATTCACATTTTCATTACAAACCAATTTGATGGATTTTAATATAAGATGAGAATAAATAGCCTTGGTTAATCCTAAGGTGTTTTAGATTGAAAATAAGGTTTTATGATATTCTCTAAACGATTTTATGACTCACACTATGCTTTCTTGTGTTAGTAAATGGTTGGATTCCAAGGAAGTCATAATAACATTGAAAATGATGTACAAGGTGGGACTGGTGGTAGAAATGAGCAACGAAATGGAATATTGATATGTGTAAAATATTTTGTGTTCATGTCGAATTAGTTTTCCAAAAATATGATCAACAATATATATATTAACCAACTTCCAGACTCAAAAAAGAAGAGAAAGGAGGTTAATGATTAGATCTCCAATAGTGGAGACCATGGAGAAAATAAAGCTCAATTTCTATCATGCAAGAAATGTGGAAGCAGATACCTAGGAAAGTGACTCAAAGGAATAAAGAAATGCTTTATGTGTGGGAAAGAAGGACATAAAGAAAATAATTGCTGAGGAAAAATGAAGATTACTATAGAAGAAAATAAAAATGATCCCATGAATCTATTTACAGTCATTTTCCATAAATGTAAGGGACTTGGGAAATACCCAAGTGGATGAAATATTCTATAGGATAACCTCTTGGTCAAGGAAGAACCTATCTGGAAATAAATTTATAGAGAAATGTTTAAAAGTATTAGTGCTCTATGTTGATGGGATTACTTTGAAAGATTTTTCTCTTGTATGTGTAACCCTGAAGTTTGTTATGTGAAAATTCTATTTTAGGAAAAATTATCTTTTATATTGTTTATATAGTTATAAATAACGATTTGGGTTTATATGATACTTGAATTTGACGCAATTACATGTTACTAAATTTTGGGATGAAAATGAGAGGTATGAGATAACATTTGTGATGAAATTATGTTATGGTTATTTTGAGGCATTTATCTCATTTTTGGAATGTTATAAATTTAGTTTTTGAAAAAGGAAAACATGAAGAACATGTGAAAACCTGTCACATCGGACAATGCTGTGGGAATCGAACTCACAACTAGAGTGCCATTGGGATTTATCACCTACCACTGGACTACGTGATGTCCCTAGTTAGTGTGACTAATTCTTTTTAGTTAGATGTTTTTATTGATCAATAATAAGTTGATTTAGGATATTATGTCTTATCAAATGGATATCCTTAGTATATAAAAATGATTTGGTGATTAAGTGATAAATGTTATTTTGGAAGATGTTCACTTTGTTGGGAATACTATATGCCTAAGGAAAATAGAATACTATGGGATTTAATTAGAGGAGTAATGGTGGATTATTATCTATTTTTTTATTGTTTATTTATAGTGATTTGGGTTATTTATGGAAATAATTAACCTATCATAGAGAATATGTGATTAGGTTAATTACTTTTAAGTATGTGACTTTAAGAGTAGTCGATGTTATTTGGAGATACAATTTAATGTGGAAGACTATGTAATCAAATTATTCTATGTTTTGGGTTTCAATATTAGTTTGGATTATATTGAAGGATTTTAGGGACGATTGTTTATTGAATGGAATTTATTAAAATTTGGTTATTGTGGGTTTAATTTTAGAAATTAATATTAGTATTTCTTTCCCTAAAGGATTATCCTTTTTGGGAATCATCTGATATTTTACTAACCATTTTGGTTTTGGTTAATCTCTAAAGACAAGGGAAATATATAGTTTATCCTTTGTGATAATTTGATTCTCAAGAAGTTGATTCTAGAACTTCAAGTGTGACCAAGTCATCTTGAATACACTACTACAAATATGGCTTTTATCAGCGCTAAAAATGGCCATTAACAGCGCTAGAAAAAGCGCTGATAATGCCGGTGAAGATAAAGGGGGGGTCTCCAAAAAGCACTGATAAAGACCCCTTTTATCAGCGCTAAAAAAAGCGCTGATAAAATGAGTCTTTTATCAGTGCTAAAACGAAGCGCTGATAAAAATAAAAAAATAAAATAAAAATAAAAAAATAAAATAAAAATAAAAAAAATACTACCAATCTCATGGGGGGGGGGATTTTTATAGAGCTTGAGCCCCCCCTTTATCAGCGCTTTCCCACACATCCAGCGCCCGCCCACACCGCCTACACCCTTTATCAGCTCTATCCCTTTAAATCACCCTTGCGCGCGCGCCCTTTCCTCCGCCCGGATTTGATCTCGAGACCTCTCCCTTGCGCACCTAAAGCCTTTGTCACTACCCTATATTGATTTGTTCTCTTATTCATGATATATCTATTTATTTATATATATATTTCATTATATTTATTCATACAGTAATATATATTTATATTAATATATATAGTTATATTAATATATATATATAGTTATATTAATATATAGTAGTTATATAAATATTCATATATTGGTATTTTAAATAAAATAGATATTAGTTATTATTTAGATAAATCTAGTATATTTTATATGTAAATATGTTTAATTATTTATTAAAAAAAATTAATTTTTAGGTGTGAACATATAAAAAATATGTACATATAGTTATATATTTGATTATAAATAGAAGTGCATTATAAAAACCGACAAAATTTCAAAGAAATAATATCAATATGAATGTAATACCTTGGAATAAATTCAGTCCCCACCAAAAAAATCCAATAATACCCCATTAAACGAGGCTAAAAATCCACAAAATGTTAAAAAATCTAGGTACCCCATTTAAAAACTTAGTTTTTGAGGCCTTCTGGGCCTCTTTTGTCCTAGAAAAATGCTTGACCGGGGAAACCGCGGTCAGAGCGACATAGAGCGCATCGCAGGCTTCTATTTGATATGTGTTAGAGCTCAAACGGACACCCGGATCAAAAGTTATGGCCGTTTGAAGTTTGAGTTGCGTTTTCAACATATTTTGGATCTTTTTTTAATTTTTTTAATTTTTTTATACTTCAAATTGTTATTAAATGACTATTACTCCATAATAATTATCAAATTATTAATTAAAAATATTTTTTTAATTTTTTAAGTATCCATTTTCACTAAATATCATATATATTAAGTATATTAAGTGTAAATGTACATTTATACTTATCTAAAATATATTTAAAAATTATATATTATATTTATATCAATATAACTATATAACTATATTTATATATTAATATATTTTTTTAATTTTTTTTTTGAATTCAACCCTTTATCAACACTTTTAAAAAAAGCACTGATAAAGGCACCCTTTATCAGTGCTTTTTTGAGTGCTGATAAAGGCTCCCCCCCTTTATCAGCACTTTTTTGTTAGCACTGATAAAGGGGTGGCGCTGGCCTTGCCCAGTTTTGTGGTAGTGATACTCATCATTTGAAAAAAATATAAGTTAGTGGTAGAAATTTATTAAAGGATAAAACTCTACTTAAAAAGTAAGCATGTCTCTTTATTTTCTTAGTCAATATCGTAAATAAATTCATCAATTTTATGAAATGGAACTTAAAACAAAAAAATTGTCTGTTTACTTTTCCTATTGGGAAACTAATAACCGTTTATCCCATAACAAGTTTTTTGTTTTCTTGTTGTTAAATTTCTCTTGATCATGTTTTCTATCACTCTCCACCAAAACTTGACACTTAGTTTATCTTCCATATCTATGTTTTCCTACATGGAATCCTAGTATAGGTTATCTCAGGTGACCTATGTACTTCTCTTTCTTACTTTTATAGTGATAGTTTTATTGACTCTTTTTCCGATGTTGGACTTTCAATGAAGTTACCAAGACAAATTTTAAAATTTCAAGGATTCAATTTACAAAAGGTGGAAAGAATTTAAGGCCCCAATATTTCATAGAAAGTTATTTTCTTTAAAGTAATTCAATAGATTGTGCTATATGCAACATTGAGTTCGAGCGCATCACGACTTACCAAACCAGCCGTTCAAAAAGCAGATATGAATAGTATTAACTGAATTTTGAATTTTATATACTCTATATAATTTTAGAATCCATATTATGTGTTTCTTAGACATAATATAAGAAAAAAATTATTTTTTAGATAAAAGAAGTATTTTTCAAAAAATGAAATTCTACCAGCTTTTAATGGAAAGATATTTTTAAAACCAATATTTGAAACTTTTATGTATTCAATTTAATTAAATTAAAATTTTCCTTAGAATTGGGACATAAAAATTTATTTTGGATAAATTTTTTGTACTTTTCTGATAACTTTCATATTTTGATAAATACTGAAAAATACTAAATTTTAATTGAAAACTAATTTTTTAATAAAAATAATTTATAGTGTTAAATTATACATTTGAATGGTTTGGAAGTATATTTAGATTATATTTTTATCATTTAATACAATTTATGTCATTATAAGTAATTTCACATTAAATTTGACATAAACACATGTCAATCTTTTGATAGTTTTTACTTTTTTAAAAACCTACTTTTCGGTTTTTTCAACGGGAATTAATTTTAAATTAATTAATGCAACTTATATTTTTTTAATTTGGTAAAGTAGAATTTATTTTTGAATTCAGAATATTAAAATTAGTTTAGGGTAAATTTTTGTTATTTTTCTGAAAACATTGAATTTTTGATGAATAGTGAAAAACATTGGGTTATAGTTTAAAACTGACTTTTTATTTAAATAATTATTTATTTTGTTTAAAATTTTTTAAGTCAAAATAGATATATAATTCCTATATAAGTTCAATGTAATTCATTGGAGTCATTTTATAATAAAATTAGGTGTATAAAATTTTATTGATCTTTTTACTGTCTTTTACCCACCTTCTAGGAGCATTTACAAATTTGCATAAAACTTAATTTTACCACTTCTGTGAATTGAATTTAAAAAATCTGAGAGACACTATTGACATAATTAAGTAAAATTTGGTTCAATAAGATGAAAATAATTTTTAGTAAATAGTAACCTTTGACTTTTATATACCATGGTTAAAAGTAAATAGGGCAATTAAGGGTAAAAATAATATCATAATTACTCTAACACATTTCTTAATTCTATTGTATAAGTGTAATTCGATCAAAAATAACCTTAGGAATAAAATTTAATCCTATTTGGTCCACTTGGATTAGATTAGGACATTTATTATTATTTTATTTAAAGAAGAGTTAAAAGAGTTAAATTTAAAGTTTAATAACGAAACCATTTTTAATATAGGGTTATACATATGATAAATTCAACTATAAATATTCATTATAAATATAAAAATATTTCATACATAATGGTATTTTATTTATAATTTTTATACATTAAATAATTTAATTTATTTATAACACAATGATGATGCAATAATTACCTTATTAATGAAAGATTAAAATAATTAATATTATTAACATCCAAATAAATGTAATTTGAGACTTTTGATGGATTACACTAATTTTATAGGTTAATATTACATGTTATGTTTGATTAAATTTTTTTTCTAAGTAATCTTGCTGTTATGATTTTCACAAAAATTCAAATACTAAATAGTGTCAAAATAGACATAATTGAGTTTTTAAAACAAATACTATATTATTAATTGATATAATATTCCTAAAAACCTAAGGCTCATCCAAATGACTTATATAATGTTATATATATTAATAATGAACCACATGGGGTTCTCTTGGCTTATTATTGTAAGTTTATTAACCATATAATTAAAAAATACAAAGAGACATGGTAAATGTCAAACTTTTAGCTAAGAGTTAAATCTACGAGATAAGGTTAATATGATGACCTAAACCTGTCTAAAACCTATTGGTTGAGAGATTTTCTACCCATACCAAACTTAGACTCTAAATATTTCATTTTTGAGCCATTAGAAACTGAAAATGATTTTATTATAAAATAATGTTTCAAGCTTTTCCTAAAGTGACCCTCACTTCTCTTATAAAAGGCCACTTCCACTTCTCTTAATTTCACACCTCCAAAGCCTTTTGGCTCGGCCAACCCCTTCCCAAATATCCTCCCAACTTTCCTCCCATCATCCTAGAGGCCTTCCTTTGGTCATAAAGCCATCATAATGAGCCCTTTTGATCAAATCAAAAGGAATAACCCAAAGAAGAGGTAAATATTTCATCACCTCTTTCAAGTTCTTTTCTTCGTCCCCTTCCTATTTCTTTTTTGTTTCCATTATAAAATAATAACTCCAGTATATTCTATATACTATGATGTTTTTATAAAAATGTTACAATTTTATTTATTATTCTATCCATCGTATGAATGACAAAGTCACCATACGTGCGTACGTACGACTTACCGTCTCCAAGTCGTGGTGTAGTTTTTTATTCAAACACTTCATTATTTGGATGGGTATAATAACGAGTATAAATCATGTAAATAATAAATATAACATTTTAATGATTCTTTATATATGATATAACATCCAATTACATACAATTTCACCATCAATATAATGATATTGTCGCTAGTGCGTACGTACGAATTACCATCTCCACGAATGCGATGAGATTCATTCCCCGTCGCAATCATTCAAGAATAATTTTGATTTTATGATTGAAAATAATTTTTAAGAACTTAATATCATTCTTTATATAAATAAAATACATCCTATCCATAAAAAACATGGATTACATAACCGATCATACAAAGGAAAACAAATTAGTTAACACCCAAAATAATGATACTACAAAAATATTATTAACAAAGAAATATTATAGGATCATATATGATATCATATTTATGTATATAGTTCTTTTATAATTTAATAAAAATTATTTAACTATTATACAGGAGGTTAATGTACCCTCGACCAAGGAAAAGTACAAGGTATGGGCTTTTCATCTCACTTTTATTCTTGTGAGATTCATGCTATATTTTCCACTATTAACTTTTGTGTGGTGTATGTACTGCCCATGATTATATTGTTTGCGTAATATACTTTAATTTATGGGTATTTAAATCATCATTGGATGAACCTTGTTTCATGGTGTGTATGTTTCATAAGTTACCAAATCGGTAAGGGAATTTCAAATTTTAATTTCCACTCATTCGGTTTTACACAAACTTAATTGATTACTTTACTCCAAGATTATGTGTAAAATCAATATTTATTTACTTATGTAGTAATTTACACTCCCCTTTGTGTGGATATACTTTTGATACACATAATCAATCCATTTATAAATTCTCAAGTAATCGATATAAACTTGATAAGAGTAATTTTAACTCAATTTCTATTCATTGAGTTAAACATCCAAGTCATTGGTATTGTTTTTACAAGAATATGTGTGAATGTCCTATGACTGATTTACACTAAATATATAATCATATTGAGTGTATTTATATTTTACACACATAATTATTTCATTGATTTATCTTTAACCTAAGGATTCAGTCTTTATAAAGGAATTCATCTCAACTTACATTCTATTGAGACTTCTTTCTTGTTATGCGCCAATTCACTTTTATTTGGTGTATATACTGTACCTTGACATAGTATATCATGAATCCATTTATTCTCATGAAATTATAAAGTTTTTATTACCTCAATTATTTTTATTCAATCATCTCTCATTTGGTTAGGAACTCTAACTAAAATATCATTTTAAATGTTTTAAAATATTATTCTTTTAAATATTTCTCATTAATGTCCATGTTTTAAACATGGTTTTAAGGTTTTATTTATATGAACATTAATGTTTTAAAATTTAAATTCCTTTTAAAAGTTTCAAAGTGGTATGGGATACTTTCATTCAAAAAATTATTTTAAACAGCTTCTTGATAAATAGTGATACTTTTAAATGTTTTCATGAAAAAGGGATATTTCTCTCAAAGATTTTTACTAATAATTTTCAACTTTGTAAACATCCTTTATGAGAAAATATTATTTATTGAGGTCGATTTATTATGATATAAATATTCCATACTTTATTGATGGATTTGTGATATGTTTGAATATGGATGTGTTATTTTTATACCATTCATGGTTTATGGATAAAGTATTGACATTTCGTATGCTAGTTTTAATTCGAATGTTTATGTTATGTTTAAAAATTTTTATATGAGGAATGCATTGGATTTAGTATGTGATGGGTGGAGCCTGCTATAGCTCCTCGATTCATAGGTTGGTCTCATGAGTCAAACTAGTGTCTTGGCATAAGGCCTTGATATTATCTTATTTGTAGTCTTGCCACAAGGCCTTGACTATGTGGTTATGAAGTCTGGAATTATGCATTCCATCATTACGAAATTGGCTATTGATTTTTCATGTGATTATTTGACTAGTAGAATATCCATGTGAATAAGTAAATGGAATTATTTCGATTTATATTTTCCATATTATTATTAACTTTAAGTTTAAAAGGATTTTATTTTAGTCTTATACATTGCCTTAAATGTTTATGCTTATTTATAAAAGTTTCTGCTATATTGTTATCATTTCTGAGAATCTGAGCTCACCCCTTTGTATTTTTTATATTTCTGAGGATGTGCAAAAGTATATTATGACTGACTAGCAGGGATAGTCTAAGGGAAATTAATGTGGTCAAAGGAGACAATTTTTTTGTGGTTTTTCATTTTATAATGTAATGTAAAACTTATGAATGTATCTAGTGCTTCCAAGGCTACTAAACTGATCGGTCGTTCAGGACATGATTCCTTGTATCATGCTAATGTAATGTAATAATGCACCAAATTTGGGTAACCAGGTTCGGGGAATTAGATTTGGTATCAGAGGAAGTTTAGTACAAACCTTGAAAGCTAGATTTAGGAAAACTGTGATTAGAAAACACTACCCTAAGATAAACTTTGAGGATTAGTATAGAAGAACATCCAAAAAATTTGGTAATGTAAATATTATGTGGGTTTTCTAAGAAATACATCTATTTTTGGATATGAGCAGGTAGAGGCAGCTTTGTCACAGATGTACCTAAGATTGGAAACACTGATAAGGAGTTTTGGGCTTGACCCAGGGTATCCTGGTAGACAACAACGGGCCTTGCTGCACTCTTGGTTATGATACTCCTGGGGGATATTCTTAGGATAATTCACATTTTCTTTTCAAACCAATTTGATGGATTTTAATATAATATTAGAATAAATAACCTTGGTTAATCCTATGGTGTTTAGATTGAAAATTCGGTGTTATGATATTCTCTAAATGATTTTATGACTCACACTATGATTTCTTGTGTTAGTCAATGGCTGGATTACAAGGAAGTCTTAGTAACATTGAACATGATGTACAAAGTAGGCATGGTAATGGAAATGAGAAACGAAATAGAATTTTGATAGGTGTAAAATATATCATGTTCATGCCGAATCAGTTTTCCAAAAATATGATCAACAACATATATATTAACCAACTCCCAGACTCAACAAAGAAGAGAAATGCAGTGAATGATAAGAGCTCTAGTAGTGGAGACAATGGATAAAAGAAAGATCAATTTACATCATGCAGGAAATGTTGAAGGAGACACCAAGGAAATTGTATCAATGGAACAAATAAATTAATTATGTGTGGGAAATAAGGACATAAAGTAAAGAATTTCCGAGGAAAAATGAAGAGTACTATGGAAGAAAATAAAAATGATCCCATGAATCCATTTACAGTTATTTGATATAAATATAGGGGACCTGGTGATAAAACAAAATTTTATTGAATATTTTATTTATAATAGATGATATAATTTCCTCACATTATTCTAATTGTGTTCAATTATGAAATATTTGGGATTAGATCATTCATTTGAAAATTTGATGAAAATTCTCGTTTTACCCTTTAAAAATTTAATAAAGTATTTCAGGCATAAATATTTTTATGTAAAATATTTTTGACTTAAAAATTTGTAATTGGGTTCTTGAATTAATGGTATAAAAATTATATTCAGGACATGTTATATGGATCGGGCATTTGAGTAGAGTAAATGGGACATGAAAACAAAGATGGAATGAACTATCCATATTGGACATCACTTCACCATTTTGGCCGTAACTTCTTCATCCGGGCTTAAATTGGGCCCAAATATTGAGTGAAGCTCTAGGATATGATTATGAACAAATAATAATTCTATAAGGATGGCCAATACATTCATTTTAAAGGTTAAATATGCGGTTCAATTGGGATTAAAATATTTGGCCGAATTTCCCTTTCACATTTAATAAAGTTTTGTAACCCTAGCCCTTCCCAACTCTATTTAAATGATGTTTTAGATCTTTGGGAGGACTGGTAGAGGCTTTGGGAAGGTGTTACCAAAATGGTGTCTCTTGGGATCCCCTCACAACTCTTGGAAGAAGTAAGACTTTGTGAAAACATCTCTTCCAAAAAGCCTCTCCTCTCCTACCTCCTCTTCGTATTTCTTTTCTTTCATGATTGTATCTTGAATTTTTCTTCAATTAATATTTTTTGTTCTTCCCTTTTATTCTTATCTTAATATTCATAATTTGGTTGGAATAAAGAGTTGAGATGAGATTGGGTTCTACCCTTTCAATCCTTTGCTCATGCAAAACGTCTCCATGATGACCACACCACCCATGGAAGAGTAGTTTTCTTAGTGATCGATCTATCTTCTACCATCTTCATTTAATTATTTTGAATCATTGAGATACTTTAATTCAAATAATATGATCCATGAATTGTGTTTTTAAATTATAGGAAACTAATAAAGAAATTTAGCAATTAACACAAAAACAAGTGAGGTCGATATTTTGTGTAAATTGTGATAGCATGATCTTAATCAGTAATACAAGACCACACTGGATAAATTTGTAGAGTTAAAATAAAATCACTAAACACAATTCATCCTCATTTTCCAGAATGGATAAGTGCTCTAATTAACCAATTACCATAATCTAACCTTATAACAACAATCAAAACAGGGTGTTGCGATTTCATGTTCCGAAGCTAGCCTGGGGTTTAAGTAATTTCATCTTTGTGGTCAAGTTAACTCTCATAGGGTTCAAGGGTTAAAAAATTAGGGGATTATAATTAAGTGGATATTGATTTAAATGATAATTATTAATAAATAAATGAATATGTAGAGTTATTTTGATTACTTCTTTTAAAATATTTTCTAAAAAACATCTTTTTGTTGCGTCTTTTTAATCAAACTTCATTTCAAAATTTTTTATAAAAATGCACTCTTCTTCCAGAAAACTTCTTCAAGTATTATAAATGATAAAAAAACCCCTCATACTTTCAATTTGTGTTTTAATTATTTTCTATTTTATTTTTAGAATACCTTTAAGAAGTTGTTTTAATTTACTTCCTCTTTTGAGAGACGACCTTGGTCAGCCACTCTGCTGCACCTAAGTACCCAAAAACCACTAATCATTTGAGGGAGCCCACAAAAACGACTTTCACCTGGGAATTACCCAATTTAATTACCTATTCTATAAGATAAAATCTTGCTCAAGGAAGAACCTATGTTGAAATAAATGGATGGAGAAATGTTTAAAATTATTATGTCTCTTTATTCATGGGATTACTTTGAAAGAATTTTCTTTTGTATGTGTAACCATGCCGTTTGTTTTTTGAATATTCTATTTTAGGAATAATTATCTTTTCTATTTTTGATATAGTTATAAATAACCATTTGGGTTTATATGATACTTGAATTTGAGGCAATTACAAGTTATTAAATTTTGGGATGAAAATGCGAGGTATGAGATAACATTTGTGATGAAATTATGTTATGGTTATTTTTAGGCATTTATCTCATTTTTTGAATTTTATAAAATATAGTTTTTTAAAAAGGACAACACATAGACTATGTGAAAACCTGTCATGTCAGACAAAGCTACAGGAATCGAACCCACAACCAGAGTGCCATTGGGATTTATCGCCTACCACTGGACTATGTGATAACCATGGTTAGTGTGACTAATTATTTTTAGTTAAATAAATTTATTGATCAAAAATAAGTTTATTTTGGATATTATGTCTTATCAAATGGATATCCTTATTATAGGAAAATGATTTGGTGATTAAGTGATAAATGTTATTTTAGAAGACCTTCGCTCTGTTGGGAACACTATATGCCTAAGGAAAATAGAATACTGTGGGATTTCATTTTAGGAGTAATGGTGGATTCTTATCTATGTTTTTATTGTAGATTTATAGTGATTTTGGTCAATTATGGAAATGATTAACCTTTCATAGAGAATATGTGATTAGGTTAATTATTTTTAAGTGTGTGATTTTAAGAGTAGTCAATGTTATTTAGAGATAAAATTTAACGTGGAAGACTACCTCATCAAATTCTTTTAAGTTTTGGGTTTTATAATTAGTTTGGATTATATTGAATAATTTTAAAGACAATTGTTTATTGAATGGTATTATTAAAATTTGGGTATTGTTGGTTTAGTTTTAGAAATTAATATTAGTATTTCTTTCTCTAAAGGATTATCATTTTTGGGGATCATATGATCTTGCACTAACCATTTTGGTTTTTTTTAATCTCTAAAGACAAGGGAAATATATAGTTTATCCTTTGTGATAATTTGGTTCTCTATAAGTTTATTCTAGCACTTCAGGTGTGACCAAGTCATCTTGAATACTCATCGTCTGAAAAAAAAGATGATTTAGTGGTAGAAATTTATTAAAGGATAAAACTCTACATAAAAATTAAGTATATATCTTTATGTCCTTAGTCAATCTCATAAATAAATTCCTCAACTTTATGAAATGGAACTTAAAGCAAAAAAATATTGTCTGATTACTTTTCCTACTAGGAAACTAATGACCGTTTATCCTATCACAAGTTTGTGTTTTTCTTGTTGTTAACTTTCTCCTGATCATGTTTTATATCACTCTTCATAAGAACTTGACACTTAGTTTATCTTCCATATCCATATTTTCCTACATGTAATCCTAGTGTGGGTTATCTCGGGTGACCTTTGTACTTATCTTTATTTCTTTTAAAGTGATAGTTTTATTGACTCTTTTTCCAATGTGGAACTTTCAATGAAGTTCCTAAGACCAATTTTAAAATTTCGAGGATGAAATTTCTAAAATGGGGGAAGAATGTAACACCCCAAGATTTCATAGTAAGTTATTTTCTTTAAAGTAATTCAATAGATTGTGCTATACGCAACACTGAGTTCGAGCGCACTATGACTTACCAAACTAGTCGTTAAAAAAAACATATATGAATAGTATTAACTGAATTTTGAATTTTATATACTCCATATAAATTTATAATCCATATTATTTGTTTCTTAGACATAATATAAGAAAAAATTCAATTTTTTTAGATAAAAGTAGTATTTTTCAAAAAAAATGCAATTTTACCACCTTTTAATGGAAAACCCTTTTTAAAAATAATATTTGACACTTTTATGTATTCAATTTAATGAAATTAAATTCTTCCTTAGAATCTGGACATAAAAATTTATTTTGGGTAAATTTTTGGTACTTTTCTGATAACTTTCATATTTTGATGAATACAGAAAAATACTAAATTTTAATTGAAAACAAATTTTTTAATCAAAATAATTCATAGTGCTAAATTATGAATTTGAGTGGTTTGTAAGTATAATGAGATTATATTTTTATCATTTAATATAATGTAGGTCATTATAAGTAATTTCATATTTAAATTTGACATAAACACGTGTCAATCTTTTAATAATTTTTACTTTTTAAAAAACCCGCCTTTTAATTTTGACAATGGGAATTAATTTTAAATTAATTAGTGCGACTTATATGTTTTTAATTGGGTAAAATATAATTCATTCTTGAATTCTAAATATAAAAATTATATTAGGGGAAAGTTTTTGTATTTTTTTGAAAACATTAAATTTTTGATGAATAGTGAAAAACACTACGTTATAGTTTTAAACCGACTTTTTATTTAAATAATTATTTATGTTATTTAAATTTATTTTAAGTAAAAAAATATATATAATACCTATATAATTTCAATATAATTATTTGGATTCATTTTATAATAAAATTTTATGTATAAAATTTTATTGAACTTTTTACCGTCATTTACCCACCTTCTGGGAGCATTTACAAATTTGCATAAAAATTAATTTTACCGCTTCTGTGAGTTGAATTTAAAAAATCCCAGAAACACAGTTGACATCAGTAAGTAAAATGTGATTTAATAAGATTAAAATAATTTTTGGTGAATAGTAACTTTTGACTTTTATTTACCATGGTTAAAAGTAAATAGGGTGATTAAGGGTAAAATGATATCATAATTACCCTAAAACCAATCCCAATTCTATAGTATAAGTGTAATTCAACCAAAAAAACCTTAGTAATAAAATATTATCCCCTTTGGTCCACTTTTATTAGATTAGGACATTTATTGTTATTTTATTTAAAGAAGAGTTAAAAGAGTTAAATTCAAAGTTTAATAACTAAACCATTTTTAATATAGGGTTATACAAAAGATAAATTTGACTATAAATATTAATTATAAATATAAAAATATTTACTACATAATGGTATTTTATTTATAATTTTTAGACATTAAATAATTTAATTTATTAATGACACAATGACAATGCAGTAATTACCTTATTAATGAAAGATTAAAATAATTGATATTATAAATATCAAAATAAATGTAATTTGAGACTTTTTATGAATGCCACTAATTTTATTGGTTAATAGGAAATTTTAGGGTTGATTAAATCATTTTTTGAAGTAATCATGCTATTAGGATTTTCACAAAATCCAAATACTAAATAGTGTCAAAATTGACATAATTGAGTTTTTAAAACAAATACTATATTATTAATTGATATTATATTTCTAAAAATTTAAGTTTCTTTAAAAGGACTTAGGTAAGGTTATATATATTAATAATGAAACACATGGGGTTATCTTGGCTTGTTATAGTAAGTTTATTAACCATATAATATAAAAATACAAAGAGACATGGTAAATGTCAAACTATTTAAATAAGAGTTAAATCTAAATGATAAGGTTAATATGATGAACTAAACCCGTATAAAACATATTGGTTGAGAATTTTTAGACCCATACTAACCTTATCCTATAAATAATTTATTTTGGAGACATTAAAAATCGAAAATAATTTTATTATAAAGTAATATTTCAAGATTTTCCTAAAGTGGCCCTCACCTATCTTATAAAAGGGCACTTCCCCTTCTCTTAATTTAACACCTCCAAAGACTTTTGGCTCAGCCAAAACCTACCCAAATTTCCTCCCAAATTTCCTCCCTTCATCCTAGAGGCCTTCCTTTGGTAAAAAATCCAACCTAAGGATCCCTTTTGATCAAATCAAAAGGAAGAACCCGAAAAAGAGGTAAATATTTCATCACCTCTTTCAAGTTCTTTTCTTCTTCCACTTAATCTTTCTTTGTTGTTTATATTATAAAATAATAACTCCAATATCTTATATATACTATGAGGTTATTATAAATATGGTACAACCATATTTATTATTCTATCTGTCTTATGAATGACAAAGTCACTATACGTGCGTACGTACGACTTACCGTCACCACATTGTGGTGTTGTTTGTTATTCAAACAATTCATTATTTGGATGTGTATAATAATGAGTATATATTATGTAAATAATAAATATAACATGTTAATGTTTCTGTATATATGATATACCATCCAATTACATATTATTTCACCATCAATATAATGATATTGTCGCTCGTGCGTACGTATGGATTACAGTCTCCACGAATGCGATGAGATTCATTCCCCATCGTAATAATTCAAGAATCATATTAATTTTATGATTAAGAATAATGTTTAAAAACTTAATATCATTATGTATATGAATAAAATACATCCTATCCATAACAAACATGACATACATAGCTGATCATACAAAGGAAAACAAATCAGTTAACACCCGAAACGATGATACTACTAAAATATTATTAACAAAGCAATATTAGAGGATCATATATGATATAATATTTATGTATATAGTTCTTGTATAATTTAATAACAATTATTTACCTATTATACAAGATGTTAACATACCCTCGACCAAGGAAAAGTACAAGGTAAGGGGTTTTCATCTCACTTTTATTCTCATGAGATTCATGCTATATTTGCCACTATTACCTTTTGTGTGGTGTATGTGCTGCCCATGATTGTAATGTTTGCATAATATACTTTAATTTATGGGTATGTAAATCATCATTGGATTATCCTTATTTCATGGGGTGTATGTTTCGTAAGTTACGAAATCAGTAAGGGAATTTCAAATTTCAATTTCCATTCATTCAGTTTTACACAAACTTTATTGATTACTTTACTTCAAGATTATGTGTGAAATAACTATTTATTTACTTATGTAGTAATTTAAACTCCCCTTTGTGTCTCTATACTTTTGATACACATACTCAATCTATTTATAAATTCTCAAGTCATCGATATAAACTTGATAAGAGTAATTTTAACTCAATTTCTATTCATTGAGTTAAACATCCAAGTCATTGGTATTATTTTTACAAGAATATGTGTGAATGTCCTCTAATTGATTTACACTGAATATCTAATCATAGTGAGTGTATTTATATTTGTCACACATAATTATTTCATTGATTTATCCTTAACCTAAGGATACAGTCTTTATAAATGAATTCATCTCAACTTACATTCCATTGAGACTTCTTTGTTGTTATGTTCCAATTCACTTTTATTTGGCGTATATAATGTACTTTGACATAGTATATCATGAATCTATTTATTCTAATGATATTATAAAGTTTTTATTACCTCTCTTATTTTTATTCAAGCATCTCTCATTTGGTTAATAACTCTAACTAAAATATCATTTTAAATGTTTTAAAATTTTTTTCTTCTAAATATTTCACATTAATGTCCAGGTTTTAAAAATGGTTTTCAGGTTTTATTTATATGGACATTAATGTTTTAAAATTTAAATTCCTTTTAAAAGTTTCAAAGTGGTATGGGACACTTTTATTCAAAAAATTATTTTAAATAGCTTCTTGATAAATAGTGATACTTTTAATTTTTTTTAAAAAGGTAGGGGTTGAAGCCTCATTTTATTATTAAAGCAAAGAAAAGACCTCTTTTAACTGGGTAGAGGGAGACCCATAACATAGCCCAAAGTCCCAGTGGGCATGTAGCCCATAATATAGCCCGTAGGCCCAAATTTATGGCCTAAAGCCCATTCTGTGAATAGTAACTCAGCTGCTACAGTACCCGCCGCTGCTACAGTGCCCTGTCCCCGCTACAATATCATGCCACTACTACAGTACCCGCCAATGAACAGTACCACCGTTGCTACAGTACTGCTACAGTGACCTTCACCCCATGGTTTTTGAACCCCCATTTTTAATGTAGTATTACAGGGTGATTACCACTAAGTCAAACCCTAACTACAATAGTGATACTTTTAAATGTTTTCATAAAAAATGGATATTTCTCTCAAAGATTTTTACTGATCATTTTCAACTATGTCAACATCCTTTACGGGATAATATTCTTGATCGAGGTTTATTTATTATGATACAAATATTCTATACTGTATTGAAGTTTTTTTGATATGTTTGACTGTGGATGTTTTATTTTTATACCATTCATGGTTTATGGATAAAGTATTGACATTTCATATGCTAGTTTTAATTTGAATGTTTTTTTTATATTTAAACCTTTTCATATAAGGAATGCATTGGAATTAGTATGTGACGGGTGGAGCCCACTATAGCTCCTCGATGCATCTGTAGGTCTCCTGAGGCAAACTAGTGTCTTAACATAAGGCCCTGACAAAATCTTATTTGTAGTCTTGGCACAAGGCCTTGTCTATGTGGTTATGAAGTCAGTCATTATTCATTCCATCATTATGAAATTGGCTATTGATTTTGCATGTGATTATTCGACTAGTATAATATCCATGTGAATAAGTAAATGGAATTATTTAAATCTATATTTGACATATTATGATGAATTTTAAGTTTAAAAGGATTTTGTTTTAGTCTTATATATTGCCTTAAATGTTTATGCTTCTTTATGAAATTTTCCGCTATATTGTTATCCTTACTGAGCATCTGAGCTCACCCCTTTCTATGTTTTATTTTTCCCAGGATGTGAAGAATTATATTATGACTGACCTATAGGGATAGTCTAATGGAAATGAATGTGGTCAAAGGAGACAATGTTGTTGTTTTTAATTTTATAACGTAATGTAAAACTTATGAATGTATCTAGTACTTCCAAGTCTACTAAAATGATTGGTCTTTTGGGACATGATTCTTTATATCATGCCAATGTAATGTAATCATACACTGACTCTGGGTAACTAGGGTCGGGGCGTATAAGTTAGTATCAGAGGAAGTTTAGTACAAACCATGGAAGCTATATTTAGAAAAACTCTGATAAGAAAAAACTACCCTAAGATATTCTTTGAGGATTGTTATAGAAGAACATCCAAAAATTTTGGTAATGTAAATATTATGTGGGTTTTCCAAGAAATACATCCCTGTCCGGATACGAGAAGGTAGGGACGACTCTGGCACTGATGTACCTAGGAGTAAAAACTCTGACAAGGAGTTCCAGGCTTGACCCGGGGTATCCTGGTACACAAAAACGAGCCTTGTTTCACTCTTGGTTACGATACTTCCGAGGGATATGCTTACGATAATTCACTTTTTTTTATAAAAAGATTTTATGGATTTTAATATAAGATGAGAATAAATAACCTTAATTAATCCTAAGGTGTTTTAGATTGAAAATAAGGTGTTATGATATTCTCTATATTATTTTATGACTTACACTATGCTTTCTTTTGTTAGTTAATGGCTGGATTTCAAGGAAGTCATGGTAACATTGAACAGGATGTATAAGGTGGGCACAGTGGTGGAAATGAACAACTAAATGGAATGTTGATAGGTGTAAAAGATATCATGTTCATGCCAAATCATTTTTCCAAAAATATGATCAACAACATATATATTAACCAACTCCCGGACTCAACAAAGAAGAGAAAAGTAGTGAATGATAAGAGCTCTAGCAATGGAGACCACGGAGAAAATAAAACTTAATTTCCATCATGCAGGAAATGTGGAAGGAGACACCTAGTAAAGTGTCTCAATGGAACAAAGAAATGCTTTATGTGTAGGAAAGAAGGACATAAAGTAAATAATTTCCAAGGAAAAATGAAGAGTACTATGGAAGAACATAAAAATGATCCCATGAATCCATTTATAGTCATTTGCCGTAAATGTAGGGGACCTAGGCATTACCCAAGTGAATTCCCTATTCTATAAGATAACCTCTTGGTCAAGGAAGAACCTATGTAGAAATAAATGGATAGATAAATGTTTAAAAGTATTAGTTCTCTTTTTTGGTGGGATTAATTTGGAAGACTTTTCTTTTGTATGTGTAGGCCTATAGTTTGTTTTGTGAAAATGATATTTTAGGAAGAATTGTCTTTTCTATTGTTTATATAGTTATAAATAACCATTTTGTTTTATATGATACTTGAATTTGAGGCAATTACAAGTTATTAAATTTTGGGATGAAAATGCGAGGTACGAGATAAAATAATTGACATAATAAATGATACCCCAAGAATTTATTACATCAGTTTTAAAATAACCAACATGAAAAACCATTCCCTAGGAATTTATTATGTTTGTTATAAAATAAATGATGTGAAACCCCAATTTTTTTAATAAAATAGTGAAACCATTACTATGCTCTGCCAAAGTTGACCTGAAACAAGCAGAAACCAGACCAAAAGCAGACCAAAACCAGACCAGAATCCATACCAGAAAAACATCAGAACTGGACCAGAACAAGAACAACCTTATAAAAATTTAAAATTCACATATATAACATCCAAAACTTATAATTTCAACTAAAAAACCTAAATCTAACCAAAACAACTGCAAAGTACACAATTACAATTACAATTAAAATATTCAAAATTACATTTTACACTATAAAAAAACCAAAATCTAATCAAACCTGTAAAATAATTTGACCATTCCACTTGTATGTGTTTAAAATCATGAGCACTATAGGGTTAAGGGTTATAAAATAGCTAAAAATTAAAAGTAAAGTAGTTAACATGTATAATGAATAAATAAAATAAAATATTATGGAAAAGTTTATAAGGAAATCTAACCTGGTCAAAGTTTACTATTGTTTCAGTTGTAATTATTTCATACATAAATATTAACATATAATATCTTCATTTGATGACGCCTTTTTTTCATGAAAAATCTATTTAAATGAGTGTCAATTCAAAATACAATTTTTATGTAATACATCAAAAAAGTAAAAAATATAAATGGATATTTTCCTTTCCTTTTACATATTTGATCTTGGCACTCTTTTTCTTTGTGTTTTTTCAAAAGTATGCCCATCCCATGATAGAAAATAACACGAATAGGATAAATTTAAAATTCATTATAATATAAAAAACTATTATGAAATTGAAACTTACTTTTCCAACATATTCTTAAAACTTCCCCGCACATCACCATGGACAGAGCATATCCAAAAAAGTGTATTCTCCCTTGGACAAAAAACACATAAAATCCAATGATAACTAATATAAAAGAATATTTATGGTTAGTGATTTTTATGTTAAAAGATAAATAACACTTTTCTAGATATATGTTTCATACCTCTCACAAAAAGGCATCATCCAACACTGTGTAATTATATTTTGTTCAAATATTTCAGCAATATAAAGTGTTATTTGTTCCTCATCCAATGCATGTGATTTAGGTGAAATAATATGTGGGTCTATGAGTCCATATACATCTGTCCACTCATTCTTCTCACACATGTTATAAAGATACCTAATACAAAAAATATATAAGTATACATTTTTAATAAATATAATGGAGGGAAATGTGTTAAGACATACATGGAAAAAATATGCACCACGTTGATTCCCAACTTATCTTTAGTAAAAAGATCCATGATATAATTTTTCACAACCCCCATATTTATTTCACATCCACAAACATGATATTCTATTGGAAATGAATAATGATCCGCCAAAAATTTTGAGTATCTTGACAATCTGTCAAGACTACTAGAATTTGTATCTGATGTCATACCCATTTGTCTTTGTTGTTGTCTATACATTATTTATTTACCTTTGAATTATTAGTATAAATAAATAGAAAAATATATTAGTTTTCAAATTTTAAAACAAATTTAATAAAAAATAAAATAAAAGATATAATATGCATACCTCTACGATAATAAGTCACAAAAGTTTGGATGGCCAAATGAAAAAGTGGCTAATACTATGTCCAACTGTTGTCACCTCATCTGTAGGTAATGGTACTCGAGATGATGTATCTATAATATCATGTATAGTGACCCTATGATTCGCTACCTCTAATTTTTTATGATGAACTATATCTCCTATACAATATATCATCCCATATGCAACTATATGATAGTAAGGATCATCAAAATACAACTCAAAATAATTAGGAAGTTGTGGTAAAAGAGTAGGATAAAAAATGGGGTCTATAGGATGATATAGAGGATAAATATTGGGTTTCATAGGTGGGGGAGTGGGAGTTGCTGGCAGAGGTGGAGGATAAATAGTAGGGTCTATAGGAGGAGGTGGAGGAGTATGAGCTGTAGTCTGAAATTTTCTTGGCATGTCTGCAAACATAGACTATACCTATGCTCTAATCGTTTCCTCCATTTTTACATTAATATTATGAAATTCAACCTCCAAGGATTATTTTTTTTTGATAAACACCCTCAGTGGAATAAGCTGAAGAACATGGAAACACTTTTCTTACTGATACACCCATCGGGTATCCTCATACACGACTAGGCTATTCAGGATTTCCCAATATTATAGATAAAATATCTTGCCTCCCAGTAGCTGTAAATACCCTATGTGTGCTCTGCTTCTCAAAAGAATCCTATATTAATTAATTGAACATTTATTTATTGATTAAAAGTATATAAATAATATAATTAACTTAAATAAATAAAATAAATATCATACAATCCTCTCAGCTATGATTTTAAATTCTTTTGAAATATATTTCTCTTTTTTTCCCATCTAATATATCTTATATTTTTCATGTCTAGATGAAGGGGGTTGAGGGGAAACCTCTCTAGAGCTTGAAGACTTATCTCTATGTTTTTTGTAATTTTTCCACCATCATTTTTTCTTCAAATAAACTATACCCTCCCCGAGATAAACTATGAGGGTATACATTTTTATATTGGATCTCTTGATGAGATTTCATTATTTTCTGTAAATTAATAATAATAAATCATTAAAAGAACATTAATAAGATCATTTATATAATAAATCTTATAAAAATTTACATTTCCCTTACCAAAAATGAATCTTTTCTTCTAATTTCAACAAATTTTTTCCATGTGTATTCATCTATGAAATGATATATATGACATGGAATGTCCTGTTCCCTATGACCAAAGATAAAATTAGATGTGAGGGTTGATTTCAAATCCCACCATCTCCTAGCATCCATCGATAAACATTTCCTCATAACTTCTCCAATGTTAGGAATATCAAATTTCATATAATAAAGAAGAGGTAAAACATATTATACTATAAAAATTTAATTATTAGTCAAACAATAGTAAAATATCTTACCAAAATTGTCTCATATAACTGAGATATTATCACTTTGTCCACACTTATCCAATCATCATAAAAAATGATTATTTACCTTGAGTTGATACAAAACTCTTAAAATATTTTTCATTTGGACTTCTAGGAATATCATTCTCATAAAACTCAATGAGTATGATTTGGTCCTGGCTACGGGCAAGTGATAATTTTGGTAAACATGTGCATCCACATTTACCAACTCTTGAACTCTTCTTTTTCATTATGGGAGGACATGAGGAAGATTAGGGAACATCAATAGGAGCATGTGAATGTTCCTCCCAAGAGGTATGATCATGATGCTCATCTCCAGAATCATGTGTCTGATCAACTGATTAATCTGTCATTATCCTTAAAATCAAAAAAGAAAACATTAGTTAAAAAATATACAAATTCAAATATTGCAATACTAATGTAAAAAAAATGAAAAACTAAACTAAGTTATATAATTATAAACATGGTAAATATGGTAATCATGTTAAACAATGGTAAAGATGGTAAACATGGTAAACATGGTGGTGTAATTTTCATTCAAAAAAATAAATAAATATATAAGTTACGTAAAGTTAAACTATGGTAAACATGGTAATGTAATTTTCATTCAATAAAATAAATAGATATATAAGTTACGTAATGGTAAACATGATAAACTAAACTAAACAAAATTAAAATAAACAAATATTTCTACTTATTTGTTTTAATACGCATTTTAATAAAGAAAAAAATTAAAATATCTAACATTTTATGAAATTAATAAATGTAAACAAGAAATAAACATATATTACCTGAAATATTAGGAATGTAAAAATGGATTTTTTTCCCAAATTCCTTTATCATGATCATTCCTTATGGTACAAACCATGTCTTCAACATGCTCATCATTATTTTCTACTAATATTTCCAGGGAAGTAGGGATCTCACATAAATCAGTATCTTCTTCAAGTTGATCGTCACTAACATATTGCTTTTTCACTTGTAAAAAAATAGACCACTGCATATATGATTGATCAACCACATAGAAAATTTGTTTTTCAATTGTTTCCATTATAAAAGATTTTTTTATATCTTCCAATCTATTCATATTAACAACTGTCATTCCAAATTCATCGTGTCTGACACAGTTGTTACCAATAAACCATTTTCAGTTAAAAACCTGAACTTTAATTTTAAACTAATCAACCTCACATATTTCTTCAATGAATCCATAATATACACTTGATGCTGAAATTGTTTTTTTGTCTTTAGAACTTGAAAAATGCATTGCTTTTGCAAACACCAATACACCACTATTTTCAACTACACTTATGTTGTCTTGAGCTTTCCTATGAAATGTATAGCCATTAATGTCATACTCGGACCATGTTATCACATTTAAACTCGGACCACCCACTAACAATCTTAATGTCTCTGATATATGTGATCTACCAAACATGGTCTTTTTAAACCATGTAAAAAAAATGTTTTGTTGTGCTCATTCAAAATTCAAATTTCTTTCTTTTTTGGATGACATTGTTCTATCTCATTAATATGCAATGTGATATATGGTTGAGCATCATCTATGTTATTCAATATGTATAATTGTACCTTCCTCATCTGTTTATCTGACAAAAATTTGACTTTTAAGCCACGAATCTCATTTCCCTCATTATTAACTCGTTCATGGTGATATGGAGGCAAACCTATGTTCTCCACCGCATCCGTGTAGCTCGTACAAAACTATGAAACCTCCTCAAAAGTATTCTTTTCAATAATGGATACTTCTGGTCGATATGGATTCTTAACATACCCCTTTAATATTTTCATATACCTTTCAGAATGATACATCCAATGACGATAAAAAGGTCCACAAAAATTTATTTCTCAAACCTGATAAACCATTAAATGCTCCATTATATCAAAAAAATATGGAGGAAAATACATTTACAACTGACAAATTATATAAATTCCATACTTTTCTAAAATTTTCAAAGCATTCACATCAATCAGTTTATTACAAATTGAATTGAAAAAATAACACACCTTTATTATAGTCTTTCTGACACAGATGGGAAATATTCCACGCAATGAAACTGGTAGAAGTTGTTGCATCATGATGTGAAAATCATGAGATTTAATACCTATCAACATCAAATCCTTCAAAGAGACAATTTTTTTTACATTTGAAGAATAACCTTGAGGCACTTTGATATCATGAATACATTGGAATAATCTAATTTTCTCCCTCTTGATTAATGTATGAAAAGTCGGGGGAAGAAATGTTCATCTTCTGTTAGGAGTGGGAGCTAACTCCAAACATATTACCATTGATAATAATTCTAATATTTCATTAAAACCATATTTAGTATTTCCTTTAATATATAAAAATGTTCCAATCAAACTATTACATATATTCTTCTCCACATGCATGACATCAATATTATGTTTCACTTCATGATATCTCCAATATGGTAGCTCAAACAATATTGAACTTTTCTTCCAAATATGTCTATCATTACTAGATTTATGTGTCTTTCCCAATGTCACATCAAGGTTTTGCACCCTCTCAAAATACACATTAGGGGATAATGGTTTTGGAGAAATATCAAATTCTTTTGAGCCATTTATTTCCTTTTTTAGTCTTTTATAAGAGTTATCCACAAGCAAAAACATTCGATGACCCATGTATACATTTTCCTCCCATGATTAAATTGACAATATGAAGTCTGTTGTTCAAAAATTGGACATGCTTTATGCCCCTTAACACATTATCCAGAAAAATTTCCATACGATGGGAAGTCATTTATAATGAACATAAGCACTTCATGTAGTTAAAAATATTCAATTTTAAAATAATCATACTCCCTAATAACATCCTCCCATAAAATTTTCTAATCATCAATCAATATTGACAAGAAAACATCAATATAATTTCTGGGTTGCTTCGGACCAGAGATCATTAAACTCAACATAACATATTTTCACTTCATACAAAATTCAGGAAAGAGGTTGTAAATTACCAATAAAAAGTCCATGGACTATGTGTGCTACTGAGGGTTCGATATGGATTCATTCCATCTATGCACAACCCAAGTCTAAGATTTATAATTTCATTTTCGAATGTAGGATACCTCTCATCAATTTTATTCCCTTGTGGAGAATCATTTAGATGACATATTTTTCTATCACATATCCACTCATTAGAATACCATTTTAACCTTTTTTAATCATGTGAATTAGCAAATAAATGTTTCAAATGATTAAGTATATGAAGATATCAAAATACCTTGGCAGGAATCTCTGTAATCTCTACATCAGCCCGTGATTTTTCGTTCAATATATACTATGATGTCCCAAATTTAGGAAACTTTGACATAAATTCATATTAATTTCTATATATCATACTGTCATTCATACATGCATGTATTTTCTTGTATCCCAATCCCATTGGGCATAATATTTTCTTGGCCTTATAATGTGAATCTAGAAGATCTTTGTCTTTTGGAAGAATGTATTTCAATAATTGTAGCAGCTCTGTAAAACTTTTGTCACTCCATTCATGTTTTTCTTTCAGGTTAATCAATATTAACACGACCGAAAAAACCATAAAATCTGTACAACCAGGACACAATGGTTTTCCAACATCACCATATAGATGTGAAATTATCGGTTCTATCTCAATTTGTTCTTCTACAATATCAAGAATCATTTCTTCAATTACATCAGAGTTACCATCTTGCAAATCATCATCATCAGTAGATCTAAAATTCTATCTAGTTTCACAATCCTCATATTCAGTATTCATTTGATGTTCCATAATCCAACATTGACTCATTATTACCTATAAAAAATATAAAAATTATATATCTTGTAAAAATAAGACAATTTTATATTTATATGAAAAATATCATAATTTGAATGTAAAACAATTTTGAAATATAAAATAAATATATGCGTATTTGAAAAAGATATGCATGGAAATAATTTTAAAAGGAAAATATAGTTATATATAATAATGTTATATTTATATGAAAATAGTTTTAGGATTACATATCTCTCTCATAAGTATCATGATATAACAGTATAAATTCATCTTGGATCCTTTGTTCTTAAGGTACACAAAGAATACATCCTGGTGCAACTGGATACAAAATTCCCCCTTCTGTAAACATGAAATATGAAGTATAAATATTAAAATATGTATACATTCACTACTGAATATTACACCTATCCCAACGATTTGAAACCATTGGGATAGCCCCTGAAACCGTTGGGATAGAATATCCCAATGGCTCCACACACCATTGGGATGATGGCCATTGCAATAGCTATATACCAATAGTTCTACAGGAACCGTTGGTATAGAATGTATAAATTTAATATATTCCAACGGTTTCAATGAAACCATTGGGATATATATATTCCAACGTTTTAGGAATCATTGGTATATATGTTGTCCAGCATATAATATATTCCAACGGTTTCATGGAAATCGTTGGGATATATGTATACCAATGGTTCAAGAACTGTTGGCATACACTCTCTTATATATAATCTATTGCAATGGGGGGTGGGGGGGGGGTTTCCATGGGGGTGGGGTGGTGTCCAAGGGGGATGGGGTGTCCAGGGGGTGGGGTGGTGTCCAGGGGGTGGGGGTGTCCATGGGGTGGGGGTGTCTAGGGGGAATGGTGGTGTCTAGGGGGTGGGGTGGTGTCCATGGGGGTGGGGGTGTTTGGGGGGGGGGGTTGTCCAGGGGAGTGAGGGCTATCTAAGGGGTTAGGGGTTTCCAGGGGTGGGGGCTATCCAGGGGGTTGGGGGCTATCGAAGGGGGTGGGGGTGTCTAGGGGGTGGGGTTGTCCGGGGGTGGGGTTGTCCAAGGGGGTCGGGGTGTCCAGGGGTGGGGGTTTCCAGGGGTGGGGGTGTCCAGGAAGGTGGGGGGATTTCCAGGGGTTGGGGGTGGTGTCTAGGGGGTGAGGGGTATCCAAGGGGGTAGGGGGTGTCCAGGGGTGGGGGCTGTCCAAGGGGGTAGGGGTGTCTATGGGGGTGGGGGTGTCTGGGGGGTGGGGGCTGTTCAGGGGGTTGGGGGGATGTCCATGTGGGTGGGGTGTCTAGGGGGTGGGGGTCTGTCCAAAGGGTGGGGGATGTCCAAGGGGATAGGGGTGTATAGGGGGTGTCTGGGGGGGCTGTTTAGGGGGTAGGGGATGTCCAAGGGGGTAGGGGTGTCCAGGGGTGGGGGTGTTCAGGGGGGTGGGGGGCTACCCAAGGGGGTGGGGGTGTCCGAGGGTGGGGGTTTCCAGGGGGTGGGATGTCCAGGGGGTGGGGGTGCTATCCAGGGGGTGGGGTGTCCAAGGGGGTGGGGTGTCCAGGGGAGAGGGGGATGTCCAAGGGGGTAGGGGGTGTCTAGGGGGTGGGGGCTGTCCAAGGGGGTAGGGGGTGTCCTAGGGGGTGGCAGTGTCAAGGGGTGGGGGATGTAGAGGGTTGGGGCGTTTTCCATGGGGGGTGTGGGTTTCTAGGGGCTATCCAAGGGGGTGGGGTGTCCAGGGGGTGGGGTGGTGTCTAATGGGGGTGAGGGGGCTGTCCAAGGGGGTAGGGGGTGTACAGGGGGTAGGTGGGGGTTGTCCAAGGGGTAGGGGTGTCCAGGGGTGGTGGTGTCTGAGGGGGAGGGGGTTTTCCAGGGGGATGGGGGTTGTCCATGTGGGGTGGGGGTGCCCAGGGGGAGGAGAGATGTCCAAGGAGGTGGGGGCATCCATGGGGTGTCCAAGGGGGTGAGGGTGGTATCTAGGGGTAAGGGGGATTTCCAAGGGGGTGGGGTGTCCAGGGGGTGGGGGCTATCCAAGGGGGTATGGTTTGTGTAGGGTGTGGGGGTATCCGGGGTGGTGGGGGCTGTCCAGAGGGTTGGGGGTTGTCCAGGGGTGGGGTGTCCAGGGGGTGGGGGGATTTCCACGGGGTGGGGGTGTTGTCCATGGGGGTGGGGTTGTCTAGGGAGTGTGGGGGCTATCCAGGGGGTGGGGAGGCAGTCCATGGTGGTGGGGGTGTCCAGGGGTGGGGGATGTCTAGGGGGAGGGGGCTGTCCAAAGGGGTAGGGAGTGTCCAGGTGGTGGGGGTGTCCCGGGGTGGGGGTGTCCAGGGGGTGGGGGCTATCCAAGGGGGTGGGGGTGTCCAGGGGGTGGGGGTATCCAGGGAGTGGGGGTAGGCCTGTCTAGGGGGTGGGGGCTGTCCAGGGGGGTGGGGTGTCAAGGGGGTGGAGGGGGCTGTGTCCATCCAAGTTTATTCTTAAAGAGAATGGTAGAGTAAGTTAGTTTATATTCAAACACTAAATAAAGAGTTTTATCATATAAAGAAAAATAAAATATTGAATATAAAATTAATTTTAATTTCAATATATTACCAAAATTAAGAATTAAAGAATAATACAATTATTAATGGTAAAAAAATGTATTGAATAACTTCCTTGGTTATAAGTTTATAAGGCATAACTTGTACGATAATGATTTCATGGAAGCACACACATGGAAGTACATGCACACGCACATGATAGAACACACATGGTAGCACCAAAAATCATAGAACTTGCATGATATCCCTCCCATGGTTTATTTTACCAGAAAATAACTAATCATGGAATAAAATAACACTATGAAACTTACCATGATAGTGAGAACAATGATAAAAAAATAATATCTCAAAACATAAACTTGGGGCATCGTAAAAAATAAAGAATGAAATTGAGGCATGTGAGGATTACTTCAGTGTTGAGAGTTGACATGATAGATCTGGTGATAATAAAGACGATGAATGATTTTGGAAAAAACGATGTTGGAGGGAATGAATTCAAAGAATCCTTTCTAGGTTTTCCGCACGAGAGAGACAAGTCGCAGGTCTTTCGATCAAATAAAATAGAATGATAGAATAAGGGGTGTGATAAATCATTTAAAAGCTTTATCACATCAATTATTTAATAACCAATGTGATAAAATATTTTTTTATGTTTATCAGGTCGGTTATTTAATAACCAATGTGATAAAACCTTTATCACATTGGTTATAAAAATAACCGACGAGATAAATCACCGACAATCAATTTATAACATCGGTTATTTTATAACTGACATGATAAAGAACCAAGATTTTATATTTCATGTCATTTATAAAATAATTGACGTGATAAATCAAATCTCAGTATTTTTTACGTCGTTTATAAAATAACTGAAGTTATAAATTGACTCTCGATGATTTATAAGGTCAGTTATTTTATAACCGACGTGATAAACCAATTTTTACTGCTTTGTGTGTCAGTTATATATAACCGATGTAATAAACGCTGACATGGTAAACTTTTTTTCACCAGTTATTGTAAAAGAAGATAGGTTCATAATATATTATATATCTCAAAGTAGGAAAATTTAGACAAAAATCCATTTCATTAAGTCTCATATTCTTTCATACACATTTTAAACACATGTATAATAAATAAAATTATATTATACATATATTAAAAAACCGTACTCATATGTATCATACCATATATGATTTACTTATGACCGTTTATTACATGTTTATTAATAATTCCTTGTTAAAATCACATTTTAGGTAATATTTGTTTTGTTTTTCATGTATGTTTTGGTTTGGTATTATCAATACTCTTAATTTGATCATGGTTACATAATATAAATAATTTTATAAATTAAATAATATATCCTATATATTAATTATATATTTTCTTAGATTAATCCATTAAATATGGAGATAGAAAATTAATTACACAGTTTATGGAGATGGTAGGTCGTACGTACGCATGAACGTTTTTTCCATTCTATAGATGAATGAAAAGAATTAAAGGTAAATAATATATTAACTTTATAGAATATTTTTTATGTCATATATATCACATATTTTCATTAAAATTAACTTATTACTTTCTATGTAATTCTTTAAGTGAATAACGAATCACATCGCTTTACGAGGCAGTAGTCCTTTGTACATACAAGCGATGTTATCATATTACCACACAATAAAAAATTAGAATGTATATGTGATATTATAATTAAATAAGCATAAAAATTTCATAAAAATTATATATATATATATATATATTCTACATCCATCATTATATCCATTCGTGATAACTGGTGATGGAAAATGAATTACATCGGTTCACGAGATGGTATATCGTCGTACACACGATCGACGGTTTTGTTTCCCATTTGATGGAAGAGAAGTGGATACATGTTATTACATTAACATAATAAAATATTGTTATATGGTAGATAAATTTTTATTATATAATAATATTTGTAGAATATTTGAAATATTTGGAAGAATAAATAATACAAGAACACAAGTTTAATAATTTTGCCTCTTCTCTGAAGAACCCCTTAAGGTTTATACCTAAATCCATCTTAGGCGGGGTTAAAAGTAAAATAAAGGAATCCATTATGTGGTGAGGAAATTAATAAAGGTATTTGGGTAGTTATTTTTATAAAAAAAAGTGTTATTTAAATGTGAATATGAGAGGATAGTGGGTGGCCTTTCATAAGTGGGTGAGAGGACCCGCATGGAATTTTTTTAAAAGAATAAAGTATAACCACATTTTTTACATTAAACAGGGATCCAAAATGAATCATTATCAAACCTTAGAGGTTATAAAGTCTAAATATGTTCATATAATTGGTTTTATAATATGTTATAGGTCATTTTATCCATTATCTTTTTAGTTTAACCCCCTCTCCCCCCTCAGTAAACACGTTTTAACCATAACTACGGTAATTAATTTTTAAGTTTTTTACTATTAATTTTGACTAAAAATTAAGTTTAACTTGTTATATAATATAAATTATTCTGATTAAAACTATTTAATATATTTTTTTAATTTTTATTCATATAATTGAGAAAAAAATAATTTAAAATTAAACTCATAGATGCAATGAAAAAGCATTTTTCGAAAGAGAAATTTTTCAAAAGTTTAAAAAGTTTTGTCTATAAAAAATAAATTGGAAATTGATTAAAATGAATTATATAAAATTAATTATAATATAATTGAGCTAATTTTACATTTTAAACTCTTAAAACAAAATTAAACCTTATAAATGCTTTAAACGAAAAAGAAAGTTTTCAATAAAAACCGGTAGTTTTTAGAATTCATCGAAAATTTATTCTTTTCAAAAAAATCCCAAAAATTCACCCTAACATAATTTTCACATTTTTATTCCAAAAATTAAGTTCATTTGTTCAAATAAATTTTCTAAAAGTTTCAAAAATTTATTTTATTATTTGTTCACAAAAATAAATATGAATATTTTGTTTGACAAAAAGTAATTTCTGAAGCATAATAAGAATTTACAAAAAATTAACTACTTTTTTATCAATATTATTTATTTATATAAAACGATTATATTTAATTTTAAAAAATTATTTTTATTCATTCTTCCAACTTGTAACATCTATGTAATGACAATAATTTTTAAATAATAATATCAATAGTTTATCATGGTTCATTACAACTCGATGTTGCGTGTAATGCAAGATAGCAAAGAAATTAAATTTATTCAAAAAATAATAAAATTATCAAGTTTCAACAACACATGTTCACATATATTAATATTAAATAATAAATAAAACATGTGTGATTTCTATTGGTGTGTTTTCTCATATGACATCTCTTCTTAGAGATCACCAAGGTCCAAATTCATTAGAATAAGTCTCAATGTGTATGATCTCCAAACACCAGATAGTCATAATTCATCTATGTCCTATCAGTTTGATATTTCTAGACCATATGAAATATAAATCTAATAATATTTTCATGGTATCTCTTGTTCTTATTATAGAGGACAACTATTATATCCCTTTGATGTGAAAAATATTCCAAGGATGTTATCACATTAATATTATGAAAAAGAATAATCACTATATAATAAGAATATATATATATATATATATATATATTCTAATAATTGAAAGTAAAAAAATTCAATTGGTTAGAGGGAACTAACTCCAATATTTTTCTTCCCCACTAGTCATACCACTGGGTACCCTATACACCCTCATGGGTTATTCTGTTGTCTCTGGTATAATTTTAGAAACCTCGCCCCACACACTGAGTACCTGGAAAACTCCCATATGGCACCTAATGGTATATGTTTCCCTTAAAAAATATACCACCCCTTATATTTCACTATTCATAGCTATAAAAATTATCCAAAATTCTAAAAAAGTTATAAAATATGTGGAATTTGATACTAACACCGCAATATTTTCTTCTCAATCATATTAATCAAATACCCTTGGCTCCAATCCAACTAGGCTTCTTCCTTCTGGTTCCATTAATATTAAATGAATCAATCCATTACAAAATCCCCACAAAAATACTTCTATTTATAGATAGGTTCCCTCATAAATGTATTATTATCTATTTAAATCATTGATATTATATGTATGCTTCAAAATATAGGGTATTATACTAATTATAGTGTACCACCACCACACCTAAACTAACAAAGACATCCAATATGCGGATACCTCTAACATTAATAACTTAATGTCCTCTATTATTAATTAAATATAATTTTTAAATAAATTTTTGTATCATCATGATTAATCATGCTTGAATTCCACTAGTTGATACCCCACTACATTGACAACCTCTAATAATCAAATAGATTTTACATTACATCATCGATGAAATTCACTGGCATAATAATGATATTATGATCTCAGACACATCTATGTCTTACCTTATTATTTGAACCAAACCCTAATACTTGAAATAATGATTCTATACTAAACTATCACTCACTCAAAGATACACATGATTATTTCTTAATCATCCTTCCTAGAATTCATATTCTCCCTACTAAGACTACATCTATGCATGAAGCATTGTTCTATTGAACAGAACAATGCAACTTCATGCAAGTACCAACATTATTCCAACCCAATATCTATACAGGTTTTTTCAATAAAAATAATTCATAAAAATTACATCCAAGTATAAATGTTAACCCTCAACTAGATCTAGCTTCAGTTTTTCATGCATTCTAATCCCTAATATTTACCATAACGTTTCCCGAATAAGGGTCATAACCAAACTCATTCGATAGTGTTCTCTCCCCCATGGTATTTATTGTATACTCATTCAAAAATAACCAAAATTATAACATTACATTACTAAATAAGAATTATCCTTTATAGTCCATGATACTTTCGACATTATAAACTCATCCCAAGAAACTTATACTAAGGTTTATAACCATCACAATTACCTATGCTACTGCATTCCCATTCCATAAAAAATCCATCACAATAATACTTAAGTATAAATGGAAATACCACACAATGGGTGTCCTAATTCATTACCATAAGACTCTTTCATTCAAATATGTTGTGGACTCCCCCCCACCCCTCTAGAAGAATAGTAATTTCATCGGTTCCCAACTCACCACTATTCAGGTACACTCTATATTCATCAATACTCACACTGAGTGACTTGGTCCCTCAATATTTTACTAATTTCATCAGTCATAAAATTGAATTTTATGTTCATAATTAGATATCACCTAACACACTAGTCATATCCCAATCCATTTATTCTCACTTTTTAATCCACTTGTGATCATTATTAAAACAACTCTTAATTTTATTAACACATGCTCAAGTATTAGAGGGATAAATCCTTTATCCATTTCTCATCATAACAAGGTGTCTCAAACATTTCCACAATCATCGCATACCCAATCAAAACCCATATATGATCATTTATTGAATCTTACAAGAATCTCATGCCTTGGTAAAATGGATAATGAATTTTTATTTAAGCTACTAGCCGAACCAACATCGCCCTTTTAGAATAGATACCTAAGAGAGAATGCAGAGTTTCTTGAGGCCATTCATAACAACGTCGATGGGGAGGTTAATGCACACTTGGAAGCTATGCCTAAGGAGTCTGAAATCAGGGATTTTGTGTGGTATCTTAATCTTTAAAAATCTCATGGACTTGATGGTTTCACAATATCTTTCTACAGGGCCTCCTGGGAGATATTTAAACTAGATTTGGTGTAATTGGTTCATGTCTTCTTTAAAGGGGGGAACCTTCTTAGGGTGTCTAGTGCCACTAAAATGGTGATGCTACCAAAAATCACAAATCCAAACACCCTACAACACTATAGAACAATATTAATGTGCAATTTCTCATATAAACTCCTCATATTCATCCTCAAAATAAGATTATCTAATTATCTTTCCAATTAAATCATAGAAGAGAAAAATGGTTTCATCAAGGGATGATCTATCCAAGGAGCCATCGGCCTAGCTCCGGAGGTGATTGGTGACATTAATCAAAAGTAATTCGGTTCCAATGTTGTAATTAAACTTGACATGAACAAAGCTTATAATATATTAGAGTGGAATTTCATTCTCTGTATCCTATCCAGGATAGAATTTTCCAATTGGATGATTGACCTTATCTTCTGATGCTTCAGTTCCACCAGGATTTATACAACCATTATGGGAGAGAAGTATGGTTTCTTCAAGAATGTCTGGGGCCTTAAGCAAGGTGACCCTATATTCCCCACCCACTTTATCATTTCTCAGGACTCTTTAAGTAGGTATATCAACAAGAAAATTATGGAGGGATGAATTCTTTCTTTTTTCTTTAGGTTTCACTCCTATGGGTTATCCCACCTTATTTTTGTGGTTAATACTCTTATCTTTGTTAATGGAAGTAATACATACATCAAGGGCCTTATTGAAACTATTGAGTAATACTATAAATGGAGCGGAAAAGTGGAGAACAAGGATAAAATCAACCTCTTATTTTTGATTAGGTTCTCTGACTGAAGGGTGGGAAGTCTGGAAAGAAAATTGGTTATTTAGAGAGGGTCTTTCCCTATGGAATACTTAGGTACTCTAGTTTCTTATCGAAATCCACATATCCAGGACTTATAAAAAGTAATGGGAAAATCATGGGGAGAATTATAAAAAGGAAAAATCATTTTATGTCGTTTGGAGGGAGAATCACTTTAATTAATAGCATACTCTCATCCATTCCATTACACATCCTTTCCTCCTTCACGGTTCCAAAAGGGGTGATTAGCTACATGGAGAGTTTAATGATACTTTTTTATGCGATGCTCAGTCAGAGGATAAACACCATTGGGTAGCTTGGGAGAGGCTTACGGAACCAATTACATAGGGTTGGGTTAATGTTTGGAGCGTTTCAGAGACAATGAGAGGTATCCATGCCAAGCTTGCATAGGAAGTGGTTGAGGGTCAGTCTCTCTGGGGGAGGATCATGTGAAGAAAATATTGCCATGACATGGGGAGTAAAAGAGGTATAAAATCAGATTCTTATAACATGGTTAAACCTTACATCATGTAACTCCAACACCAGTCCCATTGGATTATGGGAAGGGGCTATTTCAACATATGGCAGTTCAATTGGGTAGGCTCTATACTTGGGTTCCCTAGTTGTCCATTTCTAAACATCACATTCAGATAGGCCTCCATGCATCGTAACTTAATTTATTCCATCCTAGATAGTGATCAATAGATTTACTTTGAAAATATCATCATGAGTTCTGACCTAGACCGATGTATTTTTATGGGTTCGTCTTCAGGCTTGTTCTCATCCAAGGCCTATCAGGAATCCCGATCCACATACCACAATAGAGGAAAATGGGATGAAACGCTTTGGACCAACAATATTCCTTCGAAAATCAACTTCCATGTTTGGATAGAATGAAATAAAGGTCTTCCAACTGATGAGAGCATAATTCACTTGGGGGTTGGCCT